>OY720129.1:6237092-7484510 GCA_963082685.1 Cyclophora albipunctata | reverse complement strand
TTAAGCACATGGATAATTAGTTCATATAAACCTTATTCAATGCAAATTATGACATGTGTTTAACGTTTGAGAGCTTTAATTACAGATCATAAAACAACGCATCGTTATTATAATAACATAGTGTTATCACATGAATTAGTCACAATTTTAGCAATACAACATATGCACCCATCAATGTGTTATGATAATGAGAAGGTCTAATAATAATAATTCATAGACATCCTAGACATGGGATCTTTGACTATGCGCCCGCGCAGCCGGGCTGCACATGTGTCAACCGATCGCGGGGGTGACATGCACTTGTCAATGTATTTGTATAGGGTTGATGGCTTACGAGTTCTTGTAAATAAAGTGAGGTTAAATGTTTGTATACTAAACATTTCGAGATGGAAGCAATTTGCTCCCAACAACATTCAACAGTAATGTTTGTATGTCATAAAATAGTTGTTTACTGGTAAGTTACGTTCATTATGTCCCGTACATAAATTAATAGCCTCTATCAAGACCCTGCTATTACTAGCACTTGTTTATCATTATATAAAATACAAACTACATAATCAAACAAAACGACATACAATATTAATTACCTCTACTACGTTATCGCGTCGAAGTGGCGATCAATAAATCAAATTAGCAACAGTAAAGCAAACAGTTTTATCAATCAGCCGGTCGACAACCGTTGTGAATGATATCTGGTGATTGACAACCCTATCGAGTTGACGGTACCGTCACCCGACAATGCACGCCAAATCACCCGCAGAGACGATCAAAGATAGACGACGTTGCGCCGACACGACGCGTTTCATTATAACCGTGATTATAACTCGCTAGACGTCAACCTCTTCCTGCGATAACTGTACAGAATGTATTGCGAGCTCCTGCGCGCTCATGTTCGCCTAGTACTTTCGTAGCGTATTGACGCGTATTAGCGTCACCGTCTAAATACACGCCATTTCTGTATTTTGAATATGAACCAAGTTGCTACGTTAGTTTTGTAATTGATGTAGCGGGTTTGGTATTACCACCAAGATTATGATTAAAGATACCGTTTGTTTGAGTGGTGCGCCGCGGCGCGACCAAACACTATTCTTATCAGTTATCACGGGCTATAAAAACGACGGTATCCAACGTGATCTTGTTGAGTAAAAACGTTCCGTCGTACGTTCCAGTCATGTCGGGATAGATCCGTATCTCGATGCACTCGCGTCCTACAATACTTTTATTTGTACAACGAAACATCGTCCAGATATTTCCGCGTTGTACTTTCGCTATCCGTACGTTACGTTTGTAAGTACTCGTAAATATCGCAGCTACGGTCATAAATTACAAAGCAAAGCAACTTGCTCCGCCATTACTGCGTGTATTTCTTCTGTTAAATACAAGTCTATGAATCTTTCTGTTTTCTAAAATAAATAAGAAACTATTTTACGTGCATGTAAGCTTTAGAACATTTAAATTCGAGGTAGTTTAGATTGATTGAATATATTTATTTACTTTAGGATAGAATTATTATCAGATTTACTAAGTTTTTCTGCATAAAATTGAGCTCAATTAATACGTTCGCAACTAAATCTATCGAACTATCAATGCGGGTATTTTTATTTAAGTCTGCCTTCTTTATCTCGGCACATGCGAGCTATAAATGTTTTAAAACGGCTCTACCTGCAAAGGGCAAGGTTAAACCGGCTAGCAATTACTTTTATCGTGCAGATTGCCCTACTGTTCCACCTTCTGGGCGTACTACTACATGTTTATGTTACCTTGGTACATTTTACACGGCATTTACAAGGTCCTTGGGGAATAGCAGGACCCAAGGAAAGGAACGATGTAAATTGTAACGTAAAGTCTGAGTAGAGTTTGGAATTCGGGATGTAGTTTAGTAGTTGGCAAAGAAATAAAAAATCAAATTGTTAAGGACTTGTATCGCTTGTTTTGTATTAAACAAAAAGTTTTAAAATTGGTACCTAAGTATTCTAAGTGGCTTCGAAAAAACAATTTGGACTGATGGTCTATTGTCTAATATTACAATGAATGACATTCGGAGGAAATCATTATTCATTAGTACTAGGCAAGCATATGAAAACAGTGACAAAAATTGGCATTCAACTTGCAATTTTCTGAACAGTTAGCGCAGGATACCGAAGAAAATCAACATTTGCAGTGATTAGAATTCTACTGCGCTAGACACATCATAAAAATACTATATTACGAGACTCTATCTGTCACCTAGTCAATGAAAGAAACAACGCACACAGACAGACGTAGATTACAACTTCATTCACAAGTTTCCCCGCCCTAGCGATTTTCCCGGCTCCTCCCCTATTCCGCGCACCCTATCGATCGGCGCAGTACTAACTCGGCTAGATAAAGCCTCGACACCTCTTCTGCTGTCATGTTCGCCTGGTACTCGCCGGGCGGCAGATCGCCGCACGCCGCACCACGCACACATGCGCAATGCACTTTATACGAATATCACAGTAATATGTTAAAATGTTATGTGGGCTTTCTAGGTTATGTTATGTATGACTGGTAATGTTATGTGGATAATATGAAATAACGTTTGGTTAGTTTAAATGAATGAAAAAGGTCACGATATCTTCGGATATTCGTTCTATATAAGTACTTCCAATTTCAAATATCCTTTACTACCTAGAATAGAAAGTCAACTAGAATTAGGTAATTGACTTTCAGGGTTACCGATTTTAGTGTTATAATAACTAACTGAAGCAAAGCGAAAGATGGTCATTAGTAATAATTTATAGACCGAAGTCAAAGACTCCAAGTTCATAAAGAAATCTATGGCGATAAACCTCGCTGATATTTTAATGGTCAATAACAGAGTTTCTAGGTAACGAAGTTGCTTACAATGTTAGTAAGAACTAACATTCTGACTCCGGGAATCGAAGTTAGCAGAAAATACCCACATTGTTAAAGTGAAAACTGTTTCTACTACTTGAGAAAATACTATTTTCGGTTCACTTTCCGCGACGCTTTCGAAACCAATAAAATATTTGTTCACCAAACAGTGAGTCCCTTCCTTATGATTTCGAGTCTAACGTCGCTATTAAGCTCAGACATTTTTGTTTTGATTAGTATATAATTAGGACCTAGTGTATTTAAAAAAATAAAAGCTTGTTCAGAAATGTCTTCTTATCCGATTCATGTCATAATATATCTAATTATTATTTTTAAAAGACTTATTATTTAAGTACCTGATACTAACCAAAATTAAGTAATATTTTCCTCAACGGAACTCGTCTCAAAGACCCACTGTCAAATAATATAACCATCAAAGGAGTCGAATGTGGTCTGCCACCGCACCATAATGTCATTTGGGAGGCACCGAACCGTGGTGTGTTCGGCAAAAACTCCTAATGACAGACATTCGTAGAATCTCTCCTTTCAGACACGACACGGGAGTCATCTTGTGGTTTTGTGGTTTACCGTTATTAGTACGGTTAGGTTTTGTGTTTGTTTATTTAGATTAATTAGTTTTAGATATCGATGTCTTGTTTTTCAGATTAATATTAAGAAAAATATAGTATAACTAATACAACCCCTTTTGCTTAAACTAAGTTATAGCACTAATCGATGTACATACAACTACTAGTTTCTTTTTAATATAGGTACGTGGTGTAACTAACACTGTCATACTTTGTTATGTCTCTTTTGCTCTTCGGAAAATTGCGTATGTAAGAAAGTGACAAAACACTTGATAGCTAAACTGTTCTTAATTTATTAATATGGCCCATAGTGTTTATATCCTTCATTGCTAATATACCGGACACTACAGGTTAATATGTCTCTCAGACAGATGTGACATACACTTGCTCTATTTTACAATATCACACATTGGCGATTAACAATTACTCACAAAAATTATAACAGTTGTCACGCACTCAACTATCTTACATCATCCTAAAAAATAAACCCACAATATGCGTGCATAGTTTTAAATAAGTTTCGGGAACAATTTGCATGCAGTAATCGTTACATGTTTAGCACATTTGTTACAGTCATGTGGAAGGGTGACTCACATCCTGGGTCGGACACTGGCCACTAAAATGCATGTACAGTGTATGACAATGTTAAGCATACTAAGAGCCTTATCATAATTCAAACGTATATTATACCTACTAAATTATCATTGAGAATTTTAAAATTTTGTTATGTGACAAAGTACTTAGAGTGCTAAACAGTTTCTTGCGCTGACTGTACCTACATAAATATTGAACCCAAACAATGCATTATTATCTCTCTGAACTTGTGTGAGGCATAAATTTTTGGTGTATCTAGTTGATTGAACATATTATCATGTTTTTATATTATTCACACATTCACATTTTTTGATTCCGTCCAGTCTTCCTCGCGGTGGTGCCTACAAATATGTTCAGCTAAATGCCTTTGGCGTGCTGTAGACCTGTCAGAATGTTGCGTCGCTTTACACGGAAGCCATTTTCGCCGTGTTGAAATATTAACAATATAAGTTTTATATCTGCCTGTCTGCGAATCCGTCGCTATTTCACAAGCTGTTCAAGTTTTCATATGCCTTTTATGATATAACATCGCACAGTATTTTACGATGCACCTGTCATAACAAAACGCATCCAAAACTTGACGGATGTTGCGTAAATTCGTCCCGAATATTTCACCTACATTGGTTCTTTCCCATTACAAGGCTGTAAATGATTCTAAAAGTTGTAATTGTTTTGGTAAACTCGTGCGATGGTCCGATGCGTGGGCGCAGCGACTTTGTTAGTCAAGTTAGTGTGCGGCGAAGTGGCAGTAATGAGATCCAGTTTGTTAGACTCATTTACTTCTGCATCGGACAATTTTAATTGTATCTTGCACTTGTATAGGAATTTTTGATTCAAATTATTGTGTAAACACTTAGTAACATTATTGGTTGAAATGAAATATTTTACTTACGTGAAATACTTACACATAATTTTACTTATAATAATTTTTTATATATAATAATTTTACTTACGTGAAATACTTACACACATAGAACATACCCCCATAGATGCAAGAAAAAAGAAAAATACGCAAATAGATGCTATTGAAACTGAGGGACTACTCGTACATATCAAGTAGTTAAATTCTAGCAAAATATTTATCTTCTAGTTGACAACGCATACCATGATCACACCATCGATACGACACAGTTACGTGTCCACAGATTTACTTGGTAGTTTCTAAGTGCACAAGGGTCATACTTTCACGGCATAGTAGCAGAGTGACGGACTCGTGGTCACACCGTTTTGTTACACCAGTGTAACTACGAGTAATTTATTTTCCTCGTGGTCACACTACTCTAAAAAGGATCGCACTTGACTGAATAGTAGGTGTGTAGTGAAGTGCCCGATAGATAAATTAATTACGATAGACAACCGTAGGTTAGGTTAGGTTAAGTTTATATCAGGCCCGAAGGGCCATAATAAGGCGGAAATAGGAGCTCCGCGCAGCGGAGCTCCGTCGACACTATTATGGCACAAACTGGAACTTCAAAAGTTATATTATATTATTAACATTAAATTATATTATTTATTGAGTCTATTTTTTTGTTTGTGTAAAGCCTGTTTCATTTTAGTTTTTGTGTTTTTGTGTCTAAATGCCATTACTATTTTTGTTTCGATAACTACATTAGTAGCGTATTGATCGGTACCTACACTGTCACTTTCCCGACACTAGTAGTGTAACCACGAGTCTTATGTTTCATTAATTACTGTTGATCACACCGCACAGTGTGACCACGAGGAAAATAAATTACTCGTAGTTACACTGGTGTAACAAAACGGTGTGACCACGAGTCCGTCATCAGTAGCAGGCTATCATATAAATTAAGCCTACATCTAGACACGCGGCAGCGTGTCAAGCCAAGTTCAAGCAAAGGAACGGCTAGCCAGCGCCGAGTGTAATATTACACGAACCATTTGGTGCCACTTTTGACCCTTCTATAACTCAAAACCTATTTAACGTAAACACATGAAACTTCGTGTGTTTAATTATATCCATTAGGACATCTAGAAACCCAAATTTCATGAAGCTAGCTAGATCTTAAAGTGGGTTAGATTTAACTTGGCCAGTTTGTTGTTATATGTTGAATAACTTTATAAAATGACTGCTGTAATGAAAACTGGTCAAGTCAAATCTAACTCACTTTAAGATCTCACATTTTTAAATAACAGCAATTGTCATAGGTATCCAATAAAGAGAAGAAATAGAGTTTAATACTTGTTCATAATGTTATTTTGTTCCTATAAATACATATTGAGATATTGCCTAGAACTTGGCCCTCATTTAGATCTCCATTCTTTTTGCAGCGAAGCCCATAGCCATGCATAATTTTTGTATTGAACTTGGCTCTCCTTTTTTACATTTATGTTTTTGGTGGGTTGAATTATCTGATATTGTTAAGGGAATGTTAAATATTCATAGAATTTTATCGATACAAGTGCCCGTTTGAATCAGGGACTGCACAGTATAATGTCCCTGCATAACTATACTTACTAATATTATAAAGCTGAAGAGTTTGTTTTGTTTGTTTGTTTAAACGCGCTAATCTCAGAAACTACTGAACCGATTTGAATAATTCTTTCACTGTTAGATAGTCTATTTATCGAGGAAGGCTATAGGCTACATTTTATCCCGAAATTCCCACGGGAACGGGCACAACGCGGGTAAAACCGCGGGGCGCTGCTAGTTTATTTATACTTGTTAATTTAGTTCCATGAGTTTAGTCAGTTACCGCCTTATTAACTAAAACACTGTTTTTAAGGGTTTTGTCTCTTTTGCTCTTTGGAAAATAGCGTACCTATGTCGGAAAGGTACCATTTGATAGCTACTGTTAATAAGCGTTTATGAATATGGCTCTTAGAATTTAAAAAAGCAAATATAAACCCACTTACATTCATACCTGAAATAGGTATTACTGCAGCAACATATGTATATGTTGCTGCAGTAATAGCTATTTTAATAACTTTCCAAAATGAAGTAACACACACAGATACTATATACGAGTATATAAAATAAAAAGCATTACTGGAAGTACCTACGATTTCTGTAAGTGAAGCCTTACTACTTTCAGTATTGCTGTTGAAGGTAATGGTATTATTGTTACTTAGGATTATAATTATCCTTTTCTCTCTATGTGATTCGTAAATCTTTTTGAGAAAATAAATTTCTTTAAACTCAAGGTTAATAATGTTGTGATCCAGGTAAGCTGAGTAAGGGCGTAATAAAGGTTTCTGTATAAGTGAGAAAAGAAAGGATAATGAGATAATTAGCTACGTGTTAAATTAATAACCTCATTTGTCGTAAGTCATAAAGCAAGGTGTACGTGAACATAAAATATTTTAATTATTAACTATCAGCGACCCGCGGTTTTACCCGCGTTGTGCCCGTTCCTGTGGGAATGTCGGGATTTTTATACATATAAACCTTCCTTTTGAATCACTCTATCTATTAAAAAAACCGCGTTAAAATCCGTGCAGTAGTATTTGAGTTTATCGCAAACAGACAGACAGACGCGGCAGGGGACTTTTTTTAATACTATGTAGTGATAGTGCACCTAGCTGGAGTTCTCAATTTAACTGTTATTAAACTACAAGATCTATCTCCGTAGAAGTTTATCTTACCCAGTTCATACATCCGCTTGGTGAATACTCTGCATTACAAACATACATTGATCACTCCCGAAATATAGACGTCTTCCGTGTTCATTTAACTTATGCACGTTCTGTTCAAAGAGAATGGGGACAGCGTTATTAATGCGCGTATACATTGCTGCGTTTTATCCAACCATGCTGATAGTAAAGATATGGAAAGACTCCAATTTGAATTGAAACTATTTTTATTAAATTTAATACTATTATGGGACTTTTACCCAAGCAAGCATGCCAGAACCATTATGCAAATAAAACTAGATACTATGGTTCTACAGAAGTCTTCTGTAACCACGGTTCCTGTAAAGGGCTGAAATGTTAGATAAAAAAAAAGTGAATGGTATTCAAATTTAATTTATTTCCTTTTCACATTGTTTATATCAACTTAGCAGCCATTATTATTTAAAACTGAATAGATATGTAACAAGCAAACAAGTCTACGTTTTATTATAATGAATAGTTCAAGTACCGAGTGTAGTTAATATGCGTTGGTCTAGTGCATATGTTTAGACCTAAACTAGGACATGAAAGTCGTTACATTCTCACGACTTCATTGAAACTAACTTTGTTTATTTAAACACGCTAATAATATATTTATGGGGTGGTTGTGTGTTTGTAGAAAGTATCAACGAGTATAACTACTGAGCACATTTGGATGAAATAGGACGTTTAAGACTCAGAGATGACCATTAAAACGACAATTAACTAATCGACGTTTATTTTTATATTTTTATTTTATACTTACATTTATATTACACTAGCATCGCCCCGCGGTTTTACCCGCGTTGTGTCCATTCCTGTGGGAATTTCGAGATAAAAAATAGCCTATGTTACTCGTGGATAATGTAGCTTTCGAATGGTGAAAGAATTTTTAAAAACGGTCCATTAGTTTTTGAGCCTATTCATTACAAACAAACAAAGTTTTCCTCTTTATAATATTAGTGTAGATGTCAGATCACTCAATAAATCTCTACTAAGGAAGCGTTTCACGTCTGAGTTCAGACGTTAGATCATAAAGACCCTTTTATGTATATTTTCATAAATGAAACTAAACTGCCAAACTTAAGCTCATTACTTATATTAAAAAAAAAGTATATAAAAAAGCTTCAAGCAAACGAAGCTTCCGGATAACCGAAAAATATTTCTGAATCGTGACGTCACATCACATGTTCAGACGCACAAAATAATTTATCAATTACATCATGCCGACGAGCAACAAGCGCCAGATGTATGTATTGTTTACTTTAGTTGTACCAAATGTTAGGTTCAGCTGCTAGACCTATTAGCCAGTCTAGATTACAGGCGATGAGTGCTGCGCTAGAAAAAACTTGATTAAGTGGAACAAGAAGTGTGTTGATGTAGTGCAGTGGCGAATAAATTGTTTAGTATATTTTATTTTAACAAGAATAGTTGAAAAGACTTGATGAATCCTCTTTAAATAAAAGTTTTATTTAGGAACTTTAGGAGTTTGTAACGATTTTCGACTGAAGAAAATCTTTTGAAGAATTTGAACTTGAATTCATGAAAATGTCATTGCATAATTTAGCTTCTACAAAGAAAATCCTTGTGTAGTAAACAAACAACTCAAAAGTATGTAAATCTACTCTGAGGAATAATCTATTCACCAAATAACCCCAATATTTACCCCTGTGATTTACCCTTAGGGCGGAATCGCAACACAACAAACGTCTAATCAAGTTTTGTGTTTCAACAAAATCTTTCCTCATTATTAAATACAGGGTAACGGGAATCCAGGAATGTATCTACACCACTGGTCCTGACCTTTATGTCTCGAGACCTCTATGGCTCTCACAATAAGACGCAGTTTCCTTCAGCATCAAACAGTGTCATATTTCAAACCGTAACGTCAATGTCAGACCACCGATATGAGTTTCCACGTCATTAAACTAAGGTTCAAATGTTATGGCGCCTCTACAATATTCGTATAAGATAGACGAACTCAAGAAGTGCAATTTTTGGTCGATTCTAATAACTCTATTGGAACATTAGTACACCTTCTGTACGTTTCAATTAAAGATTTAATCATTTTAAGATATCGAATAATCAGCAGACTTTGGCTTGAGATCTCTATGTCTACTTTTATTACAACCTACAACGTTATTTCAAGTTATAGCTCAACCAGCCGCGCCCCGCGGTGTTACTCATGTTGTACCCGATCCCGCAAGAATTTCGGGATAAAATGTATCCCATGTGTTATTCTGATGTATAACCTATATTACTGTAAAGTTTCATCCAAATCCGTCCAATAGTTTTTTCGTAACAGAGTAACAAACATACATACACACATACATAAGTTTGTGAGGATGGATTCCTCACAAACTTTCGCATTTGTTACGAGTATATTAGTCGGATGACTTCACCTAACATCGTCGTATAGTGTAGAGGTCTCATTAGCTTTTTCCAAACTAGTTGTTTTTAGGTTCGTTCTTAGACCCCGAAACTAGTTTTTTTGCAAAGCTTTTAACGACATTTTTTATTTGATATTTAACACTGATTTAGGTATTATCGTTTTATGGCAGTTTTGAGTCGATTTTGTTGCAAATAAAGCTCTTAAGGATTAAGTTTTTGTTATTTGTTTGACTGTTTACATGAAATTGCTTACTTATGAGTGTTACAATGTATAACAATTTTAATAGCGATGAATTTATAATAAAAAATATATTTTATCTTTAGATCACTGAACTGATATCTTCAGTGAGATGAGAGGACTTTGCCCAACAGTGGGATATTACAGACTAATACTTTATTCTTTACTTTACTTAGTACTATCTAGATCAAATGATTGTTAAGGGTGTCTGCCAACAAAGACATGATATGTTACGCTTGATATGATTGATGGATATTATACCTTACATAGCAACATACCTGGTTAGCTTAGACCAAGGTGTCAAGGAAATGCACCTTCCGTACAGGCACCTTCGAACTTCAAAATTCAACCTACATGTATACCTTTTTATTCTTCCGTTCAAGCTTGAAACAAATAATCTTGCAATAAAACCTTCTTACTAGAAAAATACCTACTTTATATGCTTTAGTTTAATTGTTATTTTAATTAATTGTATGCTTTACTACTGGAATAAAGATTTGTTGAAAAGTGAAGTTACTTCGTGAGACGACAATGTATGTTAGATTTAGTTTAATTAAACAGGTCCCTAATAAAGAACGTTGTATTCAAGTGAGAGATTGTTCTTTAAGATTTGAGCGTTATTAAAAGATAAAGCACAGTTTTAAGAACTTGCATCACTAATTTGTTTGTATTTAAATAACGCTTAATAGTTTTTTTCTAAGAGATCTTCTAAGTTAACTTTTTCTACGTCAAAAGATAACAGCCTCAAAAAGGACGGATTGACAAATAATGTTTTTAATTAACACATTTTTAAACTCGACAAAAAATGTCTTCCTACATTTTTTCCTTCACAAGTTTTTAATGATCTTTATCTCTACTTTACAACTTAATTGTGACCTCTATATGTTTACAATAAGGTTGTGTTTAGGCTGACTTTTTCCCATGTGTGTTGATGATTTTTTAAATGCGCCTGCGCATCTTATGCGCTCCCACGCATCACTGCTAGACTTATTAAATCGACATTATATTATAAAGGATCAACACACATTTTCTTAATTACTAATGCTTATTGCGATAAGGTTCGTATTTATAGAAGACTCCTTACTATAAATCGATTAAGCTACTTTCGCTGTTTGATATGTGGCGGCCATATTGCTTTAGATCGATAAAATAAATTGTTTTATCGTTATGTTTTATTATTGAAGTGTTTTAGTAACTGGGCCGTTTATTGGTTTCTTTTGAAGATATTTTTATTAAGTTAGTCATAATTTGTGACTTGGAAGCTTTTATTTTTATGAGCTTAATCTTTTGTGATTTATTTTACGATACATACCTGACACTACTACTTTCGTACCGAGTTTAGAGGATTTATACTGCTGGTACTGCAGTTTTGCCCTAGAAGATATAGTTAATAATGTATCAATATCTTCTTTTGGGATTTTATCAAAGATTTTGGCTCCTAATATTCATATTATCACCATCATTGCTTATTTAACCGTAGGTACTTTAATATAGACCAGATTATAAACTTTTAGACATTGTTAAGACAGGTTCATAGACAGTCCGATACCAACAGTTTTCAATCAGATACCAACACGTCGTAACCATTAGCATTTACTTAATAAACCGCTCAATTGGCCATTTACTGGCGCATAACAACAGTCATTACAAGTACTGAGTGCTCAGTATCACATATTACATAATAGTTACTACGAATAATGGAGTGCCTATAAACAATCTATAATTTTATAATTCGTACGTTATACGTTTAGAACGTTTAGCTACACGATTCGAAATACTGGTTTGGAAATCGAACACTTATGTGCTTGGTAGATAGATTCGTACTTTTGTATTAAACATAGAACGAAAAAGGTTCGTATTGAAAAAATAAAAGATGCTTAGGCTGGGTTAAGATAATATAAAATTAGCCTCAAGTCGTCTAGTTGTAATTTTAACATTACTGTGCTTTCATCATTAACTAAAATAATACTGTTACTGAAGGCTTGTCCAAATATTGGGCAAAGCCCTCCCATTCGCGCCTCTTTTCTCGATTGTAAGCCACTAACGATAAGTTCCTCTTGTAATTTCTATAGTAGACTTCACTTGCTCTACATTTGTATTTTTTCTACTTTAAAACAAAAATAAAGCTTGACAAACCAAGTCTTAAAACAACTTTAATTTTTAAATGAGTAGGTCTTTCAAAAACAGAAAAAGCAAAAAATCTGTCTAAACATCCATTTAGCAACGTTAAAATGACGTAAAAATAAATCAATTCAATTTAAAATATACAAATCGTTGCGTGTAACATTATACTTAGTTTAAACTTAACGATAAGAACTGATGTCGGGCAATCAGCGGCAACTTAACGGAGTTAATAATCGTAATTCAAAGCGTTAGGAAAGTATTGCACAACCGAAGAGTTTTTAGGAAATGGTTGCTATAGGTTTAAACCAAAAAGTTTGGTAACTGATTCTATCGATATTATATCCGCGAAACTTTTTTAATTTTGATTGACTACTCATTTAAGCTAGAAAAAGATTCATATCAAAACAGTTTTTAAACACTTTGTTGGCATTGACTGTTATATGTTTTTTATGTTTTAAATATCTTTCTATTTTTATAATAAGACTAGCTGTACCCCGCGGTTTCACCCGCAGCGCCCCCGTTCCCGTGGGAATTTTGAGATTTTTATTCTTTATTTCTCTTATATAAAAACCTTGTCCTGACAATAAGGAACACATTAAGAAAAGAATCATCCAATTTGGTGCAGTCGTTCTGAAGTTATGCGCTTAGCAACAGATTTAGCGATTCATTTTTATATTATAAGATGTAGATACTTCTTAAATTCAATTAGAATATGTACATAATACCTACAATTTAAAACAAACAAATTGCACAGCATGATCTCAAACTTCCAGCCTAAACTAAAACCTGTTGCAAAAACTATCAGTTCTGGAGTGTTTTAAGAATTAAAATAAACAAATCGCGATTAAAGTAAATAAACAACGTCTGGAATGTGTTAAAGATTGATTTTCTGCACAGATTGTACCGACATTGTGGCTACCTGACTATAAATCCTCGAGTCCATTTTAATTCTGCAAAGCAATTTGTTTTAACTGCTCTCTATACGTAAATTAATGGTTTTGAGGTTTATTTTTGCTCTTAACCATTAAAGTTCTTGGATTTCGTCTGCTTTTAATACAAAGTTTAATACAAGGTAATTTCGAAGCTTGGTAGATGAGATATTGTAAGGTAACGCGATGACTTCGTATATCTATACTAATATTATAAAGCTGAAGAGTTTGTTTTGTTTGTTTGTTTGTTTAAACGCGCTAATCTCAGAAACTACTGAACCGATTTGAATAATTCTTTCACTGTTAGATAGTCTATTTATCGAGGAAGGCTATAGGCATTTTATCCCGGATTTCCTACGGGAACGGGCACAACGCGGGTAAAACCGCGGGGCGCTGCTAGTATTTAATAAGACACACTTCTATTTGGTCATTCATTAACCAAGCACGCCACAAATCCACACTTCTTACTTCTTTAGCTATCTATTTCCTTACAACCTTTTGTTTCAAAATGCAATTACGTTTGTTTTTAAAATGACATAGATATTAAGGATTAGTATCATTTCGTCTAAAAAGCAATTCGTCTATGGGGGCAACTCGTCTAAAACGCAGGTTGTCTAAATCGCGGCTCGTCTACATATCAACTCGCCTAAAAGCAACTGGTCTACATGATTTTTTCAGTAGCAGCTCGTCTAATTAGCTATTGGTCTATATAACGACCCGCGGGCTGAATGACCCCTTTTGATTTTTTGCGTGGGTGAGTCGTTCCACCTGTCTGGCCAACTGAGCCCGCGGGTTCAGTCGACCACTCTCTTCGGTAGGTTAGGGTTATTTTTTTTTTTTACGTAACTGATACAAAAAAAAAATAACCCTAACCTACCGAATAGTAAGAAAATTGTTTTTACGTACTATTCGGTAGGTTAATGACAAGCATATTTTCGACAATCTAAGTAACAACAATTATGTAGGGTCTCAAGCTACCTGAGTTGCGATTTTGCCGAGTGTCGACTTAGGCGAGTCGTTATATAGACCAATAGCTAATTAGACGAGCTGCTACTGAAAAAATCATGTAGACCAGTTGCTTTTAGGCGAGTTGATATGTAGACGAGCCGCGATTTAGACAACCTGCGTTTTAGACGAGTTGCCCCCATAGACGAATTGCTTTTTAGACGAAATGATACTAATCCGATATTAACAATCCGTTACGTTATTTACGTTATAATCCATAGGATATCATTTTTATTAGTCACATTTTAATTATACATTACTTCAAATCTATACTAATATTATAAAGCTGAAGAGTTTGTTTTGTTTGTTTGTTTGTTTGTTTGTTTGTTTGTTTGTTTGTTTGTTTAAACGCGCTAATCTCAGAAACTACTGAACCGATTTGAATAATTCTTTCACTGTTAGATAGTCTATTTATCGAGGAAGGCTATAGGCTACATTTTATCCCGGATTTCCTACGGGAACGGGCACAACGCGGGTAAAACCGCGGGGCGCTGCTAGTGTCAAATAAAATTAAATTGTGAAAAAAATACCGTGATAAAAGAGAAACACTGCAATGCTTATTTAAAATAAGTTTCATAAATGCATAAATATTGTAATTGCTTTAGTCCTTGAGTACATCCCCGGTCACAGTGTGAGCCCAACCGAGCTCGAGCACACAAGAGCCAACCCTCCATGTGACGAAAACGTGACGTAACGTTTTGTGCCCACAAGTACCAGGCGAACATAACCCCGCGAGAGTAGCTCGGAGAATATCGCACCGCGCGCCGCGCCGCGCAGCTCTATGATATTTATGACACACGACGAGAGAGTCGTGTTTTGTTTAGATATTTAATTAATATCCAACCTCCAACCCCGCCGAGATCCAACTCTATCATTAATCAAAGATAACCAGTTAAGGCGGCTCTCGAGCCGCATAGAAAGGGACAGTGCCACATTCCATCAGGATCTGATCGGCATTCCTACAGAAAGAGAATTTATATTATCCTATAACCCGCTTGTTAAAAGGGTCTAATTTTTATTTTATTTTTTATAGTTCGAAGGCGTGATTAATTTGAAGATTAACGATGACTATAAGTCTTATTTGTAAATGAAATTAACCCCAAATTGTTATCCAAGTATTTTATGTTTAATTAAAACTAATAATAAAACGTTTAAATAACATTGTGGAGGGAATAATAAACAGTGTTTTAATAGGAAAGTGTTGGAAGTTTTTACGACTACTACAAGTTATAAAGTTAAGAGGGAACACCGGTGATAGGGAAAGTTGGACAGATGCTATATTATTATAATAACACGCTAATAGTTTTATAACTTAAAAGCTTTTAACAGGAACCAAAACATTTCAACATCACATTCTGTGTAAACTTGAACACGATTTTAAATTGTTCGGTCGGACTCTTTCTAAACTTAATCATGACTCAAGATTTTAACATAAATAGGGTTAACTGACAAACTGACAAGTAAAATTGACACCATTAGAATTCGTAGCGTAAGTGTAACATTGATTGATAGATCACCGCACTTAGTGACAGCTAGTTAACTATACTTACTGTGGCTATTAGCTCTGATTGATATCCCTTATTGAGTCAACACGAGGGCCACACGGCGCGGCCGTGTATATCAAGTCGATAGACCTCATTTGAAAGCTCCAAACTCTTTTCAATTCCATCATGACCTGTCACTTTGACAGTTAACCAAACAACCGTCGCGGCATGCGTTCCTCCGCGGCTGAATAAATAAACAGACACTTGTCACATGCATCCAATAATGCACACAAAGACCAAATAAAAAGTGCTAAAAAACAGCCAGTTGTTGATTTTATTTACAGTGTTACGATAATTTATGCATTTTGTCCGAGCACGTGTTGCGAGACTGGTTTGGTCGCTTCTGGACATTTATAAAACATTTTTGTATGTAGATGTATCTGTATTGCTCTTGTAGATGCAACGAGATAGCGAATGTTTGTAATTTTTTATCTTGCCTCTTAGTGCTATTATAATTTAAACTTCAGGCTATTAATATTACCTTTGCGAAGCCCAAGACTTCTTACAATAACAATTTTGTTTCCAATTTGCCGGTGTACCAATTTCAAATTAAGCAATTGATATTATGTACCTATTTGCATCGAAATCGGACAGCGCATAAAGAGCGGCTATTACACGCTCGAATAAGCAATGAAGAGTGGCATTATCTCATGATGTGTGGCCGGCCATGCGTGCATCGTCGTTTAAAGTTTAAACATTAACCAAAAAAAACTGTTTTGTCCGTCATTATTGTACTACAAGGTAGATAAAGTTACGGAGTAAATGAACTGATGCGTAGCTCTTTATAGACCGGGGTAATACAACCGTACGTACGCTTCGTACTTACGCACACAGCAGAAGTGCGTGTCGTCCGCGTGTCGAACACACGCACGCAGCTCGCCCTGACCTGACCCTGCCCTTCAGTCGCAACTCGCCCTAATCCAAAGGCCTCGATTTGACATAATTACGCAAACCTCCGAGACATTCCTCACCCCAGCGCCCTTTTTTGTCGAGTTTTGTCCTAAAATGGAAAACAACTACCAGGGTTACATACAATAGGAGCAGTAAACGAACTTTCACCCTTGGAGTAACCTCAAGACGCGCAGACTCAAGTATTCTCCATAGTCCCGCCAACCGGACCGGCCTGTTTCTAACTCTGTCTAGCTGCCCGCCCTTGAAACGTGTCATCTCGTTTACGCAGGCTTAGCGCAGGGGTGGTGTTCCACAACACAATGTGTGTGCCTGTGTGAATGTAGGTTAGGGGCTATGGACGGCCGTCAACCAACCCCTTCGGTGCGCGATGCGTGTGTGGTTATGGCGTATGTTGTCTCACACGGAGCCATACGTGTGAACACTTCCTTGCCGCTCCTGCTAACCTGGTACACTAGTATGTGGAGAGATTAGAATTTGCTAAGCAAACGCTGTTTTTTTTCTAACACGTGTGTCATGTGTGCCGCAGATATGGTATTCTAATGTTCATAATAGTACAACGCGTGTTGGCCCGTTACTCAAATGAATTTCTAAGCTCAACCGTATGAGCCATGCATTTTCACACGAGAGCACTTTGAGTGGGAACGAGAGAGGTGTATGTGCGTCCCGTTTCTACACACTGTTGAGTTAGATGGAACTCACACGTAGAGGTTATTAGATAAACGACAATATGAAAATAATTGCGTTGATTTGACATGGCGTACGTTCATTGCTGATTACTAAACAGTTTGTTCGTTCTTCAATTATTGTTATCACTTACTTATTAAGTAATAACTGAATTATTTATCTTATATTTGACTATATTGAAATGCTCAAAACTTGTGTACCTATGTATTAATGTAGAACCTAAAAGCTTTACTAATCACAGTTCTTTTTGGTTGCAGGTAAATTAATCCTACAAAGAAGAATGTAGTATAAATCATAGTAATCCTTCGATGTGTGCGGTACGGTAACCTTATATTTTAGTGGTCCCGAGTTTTATAGAACCCTGTTATTAGACGTTTAATCCTACAGTTTATTGGTTAACATATTAGTTTTACGTGCTCGGACTAATAAAAATAATAAGATAGTAATATTGTTTACCTTTTTTATAAACGATTTTGTGGTTAATGATGTTGGTTTATGAAACGTTTAAAAAAACGTTGGTTTACTTAATTAAAAGTAGCCACGCCCCGCGGTTTCACCCGCGTTGTACCCGTTGCCGTGGGAATTTCGAGATAAAATTTATCCTATGTGTTATTCTGATGTATGTCCTATATTACTGCAAAGTTTCATCCAAATCCGTTTAGTAGTTTTTACGTGAAAGAGTAACAAACAAACATACATCCATCCTCACAAATTCGCATTTATAATACGTATTACATAGTAGGATCAAGGTACTCCCAGCAAAGTCTATTTAAGCGATATTTTGGCGATTGACATTATGATCTAGTACTGCAGTATTGTATTGGGTGTCAATAGTGTTTTATTTTTTATAAGGCGTTTTTTTGAAGTTATCGACTATGCATTTTCTGATAGTCGAATTGGAATTCATATCCATATCCACTTACTAAGACCACTCAATATGGATCGAGAGTTACTTTAATTCAAAGTTTTGATAGTCGTGAAACAAGATATTATAAGTAGTTAAACAAAAAAGTGTAAGCACATCATTTTTAAAAGTATCTGATAACGTAGAGTTTTAATTACATTTAATTTTATTAAAAACTCTTTTCGATATGGAATATCGAAGATTAAACACAAATAGAGAACTTCGCCGCATTTTTTGTCCACAACTTGTTAATGTAAAAGCCGGCTACTGATTCCTCATGACAGGACTGTAATTTAAATAATAAAAAAGGTAGAAAATGTAAAGTTTTTTTAGTAGAAGACATAAAAATAAATAGTTTTTTCATGTAAGAGATCTGAAGGAGACGCGGTGGTGACTTCCTTCTTAGAAGCCCCTCGCTATAAAGGACGATATAAAAAGATATCCTTTCTTGTACTTGTCATACACTTTTGATTTATACTCGACCTGTGACTCTCGTTTCCGATCGTATGATGTTATTTTGGTTATACTACTCGTAGCAGGCTGACAAGTAGCCTCTTTTGATTTCGAGGTGGATTTTATGACACGTTAAAATTAATGTCACATTATTTTGTTCCCAATGTCAGAAAAAAAATCATACTTTCGATTTTGAATTGTAAAATTGCATGTATTATTTGATGTGACAATTTTATTAATTAGATCTTGTAACCAGCTGTTAATTACCGCGGGCTAACTCAGACTCTACACTGTAGAATCTGAGTCAGCCCGCGGCGGTAGAGTCTACAGAATAATCAGGTAAAGTCTTCAACTTCATAACCGCTAGTACTAAAAGTTTTAAAACGATAATTAATATTAGTATATTAAACAATTAACATTCTCGGAACTCGTAAACTAATAATATTTGAATAGCAATCGAGTGTGTTACGAGTGTTTTGTAGTTTCGTAGATCAAAGAGCGTTGGTTTGCGGCACGGCGGTGCGGAATCCAAACATTTGCTCAAAACTGGCCGCAGCTAATTGATTTCACTTGTTTTACGTGATCACCGTGTCATTTGACTTCGTTATAGTTTACTAGTTTTACTATGCTCGTTTAAAAATCGCTTTATTGAAATATCAATCAAACGAATGGCAACTAATAAAGTAGATTGTGATTGATTACACCGAAGTTGCCAATCACTACTTTTTTACGTAACTTCGTCTGTCCCACTGATGGGCAAAGGTCTCCCCCAATTCTTTCCATGTATCCCTTTTCAGTGCCAACTCCTCCCAATCCAAAAAAAATCGTCCAGCTCTTTCCGCCATCGAGTCGGAGGCCGGATTGGGGGCCTGCGGACATCCTGAACTACCTAGGGAGTAAAATACTGGATGAGAATAATATTAGAATTTGAATCTGACAAGTAAAATGATAAATAAGGTTTATATACCAACTACGTACTTAGTTGAAAATGTCCAAATATAGTTCTGCTAGAAGGATGTCACACAGAATCGTTAGTGAATGCAGTCGACGTTGTAATGTAAGTTGGATTTGAAAGATTTACATCTATTAAGTTCCTCACAGAACTTTGCTTACATTAGCTCCGTCAATTCATTCATTCATTCACGGCTATAAACTCTGTTTATTTACAAAGAAATCTCTTACTTCGTTAAGAGACCTCCTACGTCATGTCCAAACAATTTATTTAACTAACACGTCCAATTAACTCGTTCGGTCTTTATTTCCTTGAAAGGGGTTTAATTTTAACTCTAAAGAAAGACGGGATGGAAGAATATATTAGTTATCGGGGTGCGAGGATTAAAATAACTTGAAGTTTTATACAGAAGGGTGATTCAATGTTACTTTTGTTTAAATCTTTTTTTATATTCTGTTTTTAAATGAGCCCTCTATAAAGTTATGTGAATAAGAACTTTGATACTTGGAAGATAAGATCGTTATTTGGCTCCACCTGCAGAGTTTAGCATCAAAATCTTTTCTCAAATAGTTATTTTCTCTATAATTATTTTCTGTCATATGATGTACCTTGCTTAGCAAGTAATAATTTTCTGTAAACGCTTCCGAGCTCTACGAATTAAATAAGATCTTTTAAGTCTCTTTACGATCAGGAAATGTTATGTACCTATTTATGATTAATTTCTTACATTAAGATACACTCAAAGAGTATCATACCAAGTTCTTTAACCTCCACACCACACCTTAAGCTTATCTAAGTGGTGATTAATTTAAAAGAATGTCCAAAATAATCATATCTGTCAACATAGACACACTCTAAACAGGCAGAGACAATAAGTTGCCTCACATCTGATGTACAAGTTTCCTATTCTGTCTCGAAGTGGGCAGTATTTTTGTCTATACTTTTATGGTCAATTTCACGTAAAAGGCAACGAATTATGACGACTCTTTCGTCATCATCGGTCATAGATAACAAAATAGTGCGTTTAGTGACTATGGTTGGACTTTTAAGAAACTTAAGGGAATTTTGGTTTCGTCTTTAAAAAGATATATTCTCTCTAGGTTTAGATTATATCAAGGCACAAATGTAGATAGCCTACATAGATCATAACTACCTTGTATCATCTGTTCCGACCATAGCTAACATGCTAGTAAGGAGCAGCAAGGCCATTACTCAGATTGGTAGTTGATAGTGGCATTTTTATCTGAGCACCACCGTGCCTAAGACGCTAAGCAGTCGGTCTGGTTGTTTCAATCGTTAAACCAAGTCAGAGGCCTTTAAGCGGTCTAAAAACTTGTTCGGTAGTTTTATAAACAAATCTCTCTTAGTCTGTTAATGCTAGGCACAAGCATAAATAATTGAAATAGCAAAAATGTACAACTATTTATTATGTAAGCGATCAGCAACAAACATTTTAACGAAACCATAAGTGTTCAAACTCCATCGCAGTATAACAGTAAAGGTCAATTCATTACATAAGATTAATATCCCCAAAGCACATTTCCTCAAGAATATAAAACACGTTGTTCGCGGTGTAATGACGGCGTGCGAGGTTGGGACGAGATTACCAAGGTTATTACTGAAATGTGCCGCGAACAGGGGTCGATGCCCTGCACTCGAGGGGTTGTTGCGGACCTTGAATACTTGTCACGGGCTGCAACGAGACAACGGAGATAACTTTCGGTTCACTTAAATTGTAGAGTACTATGAAGTTTGATTTACTAAAAGTATAATTCTTAGTAACTTTTAAGATAAATATTATTGATAGATAACTCTTGATTCGTAGTATCACACTTTATTGTTGCTACTTTTACTCGACCTTCAAACGCAATTAATAACCTCGTGTCATCCGTGCACACAACACCCCAGCCACGTGCCAAATGAGAGTGACACCTCCGTACGACAGGTACCACGCATGCGTCAGGTACAACTAGAAACCAATGTTAGCAGACCTCCCCTCGCTCTTTAAGCAAAGCGAACGTTTAACTAAATGCAAGTGTCAGGTATGACTGGTCGGTAAAACAGGTAGACGGGCAGGTGGAACGCATGCGCCAGGTGAGGCAGTACGCGACTTCCTAGCCGTTGCTGTGGCCCTGGTACCAGGCTGGCAACTTGCCACAGGTACGCTCCCAAAACACAGGTGAGAGGGCTCTCACGTGGGGTCAGCCGATGACCCTAACCTTCCTCGCGCACCTGGATTCAATACTCTCCATTAATAGCACCCGAACAACGAATTCTCAAGAATTTTAAACTGTATCCCAACAGAAATAAGACTCATTTCCTACTTTTAGTAAGTAAGGGCAAGTTAATGTTCCTTTTAAAATTGAGTGAGCGCGTTGATGTCTTTTAATCATGAAGGAGATGTTATTTCGCCATTAAAATAAAATGGTTCTATAAATATCTATGGCGGTGTTTTTTCAGTTGGATTGTTTATTGATTTATGGGTTTATAGAAGTGCGTACTAATAAGAATGTCGATGACCTCATAAAGGAAACAATGAGATCCCAGGCATTCCCGAAACCGGGTTCAACGGCCGAGCCAGTCAACTGGATCGCTTCGTTGCTAATTGATTAAAGCCATTTAATTCTAGATTGTCCACCCGTGACCTATCTAGGTCCATCACGATATGACACGCCTGTTTTTGTAAGTCTGTGGCTAGCTTAATTTATAAGGAAACAACACGGAAACAGTAAAATAGAAAACTAACGAAATCAATAAATAACGTCGGTAGTTTCGAACTATGCAACTATAAATTCTAGAAATTATTCTATAAAGTATATTGTAAAATGTAATATTTCCGGTAAAAGAAACCTTTTATCCTACAGCGGATTTTAACAAAGAGATACCACATTAATTAAAAGTTACCACAGACAACCAACGTCTTACCACATACGTATAATTTTACACTTTACTCTCGGCCGTGAAATTATTGTACTTATGGAGTAAAAAGTATGAGTAAAGGAAAGGCTTATTAAATCTACTACAGGGTACCTGTTCGATGAAGTATCAGTACAATATGAGGAAGACCGATAAGTAGATTATTGGATATTTTATTTGGATGTTAATTGGGTCGAGAGTATTGCGATCACTGTAGGACCTTCCGGAACAATGAGGTCCGTTACAATATGGTAACAATCAAAAATAAACATAACTAAACCCGCGCAGGCCCTTGCTTGAGTTATTATTGGTACTAGTGGCAGGAAAAGTCATCACTTTTGATTTACCTATCCAATTAACATTATAAATGCGAAAAATTGTGAGGATACATGTTTGTTACTCTTTCACGAAAAACTACTGGACGAATTTGGATGAAACTTTACAATGATATAGGATATACATCAGAATAACACATGGGACATTTTATACATACATTTTATCTCGAAATTCCCGCGGGAACTGGCACAAAGCGGTAAAACCACGGGGCGCTAGTAATCATATTATACTACGCTGTTTAATTATGATGTCACGTTAATCCCTTATTCGGCGATCATCTCTACGTCTCAACTTAATGATGTCCGGACAATCTCTATATCTAATCGTTTTGTATATGGAACTTTTTTCATCCAAAATAACTAAGATAAAAATAACGGATGTTAATAAACATCATAACGATAGTTATTATTGTAATTACATAATTATCACACATAAAGTTTTTTGCCAAGTAATAGATATGTATAATATGCAAACATAATAGTATCAACATAACACTGCTATTAAAAATGTCTAATTGCGTACAATATACTAAGAATTTTGTCTTAGTCCTACTAATATTATACACAAATGCCAAAGTTTGTGAGGATGTAAGTATGTTTGTTACTTTTTCACTAAAAAACTACTCGGATTTTTTAAAACATTACAATAATAAAAGTCATACATCAGAATAACACATGGGATACATGTTATCCCGAAATTCCCGGGGGATTGGGTACAGAGCGGGAAACACCGCGGGCGCGGCTAGTCTTGCATATTCTTCAAAGCGCTAAGCGCATTGACCTATCTGCCTGTATGGCCAGTAAGTAACGAGCTTAAATCAACCAAACAAGAGTTATTTCAAACAATAAATTGTATTATAAGTCTAATCTAATGTAACTACAAACATAAGCACCATCAATCGTTAAAACTTTCATCAAAATTCGTTCTCACTATAGTTACAAATATCCATTCTCACAAGTTTCATGCTTTTGTTTATTTTAGCAGCGCTATCTCAAAAGGAAGTTTATTTCTGTTGCTGACCGTACCGACTCGCATATTGTTAGTGCTTTTAGGAAGCATTCTCCCGAGACCTAATTCTCATAGTTATTATGAACGCAAAATGCCAATTAATTTCGTATGAGTCATTTTGTCTAATTCTGGATCTGGGATATTTGGGACAATTGCTTAATTAAATGTTTTAGGAGGAACTGAGTTACACGAGAGTCACTAATAGGATTTAAGCGAAAAAGGAACGAGAGAAAGTATTAGTAGACAATAATTTATACGTAAGTATGTAGTATCATATATCACTACTATAAAACAAAGTAGCTTTCCGCTGTCTGTCCCTATTTATGCTTAGATCTTAAAAACTACGCAACAGATTTTGATGCGATTTTTTAAATAAATACAGGAATTCAAGAGGAAGGTTAATATGTATAAAAATTCCCGAAATTCCCTCGGGAACGGGCACAACGCGGGTAAAACCGTGGGGCACTATTAGTTGATTGATATTTGAAGTGATTGCCATAGATTTGCTTTAAATTGACCTTATCGTGTACTATGTATAAATGTAAGACCCTAATGTTATCTATCTTCACTATACATATTATAAAACAAAGTCTATAATACCCATCTGTCTATAAGTAATAAATTTTCTCAAAAACTATCGAACGGATTTTCTTGCGGTTTTCACCAATATACAGAATAATTCAAGAGGAAGGTTTGTGACTTGTACTTTTCCCGCCAATTCCCACAAGA
The DNA here is from genome assembly GCA_963082685.1 of Cyclophora albipunctata. Taxonomy (NCBI): domain Eukaryota; kingdom Metazoa; phylum Arthropoda; class Insecta; order Lepidoptera; family Geometridae; genus Cyclophora; species Cyclophora albipunctata. Next base: position 7,459,739 of record OY720129.1, on the reverse strand, counting down.
ACGGGTACAATTCGGGTAAAACCGTGGGGTACTACATATACGATTCTACCTGCAAAGGCAGTGCCTATTGGGCGTTCACAATAAAGAATTGACCTATAATAGCGCTATAAAATAAGCCAATTCCTTCTGGCACCCACTTAACGACATTATTTATGATCCGGCGCTCGATTGACTAATGTAACATCATGCTGACACGTTTATTACTAATGTTAATCGTACATTCTGTTGTTGTGCTGCTGCGCTGGACTGTGGGGTGACCAGCCTATAACTTAATTACTATTCGCAAGAAGATAAATTAGATTGAAAAGCTTTTTGTTTTTGGTAGCAATTAGTAACTAGATATATGACGTAATTGAGAAAACCAATATCACAATTTAATGTGCCTATCGAAGCACGGTAGAGTCGTAAAACCTGCAAATTGATAACTTCATAACTAAACAACTAAATATCCATCCTACTAGAACGAATAAGAATCCTTATAAAAATAGCCTACGCAATATCGCGTCATTCCATTGTCTCCTCCTTCTCCTAATTTCCGTTACTAATGACATGTCACTGCCTATTAAAATTCATGTATAGTTTTTGAAACTGCCTCTATTGAACCGCAGTGAATGACAGTTCATCGCACTGGTAATTGCGCAGTCGAAAACATCGTAAATGTATTTCTTTATGGCTCAGCTTTGAACTATTACACCGGCCGTGAAATGTGCGTACAAAAGTATGAGTTCACAAACGAACGTTTGGATGAAACGGTCCATGCGTGAACTTGTGGGTAATGTTATGTACTTGGTTATACTAAGTCCTTAAATTATAGACTTGTCTTATATTGGGGACTTAAATAGGAAGTTAATGGTATTTGCTTGTATCCTTCTTCATGTTATGGTTCAAGTCTTCGATAAAACGAAAGATCCTCTTGGAACGTATTTTAGAGTTCAGATATTGGGTGAAATGTTAGATTTTGTGACTGATAAACTCAACATAAATTGATATCTAAGTAAGTATGTTATTTTAAGACTTTTTATTCAAAATAAAGACTTAAAAGAAAGCTCCAGAAAGATCTCGAAAGTAAACTCGCGAAATACATTGTTAAAATAATTGCCCAAATACAATACGATTTGGTTCGTAAACACTCGGTTAGCGTGAAGCAACTCTATTGTTCGTTTTAGCGTATCATAAATCATTTTATTGATATTTAAATCGGCTCCAAATCTGTCAAGGCAATTCAGAGATTCGCGGGTTCATCGACCTGGGTGTAGGCGTGCGTAGGTACGCTAGAACTGAGCTAAAAATCTAGATACATACATCACCGTTCAATGAAACGAAGTACTTACCGAATACTTACGCGCAGCACTGAAAGATACGTTCCGGATGAGTAAGTAAATATTTGTCTTGTTCTTTTTATATGTTGCTTTTAGAAAATGCAATTGCTCTGACTCAGTGAATGTCTGACGTCCGTGAGATCATAAAATGTTTTAGAATGGTTCAGATTTTTTTATTGCCTTCTTATTTTTAGGAATAATTTTTGTTTTCATGAGATCGTAGATTACTTAGTCGTGTGTGGTGTTGAAACATAGAAATATAACACTTAATAATTGATTACAGAATGGTTAGGGTACTTAGAGGAAACAAGATATACATATACTGCTCATGATATTATTGTGGATGGGTTTTGTAACTCTTACAGAAATCAACTCATTTCATATGCTTAGTTTATCGTAATAAAATAACAATATTCGCCATTCGATTCCTACCTACGTATATTTGGAATTGCCAGATTAAAATAAACATGTTATGGAATCTCAAGGCGTGTAGAAGTTAATCTCATTAGCAGCTTTTGAGTATTTGAGTTCAAGACCACTGACCGTTCATGTAATAGATACAACTGTATGTATGAATGAGTAATGTAAATTCTATATAATTATAGGCGTATGGTACGAAAGATACATGTTATCTGAATAATTATGAACAATAAAACTCAATTACGCTATGTTTGAACTTGTAAAGTCTAATAGCTTGGGTTACTGTAGATATGAAACTGTATTCATTGACTTGACTTTACTTGGAATAATTCAAGGAATATTGTATTTAGTGTTGTAATATATTACTTATAAATAGATTGTAAAATTGACGGTCGCGGTTTTTAGATAGACTTTTTCGGTGGCCTTTAGACGGTCTAAAAACTCCGACACCAGGGTCAGCTTAGTGGCCAATCCTGGTGTTGGAGTTTTTTGACCGCCTAAAGGCCTAACATTAGTTTTTATAAAAAATATTTTTGGAATAGGTGCATGACAGTCAGTAGTTAACTTATAATCAATTTACAGAAATTGTTTACAAAACCAAATGTTGAAAAGTTTCATGTGTTGAAAAAACTTATGTACATTTTGTACAACGAAATCTTTCTCAGAAGCTCCTCACGGTTAAATCTCGTTTGATGTGATTCAAATTGAATGACGCGACGATACGAGATGAAATAGTGATTCAGAGAACTCAGTTGTGTAAATAAATCCAATTGAAATAGTTAATTAGAAGTATGATTTAGCATATCACGCACGGTAATTTATTGAAGAAAAACATTAATGCATCATCATTCATCAAAAACATTTGGATTATTAGTTCTCTGACTTAGAATAGAGGGACGCCATTAAGAATTGTCTCCTTTCCTTTTCGCCTCCACACTATACTGATATGGTCAGTGAGATGAGAGGCCTTTGCCCAGCAGTAGAACATTACAGTGTAATACTTTTTTTAAAGCTTTTTACCTACCAAAGTAAAAAAAACTTATAAAACTATTCTACATAAAGTTCTACGAACTAGCCTGTAATGTTCCACTGCTGGGCAAAGGCCTCTCATGGGGAGAATTAGGCGTAATCACCACGCTTGCCTAATGTAAAAAATAATAATATTATAACGTTTACTACACACTACTATTACTCGTAGTCTTAATAATTATAGTATATGTCTATTTGGCCATATGGACTTTCATCTTAACCTGAGTATTGTATTAAAGATGTATTGAAGCTATGAATATGAAACGTAACTGTCAACTATGTCGTATTAATTAAGACAATTGCCATCAATTATCCGACTGGATCTAACATTCGTCTTTATGATATCCAAACCAATAGCTAAATAGAAATGCCCCAATTTGGGCTAAGTCTAGACTGAGTGATGTCACTTATTAAATGTCAACTAGGAAGTATTTGGGAACAACTATCAAGGGTGTTTAAAGCCTGGGAAAAAATGTATGACAACAGCTTTACTATTAATAACTAGAGTAATTTACTGCTAACGAAACTACGCGTAGTCACGGAATATATTTAGAAGTATCTAAATCAATCGATTTTAGGTTTTTTTCTAAGAAAGGTAAGGTTTCAAAAGAAAGGTAGGTGGCAAATGTTTACCCGCGTTGTGCCCGTTCCCATGGGAATTTCGGGATGAAAAATAGCCTATAACGTTCCCGTTGAATGAGGCTATCTATCACAAAAATAATTATTCAAATCGGACTGGTAATTCCCGAGATTAGCTCGAACATACAAACAAACAAATAGACTTACAAATTTTACCTCTCATTATATTAGTATAATTTATTTATATGTATCACGTCTCTTTTCATTTTTGGTTTCATACTCGTTAAACCCTTTCTTCTATGTGTCATTGTTGTTACAAACTCAATTGTGTCACAGATTAATAAATAGTTACTGACTGTCTGCTTTTGTTAGCCGTTATACCGTGGAAGAGAAAATAAGATTATCTTTATTCATACTCTCTATTTCTTTAGGAAAATTATGCTAAGATAAGACGCTTTCCTTTTGAAGATCGTTTAGGTGTTATGCTAATTACAAAGATATTAAGAACCTAAGTGTGTTCGAGTAGGTCATGGGCCAACCCTAGTGTCAAAGTTTTAGAACGCCTAAAGGCCTGACGGTGACAACAACAGTGACCGACAATTTTATATGCCCACTGAAGCACGGTAGCGCTCAGATAAAAATGCCACAATCGACCACCAATCCAAATAGGGATCGAGCTGCAAAAAACCATTAAAAGATATTGTACAGTACAACCCTACTAAAAATTCCTTATCTATATTAGATACAAACTGAAATAAATTATTTTGCCAAATTCCTAGTTCATATCAACATTAAATTAAAATTCGCGATAGAACAAATATGATGAACAGTTATTTTTAGCGCGTTGCGAGTCGAATGCTAATCGTTTGGTCGCAGACGCATCGGCGTCGGCGTCGCGGGCGGTCTGTAGGGCTGCCACGGCTTGGAAAAGTGTTCTATTACCAGCAGCGACCCGTGGTTTCACCCGTGTTGAGCCCGTTGCTGTGGGAATTTCGGAATGAAAAATAGCCTTTCCGTTGAATGTGGCTATAAATTACAAGAAGAATTATTAAAATTGGATTGGTAGATTAGCGCGTATTAAGAAACAAAGCAACAAAAATCAAACTCTTTATTATACCAGTTGTATTATATTAGTACTAAAGATAATATATAAAAGAAAGTCGTGTTAGTTACACCATTTATAACTTGAGAACGGCTGAACCGATTTACATGAATCATTTCGTTTATCTTAGTCAGGAATAAGATAATCAATAATCAAAATCCCGAAATTCCCACGGGAACGGGTGCGCTGCGGATGAAACCGCGGGGCACGGCTAATTAGTATATAGATAATCTCTAACTCTAATATTAAAATAAATCTTTAACTTAAAGATCAAGAAGAAATATGTTAAGTTAAATATATTTATGTAAAGCTCACAGCCCTACGCCTATACGCGGTTCGCATAACCGAAATCGGAAGCTGCGGGCGCGCGTTGCATTTGATAACGCGCATGACTCGACTCGCCGCTCACATAATGATAGCCTCCGTTTGTTATTTGATTCGCGTTTATTCGCCGACTACAATAATGAACACATTATTACTGAGGGAAACTACGGTCTACGGTAGAGTTTTGTTGTAGGTACTGATATCATTGACGAGATGAGAGGCTTTTACCATGCGGTGGGATTTCCTTTACCTACTTTTTAATTTTGTCATATTGTCCTTATTAATAAACTACACTTTCAACCTATCAAGGTATTTTATCAGCAAGATTATGTTAAACAGGATAAATATATAAAACAAATTAACATTAAGGAAACCGTTACTAAAACACAAACTTACCAAGAATAATATTCATACCGAGAATGTGTGTTTCACGTAAACATTGTTGTAACTCATAAAATGTGAGATAAATTCGTATAAACTCATATATTTCGAGTTTAATTTACAAGACTTTTTAATATACAAAACGGCGTTCTTATGGCGCTTGTTATTAACTGGATGTTTTCTAACAATGGCGTGTAAGGGTCCGTTCACACAGACCGGCTCGGAGAGGAGAGCAGATTCTTATCACGTTGAAAACAGAGTTTTTAGTATTTGTATTAAGGTTTATTTTTGCATGTGCACTGCTTTTGTGATTAAGAATGCTTGAAGGCGCTTGGTGTGAAATAATAAGAGGAGCTTACCGGCTCCGATCGCGTAATTTTTCTCGATCGTGCAGCCGTTTGGCTCCGATTGCGTGCTCTTTCTCGCTCGCGCAGCCGATCGGCTCCGATTGCGTGGAATGCGTGGAAGACTGGTACCTGAGCGTTTTTCAAAATTTTTGACCCATGCGCAATCATCATGTCCATGGATTACAAACTTCAATAACAATTAAGTTTTACATTTGTTATGCAACATGTGTTATATCAAAAGATAGAAAATTTCAACAGAAGTAAATTGTAATACATAAATATATTGAAAAATGTACAGAATTTTAATAATTTAAACAAATGTGACGACGGACCCCCCATTTTTACGATGTCCCATGCATACCTTGCTAGCTTTGAAGTGCCCTACCATAAAATGTATCGATCAAAATCGCCGAAAAAGTATTTTATTTATATTTAAAAGTTTTGTTAATATATTAATTAACAGTTTTAATTCGACTTTAGAACAAAATTATAGAAATAATTCTATTTTAAGTTTGTCCACGGATTCCCGGTATACCGGAATTCCCATCAAGTAACGGTAGTTTTTGCCATTTTACGAAATAAAATACTGAATTGTGATTGTTTTTTTAGGACTAGCAACCCTTTTTTGACAGATTCAAATCATTTCCGGTGACATTTTAAGTGTCTATGGTCGTTTAAATCGTTACTTTCTGTTGGAACGTGACCTCGGACCAAAATTGTGCTCCCGTAAGTACTGTATTTTTTATATGTTAAAATGTTATTTCGAAATGAATACTTCTTATTTTTCATTGCACGGAGTATTTTAAGAACACTTTAGACAGTGGGATAAATCGAATGTAAGGTATTTTAAGTTTTAAATAGGTTACGTTGTTTAAAAATGTGCTTCCGTAACGTCATGTACATAACGTTATATACTGGCGGAATGGTTTTTGTTACGAACTGGAATCATAAAGCCGTGATCTCATTGCTGAAGATTAAGGACCTATTAGGTGTAAATTTCTTTAAAAAAAATTATTTTATTTTATTATTAAGTACTTGCTTTTGCAGAGTTATTTTTTTAATATTTTACTACATAATAGTTTTACATTTTATATTATTAACCCAGTTATATCCCCTTATTTAGTACTATCGCATTGCTTTACATAAGGTAACCGTGGCGTATCTCGTGCCTCGTTAAATTCGTATAATATTTTTTTTATTTTACAACTGTTACCTACCTCACTTTTTTTCAGATGTACCTCACCTACCATTAAAAAAATAGAACAAAATAGAAAATAGAACTAAATAATGCAATTCATATTTCTCGGAAAACCATGGTAGTGTTTCTAAACATTGACAAATTTTTGACTCGCAACGATTTAAGACTGCTTAAACATAGGACATGGCCATGGAGAGTAACACACTTTATACTAGCTACAAGATGCCATAATTGCAATAACTCTACGGATACTGTTGACCAAATATCAAAGCATTTTGTTGTACTGGAGGCAGAAATAATAATTCAGCTACTACTTTCTAACTTTTTTTGGTGTAAAATCTGTTCATCATTTAGTATTTACGACCATTATCCAGAAGACGAATGTGAATATTGTCAAAACAAGTAAGTCTTATATTTATATTCTACAAGAGTCGCGTTTGTTTTAAAACTACTTTATTTTTATTTTATTTTCCAGTTTTTAAAATGCCACTAACTGGAGCTGAACGTGCAAAGCGATTCAGAGAAAATCTGAAGAATGACCCAGGAAAATACGAAAGATATAAAGAAAAACAAAGAGAAAGAGTTTCAAAACTACGAAAAAAAATTGATGATTTAAATGAAAGTGAAAAGGAAAAGCAAAGGGATATCTGGAGAAAACAAAAAAGAAGACAAAAGAACAAACGATTACAATTTTTTTTTTTGTGTAGGCTTTAAGGATCTGTTAGTGAAAGGCTTAAGACTGAATATAATTGTGTATACTCTATTTCTTTTGGATTGGCACAAAATGTGGGCCAATTTCATCAATTTTCCAGCCGAAGACGATTGCTCCTGAAGAGGAAAAAGGTTTAGTGATTTTATTTCATTCTTACCCTATCTCTAAACCTTTTTCCTCTTCAGAAGCAATCGTCTTCGGCTGGAAAATTGACGATTTTGGTCCACATTTTGTGCCAATCCAAAAGAAATATATTATAGAACGACTGATTATTTTAATTTTGATATTATTTTTGTTTTTATAATTATTTAATTCATTTCTTTAATTCGATAATGTTATTTGTTTCATAATAATTTAGTTTTTGCTTATTTCATTAAGATAGTGTCTAATTTTTATTTTATTTTGTGTAGTCTTTAAGGATCTGTTAGTGAAAGGCTTAAGACTGAATATAATTGTGTAGAACGACTGATTATTGTAATGGTATAGTTTATAGTAGACACAATATATAGTATTGTGAACTCCGCCTTATATTCCAGTTAGTAACCAAGCATTCCATTATCGTAACTATTGTACTGTGAGTGGGTTAAGAAATTATTATTTTATTTTGTATTTTTATAAGAAGATGTGTAATACTATACCTAGATATTGCAGATTATAATATATTTTATCTGTTTTCCTTAAAATATAGTTGTCATACTAAGTGATTGTTTCATAAAATAGTTCTAAGCGAGTGCACGAACAGAAAATTGTTACTTACTGGAGGTAATTTCATTGTGATTTCCATAAAAACTTACTGCGAAAGTAATTATATTTGTTAAATTTGTTGTTAAACAAGTTGATTTATAAAACAATGAATAAAACTTACTGATTAAATCTGTTTTTTAATAAATATGGATGTATTAGCAGTGTTGCTAATTGGAACTTTTCTAGTCTCTTATGGTCTAGAAAATTTGAATTTGTGATCAAAGTTTTGATTTAAATACTGAAATATTAGTATATTTAAGAAGTTTATGAAATACTCTTTGAAACTACATAAAAATCATAATTATATTGATACTTTCAAAATTGATGTTCCGGTTGCGTAACGGGCCAAATTTTTTGAAAAACGCTCACCTACTGCCTTTGTAGTGTACCCATCCGGCTCCGAGCACATCCGAACGGCTCCGAGCGCATCCGACCGGCTGCGAGCGCATCCGACGGGCTGCGAGCGTATCCGACCGGCTGCGAGCGATTCCGACCGGCTGCGAGCGCATCCAACCGGCTCCGAGCGCATCCGCTTTCAGGTCGCTTCCAGCCGGTCTATGTGAAATAGTTGGCGGCTCCGCTCCGACCAACTCCAAGCGCATACGATCCGTTCTGTGTGAAAAGAAAAATGCGCGCCGATGCTCTCCGAGCCGGTCTGTGTGAACGGACCCTGGAATGCGCCCGTGCCGCCGCGTCGGGCGCGTATATGGAATCGATGTTATTAATAGATATAAAGTCATAATGATGTCATTGAATCAGTAATGGCTTTCATGCATATAGGGAATTTATTGGCGATTAAGAATTTAACTAAATTGTGCAATGATGAGTCTTACTGAGAGTTATAAAAGTCTTCATAAAATAATCCATCAATATTAAAGGTGAGTGACTAACATTGAAGATGATAAGTAATTAAGGGACAGCAGTTAGTTTATTACATATCTAAATACTAATCTCCATACCTACATATTTGGTAATAATCAATCAAAAGACATTTAATTTATTTTATTCGCCCATAAGAACCACGAAATATAGAAGAGATAGACTACGTTATTTTGTGATAGAACGTAGGTACGAGTACCTATAGAATAAAGCTGTAATAGAACACGCAGTATATTCCATATATAGCCACTTCACATTGAACGTCACAGCACGTTAAGAGTGTACACTACCTCAGTTCGCGTATTCAGATTTTCCCCTGAGCCGAAGCGGGACAGAAACACCTGAGCGCTTGGTGTTTCGGCCCGCGAATTGTAGGTATTTGCTCCCTACAAACATTATGGTACTCATTTGAAAAAACCGCAACATATGAATTGTTCTGTAAACCCTATTCAATTTACTACACTTTATTTTAATTCAACAACTTTTGTATTTATTGAGATATTAAGATTTTAGTAAAAATTTAGAGATAACTTTGCGATTTTTTTCTATCGAGAAAATTTCATGGAGTCGTGTTTTCGAAACATATGATCGATAGATTATATCATGAACTTTACCATACATACGTTTCAAAGTTAAATATTGAGTAACGAGGAATATATGGAGATCCCGCCGAGTTGAAAATAAGCGATTTGAGGTAGTAGATATACACTCTTAACTCCACGCTCCTGAAATACAGTATCCTCTGAATATCCTCGCGCGCGACCGCTAATTGGCCGTGTCAAGGAAGTGACTGCACTCCCGTCTCGTGTTACCATCTCCCGGAAACAACACTGACAACTTCATGGATTCTGTTACATTTACTGCATCCTGTTTCAGCGTGAAGGATTTACACGGAAAAAGGACATTAGTGGTGTTTTCAGTTTGTATATGAATGGAACTATAATCGGTATAGGTAGATACGTAAGGTTAGTAGAACGGAAAGTAAGCATTCTAATAGTTGAATTTCGTTTCAAATCGATGGTCATTGTAATGACACTACCAAAGATGTTACCAGATATTTAGATTATGATGTTCAATATTCTGATATCCCAGTTAATGGAATTGTAAAATTGGACAGTCCTTCTTGAGTTCTAATTGTACATTAGGGGCCTTATTCATAAACGCTCATTACAGCACTTTAGCTATCAAATGGTTTGTCCCTTTCCGACATACGCTATTTGCCAAAGAGAGAAAGAGACAAAACACTTTAAAACACTGTTTAAGTTAAATATACTTAGTATTTTTCGTTATGACATTGAATTTGAACGTATATTTCCAACGGTGCTCAGACTTCTTATATCAACATTGAGACTATATTAGCAACAAGTTTCCTCCAAAATTGTTTGACCTGGGTACACCTAGGCACCAAAAACCAAACACTAGATATTTGACGAGTATGTTTAGTGTTTGCACAGTCTAGGCCTCGTCCGACGCTTGTTTCCAAACCATTTTGCCAACAATATGTGCCGACTGTAAATATTAACTTGAATTACAACGACTTGCTTTCACAACTTTGTTTATCAGCTAGAGATGTTCTGTGAGACTGTAACATGTACTGTGGACAGTAATATTGCATCAAAGGAAATGTGAGGTGACACATCGGGTATGTAAACTTAAAATAGGTATTATAACTGACATTTTTGAATATGAAAAAATAACGTTTAATTCTTATAGGTAGTTACCAAATATTCTGTATAGCGGTAGTTACTGTCCAGTATTTCTATTAATTTAATTTCCTCAAGGTCTGTTTATCCAGCTATCAGGTCGGCTCCCTTTGAGGTGCGCACGCATGTTGTAGCGAATCTATTTGCGACTCTTGTTTGTCTTAATGATTCATTAGCGTTATATTTTTCACATGGCAACAGTTGGGTTACGATTCATAGAACATAGACGAGTTACTTTAATGTGTAACATTATTTTTATTTTTATTTTTAGCAGTTTTATTTACATGATATTGCTTACATTACATTTTTAAATACATATACATAATAAATGCATGCCCAGAAATCAAAATCATGAACAATAGGTACTTTATATATCATTCTGTTATTATTTTCTGTAGTTGCCAACATAATATACGTGTGCTAATTCTAAGTAGATAATAATATGTAATCTTTGAATGGAACATCTCTGCATCGAAGATTATCTTCTTCCGTGAATCTCACAAACAATCCGCATTGAGCGTGTATCCTAATTAGAAAACATTAGAATGCACAACCCCAATCCATGAGGCGACAAAATGCAACTAAAACAATTGATATTCAAGTACGTCGCAGGATATTCGAACGCATTAATTAGTGTCAAAATATTTATGAATCATTAAACACATCATTCAAACTAATTATCATTATATTATGAAATGATATTAGGTGCATTGAATAGCAGTTATATGTTTCGATAAGGTCTAATGGCATTGATATACCTACAGTTTAAGATTTGTATTCGTATTGTATTCTAATGTTTGTAAACTTTAGCACATAACATCATGGAGTGCCAGGTTTTATAGCATGTTGTGATAACTCACCCGCTCCTTATATTTTTAACTGTTTTTATGAAATTATTAATTTTTTCGGTGAAATTTAAAAAAAATGTTGGCATCACCAAATTAAGTTTCTGGCTGGCAACGACATCGACTAGTGACGGATATAAATGATCTGTGGCGCAGGCGCATAAAAACGAAAATGGCGGGATTCTAGTCTATGAAATGAGAAGAAAAAAATTTGGCGCTAGACGGGAAAAAACATTGTCTTCCTATGGTCTTCCTTCGTCTTCCTTAGTTTAAATTCCCATTTTCTACTTATAAGGTAGGATTTTGAACAATAGGTATTTTATTTAATAATTTATTGATTTGTAGAAAAGTATACGTCTATAAGGATATAGTTATTAGTTAACCTGCATTCTTTGCTGCATACGCAGTGATAAAAACATACAAAATTTCTGACTAATTGCTTTGAGACAGCCCAAACCACGGCTCACAACTACATGACACACGAAATATTAAGACATCAATCTCCAACAGCTCCATTTTAAACAACAAGTAACCTAATTAGTATCTTACACTTGAAATGACTTCGAGTTTGTTATGCTGCCTCTAATCTAATCGAGTGGGAACATAACCGAGTTGCATGTAACTCGTTAATAATCGAATCGTTTTAAAGATTTGATTCTTTCATCGAGAGCGCTTCTTTGTGTCGATTCTTTATGGATCAATTATTTCGGGTTATGGTTTAAGTTATAACTTATAAGGAACTTTAATTGTGGGCCTAAGGTTTAGTCACAATATCACTTATGGATTGTACTTACGAGTATATAGTACTATCCTTATGAACACTTACCATAATTAGCTTACGAAAAATAAATTTTAAAAACTACCTGCCTACATAAAATACGTACATAAATGTACCCACTAGATAAGTAAAACTTACGTCTCCCTATCACACCCCATTGTTTATCTGCGTTCAAATATCAACCAAAACAGTTAATCACTATAATCGGTCACAATAATTGACGGAAATGCTACGTCGCACTTACAAAAACCGAATTGAGGAACTCTTTCTTTTCTGGATTCCATTATAGGGCGTTCAATATCATTAATTTCTCAACTTAGCCCATAGCAAGGCTTGTACCAAATGAGATGTTATCGTTTCCTTACGGGCGAACCTCCTTGAAGTCCTGCGTTATCGGATGTCCATCTCAGAGCCACAAGAGATGTAGCCGATTATTTAAATAACAGTATTTACACGACATTACTAGTTAATTGGCTTTGAAATGTAACTCTGAGATTGAACGGGGATGACGCGTACCTACTATAGGTCCATTAGGATTGGGTGTTTATTATTTAGGATGATGTTTTTAATAAAAATATTATTTTCTATATCTTACCAAAAAAATTCGGGCTAGATACATTCATTGAAATGAGCGGCATTTACATAACATTAGATATCTACGTTTATAATTCTCACCAATATTATTTTTTAAACAGTGCAATAGTTATAATAATAAAATTATATATAATATTGTATTTGTTTTGTTGCAGATCGCTGCTTCTAGCAGCATTCGTGTTAAGTAACTGTATTACATGGACTACGTCAAGGCATCATTCACATAATGTAAGTACACATTGATAACTATGAATTTTAACTTTTTCGTGGTCGGTCGGTCGATGTTGGGTAAATCACCTAAAAGCTAAGCTAAGCTTTCACTAAGCTCACTATTGCCGGCTACTACAGTCTACCAGGCACTTAAACATTCTAACTAGTTAGTGTAAGATGTACCTACCATGTTTAAAATTTAAATTACCATCAATGTATTTAAAACTAACTTTCAATTACACTTTATATTCTCTATACCTAACCTCTATTTAAGATATTAATCTGAGTTTCTATTTCTGTGTAATAAATTCGTAATATTCTGTAATTGAGTACAATTGGATTTGATAGACAGACGATCATTTTTCACGGCTTTTTGACTCGTTAAATAATGTCGATATTCATTTATTTGATGAAATGATTGTCACAATAGTCCATCATATTTAGTTAGTGCTTTCAATCTAGACTATAGGCTACAATTTGAGCTAGACGTAGACAACATACGAGACTTATTACTAAATGAATATGAATCTGTTATTACGTTTGTTATTTTACTACTCATAAGTAAAGATTTCATTATTCTGTTTGTATCTTAACAAGAATAAACTGTAGCAATTGGAGGAGTACTGGGATGATTTATTACTCAATTTTTCATAGTCTTCCTACATACAGTCAATCTCAAAAGTGAGTCAAACTTCAGAAATCTTGTATTTGTATTATTTTTCAATGAAGGGCCTAAATTTCGTTAAATATTTGAAATGTTCCATTAGTTAACTATTCGTAATATAGAATAAAGTTAAGAGTCTTCTATATAATCGTTTATATTTATTTAATAACTTTTATTTGTTAGCTTCGTTTGGCATCGCTACCAAACACCAAAACTGATTTGATTTTAATTAAAACTCAAAGTATGGACTGTTTTAAACACTTATCTATTGGCGATTGTACTCCAAAATTAATAAAACGTCAGGAGTAAATATTTCAAAATGTGTTTGATTTTTACTTTTAATTTGATCTGTCTTGTAGATCGAAGCTCGCAGCGTGAGGCCCAGTACTTGGCATCGAGTGTTTCATTAAATATTATAATATAAAAGATGCTCTATGGCCCTGTAGGGTTCCCTGTACTGAGGGAATTAATATTCAGTCTATTTTACGACCAATAACAAACGTTTAAAACAATTTGATTGTTTCATATTGCAATTATTGCAAGATTGTTAAAATTATATGTCATAATCTTAGCAATAGTAACTTTATGTTAACGCTAAAACCTAATGTGGTAGTTAGTTGGTGATTTGAAATTACTGATTTCAATTAACTCTACATGTCCTTGAAGCTCATGTTATCTTTCTTGTTTTATCTAAACGAACCTAGTACCTATATATATATATATTTCAAATATTTCGATACAATGAATACATAACACGTAACAGCAAATATTTGCTTGAGAATATTATAACCCTTTCACAGAAAACTAAAGTATACGACGTTAGTTAAAGTTGGAAAATAATTATAATGGATAGTTAATTTCTATTAATTCTGGTGGTCGTGTTAATACAACAAGGAGTTGGACCGCACTCGACTCCCGGCTAATTAACAAGGCTCGTAAAAGTGCCGACACCAATAAATCAATGTTTTGACAACCCTAGCAAAAAGTTTGAGGCGGGTGTTTGAAGCCATATATCTAATCAGGGCTGGCGCCACTTTGATGAGTCCGTTCACATTTAGGGTCATCTAGTTTCAAGAACTTTGATATCTAACATGCCGATGAATTTTTCTCATTAGATTTACAAAAGAATGCCTAATAGTTACTATGATGCCTAGCCATTGAGTTATTACATTATAACTCAATGTGCCTAGCAGTTAATTACAGAACTACCTACGTAATATTTTAAAACGAGATAAAGGAAGTAATAATAAAAAATAAACATAGTATCACAAAAGAAAACACATTTCAATGTGTGAACCCATTTATTAAGAATAGTCGTAAACAACTTTGCCCCACTTCTGCCCCCTGAAATCTCCCTTAATCCAGCACTGGTGGTAGTTAAGGCGAGAAGCGTTGCAACATATCGTAATGTACTCCGGTGATTTGTTGTTAAATGTCATAACATTTGTCGGAACGTTGCCGGCCGGTTCCCGGCGTTATTGCCCTTAACTCGTCCAAAAAGTCACTTGCTCACTTGGACAAGCTTTAAAATGCATTAGGATTATGTAAAGTGAAATCTGTAGGTGTGAGTCGACTACTTGTATTGAGCGGAGTAAATTGTGGACTAACTTAATAAAAAAGATATGATGTGATATCATTTAATAAAAAAGATAAGAAACAAATTGTTATTTAAATGATATCTATAATGAGAGCTTCTGGATGTACCTAATGCAATATGGAGTTATTCATTTTATTTCCAAAGAGTACAGTGACTTGTTGGACAACCGTACAGTTCACACACGGCCACTGAGTGAGCACTCTACGGGTGGCCATAAACACTATACTGCTGAGAATCTCTCGAATTTACTATTCACTCCATAAAATGTATGATCTAATCGACTAGTCAATACACATACTGATTTGCTTTGAATGTTACATTAATGTAGTAATCTTAATTGATGCTTTATCTTATTAACGAAAGTAAAAGTAATTGAAAACAAACAATTTGCTTGGTAATTGAAAGTTTTTGCTTAGAGTTTATTGTAGTAGGTGCAACATGTATGCTAACAGTTTGCCGCGCGGAATACTAGCGCGATAAGATGCGGCAATTTGCCGAATACCGAATTTTTGCAGTGTATTTTTAAACAATGTCTTGTGAATGTTTTAACGTATTGATTGTTCCCCAGGTATCCAGACATCGAAGCAGACACAGACGCCAGGGGGAAGGGCTGTACTTGTCGTCGTCGTACGTGCTGCCGGGCGGCGAGGGCAGCGGCTGGGGGGAGTGGGGGGAGATGTCGCCCTGCAGCCGTACCTGCGGCGGCGGCGTCGCTAGTCAGACCAGGATATGTTTGCAGATCGGGTATGCATCATGCACACTATATAAAATTATAAATTATAGTTATCAAACAGGATTCATTAAAAATTTATGTTGATAGAAATAGAACATCTTTCGCCGATTTGCCTGTAATGTCCTACTTCTGGCTAAAGCCTCTCATCTTGCTTTGTATTTGCTTTGCTTCATATTAGTACAGTGAGGACGATTATTTATTACTAATCAAGTAATTACCATGTTTACTTCACTACTACATAACTACAGGGAGCTAGTGATTTCAAATCGGAAGACCCAGCAAGGGACTACACCACAGAAAAGTGAAAAGTGAATTTTATCTCATTTTTTTTTAATTCCCAGACCCGACGGCCAGCCGCAGTGCACGGGGGGCAACACGAAGTACGTGACGTGTCAGACGCAGGACTGCCCCGCCGGCTCGGGAGACTTCCGCGCGGAGCAGTGCGCCGCATACAACGATATACCCTTCAGGGGCATCAAGTATAAGTGAGTACAACTACACCATCCTTTTTTACACAAATATTTTTAAGGTCTCAGTTATAGAGGAATAAACCAAATATGGTAGCCGATTTATTAAGTTGCTACATAGATGTTCGAGCTGGCACTGTCGAGTCGGCAGTATTTGACGGACGACTAAGTTGATCTTCCCTACTTTCAAGTTTCGTATTTTCAGCAAATAGCCCTGTATACTAGCACATCACATACAGTATTTCAATTTTAGTTACCGATAAACCAAAGCTTAGCCAGATACCTCAGCTCCTGTGCCATTACTGGTGACGAAGGTTTTGGACCACTTAGAACGCATCAAATGCCTAATCATCCTTTAATCATTTCACTACCCATTTAAACTACAAAATTGTAACATCCATTGTTCATATCTATATCACTACCCTATATACTCCCCCCAGCTGGGTTCCGTACACGAAGTCGTCGAACCCATGCGACCTGAAGTGCATGCCGCGCGGCGAGCGGTTCTACTACCGCCACAAGGACAAGGTGGTGGACGGCACGCGCTGCAGCGACGACTCCTTCGACGTCTGCGTCGACGGCACCTGCCAGGTATCGAAAATCACTTCAATAGGGTCTAATGAGAAATAACAATTAACTGAATTAACTGCAACAGCTATTGATTACTGTATTGACTTTTGGAAACTATAATTATTTCACAGTCCAACATTGAAAGATGGATTATTATTTTATTTGAACACGCTTATTATCCTAAACCTTTTCAGTTACCTATCTAACTTTCAATATGTTATTGCAGCCAGTAGGTTGTGACATGAGACTCGGGTCGAACGCTCGCGAAGACAAGTGCCTGGTGTGCCGCGGCAACGGCACCAACTGTCACACCATCACTGGGGTCATTGACTCACAGGATTACACGCTAGGTGAGTTTTTTTTTTTAGTAAACAATCTCTAGTCTAACACCAGTCTACTAGCCACTAAGTTACTTCTACGACCATTGCCTGTAAGTTTTCATTGGCATAGCAAAGGAATTTAATCTGCAGTAAAGTTAAGATATAAGTAGTGTAAAAATGAGAAAACTTTGCAGAAAAAGAAGATTGGAACAGTTTCCAGTGCGAAGTATCTAATTAAATGTCATTCACCTTTTTTCAGGTTACGCTGATGTACTTCTGATCCCCGAAGGAGCTACTTCAATTTTAATTGAAGAAGTAGCCGCATCCGATAACTACTTGGGTATGTGTTTAATGCAAAATCAAATACTGAAAAATATAAAGGACGTTGATGACTTTCTTCTTTCATCTCTTCCATTCATTAACGTATTCCCTCTGTCCAGCTCTTCGTGCTAACGAAAGGAACAACGGCACGTACTACCTGAACGGCAACTGGCAGGTGAACTTCCCTCACTCACTGATGATCGCGGGCGCGCTCTGGTCGTACGAGAGGAGCCAGCAAGGGTTCGCGGCGCCCGACATACTGCGCTGCCCCGGCCCCACCAACGAGCCGCTCGTGCTTTCTGTAAGACCTTCTTACTTTAACCTTGTCAAAATAATCTTTATATTTAAGGAAACGGAAGGGAGTATGGCTATGCTCCAAAACGGCTAGAATGATTTTACCTATCACTTCATCCAGTTTACGGTGAGTCTCTTAAACTGCAAGGGGGTTCTCTTATCATCCATCTTGCAGTACTAGAGGATTGATCAAATAAGTCGAACATAGTCCTTTAGCCCTGCCAAGAATACCAAGCATTATTCTACTATAATTTAACTCTCCATTAATAATGCTCTGTGTCCTTCAGTTGCTGCTGCAAGGCCCGAACGTGGGCGTGGAGTACGAGTACAGCCTGCCGGCGGACCGCGCGCCGCCGCTCAACAAAGCCTACAACTGGGTGCACGACGACTTCACACCGTGTTCTGCTGCTTGTGGGGGAGGTAGGGACACGTTTCATACTTCGCTCTTCCGTGATTTTACTTACATCTTGAATTACTACCCGTTATGCTACATGAGCTACGAACAATAAGACGTGACGTAAAGCAACTGAAGGAAACAACGTGGGATATAAAAGTACAGATTATTTATCATAACGCATGCAAGGAGTCGCAACTTCACATTGCTGCATTGCAACATGTTGAGTGACGGTGTTACCATAGAGGTGGCAAAAAAACTGGTCGCATAGATGATTTTCTAACTTCACCCCACTTTCGTTTAGGAACTCAAACCCGCAACGTGACGTGTCGGTCCCGAGAGGAGCTGGACTTGGTAGACGAGAGCCTGTGCGAGGCGGCGCTGAGGCCGCCGGCCGAGGGCGCGTGCAACTCGCAGCCCTGCGCGCCGCAGTGGGTCGCGGCGCCCTGGGGCCGCTGCAGCCGCCGCTGCGGCCGCGGCGGCAGCCAGTCCCGGGACGTCAGCTGCCAGAAGATCATCACTAACGGGTCCGTACATATTGCTAGACTTCTTGTTATAACACACGATCCGTTATACGAAAGCCGTTGACCCGAAATATAAGAAGATTCTTGACGTTGAATCTTCTTCAAGTTTGTTATATCAAAAGCTTGGAAGCATATTTCAGTGAGTAGAACATTGGTCCCGACCTTAACGACGGTAATCGAATCATCTGTGGCCTAACAAGGCACAAAGCAAAACCATTCAAAACAAACCATTAGCTGCGACATCATCTCGCTATATTTCCGACGCCATAGTTACAACGGTCAATCTGAATCTTAATTCATAGACGATTACAAGATTTTATCATTTTTTTCACTTATCCCTTTTATCTAATTGTGATTTCCAGATATCCATCAATAGTAGCCGATAAGGAGTGTTTCGACTTGCATGGTCCCAAACCGAATCTGTACCAGGAGTGCAACGGCAACGCAACTTGTCCGTCCTGGTTCACTGGACCTTGGAAACCGGTGAGAAAATAAAACGTCATTATCCTTACGTACCTTAGTTACGTACAGTCAGCGTGCTAATGTCGTATTTGGTACATTTACTACGACGTATTCATGAACTGTAACATCTAACAAGTAAGAGATTAGTGACAAACTTCACAACGATATTGTGACAGATACTCTTCTACAAAATCTATCCCCTCTTTCTCTCCCAGAAGCCGACGACTTACACATACGGCCCATTTTTATTGACCACGTAATAAATTATCGAACCATTTCATAACACCATCTTACCATTCGCAGTGCGACAAACTGTGCGACGAAGGCAAACAGACGAGACAAGTGGTGTGCTACCAGAAGAACGGACGAAGAATCGAAGTGCTGGACGACGGCGAGTGCGAGGACGAGAAGCCGGCGGAGGAGCAGACGTGTCTGCTGCAGCTGTGCGAGGGGGTGGACTGGGTCGTGTCGGACTGGTCGGGGGTAAGACGGGAATATTTATAGGAAAGCAAAAATGTTTATATTTTTGGGCTCGTCCTAGCCTATTACTCTAGTGTCTCTCTCTCTCTCTCTCTCTCTCCCTCTCTTAGATCAGAAAAATATGATCTGATTAAATGAATTAAATTTAAAGTTATTTGGGTTACAACTGAATGTGACAATGTGCTTCCATATATATTATATAAATAGGCCGTCAAAGAATGGTATTGTTCTCAAGGGACCACTCGTCCAACAATAAAATAACCCTCAAAACTCAATAATTTCATAGTACTACCACAATCAACTCATCCATCCCTATAGCAAACTTACCTACTCTCCATCCCACAGTGAGACTATGCCATAGCAACTACTGTTCCATCCAAATAGTTAACTTACTACTTGTCCCCCCAGTGCGACTCGTGCCTGTCGACCGTGCGGACGCGGGTCGCAGTGTGCGCCACCAAGGAGCAGCGCGTGGTGAACGCGAGCCTGTGCGCCTACCACGCGCCGCCCGCCACCAGCGAGCCCTGCGACCGCACCGCGCTGCCCGCCTGCGAGGTGCAGTGGTACGCCACGCAGTGGAGCAAGGTACGGAGGAAACGAGAAAAGATAAGCTCAAATGGGCCTTTGAGATACGTTTTTGTGAAAACCTTTTCTGAAAGTTTTTGACAAAAGACTTATATTGCCCTTTTATGGGACATTTTTTTTGGAACAAATATTGCGGTGTTACAAACTTAATATAAAAGTATTACATCATTAATTAGAAATCTGTATGAGCAAGAACTTTTCATAGGATTTAAAAAATACGCTTGCTACGTTTGGATCGGTATCTTTGAACTGAGAAATATTTTCTCAAAACTTCATAAATAACCTGAAAAAAACCTCATTCGTTCCATTTGCAGTGTTCAGTGACGTGCGGCAGCGGAGTGCAGACGCGCAGAGTGTTCTGCGGGCTGTTCGACGGCGCGTCCGTGCTCAAGGTGGACGACGCGCGCTGCGCCGGCCAGACCAAGTACAACGACACCAAGCCCTGCGACATACCCAAGGACAAGTGCCCCAGCCAATGGTTCGCCGGCCCGTGGTCCGCTGTAAGTCAACTGATTTATTTAAGAAATGAGACGACCTCATGGTTTTACCCTTACAATAAAGCTAGAAAGTTTTACTTTTTATTGTTTGAACGCGATTATCTCTGAAACCAGTTGAAAACGCGTACATAGCGGTAAAAGCCTTAACTGACTAACATTATTTATTTGTAAAAAAGTCTATCTCGAGGAAATGGGGAGGCCTTTGACCAACAATGGGACACTTATAACAACAATAATAAAACCAGAATTTTAACTATACTCATCATGTTTGTATAGTCTTGAGGGGGTAAGTAAAATATAAATAACTAAGATTTTAGAAGAGGAATTGTTAGAGGTGAGAAAGGGTAGCTTTATTCCTACGCCATACTGACCGTACACCCCCTCAGTGCACGAAGACGTGCGGCGGCGGGCAGCAGTTCCGGCGCACCATGTGCCTCCGCGGGGGACAGGTCGCCTCGGACTGCGACGCCGACACCGTCATCGACTCCACGCAGGACTGCCACACCGGACCGTGTAACAAAGGTAATGGGGACTTATCAAATAATCAACCAGGGTAAAGGTTTGAAAAAGATAACATTTATATTTCATAATGTCAAATGAAGGAAGAAATAGTCAAAAGATCGCTTAATAAGACATACTAGTCGAAAATGTCCAAAATTACACTATAGTTTTCCTTATCTGCATTTCGATGTATTTAAAAACTATTGACCTGAAATGCCTATTGGTGGGAAAATACCTCTTTTGCCACTGAAGATATCAGCGCTGTGAGGGGAATTAAGCGTAATCACCACTAGCAATATTATATTGGAAACATGATTCACTTGATCAGGGTATCCCAACCGATATACAAAATAACTACATATTCAACCAAGCTGCTATTGCTGAATGGCGTAACCTTTGAAATTGCAGATGAGCTGCTTCCAGTGGACGAGAACTCGACCCCCGTGATGGACGAGTTCGAGGATTGTGAGGACGAAGACTATCCTGAAGTAGGCCTGGATGCTATGAGTCTCTCTACGGTACGTCCGTATCTTGTATACTTGAATCAGAAGGTTGTATGAAATGCGTGATTACATAATTATTTCTCTGCCTTTTACAGCTCGATGACATGATGTTCAGTGACAGCTCTTCAACATTGGGTAAGATGGCATTTTTGCATAATTATTATTCGTTGATTATTTATTAATGAAGACATATTAATTAAACTTAATTCTTATGAATTACAGAAGGATCCGGCATGTGGTCTTCGACATCACCGGACTATGGACTAGAATCTGAATTCACAGGTAAATTAATATACACATACATATTGACCCATCAGCGCCGACAGTCAGCGTGCGGTCAACTAAGATCAGTAAAGTCAGCCTAAAAAAATATATTTTACTCTTATTCTTAAAATGTTAATCATGCTTTGAATCTTATCTTATCTCAAACATTTTTCATAGTACCAACAAGTCAATGAATTTTAAAATGTGTTCTAATGATCTGATAAATGACTGTAAAGCTATGTAGTTCATGGGCATAAATTATACTGAACCAAACTGGGTTCAGTATAATTTATGCCCATGAACTAGGTGAACTATATAGGTGACTTAATCAAAGTCAAAGTAAAATATTTTTATTCAGTTTTAGCCCCAATCAGGCAATTTTGAACGTACCGCATTCATTATTAATACATTTGAAACACTGTCGTTAATACCCAGACTCGTCATCTCTGTCCACGGACGAGCTCCTGTCGACGGAAGGCTCGGGTGCTAGCTCCACGTCCGACATCTTCATCACGGACGAGTTCTCCACCGACACCAGCAGCACCGACTTCTCCTCCTCTACGTCAGGATACGGTTCGTGACATTGGCTACTCAGTCTTCTGTAGGGTGTTTTGTAGTTGTTGGCTAAAGCAAGTAATCATTAACTTTCACTTGATCTTTGCAGAAAAAAAATACGCCATTTCAAAGCCAAATTTTGGTAATTATATTATCACTTCCATAATATTGAATGTTTGAAAGCAAAGAAAGGTCATCTTTAATATCGTCTCACTCTTCTTAGTTTGGGAACTTTACTATCTTAATATCAATTAATAATGCCTTTCCATTAAATTCAGGCTCCACCACAGAAGAGACCACTGATGGAAACACGACTGAATCCTCTTCATCCACCGATGAGACCGGCACCACCATTACAGCAGAAACTGGGAGCACTGGTAAGTCCAACTGATATATTAAAAGTAACATTCTCACTTGTATTAGTAAGAAGTACCTACTTGGTTATGTTAAATCCCTTGATTTTTTTTTCAGATTCTTCAACTACTATTGCTGACGAAGCAACCACCACATCTTCTGATACGGACAGTTCAAGTAATATTTTGCTAAATTCTACACCTGCACTAAATAAGCTAAGTACATTTATAATAACCTAATACGCTTTCTCTATTCAGGCGAAGAAGATATAATTCAGTCCAATTCGTCCCAAGAAGATGATACAGCAGATACAGAAACTGCAATAAGTTCCACTACCGAGGAAGGATCAACGTCATCTTCTGAGAGCAGCGCGACTGAGAGTACGGAACCCAGTGGCTCTACTGATGCTACGGAAACATCTTCATCAGATACAGAAACAACAGAAGTGTCTTCCGACGCTACTACCGCCTCTGAAGACGTTAGTTCCACTACTGAATCTGGGTCCAGCACAGAATCTAGCACCACTAGTGAATCTGATAGCACTACTGAATCTGACACAGCGTCTACGGAGTCTGATAGTTCCACTACTGAATCTGCCACTGACGGAAGCTCGACGTCTGAAAGCACCACCGAGAGTGGAACAACAGAATCCAGTGCCTCCGACAGTACCACAGAAAGTGGAACAACCGAATCGAGTGATGGTTCAACTGAAATCTCTGAAGGTACAACGGAGAGTGGAACTACGGAATCAGGTACAACTGAAACAGGTACCACTGAAACAGGCACAACTGAAACAGGATCTACTGAAACAGGATCAACCGAAACTGGATCGACTGATACGGAAATCACCTCAGAATCTGACACTGAAGGTAAAGCTTTTGTATATCTTTATACCTCAGAGTTTACGTGCTTGAGTGATAATGTTACGTTACATCTAGAAGTCGATGGAGACCTTTGCTTTTGCCACGATAAGATTAATACAAATATCTTAAACTAGCTGTTCCGCGTCATGATTCCACCCGCGATCGATGGCGTTATTGTGAAAATTTTGAATAGATATCAATTCCTAGATTAAGTCGCAACTATACATTTTGTTGAGCAGGAATAAAAACTAAAATTTGTATTGCAGTATAGATTAAACATTATTTGTTCATACATGGTCGTTTTCCAGGTTCCACAACCGAAAGTGGATCGACCACCGCCATCACTGAAGAAACCACAGAAGTGTCGGCCACCTCTGAGAGTGGCAGCACCGAATCGGAAGGCACCACCGAGACCGGCTCCACGGAGTCCACCGTCACCTCGGAGACAGACACCACGGAGAGCGGACCCACCACTGAATCAACCACCTCCGACTTCAGTTCTACAGTGTCGTCTGAAGGTAGTAAAAACATGTTAAGTGGTCAAAATGTCGATTAATTTGATTTTGTATGATTGTTTATACTGTTGTTATGTTACAGGAACTGAATCGTCTACCACTGAAGGTTCTGAGAGCACAAGTAAGTTACTAAAAATTCCTATCAATAGTCAAAATAATAGTCAATATCATCATTAGTCCTAATGGACCTTTCAAGTTTAGTCTCCCTGCTACATACGTTTTGTTTAAAAGACTGATGGTGCGCAGTCTTCAGGCGCGTTGAAAGACTGAAAAAGATTACATTGAAAAATCCCTAAGTTTGATATATTATATGAAATAATAATGATGATGATGATTCCAGCGCCATGGGACTGGTCGAGCACGGTGGAGTCGTACTCGACGAAGCGGGCGCGCGTGTGCCGGCCGCGCTCGTGCGCCGCCTCCGAGTTCGGCTGCTGTCCCGACAAGAAGACGCCCGCGCACGGACCTTTCGATGAAGGTAACTAAACTACATATTGTCAAACTTGTTAAACCGAGGATTGAATTCAAGAATGGAAGATGTGTGGACCAATGTGAAGACTGAGATTTTTGTTTATTCGTCGAAGCATGACACTTTTCTCAACATTTACTGACCCTCAAACATAAGTATCATATCGAATCTCACTCACGCTTTGTGTATTTATATACTCCGTGTATATGTATTTGTCTATAAGTCTACATACATTTGTGTATCCGATGCATATGTGGCATTAGTTTTAGTCCCCAGAGGCAATAGTTTTGTAATATTTAAATTAATGTGTACAAGAAAAACCAAAACGATTTTATCTGGTAGTCTACAAGCTCCAAATGATTCGCAGGCTGCCCCAAACCCACCACGTGCAAGGAGTCGAAGCACGGCTGCTGCCCGGACGGCGTGTCGGCGGCGCGCGGGCCGCGGGCGCGCGGCTGCCCGCACGAGGACTGCGCGCTCACGCTGTTCGGCTGCTGCGCCTCCGACAACGAGACGGCGGCGCTCGGCAACGACCAGGAGGGCTGTCCGCCGCCGCCGCCGCCCTGCCAGTCTTCCAAGTAAGTTATTGGATACCATATTTTAAAAAAGTAAAGCTAACTTTAACCGTTAACATTTTTCTTGAAAATACGACATTATTAAAAAAGACTACATTATTTAAAAAAACATTTATCAGAAGATGTTCCACAAGTTAATTTCTTCTTTCAGATACGGATGCTGCAAAGATGGCGAAACAGAAGCTACTGGACCAAAGAAGAAGGGTTGCCCAGAGACAGTTACAAGTAAAGTTCATTTTACTTTTTGTTGTACCTACTTATATAAAAAAAATCGAATGTGAAAATTAATTTTGTACTACTTACAGCAAGTACAACTCAAGCCGGAACGACGACGGTGGCGAGCGTTGCGGACTGCACCGGGTCGGCGTTCGGATGCTGCTCGGACAACCAGACGGCTGCCTCCGGGCCCGACCAGCAAGGCTGCCTGTGCTCCGCCACTGCCTTCGGCTGCTGTCCTGATGGAGTCACACCTGGTAACTGTTCCTGTTTAGTCGCCGATGCTTTTGACCACGCCCTACCGAAAAATTGCTGGACCGTACACATGTCTTATTTTGGATTGGAGAGCGCAGCGAAGAGGTTTCTGTATCTATGAGCTCATCTAATCTAACTATTTCTGATTTGAAATCAGTCGCAAAAAAAAACAGCAGTGTGGTTGCTTGCAAAGGTTTTCTAGAATCAGAAAAAGTCATGCGATCAACAACTGCTTATTCTGTTATAGTTAAAAACTATAGTAGTTTAGCCGAGGTTTGTGACATTTTCAAAGTATTTCGACATCTTACCGACTATTTCATTTTTCATTGAACCAATTTTGTTATTCGCAGCCCAAGATGCGGAGCTGGCGTCGTGTCCCAAGTCGTGCAACGAGTCGTCGTACGGCTGCTGCCCCGACGGCGCGAGCCCGGCGCACGGGCCCGACCAGCAGGGCTGCTGCCTGCTGTACCCGTACGGCTGCTGCCCCGACAACTACAAACCGGCTGATGGACCTCATCTTGAAGGTATATTTTGAGTTTATTTTTAATAATACAAAAAATAATCTTATATATAAAATTCTCGTGTCACAGTGTTCGTTCGCGTACTCCTCCGAAACGGCTCGACCGATGCTCATGAAATTTTGTGAGCATATTGAGTAGGTCTGAGAATCGGCCAACATCTATTTTTTATCCCGAAATTCCCGCGGGAACGGGTACAACGCGGGTGAAACCGCGGGGCGCAGCTAGTAATCATATAATAATAACCAAAACGATGCGATAGCGAGACGAGCTTGATGGGTATGTCTCTGGTTGCTGCCAGAAGGCTCTTGACAGAGTCGAGTGAAAGAAGGCCTTTGTCCAACAATGAGACATTTAAAGCTTATATAATAATAAAAATGTAGTATCCATAAGAACAGTTAAAGATGATGGCAGGAAATTGGGAAAAGTTGAAAGAACTCTCTAACCTGAGCCTAAGGAGGAGCCTAACTCTTATGTTTTAAAAAAAGTCGTTGCCATATTATATTATTTTACACGGTATTTTTTCCAGGTTGTGGATGTCAATACTCTCGATTCGGATGCTGCCCTGATAATATCACGATCGCTTCTGGACCTAACAATAAGGGATGTGGCTGCAAATACGCTGAACATGGTTGCTGCCCAGACTGGTAATAAAGATTTTAAATATTCTGTATAAATTATGAAATGTTAAATAGGTGTTAACGGAAGGATTCCATACGCAGGCACACGGAAGCGTCAGGGCCGGAGTTCGAGGGCTGCGGCTGCCACACGTTCCAGTTCGGGTGCTGCCCCGACGGCAGCAGCACGGCGCAGGGCCCCAACGGGCAGGGCTGCCACTGCCTGCAGTCCACGTTCGGCTGCTGCGGCGACCAGCGCACGCGCGCCGCCGGGCCCGGCGCCGCTGGCTGCGACTGCTCCAACAGCCAGTTCGGCTGCTGCCCCGACGGAGTTACGGCTGCCACTGGAACCAAGTTCCTTGGGTGCACTGACATTCCGGAGAATAAACAGGGTAACTATAAATTTGGTCTTTATCTTATCGTATCTACTAATACAATAAAGCTGAAGATTCTATTTGATTGAAGGCGTTTGTCTCCAGAGCTACACGTTGGAAAAAAAATTACATGATAGCCGAAATTCCAATAAGAATGATCACGTGTATAAAAGCGCGGTCCTGAGTGAAAAGTAAAGTGCTTATAACTAATACATAAATCCTATATTTGCAGCATCTTGCAGCCTGAAGTTCGAGCGCGGTCCGTGCCGCAACTACTCCGTGTACTGGTACTTCGACAACGACTACGGCGGCTGCTCGCGCTTCTGGTACGGCGGCTGCGACGGCAACGGCAACCGGTTCGCCACCAAGGAAGAGTGCGAGGACACTTGTGTTAGCCCTCCGGCTAAAGGTAATGACTGACATGTAGCAAATTAATGTTCTAATGCTCTACAAAGGCCTTTTATTCCACTGGATATCAGTACAGTGAGGACGATTAGGCGTCACCACGCTTGCCTTTTACTGGTTAGTGATATCAAATCTGATCCTTGTTTGAAAAGTAAATTGGAAACATTCTTCCCTCGATCCTGGGACTCCAATCTTGGCATGCGAATACATATGCCTGTAGACTATTGAGGCGGTTTCTAAACCCTCACTTATAGAATTTCTATTAGTGAGGGTTAGGTTAGGTTAAAACTCTCAACACCGACGCTAGCCACCAGTTACCTAGTCAAAGTTACTTAAATACTTTACCTCCATATATTTTCTCAATATATTCTCAGATGCCTGCAAACTGCCTCAATCCAAGGGCGCTTGCTTCAACAACAACGTGCGTTGGTTCTACGACACTGAACGGGAGATGTGCAACATCTTCAGCTACGGCGGATGTCTCGGGAACAAAAACAACTTCGAGACCAGGGAAGCTTGTCAAGCGCAGTGCGAGCCGGAGAGGACGCTCGGTATGTTAGTTTTGCTAAACATAATTAAGTATATTTCTCAAACATTATCAAATAAAGAATCTAAGGTAAAATCAGAGGATACGGAAAAGTGTAAAGAACTCCATCGACAAGAGCCTAATTCTTAGCCTAATTTTATTAACTTTTTTCTAAAATATCAGGGCTCAAGAGACTGGACTGATTTGAGAACTGAAACCCATAAATAATATAATTTACTTACTTTATCTGCTTCAGACCAATGCAGTCTGCCGATCGAACAAGGATCGTGCGCAGGCAACTACCCCCGATGGGGCTTCGACAAGGACGCCAAGCGGTGTAGACAGTTCACGTGGGGCGGCTGCGAAGGAAACTCCAACCGATTCAGCACGGAGGCAGCTTGCGTACTGAGATGTGACCCGCCCGGGAAACCCAAATGTAAGACTTGACACTAGTTGGCTGAGCATTTTTTTTCGATTGCGGCAATTACAATATTGATTATGTGATATGTTACGGGATTAACTGGGTTGTTTGTGCATTGTAACAGTTAAGTTTTTAGTTATAATAAGGGATTAACTGATTTACTGAGTGATTAACGGTGATGGATAGTTTAACAACAGTCGTTAATAGTTGTTCTTGGTGCATGGGGTTTTTGTCTTTCTAATTTCTTCTCTTCTTTCTATTGACTTGTTCTTTCTTATCTCTTATACTTTCGGCAATGACCTAGCGTCGAATCAACAAAACAGTCTACGTAGTAGAAGATTCCTAGAAAAGTTTCAGTATGAGAGACTTTGGAAACTTCTATCAAAAGTTTTGATGACGAAACGAAAGACATTGAGTAGAATAATATAGTATTTCTGAAACTAAACTAACCCTGGGTTGCATGGCAGCGATGTGTTCTGAAGAGGTGGATGTGGGCAACTGTACCGACAAGTACGCGGCCTGGTCGTTCCGCCAGTCGGAGAACAGATGCGTGCCGTTCTACTACTCCGGCTGCGGCGGCAACGACAATAGGTTTGACAACTTGGAGAGCTGTGAAGGGGCTTGTCCTAGCGCTTACGGTTAGTATGGAGCGGTTGGTAGCTTGGAGTAGCTACATACGTATTCGGGCTGGCATTAATCAGCATTGCCGGGCAGTAAAACCTATGAATTTTGTGCTGTTGAAATATTTGTGCATGTTAAACTATCGAATTAGTACCCTTCTCGCCAAATACTGCCAATTTGACTATGCCAGTCCGAACATGTGATCAACACTTAATTATCTAGTCTGCTATCTGCTTCGGAGCGTACGAATAAAGCTTGAAACTAATATGATTGCGATCTTTTCTTGCACTTGTTTTCTATGTTTGTACTAAATGTGTTTGATGACTGACACTAGCATGTAAGGGTGCTTTAGATAAATGCTTTAAGGTATTAAACTGGTTTATGTATTAACTGCGAACTCATTCGAGAACGATATGTTATAGAATCCTTGTCATTGCAGTACCGGACCTATGTGCATTACCAGCTGAGATTGGTGAGTGCGGCAACTACAGAGAGAAATGGTACTACGATACTAAGGACGAAAGGTAAGCTCAGTCGACGACACCAAATTTTAACTCTCAAAAATACTCATTCTATCCACGCGCAGTCTATTTAAGGCAACAAAGATTCCCTTCACTTCCCAACATTTCCTGAATTTACCTACAATTAATATTTTATTTTTTATCTGATTCTCCACATCAATTTCCCCCTAAGCCACTTGGCTATCAGCTTTACCCCCATTCAACTTCAGCCATCAACTGGTTATTTGAGTAACGAGGACCTATTCGTTTCTATTTCGTCCCGATTATGAATAAGGATACCTGATCAACTTGGTAAACTAGTGGACTGTTGCTTCAGATGTCGTCAGTTCTACTACGGCGGCTGCGGCGGCAACCGCAACAACTTCGCAACGGAGGCGGAGTGCGAGCGGCGCTGCGCCGCGCCGCCCACCACCACCACCGCGCCGCCCAACGCGCGCCCCGCGCCGCCCGCGCCGCCCGCCGCGCCCACGCCGCCGCAATCCAGACACACTGAAAATGGTATTCATAATCATTACCTTACATAAAAAAAAATTACACTTCATTATAGTTTTAACGTTTTTATCAACGCCAACCCTAAAAAATAAAATGTACCTACGCTTACCGAAAGTACCTACTGAAAGTAAGCGTTAGTAGTGATAGACTGTGTTACATTAGGACAGACTTTTTTTGACATTTTGTTAGAGCTCTTGTCTAATGTAATTATACTACTTTAATCTACTCAAGTTCACCAAATGAATGTTTGTAATCGTGATTGGTGATTGGTCAGAGTTCTGCTTCCTGCCGCTGGATGCGGGCCCGTGCTACAACATGTCGACGCGCTGGGGCTACGACGCGGCGCGCGGCCTCTGCGTCACCTTCCAGTACGGCGGCTGCGGCGGCAACATGAACAACTTCCCCGACGAGGAGTACTGCTTCTACTACTGCCAGAAGGCGCAAGGTAATCCCACGTCAGATGATAACACGTTCAATTGTCAGTCCTGATTGTATCAATCGTTTGACCTTGTCGCAGGCCTAAAAACTCTGACTCCAGGGTCGCCCACTAACCTACTTGATGAAGTCCTGTTATCCCTCATCAGGGACATAGGGCTCGCAGAAGAGATCTCCACTGCTTCCGATTTTGTGCGGCAACTTCCAGGTCCTTCCAGCCGAGTCCAGTCGATGCAGCCTCTTTATCAACTGAGCGCCGCCAGGTTGTGCGGGGGCGGCCAGGCCTTCTTTTTCCTTGCGCTTGCCACGATAACCCTTGCTTGGACAGATGATTGTCTGGTCTCCGCAATACATGTCCAATCCAGCGCCATTTTCTTTTTAGGATCTCCTTGTCGATGGGTTCTTGGTCAGTCATCTCCCACAGCCTTGTATTGGAGATAGTTTGTGGCCAGTGGATTCCCAGTATGCGTCGTAAGCATTTATTTACAAAGACTTGCAGTTTACTGGTTATGTCTTTTTTAACTAACCACGTCTCGCATCCGTACAGGAGGACTGACTTGACATTGGAGTTGAATACTCTGATCTTTGTACGCCGAGTGATTATGGAAGATGTCCAGACAGGTTTCAGTTGCGCATATGTGGCTCTGGCTTTATTTATGCGCGCCTCTACATCCGCTTCTGCTCCTCCTTGTGGGTCCACAACGCTACCTAGGTATATAAAACGCTGTACCTGCTCGACAACCTCGCCGTTAATGTATATGGGCGCTGTATCATTGGTATTTAGGCGCATGTCTTTGGTCTTGCTACAGTTGATGCGCAGGCCTTCTTTAGCAGCTTCGTTTGCGAGGTCGTTAGTCTTGGACTGAAGGAGGTCACGGGATGTGGAGAGTAGACAGAGATCGTCCGCGAAGTCTATATCTTCGAGGGTATTGCCATGTAGCCAAGGAAATCCTCTCTCTTCTTTATTGGTTACTCTGCGCATCACGTCATCCAAGACTATCAGGAAAAGCAGCGGTGACAACAAGCAGCCCTGTTTCACTCACTCACTAACCTACTTACTCGAGTTTACTTTATGACGCGTCTGCTCTCATTTAATATTTCCGAAAGCAATTATGAAAGATTCTTTTAAACTGAGTCATTAACAGATCAGTGGTTATACAGCACTATATTTCTCCTCCAGATATTTGCCAGCTGCCGATGTCTGCGGGCTCGTGCGACGAGTCGCACATGATGTGGTTCTACGACAAGGCGTCCGACAGCTGCAGCCAGTTCGCGTACGGCGGCTGCGACGGAAACGAAAACCGGTCAGTTGGTTTGTCTCCTCACTCTTCAATGAGCGAACTCCCTACGAGTATTTTTTAGCAATTTAAGTTTCATTTGTCATATATTCGAAAAAATATTTTTTTATTAAAATTTATGACCATAGATTCGAAACTCGAGAAGCGTGTGAGGCGCAATGCAAGACTGGACCCGAACCTGAACCCGTGAGTACAATATAAGAGATATTCTTAATTCACTGCATCTTTTTGGGAGATTTTATTGAATCCATTCCTCTCTGTTTAATAGTACCTAAACAGAAAACTTAACTTGAAAGTTATTATAAGTTTATTAGTATATACGTAATGTGCCACAAAGAAGGCTATCCAAGGAGAAAAGGAGCAATTTTTGATCATAAATGGATCCCAAAATTAATAACAGTTAATTTTGGGATCCATTTATCTACCAAATTATAAAAGATCATAGTAAAAAAACATGAATCTTTATCATCGTAAATGAACCCTTGATACTTGTACTACCGGGTACCTGGCACTCCCTCAGGAGAGCGGCCCGGCCGGGTGCGCGGCGCCGGCGCTGCAGGCGTGCGAGGCGAGCCGCGCGGGCCCCGTGTGGTTCTTCTCGGCGGAGCGGCGCGCGTGCTCGCCGCACGACAACCCGCCCGCCGGCGCCGCCTGCCGCTACTCCGGCGCCTTCGCCTCCGAGGAGGCCTGCGAGAGGAACTGCGGCGCCTTCAGGAATATCAGTCAGTATATTATTATGTGCTCTTCAACTCCTTGTCAATTATTATCTTTTTATTCGTCTTAAAGCGAAATTTTTTGAAGATACGGAAAAACACTACACAAAAAAAACATAAATTGTGACACTGATAATCAGCATGTTGAATCATCATTAGTGTCACAACGCATCTACAATACGACCCATTATTCCCCACCAGACGTGTGCCAGTACCCGCTGGACCCGGGCTCGTGCCAGGACTTCGTGATGAAGTACCACTTCGACCCGGCGACGGGCCGCTGCATCGAGTTCGCGTACGGCGGCTGCGTCGGCGGACCCAACCGCTTCTCCAGCGTGCAGGAGTGCGTCGACACCTGCAGCCCCGTCACCGGTGCGTACACACGGAGCTGAGCTATCACGGGGCTTAACTTATAAGAACTGACGTATTTCTGAAGAAAATCATTTTGAAGAATCTGTTTCTTCCTGCTAAGAATACTTATTAAAACATGAATTCCATCCTGCAGTTGTTATAAAGTGTCATCATTTGTGTCAGATCCTTGCAAGCAGCCGCCAGAGCCAGGCAACTGCGTCCAGCGATATGATCTCTGGTACTACAACGAAGCGAGCGACAGTTGCGAGCAGTTCGTCTACGGAGGCTGCGGCGGAAACGACAACAAGTAAATCATATTTTTTTATTTCGCATCTCTTCGTTTTCTAAGCCCTTTCCTTAAAGCTCTTTTTCACTTGTCGACTCTCGGGCCCTTTTTTATCGGATGTCGCAAGGTCAAACTATGTATCTTATATGAAGCTATTAAACACTTTTCAGACAGCTTTCAGCTAACAAGCGGAAATGGGATTTGACTATTATAATGGTTTTACTCCAGGTTTGAGAGCCGAGAAGCTTGTGAAGGTCGTTGCAAGAAAGAACCAGCGGTTACTACTACGACCACCATAGCACCGGCTGCAGTAAGTCATGACATTTTAATAACTTTGTACTTGTCTTCGTCACTGACGCGCCTCTATATACTCCATTCGGCGGCCGCGGTCGTTCCCCATTCCCCACGCGTGTACGCGCGTCCGCCACGCCCCGGTTTATGATATCCTATTAATACTTTTACCATTAAAGTCAGCGTAAAATACCCGTTACGTATGTAGAATACTTATTAATGTTCGGTGTAAACCTCGGAGCGAGGTGTAAACTGATTTGACGTGTAAAACGTGTATAACTAATGTTAAATTGAACCGTATGGAGTACATACATATAAAAGTAAACTGATTTGTTAGTTAACGTGGGACTAATGTAACCGTCAGGTGCAAGAAGAGTGCGCGACGCCCTTGTCGCTGGAGGCGTGCGGGCCCAACGTCACCGCGTTCTACTACGACGCGGCGGCGGCGGCGTGCCGCGCCGCGCCGCTCGGCGCCTGCGGGCTCGCCGCCGCGCACGCCTCCGAGGAGGCCTGCGAGCGCGTCTGCGGACGGTTCAGGGCCCTAGGTCGGTTACTAAATAATATCCTTTTATATTCATCGATACACACAGACCATGCAACTAAATGCAGTTTCAGATGCCTTCTTGGCCACAAAGCATGCCCATAGCATGTTTTAGCATGGGCATTAACGCATGTCCAAAGCATGTTTTAGCATGGGCATTAACGCATGCCCAAAGCATGTTTTAGCATGGGCATTAACGCATGCCCAAAGCATGTTTTAGCATGGGCATTAACGCAACCGGACATCCGAAATATCCAAAGGGTTTCGTTTTCATTAAGTTTATTTTTAGCACGTTTCGGGCGATGCAGTTTTGAAAAATTAAAAAAAACTGTAAAATTATAGTATCCATATCAAATCTATGTGACTTGCGGAATTGTATGAGTCTCAGAGTCAGAGATGTTAAAGAGTGGTTGGTTCGCAGACGTGTGCTCCGAGCCGCTGAACCCCGGGCCGTGCCGCGCCGCCATCCCCAAGTTCTACTTCGACTCGGCCTCGGGCGCGTGCAAGGAGTTCATCTACGGCGGCTGCGACGGCAGCGGCAACCGCTTCTCGTCCGAGGAAGAGTGCATGGATACCTGCGAAGGCGCCGGACCAGGTATTAGTCACCTAGTAGTCATATTACTGTGGGCCAAAAAATCACTCGCTTACTTTAATCTTACCTCTTTTTGGAACAAAACTCAGAAATCACTTACATCAAATCTATACAATTATCTTCTAAAACCCTTTTCTTCTCCATTATGGCCTAATCTTTACTGCAAATGCATGCATTTAAAAAAACTTCTTGAATACTGTAAAACTGGTTCTGGGCTATAACTTACCTAAAAGTAGTGAATGAAGAGCTAATTCGGGAAAATAGAGTAGGTATGTGGTGTATCGTATAGGTAGGGATGTGTACGAAGAAGCAAATAAAAGAAATTGATGTTTGGATCCGACCATCGCTGAAGTGTGATTGAGTTCTCCAACCACTCTCTTGACAAAACTACAGCTACGCCCGCGTCTGGTTAGGATAAGATATGGATGGTTGTATGGTGGAGTGGAGTGGAGTGGAGTTGGTGGAGAGGTGTGCAGGGGGTACTAGGGCGTGGTTGTGTGTAGCGGCGGCGTGCCTGGCGCCGCTGCAGCCGGGCCACGGCGCGTGCGGCGCGGCGCCGGCGCGGCGCTGGCACTACTCGCCCGCGCGCGGCAGCTGCCTCGTGTTCGCGTTCGCGGGCTGCGGCGCCAACGAGAACAACTTCCTCTCGTACGAGCGCTGCGCCGAGCTCTGCCACCGCCCGCCCGCCCCGCCCCCCGGTACACAGCTTGCCGCATTCACCGTCAATCCATGTTTTCAGTGTTTTGTTTACCCGCGTCGGAATGTTAAACTTTATTGGAAATTCATATTTCAAAACGATTATTTTTGTGTGGTAATTTTGTCGTATTCTTGGAGTAATGTGATTCTGTTCCGCTTTGCTACTTTTATGTTTTACTGCATCTTACACGCTGCATGTAAATACGCTGTCAATGACTGGTTGTTTATTTTGATGGAAGCTCAGTTATGACTTATGATGTGTGCAGGAAAGCGTGAAAAGTAAAAAAGTATGTGCGTATTGTGCCGACTTGTGCCGCATCATGTGATGTGAATGTATATAATTTTGTGATTAAGTTCCATCTGTAGTGTATGTCGCACACCGTTTGAAGCAGTGTCATTGTGTGTGTCAGGTGTGAGTTGCGGGCCGTCGCAGTGCGAGGAGATGAAGGAGCGGTGCGAGCGCGTGACAGTGTCGGCGGGCGAGGACGGGTGCGAGCGCTGCGAGTGCGAGTGCGACGAGCGCCAGCGGCTCTGCGACGCGCTGCGCTGCGAGTTCGGCGTGCGCCGCGTGCCCGCCGACGACGGCTGCACGCAGTACGTACACCTTACACCATTTAGGCTGTAAAGCTTCTACGCATATCACACGTACTAAGTAGAGTCTACACACACATACTTGTATGTTGGAGCTGGCAAAGTCTATCTACTTACATAAGGTAGTTTATAAAATGTATAACCAACTTGTAAATAAATAAAAATGTCAACAGATGCGAATGTTATTCGGACCCTTGCGAGCGAACTAACTGTTCAGCGAGCGAGAAATGTGTCGTCTCGGTGTACAAGGACCTCATCTCCGGGGACGTACAGTACACGGGCCAATGTGTGCCAGGTATGTCAACTATATTTAATAAAATGACGCACATTTACTTTGTGTTACTTTTTTTTAAGAGATTGTGAATAATAAAAACGGAAAATCCATACAATTTAACAACATGTCTAAACGCATTTGGGAAGTTGAATCTTAATAAAACGCGCATTGACGAGGCACTCAGTTGTCTATACTCAGTGACTGGACACTGTTTTGTGCACTGACTGACTGTCTGCACTCTGCGGTCCCCTTGAGTGTCGTAATAAGTTTTCCTTGATGTGCGTTTCGTTGTGTGTGCAGCGGACTGCAGCGCGGCGGAGGCGGCGTGCGCGGCGCTGTCGTGCCCGTACGGCGTGCAGCGCACGCGCGCGCGCGGCTGCGTGCACTGCGCCTGCGTCACCGAGGAGGTGGACTGCCGCCCGCTGGCCGACGAGTGCGCCACGCTGCGCTGCCAGTTCGGCGTGCAGCGCGCCCGAGGGGACAACGGGTGCGAGCGGTACGACCACGCACACATTGCACGGACGACGGTTTATCTGCTCATAATGACCTCCCACATTACATAAATATGTATAAAATATCCCGTATATTACGAGTTAGGTGTTACCTGAAAAGCGATTTTATCTGCTTAAAAAATTCAACAAACTCAGTGGATTTAGC
This sequence comes from Cyclophora albipunctata, assembly GCA_963082685.1. Lineage (NCBI taxonomy): Eukaryota > Metazoa > Arthropoda > Insecta > Lepidoptera > Geometridae > Cyclophora > Cyclophora albipunctata. Next base: position 7,422,377 of record OY720129.1, on the reverse strand, counting down.
TTACTGATAATTTATAACTTCTTATTACTCTAAAGTAGAAAGTATTGATTAAATCTGGCGAGCTTGATGTTTGTATTTAACCTTCAATAACAAGCCCCCTGGTGTCCAGCTGCACGTGCCTGGCGAACCCGTGCGAGGCGACGAGCTGCGCGGCGGGCGAGCGCTGCGTCGTGTCGCAGCAGCGCGCGCCGCTCGGCGGCCGAGCCTACTCCACGCAATGCCGCCCAGGTACACATTACTATTAGTTTTTAAGTTTACTTCATCCACATAATCACTTCATTCTACCTAATATTTTATGGAAACATACTTTTAGATGTAATATGTATAAAACGGAACATAGACTGCCTGTCCACTAGCTAGGCAGCGGCGAGTTAGTCAAAAATTGAAAGTCACTAGAACGCGGTTATTGGAGATTTAATGTTATGTTATTCAATTAGATATGCCTTGATTTCTTAGCAAAAAATCAAATCTAATTTTCATATCAGATTAGCCAGCTTTAGGCACAGTGTACTTTTAAAAAGTACAATTTCAATTAATTGGTGGTTAACGATGTGTTACGTGTGCAGTGCACAAGAGCGGCGAGTGTCCGGCGGAGGACGTGCGCAGCACGGAGGGCGGGTGCCGCGAGGCGTGCCGCGACGACGCCGACTGCATCGGCGTGGGCAAGTGCTGCGCCTGGGGCTGCTCGCGACTCTGCCTCAAGCCCGCGCCCGCGCCCGCGCCCGCCCCGCTCGCCACCTCACCACCATCCATACCTGGTATGGAACCCCACACCATTATACTTAATATTTCTACTATCACCAACCCCTACTCTTCTGTATAACCTGTTAGGTAAATTATATTGGAGGAGCCTAGGAAGTATATACTTACATATACCCGTACAACCTACTTGCCCGAAAAGTATAATAAAGGTTCCAAGACATTCCTTTGCAGACCACAGGCGTTTTCGGAGTGCAACGCTACGTTAAGCCTGTAATTTTCTACTGCAAGGCGAAAGCCTCTAACATATCACAGTACAGTACCAAACAGCTAAGCAAGTATTGTTGTGTCACAGAGGAGCCCCGCGGGCCGGAGCCGAGCCGCGAGACGGAGCCGTCGGTGGCGGCGGCGGAGGGCGGCAAGGCGTCGCTGCGCTGCATCTTCCACGGCAACCCGCCGCCCAAGATCACCTGGCAGCGCGGGGAGATCATTGTGAGTCGCAGTCCCATTGGGGGGTAGAGAGTACCTATAGGTCGTACCTATAAGTACCGACGTATAAATACGATAAATATAGCCTAAGTAATGACCTAAATGCCTAAAGCTAAATGATAAACCTGAAACATACTTTTGGAAGAACATGCTTTCCGAGCTAAAGACTACAACTGCAGGCGGTTCACGAATATTGGCCTGCGACCGCACATTGCAAGAGTAGGACGTCGTCTTTTTACGTTTATACGATAAAACAAAAGAAAACCAATAACTGCAGCTGCCTTCATACTAATAACGAAACTACATTAAAAGTATACTCGACTCTATCTGTGCACCAGATCGACAGCGACGTGGACCGGTACCGGCTGCTGTCGGACGGCACGCTGGAGATCGTGTCGCTGCACCGCAACGACTCCGGCGTCTACATCTGCATCGGGGACAACGGGCTCGGCCGCACGCAGCAGGAGATACACCTGCAAGTCACCGGTCAGTGCTTACTTACACTCTAAAATGACAATGACAGTTTCCAGCACCCCCGTTACTTTGTGTCTAATGTCGCGTTTTTACAGTTTTCCGAACGCATTGCTTCGAAGAGGAAATTGTCAATGTCATATGTTCCTTATTCAAAATTCTAGCACAGGCGCAAGGATCTGTTATAGCGAAGCAGGTTCCTATCTATGTCTATTTCGGCCCAGAGATTTTCGACACACCGAAAACTGACAATGTCACGTTCCTAATTCAAACTAGCGGAGGAGTTACTGCGGGTCTGAACCACGTTTCCACTTAGTGCTCTGAACAGTTGTGAAGACTTGCTCGCTCTTTCATTCAGTACAACGAACGAGCAACTATTAGCGAACAATGTCCCAGAACCTTCCAATTTTTGGAGCACTCTCTTGTAGGGGTCTCTTGTGGACGAACTAAGTTGCGTAGGTGGAGAGATCAGAGATGCAGCAGAATAAAACCTTTTGAAGGTCAAAGGGGACTGAGTGCTACTTTTACTTAATTCAAACAATGACTAACTAACTGACTGGTTTTATGCAACATTTTTAAACTTAACTTTGCATGGGTTTTGGCATAAACGATTTTTGGTAATGGGTAGCACCTACAGCAAGAAGTAGTATAGAAGTAAAATAATAGAAATAAAAATAACCTGTTTATTTTCCTCTCTTTTCTGTACTCTTTAAGAATGTTACTAACATTTTCCATTCTTCCGATAACTATGTTTCTTTAGAAATATTTACATCAATAGGGCACTGAACTGCAAAAACGTTGTTAAAGTTTCTAAGTACATGACACTTGTATACAATTACGATCGCCCACCTATTGAGTAAATATTTTAAAGAAGATTTACAAAACATATATAATATTAGGACAGAACATACTACAATGTACTCAATACTGTGCTAATACTTTCCTAATAAGTAGTTACAATATGCGGTCGCGACACATTGCAGACTCCGGGTTATCAATGTTATCGGCGCCGCGTGTGACCCGCGCTATCACCGACTGTTTGTCCGTTTAGACTAAACGTAAACACATTATTATTACAGGGCTTCAAAACAAAATACTTAATGAAGTTATTAATTAAGCTAATGAGCTAAAACATTCCTTTATTAATTACTTAAAAACAGTTTGTAGGAACAAGGTTTTAAAAAAGGTTAGTTTGAATTAATCTACAACAAAAAAAAATTGGTGTCTAGCACTAGCTATAAAGCCTAGCTCTAGCTAGCATCTAAACTATTCCGAGAAAAACAAAATAATTATAATTATCGGTACTTATCTACGTAATTACAATCAATCAAACATTTAAATAAACCAGCAGCGTGCGTGAGTCGGTCTCGATTAGGACCACTCGTATAGTGAGCGTGTTGGGATGACGAGTGTTCGGGCGCACAGACGCGACACGGCCAGCATGCGGCGCGGAGGTGCGGCCCTGCTCATCGCGGTGCTCGCGGGCGCCTGCCTGGCGCACGCTGAAGGTTTACCCTCAAATATGTACCTACTCACTTACGAAACCGGTTACCACTGTGCTAACGATAACGCTTATCGTCTCATAGTTTGGGTTTTTCTGGACATCCGACAAAATTTTTATTTATACATATATTTTATTCCGGTGTTCACTAAAACAGAAACACCCAACCGTTATTTTATCGATTCCATTATGTTCTGTCCTACCATTATTATGTCGAGTAGTCGCTAACAACGTAGAGTATAATGATTAACAACGGGTTTGTGAATGTTTCGCGTAACACCATAACATGAGGAGACATTCGCAAACGGCCGTGGCGTGCCGCGTGACGGCTCGCCGAGTAGCCGAGTTGACTGAGCGCGGTGTCGCGGGTGGAGCAGATCCGGTGGAGACGAGCGCGGGCATCGCGGGCGCGGAGGGCGCGCAGGTGGTGGGCGCGCCGGGCGCGGCGCTGCGCGTGCGCTGCCTGGTGTTCGGGCACCCGCGGCCCTCCGTCAACTGGTACCGCGGCGCGTCCGGGCCCATGGTGCCGCTGTCGTCGGCGCAGTACGAGTACGAGGAGCGCGGCCGCACGCTGCTCATCCGCCGCCTGGACGCCGACACGCTGGGCGAGTACACGTGCCTCGCCTACAACGGGGTGGGCAGCCCGGCCAGCTGGCTGGTGACGGTGCGCGCCGCGCCCGCGCCCGCGCCCGCGGCGCCGCGCGCGCCCGCCGCCTCGCCCCCGCCGCCCCCGGACCCCACCACTCTCCAGTTCCGCGGTAAGGAGCCGCCCCTGAACTCTCCGCATGCACCGCACGAACTCTACTTGCATGACCTGCTCTGTTAATAACGCTTGCTTGGGTTCATGATTTTAATACCGTGACGTTACTAGGACTTATCCGTACTAAAAGACCGAAATGGTCGCAATGGACACACACGACTACTTATCGACTAAGTATAAATTCAATTTCCTCAATTCTACAGAGTTCAAAAGCCACAGCAAGGTATAGACGCCACCGATCCTGGATAACTAATGTTGTTACACTTCCACTTCCAGATTGTTCAATCAGCAGAAGTGTCGAGTAATCCTGCGCTGGTGCCGCATCACTTATCAATTGTTTATATTTACCCAGTTTGCCTGCTATAAATACACATATTTATTGTTGTAAGAACTGTGAATGAAGCATGTGAACTTTCGAACAGAAGAACTCGGGGCAGAACGGTGCATTGATCTGTATATAAAACTCTGTAGGTACTTTGTTTACGTACAAAGTACCTACAGATTTTAGGAGCTAGAGTCCAAGCATATTTTAAACTTAATCGAGCCACCACCCATTATTTTTGTAACCTTCGGCTTTTTCATAAAATTCTTCGATCTACAATCGAAGATAAAATTATTTTAAATGAAGTACCTACCTAACTACCTGCCTATTGTTATCAATTGTAGATTTCAGGTCATTTCACTTGGCTAATTACTGTTATCAAATATCGTTCCAATATCTATCCGTTAAAGAACTCCATCGACAAGAGCCCAGCTCTTAAGTTTAAAGAAGTAAAGAATCACCGTTCTGCCTCTAGTTCGCGTCAACTTACCAGAGATAGTAACGGTTATTGTTGCGGCACAGTGAAAGTGGGCGCGCAGCTGACGCCGGGCGCGACGAGCATCCGGCTGGGCGAGGAGCTGAGCCTGCCGTGCGAGGTGGAGGGCTACCCCGAGCCGCAGGTCAGCTGGACGCGGGACGGCGCGCGGCTCGTGCCCGACGACCGCATGTGGATCACCAGTAAGACCCGCCACCTATTTCCCTTTTCTCAGTACTGGTTTCTTTTTTATCAATGATAGTGTCTCTCCTCTCCTGAGTCACGGGAAAAGCCCGGTCTATTTGAGTTGACTGTACAGTACAAGTCTAGAGATACGACTGCAGACACCGGTTTAGACCTTCAGAAACCCTAAGAAGTTAGCAATTCCATCCCATATAAATAAACTTTATATATAAAATGTATTACTTACTGAAATAAATCTTCAGGAGCTTTATCAAATAAAACGCTCCACAGTCATACTTTACTCTAACCTGAATATGGAGTAACTTGTAATGCTAACGTGGTAGACTCGAGGCTGGTGATCCCGCACACGCTGGAGAGCGACAGCGGGCTGTACGGCTGCCACGCCAACAACGGCTACAGCTCCGACGAGTCCACCGTGCAGATCGTGGTGCGAGGTGAGCACACTCTACTTATTAACACATATTACTTCTTACGTACAATCATACAACCTTTCAATGCCACAGGCCGCTGGCATGAGTATATTATGCCACCAGATATAGTAACATAAAACAGACAAAAATAGTAAATGATCACCAGAATTAAACTCTCATTTTAATGTAAAATTATAACTTAAGTTTTATTGGTCCATAAATTTAAACCCCTTCTATATTCTACGAAATATGACACAATTTGAAATGAACGTTCTGTTTATTCAACATTTTAGGCTCTAAATCAAATTAAGAATGCTTGTGCAATCCACACTCAATCTATATCTGCAACTTAAGATTGCACCTGATCTGAACATTTCGAATCGAGTTGGGATATAAGGACCAGCCGTTTAACATCACGTAACACCTTGGAGGAAGTGACAAAAACATGTCCATCATATGTATCTAAATACCCTACACATTTATTTACCTTTTGTTCCAGGCGTTTACATTCCATCCAAGTGCACTGACAGCCCCTACTTCGCTAACTGCGCTCTCATCGTGCAAAGCAAATTCTGTACTCACAAGTATTACTCGAGGTGAGTATTACTATTTGTGTTTTGTAGTCAGATTAATCGAACCATCTGGAAATAAGTTCATGTCCGCTTAGTACGATAAACATAGTTGGAACACGTGCCGATGGCGCTATAAACGTATGTACTATTGTGGCAGTTGTCCTTCCTTAGAGCGTTTTCACATTATCCGACCCGATATCGGTGTCGGACGCCGATCCGATATCGGGGTTAAGTAAAATGTATGAAATAAGTACCTGTCTTTTATATTGTCCGGCCCGATATCGGAATATATTTCATACATTTGACTTATCCCGATATCGGATCGGCGTCCGACACCGATATCGGATCGGATAATGTGGAAACGCTCTTATTTGTACTTATATTTCAACTTACAATTCTGTGCATCTGACATCTCGTAATTTATTTTTAAAGTAATGATAAAAAATAGTGATGATACATACATTGTAGGTATTCATTACATATTTCACCGATTGCAAACCCTAAAATAATATCACACATTTATTCCATTCAAACATCGTTTTATCGATGGAAGTATTATTTTTATTTATTCAATTTTCACATCACTTGCTTTGTTTGCTCGTAAAATGTGAGCACAGTGGAAACTTCAATAAAAGCACAGCACGGTAGTATAGTCATATGATCAATCTAAATAATGAAATGGTGTTCTTGTGGTCAGGTTCTGTTGTAAGTCGTGCGTGGAGGCGGGCCTGCTGGACCCCAGCGACGTGGAGATGCAAGGCGACGCGCCCTTCCGGAAGAAGTAACACCACGACTCTGCGCGAACCGGCGGGTGGACTGAATGCTCTCCGTTACACAGTTCGGTTCCGCACACCAATGTGCCATAGCGGGATAGAGATTATTTTTGTAAAACATATTGTGAATCTTTATATATTTTCTCAAACGATGGTCATACCAATAGAAGCTAGCGTGTAGATAGAAAAATATTTTGTGTAAATACATATTTTTTTTGTTATTTGTGCCGCCATGCCATCTGTGATGGAATATTGGACAAAAGTAGTTTCGCACAATGACATAAAATAATAATTACATAAGTTGCAATATTTGTGTGAGAGTATTTTTGTTACGAATAAGCAATAAATTATTTTAATATTTTAAGATGAATTAGTATCAGTGTAGAGTAGACACGTAAGACGGCCAGACGCGAGTTCATAATAATTCAGAATAATTAGCTTTTTATATCGTGACAATGTAAATAGATGGACAATAAAATATGAGATATTGAATTACAATGTATTTACTTTATTTCATCAATCCTATCTACAGTGAAGGAGGGTATGCGATATATTTAATAAACGGATCGTTCTCACTAGTTCCAGTGCATATTTGTGCTATGGTTCCTCAATAGTTACTATTGTGATAAAAAAGACTCATGTATATGTCATCAAATAGTTCCATGGGTCAAATATCCACAGGAACTTGTGAGAATAGCTCTAAATAACATGGAGACACCAAATGCAATAACATAAATTTTTATTTACATTCCGAAATTCACAGTCAAATATAACAATGTTCCAGCTACCAGGCAATGAAAGTACACTGAGATGCTATCTATGCTCCTAACTCATGATTTTTATATACAAGTCACAAATCACAATTTCACCGCGATTCGGCAGCGGTGCCCGTGGACGCCGCGGCTCGCCGCCAAACTAAACACGTGTTATTGTCGTCAAATAATATTTAAAATGACAACGGCTAGGCCTGTACATAATTTGCTGCAAGTGCATATTCAAATTCATTACATCCATTATAATAATTTAATATCTCCTAAATCGTTCCGCTTGCGACTACTCTTTGAGAGCAAAGTAGAGATATGATATTCTTAAATACAATACGCTAACGTAAGTATATATACATCGAAGAATAATTTAACACACGCAGACGATGTCCGTGTCGCGAGCGGGCGACCCGCGGACTGCCGACGCGACGGACGCACCCGTTACATTGCTCCATGTCTCAAACCTTTAAATAGCTTACAGGGCACAGTGCGGGCCCATTTTAGTATCACAATACTCGTTAAACTAAAAGCTCCCACTAAATCCTAAATGCCTATTAAAAGAAATAAAATAAACTATATAAAACACAAATCTTCTACTAAAAATACGTTTACCAAGAGATGCGCTCGGACATGTGCGAGCGATCTTCTGTGTAAGTTTAGTTAAGTTTATCGGTTATAAATCGGTATAAATAAGTTTACAAACATGTAAAATGTAACAAACTTACACAAAAGACGGGGCGGCGGGCCGCGACGTCAGTCGATATCGAATATATTATGATATACGTATAAACAAATAGAGGTAGCGTTCCGACAGCGAGAGCACCGGCCGGAGCGACCACTGCTTAGTACATTATTGTGGTGAGTGAGCCGGCGCGGGTCGCGGTCGCTCGCCGGCGTCGCATCGTTCTGCTGGCGCAGCCGCCAGAGGCGGAACCACACACATAGGGCCCGGGGCAAATCCCTTCGATTAGTTTTCGATCGAGGCCGATGACTAGCGAAATTACTCTGAGACGCCCAATAATACTCTAAGATGTCATTACAATACAATTTTATTATACAAGTAAAATTTGTACAGTCACAGCGGGTGTCTCGGAGTGATTTCACTGTAGTGTCGTTGAAGACGATGTAATCCGGAAGGGCCACAACAGCGGTAGGGTCCTGGCGCGTTCAGTCGAGCACCTGCTGCACGATGCGCTCCATGTCGTCGTCGTCGGGCGCGCCGGGCGCCGCGGCGCCGCCCTCGTCCAGCTCCTCCAGCCCGGCCGGGCACGGCAGCTTGTTCAGCTCCTCTTGCAGCTTCACGTAGTGCCGCTGGAAAGATATACCGATTAAACACAACCGACTTAGACTCATACATTCAATGTTAACTTTCTTCTTTACTACCACCAACATTTTTCTATCATCGGTCATCAAAAACCACCGTGCAATACCATGTGCAGTCTGTAGACTACACACACATAATATTTATATCAATGTTGATCTCTAAATAAAAATAATTAATTGTTTGTATACCTTGAGCGCCATAAGGTTGAGCTGTATACTGCGCTGCGTGCGCTCGTCGCCGCTCTGTCCCTCGAGTTCGGCGATCCAGTTCGCCACCGTCTGGATTATCTCGTTGCGTTTGATCCAAAAGTGGGTTTGAATCACCTGAAAATATAAACATAATAGTCATATTTGTATTCAATATCCACCTTACATACTTTAGTGGTCATGTGCTACCTCTACTTATAATAATTACATCGAGACCCGACATGCATTGAACCTCTGACTTAGAATTTAACGAAGAAATTTAAAACGTTCAGTTTATTCCGATTTATATACAATAAGACAACTACCATGTTAACTACAGTTATTACTGATGTTCACACATCACATTGCCATGTAAGTGACATGGTATTTGAGGGAGTCCCACTAGTGTTGTAGCAGTGTGGTCGTGCGCGCGTACCTCCTTGAAGCAGGGCTCGGGGTTGCGCAGCTGGTCCAGCATGGCCCAGCGCACGCAGGCCTGGTAGATGTTGGAGTTGTACTCGGTGGAGGCGGCGGCGCCCACGCGCGTGCCGCGCGACCGCTCGTAGCCCGGCTCGTTGAAGTACGGCTCCGGCACCAGGATCAGCGACTGGATCGACACCAGCACCTACACGAACACGAACATGGGTAACAATTACAATAACTTGATGATGACAGACCCACACATAGTTGGAGGCGAGGCGTTGGAGCGACTGTTTTGTTTGTTAAATCAAATGTGACGCGACAACCGGTTTTTGCCTGCTTGCAACCAGTAAGTTGGCCATGGCAGTAAATTGACTACTCTACGACAAATAACTGGCGGCGATCCATATACGGCCTAGAGACAACTTGGTTTTACTGTCGATCCCGCTCCCTCTACTCGTCATTCGTTCAAATCGACAGAGACAAAAAGTAATCGTGACATTATTGTCTCGATAGGGCGGGCCTTAAAAAAGAGATATGGTTTGTCGCACAGTTATATTATAGTGTATACCTGCAGGAAACTAGAGGTATGCGCGTTCCACTTCTCCTCGGGGCGGCCGTGCCACGTGTTGAGCACGGAGAGGCAGACCTTGCCGTCGTTGTAGAGGTTGGGGTTGAAGCGCACGGAGTGGCGCCCCGTCGTCTCCAGGTTGATGAGCATCGGCACGGCCGGGTACTCCGCCGGGAAGTACACGTCCAGGATGAAGCACCCGTTCGCGTACGGCGTGTCCGACGGACCCGTTATCAGCACCTGCGCGGACGATTCAACGGCTATAATAATTGAAACTAGTAATTGTGGTGCGTTTGGGCGTCGGTGTATGTGAAAATTGTTTTGTGTTTGCATAGGGTTGATACATGTGTATTAGTAAGGTACCTTCATGACGTCGAGGCGGTCGGTGTCGGTGCGCACGAACACGGAGGAGGAGTAGGAGAGCGGCAGGCTGGTGGCGAGCGTGGCGGCCTCCTGCGCCAGGCGCTTCATGCGCGCGGGGTGCGCGCGCTCGCCCGCCGCGCGCACGGTGCCCTCGAAGTGGTAGGGCACGGTGAAGCGGAAGCCGCTCTCGGGGCACTCGGCCAGCATCTCGAACGTCTCGAACTGCATGGTGCGCATCAGGTCGATGTAGCGCTGCTCGCGCGTCGCCGCCGTGCGCGCCGACGGCGCCGAGCTCTCCGACTCGCACTCCGACCGGCAGATCAGCGCCGCTGTCGCCTGACATACGCAATCAATAGGGTTATAATCTTGATTTATATCACCTGAAACCATGAAAGGCGATATAAATGTGTCTCACCTGTATATTCTCAATGAGCGACGCCAGTCCTTCGTCCTCTTCGGAGAGCTCTGAATTACTAGACGTACTAAATCTTTGGCTGTAAGTCATTTTACCGAATACATTCTTCTTATTCATTCTGCAAGGAAAACATATAGGCATTAATAAAGTACATAATTGACTAACAAGTTTCACTGTAAAATCCGCGTAAATTAATCTAAATAAGGCTTTGGCCCACGACGGCTAAACCGGCGCGGTTTTCTCACCTGCTTGATTTTGTGATACAAGCAAACCTATACAAGCGACAACTAGCCGCGCCTCGTAATGTATGTTGTGTTATGACATATCCGTACCTCAGCTTGGTGGCGTACGAGTTGGTGGTGCGCGACATCTGCGCGAGCAGGCGCGGCAGCGGGCGCAGCGCCGCCGCCAGCCGGCGCGCGCGCAGCGACAGCAGCGCGCGCGCGCAGCGCAGCACCGCGCCGTACAGCGGGATGTGCCGCGACATGTCCAGCACTGCGCACAGACACTCGCTCACCATGCAACTCCCCGACATTGGATTTACTTATTTAACATGAAGTCTCATTCATTTTATCAATATTTATTATTGTACTAGCTGTGCCCCGCGGTTTCACCCGCAGCGCCCCCGTTCCCGTGAGAATTTTGTGATTTTTATACTTTTTTTTTTCTTATATAAAAACCTTGTTCTGACCATAAGGAACACATTAAAAAAAGAATCATCCAATTTGGTGCAGTCGTTCTGAAGTTATGCGCTTACCAACACATTTTGCGATTCATTTTAATATTATAGATTTCTTTAGTTCCTGTGGCTAGTCAGCGTTAAACAAATATTAAATTGTTGTGAGAGATGTTGTTACCATCTATCTCAATATTATAATTATTTATTGCAGACTATTTATGATTGTGAGTATATGTGTTATTTTCGTTTAATTATAATTACAATAATGTTCAGGCGACAGTTAAGGTTTGTCATGAGGTACAGGGTTAAAATTAGATATTTGTGATGTGTACCGGAATCATTCCTAAGGTACGAGCATATGGCGGGCAGCAGCGAGCTGCCGGCGACGAGGTCGATGAACTCGGGCGGCAGGTCGCAGTCGTCGTCGTCGTCGGGCTGCGGCTCGTCGGGCGCGCCCTCGCGCGGCGGCCAGCGCTCGCACGGGTTCATGTACGACGCTAACACCTACGTAATCACATAACTCGTTAATTGATATAAAGGTGAAAAATCAGTCCGGAGGAAGTCGAGTGTGTGACGTGGTGTGGCCGGACCTGCAGCAGCACGGTGACGTGCTCCTCCTCGGTGCGCTGGCGCACGAGCGCCTGCTCCACGTTCCACGACTGCTGCGTGGAGCCGGTGCCGAAGCCCGTGCCCTTCGCCCAGTACAGCTGGCTCTTCTCCTCGTTCTTGCCCGTCGACCCGTTCGACCCTTGGCTGTTCTGTGATGAGAGTTACTTGTGAGATAGGAATGTAAGCAAAGGTTATAGGGTTATAGGGATCTATTTTATTATAACAATTAAAATAGGTAACTAATCTATTTAAATTTGGTAACATATGAACTATATTTTTGGAACGAAGTTCCTTATCGCGCGTTGCGTAAGAGGGCTATACGGAAAAAAATGGAACGACACTTTTTAGGCCAGAGAGAGACAGACAGGCGTGCACATGTTTCTCTGTCTATCTCTCTCTCTCTCTCTTATAGAAAGCAAGCCAGAAATTTTCGTTTCGTCTTTCTATTTTGCATTGAACAGTGTGGTGTCGTGACGATTATTGTTGTTGATAATAAATAAACTTCGTTCCACCCGGGTGTCCCTTGACACCTCTCAAGTTTTGTTTTGTATAGATTAGCGATGATATAAGTGTCGTCAGTCCCAGTAGAAATAGCGTTAATATAACTGTTACCGTTTAAATGAGAATGAATGTGTGGTGTATAGTTACATCGTTGGAGGCGGGTCGGTGGTGCGTGAAGACGGCGAGGCAGGCGAGCAGCAGCTTGGGCACGCCGTGGTGCAGCAGCTGCAGGCGCAGCGCGCGCGCGGGCGGCGCGGCGCGCGGCGCTGCCTCCAGCAGGCGCGCCACCACGGTGAAGGGCAGCGTGCCGAGCGACGCGCCGCCGCCGCCGCCCGCCGCCGCGATGGCGCGCCCGTCCTCCGTCACGGCCACGCCCAGCAGCAGGCGCAGCAGGTGCAGCGCGCGCGCGCCCTCGTCCAGCAGCGCGCCCGCGTACCCGGGCAGCTTCAGCAGCACGCCCAGCGTCACCAGCGCGTGCGCCGGGATCGAGCCCGCGCACCGCGCCGCCGCGCGCGCCGTCGCGCTGCCCGCGCCCGCGCCCACGCCGGCCCCGCCCAGCTCTACCACCTCCTATGGACATACCGCAAACAATTAGAGACCCTAACACCAAATCTCCACTTATTAAGAGTCGTCTTTCTCCTAATATTCTCGAAATCAAAGAGCAACGCTTCACCTTGAGTCACCTATATCTCTCATTCTTCTACCGCGAGTGGAAACCCTTTATCTCCATCTCATTAGATGAAAGGGTTTCACTAAATAAAGGATAGAAATACGAGGACATCACGAATAGCTACGATAATCGGGTACGAGGCGCTAGTTGAGCAGTTGTGAACGTTAACATAGATGGGTCGTACCTCGTAGGGGTCGTCGAGCTTGACCCAGTCGAGGTCGTGGTGGTGGAGCGGCGGCGCGGGCGGGTCGGGCGGCGGCGCGTGCGGGCGCGGCAGGCGCGCCGCCACCAGCGCCAGGCCGCCGCACGCGCCGAACTCGCGCAGCACGCCGCCCGCGCCCGCCAGCCCGCTGCCGCTGCCGCTCAGCGGCGACGCGCTGCGCTCCGGCTCCGGCCGCGCCCCGCCCGACCACTCCTCCGCTGCACACACACAAAATACACTCGAAATACACCCTTATCAGCAAAAACAAATACAAAAACACGTCATTTACTACTTATGGACGACAAGTATAAATGTTATAATCCTCAGCGTGTCGTACCTGGTCCGGTGTTGAGATGCAGCGCGAGCGTGAGATGCGGGCCGAACTCGTGCGGCACCACGGCGCACAGCTGCGCCAGCGTCGTGTTGCCGCTCACGTACCCCTCCATACCCACCGCTTCCACGCGGATCGACGTCTCCATTAAATCTGAACAGGGAAAACATACTCATCAGAATCGCTTGCAAATAAATCTCAATAACTTATACAGTCGTCCAAATAAATCTCAATAACTTATACAGTCGTCCAAATAAAGACGGCTGCATCATCCAGCAAAAATAAAGTTATTAACGTGTCTAAACAAGTTATCACTTAAATAACGTACTAAAGGAAATTGTGCACACGCAAAATTGGCGCAACGCGGACGCCTAATTCCGAAAGAAGCGGTCTTCAGTAAACAGAAGTTGTGCACATACCGTCAGTGACAGACATGACAGCGTTATCCGCCTTGATCTGCCTTTTCTTGGTGGTCTGGTGCTTGAGCGAGGTGTTCTTGACGTCCTTGACGCGCTTGTCCTTGGAGGCGCTGGCGGCGGCCAGGCTGAGCTCCCAGGCCTCCGCCACGCACGAGATGGCCGTGTCGGACGCGCTGCGCACCACGCCGCCCACCGCGTTGGCGCCCGCGCCCCACCCGCCCGCCCAGCACTTCACGCCCTCCTCTACCACTGGGACTGGAACATACAGGGAACGTTACGCTTGCCACCACACAATTCGTAACGACAATAAAAATAAGTTAGATTACAATATAGGTACGTGACTAACTTTATGATTAGAAGTTCAGATCAATAAACTAACACTTCGACCGAATTATGAAACGTTAGTTCGTTGTAAACATGTAGGTTCAGTACAATTACAGACCAAACAAAATCTCAAGTCGGAGCGAGGATATCGAAGTATAAGATCCGGTACGTATAGAGTGTGTAGTGTAGTAGTGTGTATAGTGTGCGTGTAGTGTGTAGTGTGTATAGTGTGTGTGTAGTGTGTAGTGGTGTACTGACTGGGCGGGCGGTGGTCGGCGAGCAGCGCGCGCACGGAGGCGGTGGCGGGCAGCGCGCGCGGTGCGTGTAGTGTGTAGTGTGTATAGTGTGTGTGTAGTGTGTAGTGGTGTACTGACTGGGCGGGCGGTGGTCGGCGAGCAGCGCGCGCACGGAGGCGGTGGCGGGCAGCGCGCGCGGTGCGTGTAGTGTGTAGTGTGTATAGTGTGTGTGTAGTGTGTAGTGGTGTACTGACTGGGCGGGCGGTGGTCGGCGAGCAGCGCGCGCACGGAGGCGGTGGCGGGCAGCGCGCGCAGCACGTGCCCGTGCAGCGCGGGGTGCGGCGGCGCGGTGCCGCCCACAGCCCACCACTCGGCGTCGGCGCCCGCCCACACGACGCCCACGCGCACGCGCTCCTCCGACACCACCAGCCGCAGGATCAGCGACCGCGTGAACCCGCTGATGCCGCCGCAACCTGCACGCATAACATCAAATATTAATACTAACATACTTTAACAATATTGCCTACAGTTTAGGCAGCAGCTTATTTTTCGCACTAAAACATAAGATAGAAAGTCCTCACGCCAACCGTGTGTCAGTAAAATATTTCGTATTTTTCGCTGAGATTCAAAAAATATACGCACAACTTCATGTCTTACTTTCAAATGTAAACTCACCAGAGGTCGGCATCGACTCCAAAATACTATGTAACGTAGTGGCGAATAACTTCTGATTGGCCGGATGACACACGGTGAGCTCGGCAAACAGTCTTATTGTGTTCTCTTCTAGTTGAGCAAAGTCTGCGCTCTCTTGCCACGTGGTGTGTTCGCGCGTGGGGTGGCACAGCAGCCGCAGCAGCGGCGTCCAGAAGAGCGCGCCGCCGCCGCCCGCCCACTGCTTCACGCGCCGGTCCGCGCTCGCCAGCCGCACCCACTCCACTAGCGCGCACGCGCACCCCACTGATATGGCCTCTGTATAAAAATAATTATTATTTAAAATACTAGCACTCAAACGCAGAGCATTAAGTACAATAACAATATCTCAACATACCAGTCTTGCTTGTATCTTTATCTGTATCTGACATTAGTACGTCTTCCTGCGATTCAACAGTCTCTTTGATTTGGGCCAATTTTGCTTCACTGAACTCTGAAAAACAAAACAATAAAGTATAATTTAAAAACTTGTTGAAATGGCATTGTAAAAAAATCGATCGATAGTCGTTCGTGTTCGTTGGGTACCTGCGATGGCGTTGGCGACGATGTCGGGCAGCTTGGAGTGCAGCAGCGTGAGCGTGGCGGCGGGCGACATGGCGGCGCGCGCCACCGTGTGCAGCGAGCGCGCCGCGCGCCTCACGCGCGCCGCGCCGCCGCCGCGCGCGCCCGCCCAGCCCGCGCCCAGCCCCTTGCGGTCGTCCGTCAGCCCCGACATGCTGCAACCACAACGCACATAACTCTTCTACTCCCTGCACTATACCATGACTATAGTTCAAGGAGAGATACGAAGGACTATAGTTCAAGATGACGAACCTTTCATCTTGGTCCATTGGAATATCCATGTGCTCCAGCAACGTTCTGAACAGCTCCGGCCGGATGTAGCACATTGAACACAGTACTGAAAAGAAAGATTTTGTAATAAAATGTTATCTTTTTCAAATCAATAACGTAATAAAATCAAGTCAATAATACTGACTGGCATCGAGTGATTTCTTGAGGAGACTCGTCTCGGGCACCTCGTTGACCCACGCGTACACGAGCTCGAAGAGGTCGTCGGTGATGAGGTCGTCGAGGTTGTCGAGGAGGCGCTTCTCCTTCATCATCCAGAGCACGGAGGCGAGTGTGTGCGTGAGCGCGGGGTCGGGCGGCGGGTCGGCGGCGGCGGGGCGCAGCGCCGCGCGCGCCGCCTCCGCCAGCCACTCCAGGAAGGTGTCGAGCGCGCCCGCGCCCGCGTGGCGGCACAGCGCGCGCAGCGCCGCGCACATGGACACCACGCCGCCGCCCGCGCGCCGCGCGCCGCCCACCTGGTACGAGTGCGCCGTGGCGGGCGCGGCGGCGGCCAGCAGCGCGCGCACGAGGCGCGGCCGCTGCGCCGGCAGCGCGCGCGCCGCCGCCACCAGCACGTGGTGCGCGGCCGTGGCGGGCCCGCCGCCGCCCGCCACGCACGCGCACAGCGCGCCCACGGCGCCCGGCCCGCACACGGCGCCCCACGCCGCGCCGCCGCCCGCGCGCGTGCAGCACGCCACCACGCCCGCCCAGTTGTTGGTGGGCACGGCGGTGGCGAGCGGCGCGGTCGAGAACGCGGGTGCCACTAGCAGCCGCAGCTGCAGCAGGCCCATGTTCGAAGAGTCGCGCGGCTTGTACAGCCGCAGCTGCACCGTGGTGGCGATCACCGGCCGCGACACCACCAGCCGGATGAACGTCATGCCGGCGGTGTTCTGCGGCGCGCCCAGTGGCGCTAATGTCCCGCATCCGGCTTCCACACCCACCGCGCCAGGACAAGCTAACATACAACAAGCGATACTGTAGAATTTAATGTGTGCCAATAAAACCATGATTAGTGTAGTGATAGCACAAACTGACTTCAACTGAATTACGCTATCATCTTAGTCAATATGTAAACATTCTATGCTGTAAAATAAAAATAATCAAATCATAACACATTCATGTGTATCATGTGTATGTCAATTACCATTAAAGCTGAAATAATGTTATGTACTGTAGTATAGTGTGTAGTGTGTGTGTGTGTGCGTGTATATTTACTGGCGAGGCTGGTGAGATGCGGCTGCAGCTGCACCTCGTGCAGGCGCACGGCGTAGGGCAGCTGCAGCGTGAGCGCGAGGCTGGCGTCGTCGGCGCTGAAGAAGTGGTAGGACCAGGCGGCGGCGCGCACGCGGCGCGCCGTGCTGGCGCCGCGGCCCAGCCCCGCGCCGCCGCCGCCCTCCAGCAGCACGTCCGCCGCCTGCGCCGTCGGGTTGCCGCACGAGATGCTGCCTGCACGCACAACACGATCATCACAATGCTGTTCACACCGAGTGCCGCACTAAGTTTCAATACATTTCTAGCCACAGACATATAATTGTTGATAGTGAAGAGAATTATTTTTTTTCTGAATATTTGTAAAGCAAAAAACATTGTGTTATTTTGTAATATATTGAAAAAACTATTACCCCAACGCATCTTAAAAAACGCAAAGACGTAAAGTTGATTGAAAGCACTCAGCTATAACATTTTCTCTTCTACCATATGGTAAACAAGTAAAAAGAAAATTCCAATATTGTTCTGTATAACTTACAAAGCGGCGCGATATTGATAAGTCCGTTCGCGGTCTCGACGAGCGGCGGCTGCGTCTTCTTGCCCGCCGGCGTGGACATGTTGATCAGCTGCGGCGGCAGCTTCAGGTAGTTCATCAGGGACGACACCAGGCCTTGCTTGTGGCTCGGTCCCGACTACACACGTTACAAAATATTTATTTGGCTAAATGATTAGGCGATTTCATACGAAGCCCATAAGGGTCCGTTCACACAGACCGGCTCGGAGAGGAGAGCAGATTCTTATCACGTTGAAAACAGAGTTTTTAGTATTTGTATTAAGGTTTATTTTTGCATGTGCACTGCTTTTGTGATTAAGAATGCTTGAAGGCGCTTGGTGTGAAATAATAAGAGGAGCTTACCGGCTCCGATCGCATGCTCTTTAATGCTCGCACAGCCGATCGGTTCCGATTGCGTGCTCTTTCTTGCTCGCGCAGCCGATCGGCTCCGATTGCATGCTCTTTAACGCTCGCACAGCCGATCGGTTCCGATTGCGTGCTCTTTCTCGCTCGCGCAACCGATCGGCTCCGATTGCGTGCTCTTTCTCGCTCGCGCAGCCGATCGGCTCCGATTGCGTGCTGGATCGGAAGACTGGTACTGCCTTTGTAGTGTACCCATCCGGCTCCGAGCACATCCGAACGGCTCCGAGCGCATCCGACCGGCTGCGAGCGCATCCGACCGGCTGCGAGCGTATCCGACCGGCTGCGAGCGATTCCGACCGGCTGCGAGCGCATCCAACCGGCTCCGAGCGCATCCGCTTTCAGGTCGCTTCCAGCCGGTCTATGTGAAATAGTTGGCGGCTCCGCTCCGACCAACTCCAAGCGCATACGATCCGGTCTGTGTGAAAAGAAAAATGCGCGCCGATGCTCTCCGAGCCGGTCTGTGTGAACGGACCCTTATGGTACATAGTAATAGTAACTAGTCTCTCGACGAAAATAATCGGTTATTTCCAATTTTGAAGAACATTATCGTTGTCACACACATCAAATCGGTAGTTTTCAAGACTCAACCACTGACATAAATAATAGATAGGCAGATCAAGTTGTGTGACAAAATCAACATCTACAAACCGACCTCCATAGGCCATAGGATAACTAAGTGTATCAGCGACTACCGTAGCCGGCACTCTCACCAAATGTTTGGCGGTAAGTTTCTCTACGGCGAGCTCGAGGCCGCCGGCTGCCATGAATGCTGAAAGCGCTTCCGGATTGTCTAACAGCTTCACAATCAGTTGCTGCATCGCCTGAGACAGATTCACTATCTCTACTTTGCCTGAAAAGATAAAGCTTGGTTAGAAATACATTTAATGAGACGAAATAATCTAACTGAAACTTCGGATCAATTTTCAGTCGCCGATCACACTCGCCGATCCAGGCAGACTTCCCGTAACATCGTATAATGTTTCTTATCCTTACGTATGAATTCCATGAGGCTGGGCACCATGAGCGAAGGATTGGCGGCGACCGCTATCAGCTGCGCCACCAGCCAGAACACTTCCTCCTTCAGCGAAGAAGGCTCCGTTCTCATTATATCTGTAGCATAATACATTATGTAGGGTTTGAAAAACGTTATAAATAAAAAAAATCGGTGTTTTCGATTGGTACGCGCTTGAATGTAATCGGTTTATATAAATATCGCATACCTGAAGAAGACGTGCTGATACCGTCGCACATGGACAGCGCTCGGTAGAACTTGTGCATGATGGCTGACTGTTGAAGCACTGGAAACAAACACAAATCAGTTAGTCAGTAGGTTAGGGCCCAACCCCGATATGTCGGAGATTTTCCGACGTGGTCTAAAGATTGAATAAACTGAGACTGCCAATTTTAAGCACGGAACGCTCAGAAAGAAATTCACCTAAATGTTGACGGTTATCTATTTAAGAAATGGTCCAACCTACTAGCTGCTTCACAATCGCAGTGATTTATCATCGTTTAGCCATACTTATGAAGAGAAACGAATGAGGTAGTTCATAGCGCGGATTGCAAATAAAATTCACGGCGCGAAAGCGCGTGAAATCCTTAACAATATTATAACTGCGAAAGTAACTATGTCTGTCTGTCTGTCTGTTACGCTTTCACGACAAAACTACGGAACCGATTTGAATGAAATTTGGTACACAGTGAGACCAGAGCCTGAGAAAGGACATAGGCTACTTTTTATCGCGACATTCCCGCGGGAACGGTTACAACGCGAGTGAAATCGCGGGGCGCGGCTAGTGTAGAAATAATTTCTTCATTCATTTAATAAGTGGATTGTTTTATTCCTTGGGATAAAATATATCCGAAGGCAAAAACTATGTAATTAAAAGCAAAATTTTTAGAAAGTGTGTTGTAAAGCTCGCGCGTGGGCGCGTGGGCGTGTGGGCGTGTGGGCGTGTGGGCGTGTGGGCGTGTGGGCGTGCGAACCTGTGTCGGCGAGGCAGGGCGTGCGCGCGGCCTGCTGCTTGCGCTCGTCCTCCATGTTGGTGCAGTCGGCGGCCGAGTGCTGCGCCTTGCTCTCGTCCGTCTGCGACTGCTCGCCCGACCCGCCCGGGCTCGCGCTCTGCGGCAGCCCAACGTCTTACTCAATGGAATTCGATGCTGGATATCTCACAGTGAATAAAGAGCGAACGCTCCTAACGATACAGGAAAACTAAAATTACACCGTTATAACTGAACATCAGTTTATCTTAATCCTAGATAATCTGAGATGAAAATATCTAAATTGATTCACCGAAAGCGAGTTCAGTAGATTATGGTTCGAGATAGAAACGGTGATTATATCACTTACACTGTGTGCTTTTTTTGTGTATGTGACTTTATTATTTAGTTTCAAAATGTTAACATTTCAATTTCAGTTCACTATTTACAATGCACTTATTTTTTTAGATGGATGGATGAAACTGGTTGTTAACTTAAGTTGGTGTTAAATATAGTATGTTTACATTGTTGTGTGGCAGCGGCACGGCGAGCAACTTGCGCGCCAGCTGCAGCAGCTGCGCGATGACGGAGCGCGGCGCTGGCGCGCGGCGGCCGGCGCCCGCGCCCGCCTCGGCCAGCACGCCCAGCCGCGCCTCGCTCGTCTCGCCGCACGACGCCACCCACCCGCCGCACTGACATGCTGCAATCACACCGTTACATATTCATAACGACCCTAGCACTAATTTCGAGATAAAAAACTACTCCACATTATTAAATAGCTAGTGATTATCTATATCTTTAATTAATTACATCTATAGTAGTCCATCGAAATGTTACATTTTTTAGGTCTAACCTTGCGTTTTTTAGAGGACGCAATTTTATTTTTTGATGTGTAGGGGGGGTCAGTGTAAAGCTAAAAACAAGTTTGTGGGGTCGCCACCCTTGTCCCACGGCCGCCATCTTGAAAATAGGGGTTGAAATGGTTTTTACGATATATCTCTTAAACTATTAATTTAATTAAAAAAAATTGTTAACAGTTTTGTTGCAAATTAAATTCTCTACAACTTTGGTCCACTAACTTTTTGTCGTAGAACTATAAATAAAAAGTTATAAGCGAAAATGTTCAGAAATTCGAGAAAAAAAAATATATTTTTCGATGTAACTTTTTTTTTAAACATTTTACGAGAAAATGATATCAGACTATTTTTGTAGATCGTTTTTTGAGGAACAACTTTTATAAACAATTTTTTTTCATTGAGTCAATAGCTAAGGTTTTACAGCGCTCCGAAGTGAGTACAACTATACCTTTATTATACAAGCCCGTTGGCACAGTGGCAGTGAGAGCGCTTACTGTGTCGGGGGTTGTGGGTTCGATTCCCGCCCGGAGTCAATAATATGTGCAGACATAGTTGTTGGCGACGATGTCTGGGTGTTAATTATATATATTATATTCTTATAAAATATTTGTGTATGTATAAGTAGTGTAATTAGATTCCATAATACAAGCTTGGAGCTTACTTTGGGTCTAATTAACCGTGTGTGAATCTGTCCAGGTATATTTATTTATTATTATTTATTTATACGTGTGTACTAATAATGTGTCATCAGTTATTGTTTTTTTTTATATATTTTGTTTTTTAAATTTTTTTAATTATAAATTTTACAATATTATTAATAATTAATTATATACTCTTTTCCCCACCACCCACGAGCTAGAGTCTGGAGGCGCGTTTTTTTTACGTGGTATCCCCAATAGGCATAATCCACGGTGATTTTCTAAATTAGAACTACTCCGTCCTCAGTCTTTTCGATGGACCAGGCTGCGGCTCAGCATCTGATCGGCTTTCTGAATTAAATATCAGTGGGAGAACTGGAGAAGGAAGGGGTGTTAATGTCGGCGGTTCATCATCAAAGTCATTTTCATTTATTAATTCTGAGAGTTCCATTACGTTGCTGCAAGTCTCTCCAGAACAATGGAAGCACACTGCAGAACATTTCAGCCCTGCTTTTCGACATCCACACATTGCTCCACAGTTTTCTTTGCATTTGCAAAAGATCAATTTTAGAAGCTCAGGGGGTCCTGGAGGTTTAGAGTTCTGTACTGGCATTAATAATTTTCCACATTTTTTCCAGCCCCAGTCTTCAAGATCATTATAATTACTAAGCCACGACTGGACCTGATGGTAGACTCGGAAAGTATTAAACGAGCTGTGTATATAAAAAACTATTACACCCCGACGCCGACATTAACACCCCTTCCTTCTCCAGTTCTCCCACTGATATTTAATTCAGAAAGCCGATCAGATGCTGAGCCGCAGCCTGGTCCATTGAAAAGACTGAGGACGGAGTAGTTCTAATTTAGAAAATCACCGTGGATTATGCCTATTGGGGATACCACGTAAAAAAAACGCGCCTCCAGACTCTAGCTCGTGGGTGGTGGGGAAAAGAGTATATAATTAATTATTAATAATATTGTAAAATTTATAATTAAAAAAATTTAAAAAACAAAATAAATAAAAAAAAACAATAACTGATGACACATTATTAGTACACACGTATAAATAAATAATAATAAATAAATATACCTGGACAGATTCACACACGGTTAATTAGACCCAAAGTAAGCTCCAAGCTTGTATTATGGAATCTAATTACACTACTTATACATACACAAATATTTTATAAGAATATCTATACTAATATTATAAAGCTGAAGAGTTTGTTTTGTTTGTTTGTTTGTTTGTTTGTTTGTTTGTTTAAACGCGCTAATCTCAGAAACTACTGAACCGATTTGAATAATTCTTTCACTGTTAGATAGTCTATTTATCGAGGAAGGCTATAGGCTACATTTTATCCCGAAATTCCCACGGGAACGGGCACAACGCGGGTAAAACCGCGGGGCGCTGCTAGTAATATATATAATTAACACCCAGACATCGTCGCCAACAACTATGTCTGCACATATTTTTGACTCCGGGCGGGAATCGAACCCACAACCCCCGACACAGTAAGCGCTCTCACTGCCACTGTGCCAACGGGCTTGTATAATAAAGGTATAGTTGTACTCACTTCGGAGCGCTGTAAAACCTTAGCTATTGACTCAATGAAAAAAAATTGTTTATAAAAGTTGTTCCTCAAAAAACGATCTACAAAAATAGTCTGATATCATTTTCTCGTAAAATGTTTAAAAAAAAAGTTACATCGAAAAATATAATTTTTTTTCTCGAATTTCTGAACATTTTCGCTTATAACTTTTTATTTATAGTTCTACGACAAAAAGTTAGTGGACCAAAGTTGTAGAGAATTTAATTTGCAACAAAACTGTTAACAATTTTTTTTAATTAAATTAATAGTTTAGGAGATATATCGTAAAAACCATTTCAACCCCTATTTTCAAGATGGCGGCCGTGGGACAAGGGTGGCGACCCCACAAACTTGTTTTTAGCTTTACACTGACCCCCCCTACACATCAAAAAAATAAAATTGCGTCCTCTAAAAAACGCAACCCCAAATGTAACTTTTCGATGGACTATAGCCATTTTATATTTTTTTGCGAAAAACAGTTAAATACATTACCGTC
The DNA here is from genome assembly GCA_963082685.1 of Cyclophora albipunctata. Classification (NCBI taxonomy): domain Eukaryota; kingdom Metazoa; phylum Arthropoda; class Insecta; order Lepidoptera; family Geometridae; genus Cyclophora; species Cyclophora albipunctata. The sequence goes on along the minus strand of OY720129.1, from coordinate 7,398,404 downwards.
ATCCTTCAAAACTTTCGTGTTGATAGTAGTGTAAGAGTTATAACATTAGGAAGGGAGGAAGAGTAAGTAAGCAGGAGGGTGTGTAATGTGTATAGTTACCGATGGTGTCGATGAGGGGCAGCGCGTGGTGCACGTGGTGCGGGCTGAGCACGAGCGCCAGCGGGTGCGCGAGGTGCAGCAGCTTGGCGTGCAGGTCGTGCGCCGGGCCCGCGCCCGCGCGCCACGCGCCCGCCACCGCGCGCAGCGCCGCCAGCGCGCCCGCCGCGCCGCGCGCCGCCACCACGCGCGACACCACGCCCTGCAGCGCGCCCACCGCGCCCGCGCCCGCGCCGATGTGAGCGCCGCCCTGCTCACACCACTCTATGTAGCTCCCGCCCGACGCCCACAGACCACATTGAACCGACTCAACCGACGGCAATCCATAGAGACACAGTATGCTCAGAAAGAGATGATACTATCGTCCACACAATTGCAACTAATAAATCGCCTAACTTGAGTTCAACTATCCGAACAAAATTGGCAAAATTTGTGAAAACACAACTTCATACTATCTAGACAGACATCAAAATTGATTTTCATTCAGCGCATATGATCATTAAAACAATACTTACTAGATAAGTCTCTGAGGCGGTAACAGCGCCGTCGCTATTGACGTTGATGTTAACGAACTTGACGAGCGCCGGGACGAAGTGTTCGCACTCGAGGATGACGCCGCCCATGGTCTGGATGCTGCCCTCCGTCTGCAGCGGCAGGCTCGCGATCCACGCCAGCGCCTGCATCGACAGCACCCAGCACCGGAGGGACACGTTCTCCAAACTGAAGGGGGGTGGGGACAATTCGTGCTGATTCAACATGGACTTTTACGGTCACCGATATATGTAATGACTTCCATTTTAAGACGAATTTATTGAAGTGATAATTTTCGGTTTTAATTGAGCCTATACTGTCCCACTCCTGGGCAAAGGATTCCCCTAACATTTACAAAGCTATTTAAAATCGTAACTTACGTGCACAACGAGTGCAGCAGCGCGGTGACGGTGTCGGAGGCGAGGCGGATGCGCGGCGTGTCGGCGGGCACGGCGAGCGCCGCCAGCGAGCCCATGGCCCAGCCGCCCGCGCTGCCCCACGCGCACCCGTTCAGCGTCAGCCACAGCGACACCACGTTCTCCATGTACGTGCAGTCCAGCTGACACACGCATCATCATATTAAATACGCATTTTATTTACTGGGAGAAAATACTGTCATAAAATATATATGATTCATCAACAGCGCAAATTGTACCTATATAATTTAAGATATGAAGAGAAATACGTGTGATGACATACTTGATTGGGGAAGTCCAAGGCCAAATGTCTGAAGACATCATAGAGCGTGTGCGTGAGCGGCGGGTGGTGCGTGTGCGGCGCGGAGAGCGGCGGCGGCGCGGGCGCGGGCGCGGGCGCGGGCGGCGCGGGCGGCGGCAGCGCGGCGCCCGTGGCGAGCAGCGCGCGCCTCGCCAGCGCCTCGCCCGCGCCGCCGCTGCCGCCGCCCGCGCTCTCCAGCCGCGCGTCCGCGCACACTGACATGTTGTTGCTGCAACACATACTAAAATCTTAGCTTGTAATATCTACTGCTGAGTAATGTAAATATAGTACAGTACAAATACGTATGTACTCTGAACTAAATAAATAATGCAGTCTGTAATGTCTCACTACACGTCAAAGGCTTTTATATCCATTGAAGATCTATACAGAGGGGATAAGGCTATTCGTAAGCCAATTTCAAAGACACAGTAAAGTCGAGACAAATTAAGCCAAATATGTTTTCGCTACTTGAGAAAACAAGTTAGAAAGTTACGATGAAGCAGTAGATCATCACTTATGTCCAATATCTATATCCTTACCTGGCAGTGTTATCGACGACCGTATTCTTGGTCTTCGATTCCTTCTTGTAGAGCGCGTCGAGGAACGGTTGTTCCACCTTCTCTTCAGACGACTCAGAGTCATCCGACTCGGCCACTTGCGTCAGTTGTTCTTCCACGTCCAGGTCTTTCAGTGAATCTGGAGAATATTTTCATGTTACAGATTTGTTCTCTGTTTAACTTGTACTAAGCATATAAACGCTAGGCCGGCAATAACTAACAAAAACACGTCACACACAACATAATCGGATATTACTAAGTAGTGATCAGTTTATATTTTTGCTTGTAGGCTTATAGCTGCAATAAGCATACGCTCAAAGCATATAATTTACAAGTAAAACTGATGTAAACCATCTAACGTGAATATTACTTACGAAGTAACAATTCATACACACATCGATCTCTAATCATGTCCAAACTACAGCTGAAGCAGAAGTTCTTATTACAAACAAACAAGTCACAATGTATGGTGCTTTGCAAACTGGTAGCGGCTAGTGTGGTCTGAACAGAGAACGCGACCCACAAAACGTGCACGCGCATGTGGACATCGAAAGCTTTGGATACCGAACGGTGCCGGATTTACATCTAATCCTTACTTGGCGATATGGAACCTGCCGTCGAGTTAAATTTTGTCTTGGTATTGGCGCTAGTCTTCGGCAGACCAAAACTATCCGCTAACAAATCTGCAATACAACAACATAGCGAGTCAATAGAGTCGCGCGGGAGTCGCGCGGAGGTGGGGCGGGCCGCGGGGGTACTGACCGGCGACCGTGGGCCCCTTGTGCTTGCGCGGCGGCTTGGGGTGCGCGGCGCGGTCGGGCGGCGCGCGGCGCGGCCACGCCTCGTCGGGCGCGCACACCTCGAACTCCACCAGGTCCTGCAGCAGCGTGGCCAGCGCGTGGCGCGGCCACGGCGGCAGCGCCACGGCGTGCCGCGCCAGCCCCAGCACGCAGCCCGGCTCCAGCAGGTGCGCGCCGCCCGCGCTGCCGCACAGCCGCCCCACCACCTTGGCGCACAGCATCATGGCGTCCGCGTCGCACGCGCTGTCGGCGCTCAGCATGTGCTGCACCAGCGCCGTGGCCAGCGCGCTCGCCAGCGCCGGCTCCACCGGCGGCGCGGCGCCCGCCCCGCCGCCGCCCGACCCGGACGCGGCGCCGCCGCGCTTGCCCACCAGCGCCATGCGGCTCTTCAGGTTCAGGCGGGCGCGCTACAATTTGATTCGATGATAAAACTAATGTTTCGGTACGATGTTCCTACTAAGTTGGAATTGAACAAATGAACTACATACTTGTTGGTCCTCGAGATGTTCCTGTATTCCACGTCGAGCGGACTCGAGCTCCTGCATCTGATGCAGCAGCTTCTTGTGCAGCTTGCGGCGGTGCAGCTTGCACTCGGCGCCGCGGCCCGAGGACGGCGAACTGCTGCCAGACCCGGACCCCACCCAGCCACCGCTCACCCAGTCCCATCTGCACAACGCATCGACACGAATCATCATTAACTATCACTTTCGGAAAGGAGTAGTCATAATGTCGCAGGTGAGGTGTAAGTACCTGGAATGTCTGTTGACGGGCGAGTGTTCCTGTCCCTGCGCGTGGTTGTGGTTGGCGAGCGCGTCCAGCACGGCGGCCAGCGCGGTGAGCAGCGCGGCCGTGACGGCGGGCTGCGGCGGCGAGGCGCGCAGCAGGCGCAGCGCGCGCGCCGCCAGCGCCGCCGCCACGCCGCAGCCCGCGCCGCCCTCGCCCGCCCACAGCGAGCGCCGCGCCATGTACATCACCAGCACCAGGCAGCGGTCCAGCGGCGCCGGCGCGCCGCCCGGCTCCGCGAACGCGCTGTGCAGCGCGTCCGCCAGCGCCTCGCCCCACCAGCGCATGGGCGCCCCCACGCGCGCCAGCAGCGAGCCCAGCGCGCCCGCCACCGACCCGCCCAGCAGCCACACGCACGGCATTACGCTCTCGCACCACTCGCGCGTCACACCTGGGTATTGCTGTAACATAAAAACTCACCATTAACGCGACTTATCAATAATAATGTGTTCGGCAAATACGTATTTGTGTCATTCGATTGGACTAACCACGTCTCCCATTTGGAAGTAGAAGTATAGCAGCATGTCGACGACGTTCTCTGTGATGACGCGCAGCTTGTCGGTGGAGGCGGCGTCGAGCAGCGCGTCGCTGGCGAGCTCGCCGGCGGCGAGGCGGTCGGCGCGCGCGCGCGCGGCGTCGGGGCGGCGGCGCAGGCGGCGCGCGATGCCGGCGCACGTGTGCAGCTGCGCCTGCAGCTCGATGCACTCGTGGTAGGCGGCCACCACACGGCTGTCGCCCTCGGCCGCCGCGTTCAGGTACGCCATCATGTGCGACGCGTTGCCGTTATACAGCTCCAGGTACGGGTTCAGTAACTCCGCGAGCTTGCCTGTCGCTAACCTGTGTAATCATTTCCTTGGTGACTTGGGGAAACAACGAAATAAACGAAACTACACTGAACAGATAGATCTCCTCATTGTGCTTTTTAGAAAACAGGACTTATTTTATATAAGTGGATGAAGTTTAATGTTACCTAAATCGACAGGACAAGTCCTGATGCAAAGCGTCAAGCGCGTTGATCGATGCTTGAACGTTAGCTATCTCCGCGATCTCGCCGTAGAACCAGCCCAGAGGAATCTTGCACTTCATGGCCGACATGCCGTAGCGACCGATGGTGGTTATCTGAAAAAAATACATTTAGAAAAATCCATATAATTTTTTATAGACGCCAACCATTAATGTCACTTGTGTAAAGTCCTATTTAATTGATAAGTTAATAATTGATTAGTGTTAAACCATGCACAAGTGTAACACCTAGGAATCTTAGTGCCTTATCCAAACATATCATAGGCATGATACTTTACTTTAAACTCACACAATTATGCAAAATGAAACGGGACTGTCTTATAAACGGGATAACCGTGGTCCCGTGACCACGAGTGGTGTAATCCGCTCGAAACGTCGGGTACGTATTTTAATACATCTATACTGTTATTATAATGAGGTAAAGTTTCTAGCTTCGTTTGTCTGGAAGAGCGAATCTCAGAACTACCAATCACTACTAGATAGCCACATCCAACGGGAAGGTAATATGCTTTTTTTATCCCAAAATTTCCCAACGCGGGTAGTACCGCGGGGCGCTGCTAGTACTTCATATTAGTCTGATACTTTACCTTCATATATCTGCACAGTGGGGGCGGCTGCAAGTCCGTGAGCACGAGGTTCTTGTTAGCGATGTCGGAAGCAAAAGCCAACTTCACACTGTCGGTCTCTTCACTGTTCACCCAGATGTCTATACAGAGCGTGACTAGATCCGAGCACGACGGGATGATCTGGAAGATTACAAGAGTTTTGATGGTTCAATCAGTTGTGACAACCAACAATTAAGATTTTAGATTTAATTTTACTTAAAAAAATAAACATAGTGATTGTAAAGAACTAATATTTAGAAGAGGTTGAGGAAGATCTTTGGCCAGAAGTAAGACGAATATGATAAAAAGAATAGTTAAGACAGAATCCACATCAGAGCAGTTACTAATTATAAATTACAGACATAGATTTATATAAAAAGCCTTTGCCGTTGCTACGTCAAATAGGCGTGTAGTTCACAAGAACCACGCGCAGCGGTAGTCGTCCAATCAACGCAACTAGCTGTACCGCACTGTGTTTGGAAACTTCCTACATATTATAAAGCTGTTGTTACGACAAAGAAGCGACAAAAAAGTAAGGTAAATAAAAGCAAGTCCGTACAATGTTAAATTTAAACTACGTTTACAATTCGCTTTTATTTTACATTTTTATCTGACGTTTCAGTCCGTTTACAGGAACCGTAGTCATAGAAGGCTCAATTCCAAACGAGCGTTTACGTAAACCTAAGAAAACAGTAAGTACATACAATATCAGTGAGCCGCACGGTGTGTCCGAAGTCGAGCACGATGTAGCGGCGCGCGCCCGAGTGCATGCGCTCCACCAGCAGCGTGTGCAGCGGCGGCCGCGTCACCAGCGCCGCCCACGGGATGCCGCACATCTCCTGCTCCTAGGGACCATCAGGTACTTGTTAGGCACTAAACATATTGGGCCTAGGCATTAGGCCAACTAATTTCAAGACTACCATGGCGTATGTTAGATAATTAAATATTAATCGGACTATGGAGGAAGTCTTATACACGAACAGATGAAAACATACGCCAAAAAGTAATGTGCAGCTACTTCCTATCCTACTAATATTATAAATGCGAAAGTTTGTGCGGATGGATGTATGTATGGATGTATGGATGTATGTTTGTTGCTCTTTCACGTAAAAACTACTGGACGGATTTGGATGAAACTTTACAGTAATATAGGTTACATAGAATTATACATGGCATTCATTTTATCCCGAAATTCCCGCGGGAACGGGTCTTCTTCTTCATCGAGTGGATGGCCAACCTGACCAATCCTGGTGTCAAGAGTTATTGAGCCGCCAAAGGTCTCTGACATGGCTCAAGCAACGACTACTATCCGTAGAAAGTAACCGGGACCGATGGCTTAACGTGCCTTCCGAAGCACGGAATCATCTTACTTTTCGAGCAATCAGGTGATTCAGCCTGCAATGCCCTAACCAAACTGAGGAAAGTCTCACAAAGAGATTTTTGTGAGATATTCCCACCGGGAATCGAACCCGGAACCTCCGGGTCGTGAGCCGGGCGCTCAAATCACAAGAGGATTTGAGCGCCCGGTTCACGACGGAGGCTGTTGCGGGAACGGGTACAACGCGGGTAACACCGCGGGGCGCGGCTAGTCATGTATACATTCAGTGGGCATAATATTCAATAATAGCCATTAATTTTAAGAGAGACACTTCCAAAATTGGATTCTATACCTTAAACAGTTTCTCCTCCGTAAATTCAATTTTTTCTTGTGAGTCACACTCCATGAGGGAACTCTCGACGTCTTCTAGAGAGTCGGGGTCCTGGGAGGTCTGTTTCATGTTGCCTTCTTTGACTGCCGACCACAGCTGGAAATGCGATATTATACCATTTACAGCTACGTATTGGTAAGTTACAAGGGACTATAAAGAGATTTTTACTGTGGAGTCATTATTGACCCAAACAATATGACTAACATCGTTAACAACAAATTTAGAAATAATTATATTTGAACTGGATTGTGAATGGCAAAAGAAAAAGTTTAATAGGGAGCGAGTGGCAGGTTAACATTAAGATGATGATGATGATACATAGAGGATATTGAGTCTGTCATTCCGAAAGAGCGATTGAATGGTGTTGGTGAGTATTACCTGGTGGTGGTCGGGCGCGGCGACGGGCATGGCCGACACGACGGTGGCGGGGTGGCGCCAGCCGCTGGCCTCCAGCTTGGTGCCGTCGGACGCCACGTGGCACGTCACGTGCAGCGGCGTGGCCTCCGCCACGCCCGCGCACAGCACGCCGCCGCCGCCGCCCGACCACCACCCGCTCGAGTTCTTGGGGTCTGGAACAAATACGACACGTTACAATGACATCAACTATTTATATTTAACTCGTTGGTTTATTTAATGGGAGGTTAGAGTAATTATAATTATTAAAATAACAATGAAATGTGTGAAGTCCTGAGGAAAAGCCAGAGTTGAGACTCAGGCTAGAAAAGGGGAATGTCATAATTTCAATTTTGATTGAATATGGGTACTATGTTTTACCAGGTGTCTCCTTGGGCCAGTTGAGCAGCTCGCGCAGCTGGTGGTCGTGGCGCGGCGGCGGCGTGCCCGACTCTGCCGACATCATGTTGTAGGTTACGGGTGCGCCGTTGCGCCCCACCTCCGGAGTCTCCGCCGCGAAGATTGAGTGCTCGAACGGAAGCCCGTACAGACCGAATCTGTATACATAATAATAGTGACGTCAGTATAATGAGCAAAATAAACTAGGAAGGTCGATGGCGGAGGTAAGATTAAAATTCTTAAACCAAATAAAACATAAAAAACGTCTTTAATAAATGCCCGTCAACCGTCTGGAGCGGAAACTTTGTCCAGCTGTGGTACTAGGCTAAACATACAGCGTAATAGGGTTGACAGATGGTTTAATTTGGTAATATGGGTATATGTACCGTGAAGTGAGCAAATGGTAATAGGGGTCGGCTCGTGCGCGCAGGCGCAGCGCGAGCGCGCGCAGCAGCGCCCGCAGGCGCGCCACCAGGTCGGGCGCGCGCGCGGGCGCGGCGCGCACGGCCAGCGCCGCCAGCCAGCGCAGCGCGCCGCCCGACACGCACGCGCCCGCCAGCTCCACGGCGCCCGCCACGCCGCCCGTCACCGCCGCGCTGAACAACGCGCCGCCCGCCGTCACCTGCTTCTCGCCCCTGACACACATATGGAAAATAAGTTAACCTACTCGTTACGACTAATAATTAATTGATCCGACTCTCAGAATGATACTCACTCGCAAGTTATTAAAATTACTCGGACGCATTTCTTGGCCATGCTTCTGTCGGCGCATAGAATGCAGTTCCTGATGAGCGCTTCGACGTGGTTCTCGAGCACCTTGATGCACTCGAGCTGCTGGTTCTCGACGCTTTTGTCTTTGCCCTTGTCGGTGTTGGCGAGTCGCATCCGCTGCAGTCTCACGAACACGACCCAGATCATGATGTCCAAGGCCAATTTCCGCTTTTCCACGTCGTCTTTGCCGATAGCGATCTCGCACAGCGTGTTCAGGAAGCTGTTCGACTCGAGCATCGCGATGCGCTGCTGCCTCTCGAGAGGCACCTCCGTGTGCGGACACGCCCTCACCGTCAACGAGATCTGATGTAACCAGTCGCACCCGATGAATTTCTTTGAAGCTACCTTATTTTCTTCAGACTTATTGGGTCCCTTGCTCATATCCTTGGCGGGGTCGAACAATGTCTTGATGTGTATCAAAAAGGTCCTGCCCCGGGCGCGGTACAGCCGGGGGCTGGTCAGGGTCAGCACGCCGGACTGCTGCGTCGTGTCCAAGCCGGACGACAGTATTAATGGCCCGGCGAGTATTTCGGCGTTATGCGCCTGAAGGTATTCTTCACTATGTATTGGATTCTCTAAATTAGTCATATCTGCGTCTATTACGGGGAACTGCACCGGTGATTCTGATCTAACGAAATTAAACGAGGCATCCTTCTTGTAACCGATTCCATGTAAATTTTGCTTCAACAGGGTGACCATGATCACTGGTAAATTAGCGGTACACGCTGAATGTAGAGTGAAAGCGAATTCTATATGAGCTAGAGATACACTGTATGGTAGGGTGAGTTCCAGAACATGTTCGTCCCATGTGGACGAGGTGTTCTGTAACCGCCAAGTTCTGTTATTCTGATGGTCAGAGCGCGGCCTCTGCGCCGGCGACAGCTCGCACCAGAAGCCCGGGACGACGGCGCTGTATGGTACCGTCGTGTTGGTGCCGTATGCACCCGTAAGAGATATAAGAGTCTCTAAATCGGCCATGTCCAATTCAGGTTTGTTAGCAATAATCACAGGTAATGAACTGTTCTCGTCCTTTGGCGCCTTTTGCAGCATGTCGAAATCAATGTTAGCGAACTCGTCTTCATCTAAATCGCCCGTCGAGTCTTTGTCTCCACTGTTTAGGGCATAGAAGTATATCATGCCATTTTTTGTCGATACGCTGATACGATCCACGGAAGCGCAATAAGTCACCGAAGTGAACTGGCCCTTTGGTACGCGCTTCTCACATAACATCTTGAAATCCGGTAAGGAATACAATCGCAAGCAACCGTCGAGGCCTACAGAGGCAAACGAATATTCGTCATTGTCTCCGGGTAACAAACAGATATCGACAGGACTTTCATTATAAGGAAGCTCCTTGAACGAATATGGATTGTCTTCTAAAGTATATATAGATGTTTTACTATATATTTCATATAGAATGAAATAAGCTTTCGCGTCGGACTTGAATCTATCACTTGGCTCATTGTCATCGATTTCCATCTTGGTGTCACCATCATTGTCATCATTGGTCTCTTCCAACTTCACCTGCTCAGGGCTAATGCTGGACACGACGACAAGTAAATGTTCCTTGTCCTCGGTGGGGAACAGATGCGTGACTTTCGTTGTATCTTTGAGGACAAGTTTGGGCGGCAGGCTGAGACACTGCACGGCGACGCCCTGCGACACGACGTCCTCCTGCGGCGGGTCGCTGTCGAAGCCGTCGTTGTTGCTGTTGGTGACGGCGGTCTGCGTGCCGAGCTTGCTGCTGAACGCGGTCACCTTCACCTTCTCCGTGCCGTCGCTGCCCTCGTACCACTTGAGGTCCGAGATCTCGAGCGGCCCCGCCATGTTGGCGAGGTAGTGGTTCAGGTGGGGGTCGGCGTGCTGCATCATCGCGTCTGGCTGGTCCGCCAGCTTGGTGGTGCCCACCGAGTCGAGAGTACCGCTTTTCCAACTTTTCAGTTGTGATATTTTCCCCACAAAGTCCAGCACGCTAGTTTGTCCGGCGGCGGCCTGGTCCTGAAGGTCCTGCAGAGGCGGAGGAGGAACCACCTTAAAGTGCTTCGTTAAGATTATCTTTTTAGGCTCCCAGATCTTGCAGTCTTCTTTGCTGGATGAAGCATTCAAATTAATAACATTACTAATTTGTTCGTCAATGAGTGTATTGAAATTTGTGCACTGTGGAAGTTCGGTGTCCTCGTCAGAATACTGGAAGTAGATGTCGTCGTATATGTTGGCGTCGTCGGTGCGCGCCACGGCGCACACCTTCTTGCTGCCTCCCGCTTTCGAGTTGCCGCTACTGTTGGACGTGTGAACAACTGTCGTGATGGACCCTGCCTGTGAGCTGTGTATGTCGTATGTTAACAAAAACAACATTCTATTAGTAGGTGATAGGTTGTTCTTTGCTTCGTTCTGATCATTCATTGCCTGAACAGTCTCCTTAGGGTCTATTCCCGAGTCAAACAGAGCTTTACTGGAGTCCTCTTTGATGGGATAGTCAAATGTCATGAGCTTAGTCCTGGTAACGGTGGCGGCACATATGAGGGAAGCTTTTGTTTTATTGGTATTTGTTTCTCTTTCTGGATGTTCGGAATTTTGTGAATGTGGATATAATTCTTGTTTAGACGTCATTCCTATGAAAGACATCGCCGATAGTTCGATGTTGTAAGTAGCTGTAAAACAAAAATTAGGAGTTAAAACAAGATAGTACACATAAAACAATTCAAAAAATGGGACAGAAGTACTCACATGTGTCTTTTTCTAAACTATTTGACCACACTTTATTGCTGTCTGAAGTAAGAACACCACTGAATATTGAGTCGTAGGGGTTTAAATGAATAAATTTAACCAGTTTGAGACCACAGTCAAACTTGAACACATTGATTTTGCCTTCTGTCGTCCCGGTGGCTATGTAGTCGCCTGTGATGCCTTTGGAGACCACTGACACATACGGACAGGGTATTGCACATGCTGTAGCATTTGTGACCTGAAGGTGAAAAATATGTATTTTATTATGCAATCACAAATATTCACTTAGTTGCTACAGGGTAATTGTTTTCAAAAGTTAATGCAAGAAACTAGGATCAATTCAAAACATTAAAAAAATAGTTGATGCATGTATTTTATTCTGGTAATTTCATTCAAGCTATGAATTTGAGATACACAAAGATTATCATTTACAGTAACGGATTTTTTTCCTGACTACAATCACACTAAAAATCATTAAACAACCCTTTTCCTGAAAATAGTTCGCACTAAAAATTGTATAACAAAAGCTCTTAATTTATTTCTTTGTGCTAACCTAGTAATGAAACATGAACAAATCTTACAGAAATAGGCACGTTGTGCGTGTACTCGCCCCTGACGAAGGGGCAGTTGGGCGAGTGGCGCTCATGCTCGACCCAGGGCTCGTCGGACTTCTCCCAGCAGACGAGACACACGAGGCACGTGAAGCACATGGCGCGGTCGTCGCCGCTTGGCGACGGCTGGTGGTAGAACCCCGCCTGCGCCATGCGCGCCGGCAGGGCCCATCTGTGTGCACCATTTAATGATTAGTGCAATTGACTTGGTACAGTTTTGACTGGAAGTTCTTGTATCAATCTAGTGTAGGAAACTATATGGTTAACTGTGGACAGTACCACAAGGCTTTATCATGCAATATTAGGCAATAGCAAAATAGTTTCAAGGTAATAAAGTTTTTTAGGAGAGCAATAAACAGAAATCCTCTAGTAAGTAGATAGCATACTAGTTTTGATAAGTACTGAAATAAAAAAATAAACTTACTTGTAATCCATGTGTGGCCATCGTTTGAATGTCTCCTTCCTTTCAGCTTCAGAGTACATCAGCGGGCGGGACTCCTCTTCCCGCGAGCATGGAACCAGCTCATTGGCGCGCTGACCCACGGCCGAAGCTATCGCCAGCGCGGGTATCCGTCGGTTCTGACCCTTCAGCTCTTGTACTACACTAGTTGTGACCAGTCGGAGTGTGGACTGTGGTAACCGGAGTGTGACTGTGCTCCACTGTTTGTGAATTCACATTTTATTAGGAATATATGTTTTTGTTTGTTTGTTTATATATATATATATATGAGATCTTTGCCCAGCAGTGGGACGATATAGGTTAAGAAAAGAAAAAAATATGTTTGCCAAAGGTAAATAATGGTACAGGACTCATATATATGACTAATGAACAGTTTATGGACATATTACTATTTTAAATGGCACATCATATTGCTTTGGCAAATAAAAGTGCTTTCTTTGATTTCCCAACTTTTCAAAGAGATTGCATCACCCATAGTAATATGTTAGTAATGTGTTTAAATTGCAAAATGAAAAGCCAGCCTAACCCCTAGTTTAATAGACGTAAACTTCAACCTAAAAAAGTTTTATCTTATGGCATCTAACTAACTGGTATATGAATGTAATAATACAATCAAGATATAAAACTCAATACCAACCTTCTGGGCTTTAACTCCTTTCCTGACAGGCTCTACATCTATGAAGTTCTTCAATTCCATCACAAAAGCACTGAGCCCTTCGATAGAATTGGCATCTAGACTTTGCAGGCACTGGTATAGGAGGACAGCCTGTAATAAAACAATAATACTATATACAATGATATCAGCTTACTCAAGACAGTAATGAATGACCAGTTTTAAATAAACAACAAATACAATATGAACTTTAGTAATAATAGTGGTTAGATGTAGTAGTAGTAACATCTATACTATTGTACTATTAGTGTGATGTCTAAAAATACACTTAGAGCTTAAAATAAAGTATGAGGCTAATGTGCCACTGTAGGGTAAACATTTTCACTGAAGATACAGTAAGTAAGATTTTAGTGTAAGATTACTTTTAGCCACACTTGCTTTTATTCCTTTTCCAGAAACTAGAAATTTCCTTGGAATGGGTATTTATTCAATCAAGCGTTTTTTAACAGAACTATACCTAAATATTATAACCTAGGCCTAGATAACAGTAACCAAACTATAGATATATAAATCAGCATGTTATCTAAAAGGTTAAATAGACACATATTTGCCAAAAAATAAGGTAAAAACGAAAAATTAATATATCACATTATCCACCTATAATAGAATCATATTATTCAGATAATGAGGATAATCGGTGGTGTACAAACCTCAGAGAGGACCAGTTCAATCTTTATTTCCCTATCAATCTGTGAGGAGGGTAAGGGTCTTTGTAACGCCGTGTGCAGCAGGAGGACCCCATTGTAGTCGGTCCTCGCGCCCACCGCGCTGCTGTCCCACACGAACACTCGGTCGGCGCCGGGCGCGTACTCCACTCCCAACGTCCCTCCATCATCTACAAACGCATCATCCGGTATCATCGAATTGTTTATCGTAAACTGTCAAAATCACTAACAAAGTAGGGCATTACAAAAATCATCCGAACAATCATTGCTCTCATGACTTATCTAAATTAAAGTAAAGCATAGCCTACATTTTATAGAGATTTCGAGGAACTACACCTTTGTTTGAGTATCAAATACTTACCCGCTGACAGGCGAGAAGACTGCAGAATCACACCCGAGTTCACATCCAAAACGTGCACACTACCAACATTGGTTTTCACAAGAATTATATTTAAGTTACTATGATACGTTAGAGAAGTAACATTAAAGTTCATACGTATATAACCATCTTCTCGTAATATCAAAGAATCATCGCCCATCGTGGCCGTGAATACATCTGTCTACACTACGTAAACGCCATTTGTAATTGTTTTTTTTTAATGTCAAAAATGGCTGGCTAGTAATCTGAGTGGCCAGCAATAAAAATGAAAAGTTTTATTGGCATAAAGCGCTTAATAGACGATCAAACCACTAATTTTGAACAAATTTGAATGAATTTTAAGTAAATTATCTGAAGCTTCAAATCTAGTCTGTGGTTTTAACCACAGATTGTATTATAAATTAAAATTTTAGTTAAGTCCATGGAATAATTAAATAATGTTGTGTGTGTAAGCCTGGCCACATACGTGCGGTACAACGGAATACCGCATGTAGAAATCGAATTCAGATACCGCCGGTATCTGAATTCGATTTCTACATGCGGTATTCCGTTGACCTAGCGCAGACGTTCGTTTTTTTGCATGAGAAATTGTATACTACCAGTACGTTCAGTGGGGACTTCGCTTTGATTTTGTTAAATTCCGTACGGATATTTCCGAACATATGCGGTGGTACTTTAAATGTATGGAAGTGCTGCGATCCGCGTGACGTCATTAGGTTCTTTCCAAAAATTTTAAGCTATTGCATAACTTCTATCGCGGGCCTTGAGCGCGGGGACCGAATCCAGAAATTCCGTAACGAAAAAACCTCACGCAAAAAACCTAACGCTCCCCACTAACGCCATCTAGTGATACAAAAAATAACTATGCAATAGCTTTACCGCGGCCACACCGCGGCAGTCCCCGAGTGCCACACGTCTTTTTTTTCCGTACGGTGATTCCGAACGCACGGGCCCACATTCGAAACGAACGTGCGGAATTTATTCCACACGAAAAAAAACGAATGTGTGCGGCACTTAATGTATTTTCTTTTTTCGGTCTCAGATTCATATTATTAGAGTATGTAAAAAATGAAGGCATACATAATTATTATAAAAAATCGTTTATTAATTAAAAATATGTATCAAAAATATTAATTTTACTTATCACTAAAATGGACGGAGTATTTTCAAATTCCTTACATTACAATAAATTACTTTTATCCAAACAAATAAGTTAGTACAATATAAGTCTCTATTATATGTCTATGTTTAAAATTCCCACGACTCGAGCCATTTTAAGCCCGCCATAGTAGAGTTAGGCTCGTGAGCGAGAGGACCATTCATTCCGTACGCGAGCGGAGAAAAGAGGTAGAAGCTGTAGATAGTGCTTGACACCACCACTCCTAAGATACAATGATACGCAGTCTTCCCCAGCTCGGGGCTGAGGCAAGCTCGGATGCTGACGAGCAAGTATTCTGTCAGGATACCTGGAAATAGAAGACGTTGAAGTAAACCGAAACCATCTTTCTACAGCCAGAGCTCGGTTTCAGGCTAATTAACGCACAATGCCACTCTTATTCAAATGGTAACTAGGTCCAAAGTATTTATATTTCTACTGTAAAGGCCCGCTATAGCCAAGGTTTTGAACTGTTGGTCAATCTGAGCTAATTTCGATTTGAATAAATTTGTTCTAAACATTTAATTAGCCATAGCAATGGCTCAGCAAAGGCCCTAGTAATGGCTCAGGGTGATAATAATGACCTGTCAGCATAGAGCTGAAGACGAGCGCCGGGAAGTAGTGGTGGAAGTACAGCACGCGGCCCATGGCCCAGAACGGTACGTAGTGCAGCGCCCACCCGGCGAACGTCCACGCCGCCGCGTTGATAAGATCACTTTGCTTGCCTCCTGCAACGAAATTGACAAAATTAAATATTTGGAACCGCTAGGCAAGCTATTCAGAAACTTAGTTTAGCATTATTATTTTCATATATACAAAACTCAACTCTTTCGTAGCACTTTGACACTTTACAAAACCTCAATTCGAAAAATATACCATAATACTTCTAATGACACTCATTTAAAGGGTAATATGTAACTATCCCAAAGTACATACAAAGTGTCTCAAGGAAATACAATGTTGATGTGTTTAAACCTTGTAGGGGTGTTCCGAAGGCCTCCGCCCTCTTCTCCCGGATCGTGTTGACGAGGTAGAGCAGGAAGAAGAGCGCGAGGAAGGCGAGGTTGGCCCACCACACCACCGGGTTTCCCAAGAGATAGATGCGATGTCCGCTGCCGGAGAAGAATTGACCCTACGGACACACACAATCAGGTTTAAACTTTGATCCAGTAATATTTGTAAAGACAAAGCTAAAGATTATAATGAACAGCCTAAAATGTAAAACCTTTTAGTGATCGTGTGATTAAGCCCCCGTATGGTATCACTACATATGTATAATAAAAGTCCCCGGCCGCGTCAGTTTGTCTGTCTGTTCGCGATAGACTCAAATACTACTCGGGACGGATTTTGACGCGGTTTTTTAAAATAGATAGAGTGATTCAAGAGGAAGGTTTATATGTATAAAAATTCCCGAAATTCCCACGGGAACGGGCATAACGCGGGTAAAACCGCGGGGCGCTGCTAGTGTGATATAATGTAAAGGATTTTATAAAGGTAGCGGCAGCAAAAGTTGCACACAATGTAGCTGAAAGTGGCCAACTTTCAAACTGGTGTTCAGGCTATGAGCACACGTGAATTTAACAAATGATTGACCAGGCAGTGAGGGTGTAAATCAAGACCAAGTTGGGCCAATCTGAAACGAGTCATCCAGTGTGAAACCGCAGTCAATGATTACTGTGACCAGCTAATGAATAGCGGTGTTACCCGGTAGTTGATGGGCCACTGCCAGGGCTGCGAGGTGACCTCGCCCTCCTTGGGCTTGAGCCCCGCGTTCCCCTGCAGCATCACGGCGTGCGACTCCCACACGCGCTCCAGGAAACCAGAAGCGTACGACTCGAAACTCATCTTAGGCACTGGGGACAAAACGGCTGGCTGTAGGCAGTGACTAACAAAGCAAAAGATATCCTACTGCTGGGCAACGGCGCTGAAAAATAATCTTGCATCGGTTAGTGCCAATTGGGCACTGAATTCTTTGTATAGTCTAACTGTGCACTTTAAAAAACTCATGGCCACTGGCTAGTGCTGTTTTTTGGCCTACTTTAAGTCAGTTTTGTCGATACAACATACGGCGATTGGATCAATTGGGATCAATAATTGTTGATTTATTTAATTAGAAAGAGCACAGGGTAGACAGTGAAATTAATTTCGCTTGTGAAGTACTAAGAATGTAGAGAAGAAAATGAAAAAGAAGAAGAGAAGTACTAAGTATGAAGAGAAGACTTATTTATTAATGAACACTTACGATCCTCGAATATGTTGTCCTCGACGTTCCAGAGCGCGTTCTTGTCCCTCAGGTTGGGGTTGCACGCCACTTCCTGTTGCTCGAAGCCCCATTTCGGCAGCTGCTTGCCGCTTGTAGTTAGCACACAGGCCTGCCACAAAACATGTTAGTAAATACATACTAGAATTAGGAATAAAGCTACAGTCTGTTGTAAGAACAAAGCACAAAGCGCGACAGGCTAAAGAATGATCTCCCGCTGACTACCGCAGTACGCTGGATTAATATTCAAAAAACCTTTGCCTTAAAAGTGATTTTGATTTCACTTTTTTGACCTAACCTATGCAGTCTCACTGCTGGGCAAAGGTTGATTTCCCTTATCCCCAGTAAAATGTGGCACATGTAACACCTACCTGCAAGTAATGAACCAGCATGAGTTTGCTCCGCACTGTCTGAACTTCATCACCGTCTTTGCCGCCCGATATAACAATCTTCCACACGTCGTTAGCATCTCCAATGCCATCCTGAACAGAAAACTAATGAATCATACCTGGCTTAAGAAAAGACTTTTTGTGAAGGCCATCATATTTCGAGGCGGTTTTAATACCTCAAGATTTAGACTGGTTTTCATACCGATTAGATAAGTAGTAATGCGTCAGTTTTCACGCACACTTTTAACAACAGAGTTTCATTTAATTTTGCCCAAGTGAGATGCCATCTGTGGCGTGCCTTTGGGGTAGGGGGGATTTGTAAAAATGGTATGAATAGTAAACAAAAGACTTTTGTACTCAAACCCGACGACTTTGTAACTAATCTATTTTACTTTAACAAGTTAACTTTAACCATATTGACACGTCGAAGAAGAAGAAGACAAGTTAAAAATGTAAGGAATGCGATATAAATATAATAAATTGAACCCACCTCTCCGTAGCCGGTGACCTGCAAGTACTTGGTGGTGAGCGGCGCCTTCTCCCGGTGCGAGTGCAGGTTGCGCGCCGTCTGCGCGTGCGTGAGGCGCACCAGGTCCCCGCTGCGGACCGCCGCCGCGCCCTCCGCCGCCTCGCGGTCGTACGGCTTGATGATCCACCGGTTGTTCTCGTCCTTGTGGGTGTATGTTGTTATCTGGAACGGTGGCGTGGAGTTATTGGATGTTTGATCACATTAATTTGTTTTGAATATGTTAGGGACTAATTCATTTTGAAATGATGAGAGATAAGTCCCTCAAGTTTTCTTCCTTATTGTTTCTGTGCAAGTTTTGGGATAAAAGTAGCCTATATGTTGTCCGAGACTCTCATCTATATCTATGAGAATTTTCATTCAGATTCGATCAGCAGATTTTGTACGAAACAGTAACATTCATCTATCCAAACATCCTCACAAACTTTCGCATCCCACGTCCTATCAAAGAATATTTTAAATGAAAAGTTTGTGAGGATGTGAGGATGTATGGATGTCTGAATCAGCACATGGACTACTTTTACCCTGAAATTCGCACCGCTGAGCGTTGTAGGTAAAAATGCTGAATAGTGATACCTGTTGCTGCCTAGCCCCCACGCCCTGCGGGTACAGATGGTGATGCGAGTGCAGGTAGCCGCCGCCCGTGCGGTGGTTCTTGAGGCTGAGCGTCGCGCCGTACGCCACCAGCCGCGGCGCACTCGCGTTGTGCAGGCTGTTGCCTACGAGCCGCGCTTGGAACCCCGACGAGTAGAAACCGTCGCCGTTACCGCTACCCACGTCATACAACATTCATGGTTTAACCACAGAACTCGCACCGAAAAAGTTTTTATGTCTATGTTTTTAACTTATTGGAACGAAGTTCCTTATCGCGCGTTGCGAAAGGGGGCTAGACGGAAAAAATGGTAACAACATTTTTTAGGCCAGAGAGGGACAGACAGAGAAACTTGCGCACCCCAGAGAGAGACAGACAGAGAAACATGCGCGAGGGAGACAGACAGAGAAACTTGCGCACGCCAGAGAGAGACAGACACAGAAACATGCGCGGCGCGCATGTTTCTCTGTCTGTCTCTCTCTGGCGTGCACATGTTTCTCTGTCTGTCTGTCTCTCTCTCTTATAGAAAGCAAGCTAGATATTTTCGTTTCGTCTTTCTATTTCGCATTGAACAGTGTGGTGTCGCGACGATTATTTTTGTTGATAATAAATAAACTTCGTTCAATCCGGGTGTCCCTTGACACCTCTCAAGTTTTATTTTTTATAGATTGGATGAAAGAACTCATTCAATACCGTCATCATATAATAGCATTGATATTTGAATTAAATATAAATATATAATATTTTACTTACCTTTTATTCAATACAGTGAGGTGAATCCAGAAAAAGAAAACGTAAAGTATTATAGGCCAAATGATAAGAGTTATTGTTCTTCCTATGAGATGCTTTATGGTTAAACTCTGAAAGAAAGATTTCATTTATACTTTTAACAGTCACAAAAGGAAAGAACATTAAGATGTGAAGTTTGATGGACAAAGAAACTATTATAAAGCAAGTCGTCGTAAAAAGATCATTCGACTAAGAAGCTGTTATAAAGTTAGATTAGAAGAAAGGTTATGGCCTATTGGTTGCGGAGTTATAGATTAAAATGAATCATATATCGTGTGTGAATTTGTCCGGGTATATTTATTTATTTATTTATTTTCTTTATTTATTTATATTATTGCCAAGTCATGGATAATAAAATACTTACAACAGGCTGACTCAAATCACCAAGAACATTCCACAAGTCCGCTACGGTCCTCAGTCCCACAAACAGTACAATGAACAGTCCCACAAACTTCACAGACATGGTACAAGACAGGGAGGCTCCTAAAAACACCTGCCATACCAACATCCTGGGCGCGAAAGGAGGGATGCCCTCATCTGTCAGTGACCGGACTTTGAAGGCGCCGTAAATGGAACAACTCATGAAAAAGAGTAGTATTGGATCTAAGAGGATGTATCTGTTAAGTGTTAAGAAGCCCACATCTGAAAAAAATAGTAAACAATGTAATTCTTCAAAAATATCAACGGGTAAAATTGGAAAGCCATTTTTATTTTAGGGATTTTCATTGCTTTGTAATTACTCTTACTAAAACACAGTGAAGAGAATGGGTGTTATAAAGGAAGGTGTATACAAACCACATAGTAAAAGTAACGTTCCAATGACAGTGGATTCTATAGACTTTGTCATCTCCCATATACTGAGGAATGTGAGAGGTATTATAGCTGCACCTAGCGCAGTGCAGAACTGTAAAGAAAACAAATAAACAATATATGGAGCAAAAAGTTATGTATTACATGAAGTTGCTCATAAGATGCAATACATGGTAACACCAAAAGAGTTAATGTACAGATTATGGTATATAATAAAAAAAAATTAAAAAAAAAACTGGTGGCCCAAAATCGAGGAGAGTGGCGGGAGTGGGGCGAGGCCTTTGCCCAGCAGTGGGACATTACGGGCTAACAGTAACAGTAATAAAAAAAATATGTTTGAGGAACAATTGGTAATTGAACAGGAATCAACCACACAGAACTGATGGAAACAAGTATGGAAACATAATTATGTCACAACCTCATTTAGTAATTACAACTCACTTTATAGAGCTACTAGCAGCACCCTGCGGTTTTACCGCGTTGTGCCCATTCCCGTGGGAATTTCGGAATGAAAAATAGCCTTCCCATTGAATGTGGCTATCATTACAAAAAGAATTATTCAAATCGGACTGATAATTCCTGAGATTACCTCGAACATACAAACACACAAACTTAAAATTTTTAACTCTTTATAATATTAGTATAGATACTCACAATTCTCATTCCTTCATACTTGGCTCCATCATACTTGTCCCCCGGCTTCTCAAACGGGAATGTCCCATCATACCCTGTTAGTTTCCCTGAGAGGGCTATGAGCATCTGAAATTACAAACAAGTTCTGTGATATTATACTACATATATGATAATTCCCGAGATTACCTCGAACATACAAACAAACAAACAAACTTACAAATTTTACCTCTTTATAGTATTAGTGTAGATTTAGGCAGTTTACCATACTTATAACAAACATTTTAAAACATAATAATATGGTATGATTTTTATATAGTAAACTTGTTCCATAGTAGAATAGTAAAATTAATTTACCTTCCCAAGTGGTGGATGGACATCAAAAAAGAATGTTCTGTTTATATACCAACTAGCCATCTTGCCAAAGTGAGTTTCATCCCAACTGGAATTTCAAACAAAGAAAAAATATCCTTTTCAGTATTTAACTAGTTTTATTATTGTGAACATAATAAATATTTTCAAACTTCTCACCATACATGATCTGGCTCCAAAACTTTATAGAACCTTGTGAGAAATGTTGCTCCGCAAATTATGCCAAATGTTACCCACCATCTATATTAAAATAGTAAATAAACTTGAGAAAAAGTCCTAAAATTAAATATAAATAAATAACGGGACTTAGCTCACATTTTATTGTTTGTTGAATAGACTAATGACTTCTTGGACATTTTTGTTTAAAGCTACATGAAAAATATCTAAATTGAAAACTATAAATAGGTATAACTTAAATATTACTTTCCTATTAATAAAAAATATTTAGAGTCAATGTAAAGCAAGCACGACTGTCAAATTTTGTGAATCACTTGTGATGTTTCGTGTTTCGTGTTTCGTGGTCTGTGGATGTGACATTTTTATATAATTGAAGTTGACAATAACCATTTGGTTTGACACTGATGTCTGGTCAAATTGTCATATGAATATTTGACTGTCACCGTCAGATTAGTTCTTGCAATCAATGTCACTGTATTACACGCAAGGCCTCTAATGTCACTGTCAATCATTTGTTAAGCAATCCGCCCGCAGGGTCTTGCTTGTCTTGGTTTGACTGTCAGGGCTGTCAAGTCAGCGAGCGAATCGAATCGAACGAAAGAAAGAAGAGAAATAACACAATTTTAATTTGTGGTGTTAGATATTGTGAATAAATTTGGTGAAACTCCAAGAAACATTCCGACACATAGTTTTAATTATTACTAAAACAATGTGAGAATTCGCGTGTGTTGCCTACTTAGTTTAAATCGATTTATTACAACGAAAATGAGACACAAGTTTGCATTTAAAATGGATTAAATAAACATAAACATAACTTAATACATACATTTCCCACACTACATGAATATCGGTTCAAGTACCTACCTAGTGGAATATCGGAACAGTCGATTGTGTTATTGCGAAACAATGAACGGATCAAATAGCGTAGTAATTCCTGACTCCGATATAAAAGATACCAGCAAATCGGCCACTAAAAATGCTTCCTGTGTGCAGTTAGACAATAGTCGGATGGCGGGATCGAGTACAGCGGTCACTAACAATGCGGACGAGTTACTTGATATTAAAGGAAAAGTCGAATCCAAATTATTATCTATGTGGAACAATGTAAAGTTTGGTTGGACTGTGAAATTAAAAACAAGCTTTTCAAAAGAGTCTCCAGTGTGGTTACTGGGGCGTTGTTATCACAGAAAGCTGAGTCCCACTGGCTCTTTAGAGTCATCCACAGAGATTGGGACAGAAGCAACTGCAAATCAACCCATGGAACAGATCTATGGGGAAGGTATCGAAGGATTCAAGTCAGACTTTATCAGTAAAGTATGGATGACTTACAGAAGGGAGTTTCCTACAATGGCAGGATCCAGCTTTACAACTGACTGTGGGTGGGGATGCATGCTACGAAGTGGTCAAATGTTACTTGCTCAAGCCCTGGTGTGTCACTTCTTGGGCCGGTCATGGAGGTGGTCTCCAGAAAAGTCAATACAAAATGCAAGAGAATTTCAAGAAGACTGCCTTCATCGTATGATAATCAAGTGGTTTGGAGATAAATCTTCTGTAAATAGTCCCCTCTCTATCCATCAAATGGTTACCTTAGGCGAAGCACTGGGCAAGAAACCTGGTGACTGGTATGGACCTGCTTCTGTTGCACATTGTTTGAAAGCTGTCATGGCAGCAGCATCTAAAGAAAACTATGAATTTGACAATTTGGAAGTATACATTGCCCAGGACTCCACAGTGTATATTCAAGACATATACTCACAATGCAGATTACCACACGGGGCATGGAAATCTTTAATATTACTCGTTCCTGTAAAACTGGGTTCAGATAAGTTTAACCCCATCTATGGACCTTGTTTAACTTCCCTCTTGACCCTTGATTTTTGTATTGGAATTATTGGTGGTAGACCAAAGCATTCTCTGTACTTCATAGGATATCAAGATGATAGGTTAATACACTTAGATCCTCATTACTGCCAGGATATGGTTGATGTTTGGCAACCCAACTTTTCACTGCAATCATTTCATTGTAGATTGCCTCGAAAGATGCCCCTTAATAAAATGGACCCTTCATGTTGTATAGGGTTCTACCTGGCTTCTCAACATGATTTTGAAACATTCATAAATGTAATAAAATCGTTTATTGTACCACAGGGGGTTTCATCTAACTATGAATATCCTATATTTAGTCTCAACAATGGATCTCGTGCAGCACTTATGAATGTACCTAATATTAGATACTCAATATTTGAAACAGATCAAAATTGGGTGACACCAAATGTACAGGACAGTGACACTGATATAGAATCTGAGGAATTTGTTTTAGTTTAAATTTATAAACTGCAATATGAAATAATGTTTACATTACAATGTGCTAATGTTATTGTTGGCTTATTATTTATGATGCTTTAGATTACAATAATATTATCACAAGAATTACGAGTTTGTTTCACAACCCTTAATTTAATATAATTAAAAAACATGAGTGTGACTTAGTTTATAATTAATATAAATATAATTACATTTAATTTTCCTTGACTGGTGGGGGGTGTCTTATAAAGTAATGAACAGCGTTGTAGACAAAGTGTGGAGCTACATTGTGGAGGGGGTGCACTCGGTTAAGCTCATTGCTGGCAGGACCTATGACTGTGGGGTCGCCAGCACATGTCCCATGCTGAGCCACTGATAGCCCACTTAGAGTATAGCATGTGTGATAAATGTCTCTGTGCCTGTAAAATTTCAATAGTCAATATTAAAGTCATGATACTATGACCCTAGTAAAACTAAGAGAAACTAACGCATAAAATACTCACTTTCCTGGTTTATCAATCAGGCCCCCTTCCTTGGTCTGGCAGCAAATAATTACATACTCTTGTAAGGCACATTGATTGAAAAATACAGATTCAATCAATTCTTTATTACCTGAAACAATAAATTTTGTTAGAAACTTTGAGAACTTTTCTAGATAAGTTTATGTAGTAATTATGTTATCTCACCTTGTTGTGATAAAATTGCACTAATAATGGGAAATATTGCTCCTTGCCAAAAGGAATAACATCCATCAACAAGTTTGTTGGTCCTCCCCTGGAATCCACCTTCAAGTCTCATCTGCCGGTTGACGGACCACCTGAGCAGTGCATCAATGTCACATAGCTGAGCTCGGTTCAGCAGTGCCAGGGCTGCAATACCACAGAATGCATAGCCACCATGTGCCTCCATGCCCGGACACCCACCAAATCCTCCCTCATATGTCTGACAGCTCACTATCCATTCCGCGGTCTTGTCAAACAGTGCCTCAGTATATGTATTGGTTATTTTAGCAATACTGACAGCACAATAAACACCTCTGATATCCTGCTCCCCTCCCTTATGGAGAGCAAATGAACCGTCCACCTCTCGAACAGTCCACAAGAACTTTTGCAATGAACTCCTATCTATGGAGTCATAAGCTTCATCAGTACCAATTATACTGAGGGCATTAACAGCTGCATAGGTGGTCCCGAGGTGTGGTAGCTGGCTTGGGCCACCTCCATAACCACCTTCCTCATGTTGGCATTTTGATAAAAACTTAACAGCAGCTGACAGTGTCTCGGCATCGGGCATATCATTTAATATCCACAATGAGTGAAGAATCCAATAGACCAACCATGTTCGGCTCGCATCTAGGCACTCATAATTTTGAGGAAGACTATTGAGCCATTGCTTTAAAACTTTAACATGAGTACCTTTTTTTAACTTTGGTAGTTCAGGATTAATAGAGGAATCCTTCTCAAATTGTTTAAATAGTTTTAATATTGTCTCTTCCACTTCTATCTGAAATACAAGATTTTCTTAATATAACCTTAGCATTATATTTCGAAACTAGCAGCGCCCCGCGGTTTTACCCGCGTTGTGCCCGTTCCCGTGGGAATTTCGGGATAAAATGTAGCCTATAGCCTTCCTCGATAAATAGACTATCTAACAGTGAAAGAATTATTCAAATCGGTTCAGTAGTTTCTGAGATTAGCGCGTTTAAACAAACAAACAAACAAACAAAACAAACTCTTCAGCTTTATAATATTAGTATAGATACTATAGATACTATAGATACTCATTTTTATACAAATGCACTGTACCTGTTCCGCTGAAGTATCTGTACAAATGTGTTCACTATCAAATTCCTCAGAAGATACTTTGCTATATGTTCGAATGAGGCTCTCCATTTTTATTAATTTATGCTGTTCATTGAAACACTGTGGAACACCTTTGGAAGATCTTGGTTTCGCACCTGTCTTGTACCCGCTGAAATGAAACTGAATTTAGCTAGTTCCAAAACAATATCTGGCATCTGGCACGGTTTACAAGAGGCCTTTTGCCAGGCCAGTTAAAGTGACCTGATTCTATCTATATTTAATAAGGTGGCGCAGGTGATCTACCTGACATTCAATATATAAATAAATTCTAACGCCCTCAGCGTACTGCCATTCAAAGTGCAATTGTATTTAAGATAATTAAATTCAGTTGGATTTATTAATTTTACCGCATGACTACTATTCTGCAGTACAGTTTTGCTATTTTTTTTAAGAGCTTGGCTGCTTGACGTTTTTTGTTTTAATCTGAGTAATTGATTAGACAACTATCAATGTCAGAAATATTATATATTCTGTACCTTGTTTCCTGGTCTGTGTTCTGTACTGTACTACAGCTGTCAATATTACCTCATTCATTCGCATTCACTCATTCATTCGCCATCTGTTCGCCATTTACCGTCCATGGTCCATATAACAACAAACGAACGACAAGTCAAATTGAGTCAAATAATATTACAAAGCACAGTATACTCTGTGCCACCTCTGCGCTGTGATGTCAAATTTATGCGCTGGCTGTGCTGTCAGCTAGGCTGTCAGTGTGTATTTACGGTATTTCCCAATTTTTATTTACATCGAACCTGAACAAAACCATAACAAAACAAGAAATATTACTTACATTTTCACCATAAATTTTATTTCATAACACAAGTGCTGGAACTTAACATATTCCTTGTCCTCCATCATGATGTCCGGTAGAATTGGTAATCTACCCTTGGCTGCGGAAAATCCTCTAGGCCTCTCTTGGCACGACTCAGCTTGGATTCCTATACTAAATCCTACAAACATAATGGACTACTTTTCGGAACGTTCTAATCCATTTTTTGACCGGACTTGCAACAATGAAATAGTTAAAATGCAGCGGCTCAGTATGGATCAGTTGCAGTAAGTTACATCCTGACCTATCTTGTGCTTGTGAAAACTTTTAATCGGACAAAAATGTTAACAAATATTTGCATCAATATTTGCAGGAATATGACTGGATTGGAATACATATTACTCCATGTCCAAGACCCTATTCTGTATGTGATAAGGAAACAGCACAGGCACAGTCCAACTCATGTGATCCCATTAGCAGACTACTACATCATAGCAGGCATTGTTTACCAAGCACCTGACTTGGCCAGTGTCTTGAACTCTAGATTGGTATGTGTAATGTTACTACCATTCTAGTGGGTTATTAAAGTTTGATAATTTTCTACTCAAAAATATGTTTCAGCTTTCAGCAGTACATCATTTGCAGTGTTCATTTGAGGAAACAATGTCATATTCTCGTTATCATCCTAGCAAAGGATATTGGTGGGACTTCAAAGCTTCAAAACCTGGTAAATAGACATCATAATTCAAACGGAAATCAATCAGCCATCTGTATTGAATGTATCTAAAACAACTTGACAGTTGTCACCACTATAAAGTAATCTGACTGTTGTATTATTATTGGCAGGACTAAACTCATTCAATTCGGGCCAGTCTGCACCTAAAGACACATCAAACACTCCTAAAGAAGAGGCGTCCACCTTATTCCAGCGCCAGAGGGTTGATATGCTGCTGGCAGAACTTGTCAGACAATTCCCCTTGCCTGTCACTCAGGCGGCTCAGGTACTATTCAGACTTATTGACACATCTGGAAGTTATAGCTTTTCTTTTTAAATAGTTTTGTATTGAATTTGTATGTTCTTTTGACCAATCTGGTCATTAACCACCACCATGTGGGACACATAGCCAGGAAGAGACGAGATCTAGTCATTTACTTTAGTGATGAACTTGTCAACAGGCTAAAGTTAATGAAATACTATAAAGTGTTATTATTTCTAATGGTGAAGAGTTCTTGGGTGAAAGTTTCAGTACATTTTATTAGGTTTAAGTAGTAAGTTTATATTTGCAGGCTAATGGAGTCACAGTGAAAACAGAAAACACGGACAGTAAAAGTGGAGACATCAAACCTCCTGAGGGTACAGTGAACAATATCACTATAAAACAGGAGCCAGTTGATCCAACCAGCTCGGACATGACAAATGGATCAATGCAAGGGCATGTTGAGATCAAAACAGAAATCAAGCAAGAAAATATGAAACCACCTCCAGAGAAAAAGCCTAGAATGTAAAAAAATAACATAGGCATAAGTAAATTAAAATATTTAGATTTAAGTTAAAATAAATTGAAGTTCCAAATATTATTGTTTATTTAAATCCATTAGTTTGAGTATCTCATTATTTTTTTCCTGCTGTGTGTTGTAGAGATTTCCAACATTTTGTTGTAGAGTGAGCACATTAGCACAAATCTGACAGTTTATCTTCCTGGAGTCCCGTAGCCTTGTTTCATCAAAATTACTCTGGTGATTGCTGCAATAAGATTATAGATATTGTTTGTCTGAAACAGCTTCAACAAGTTAATCAGTAAAACAGACATTCATTTATTTACCTTGTCATTGCTTTCTGAAAACCTAAACTAAGCCCAAAATCTAGTCCTTGTTTGTATCCTGAATCAAAACTAGATTGATAGACAGCTTGCTGACCATCAGCTGCTCCGTCCATGTAACCAACCTGAACACAATATTAGTTAATTGATTGATCAAAGGTACAAGATGATGAAAAGTGAAAACAATTTTGTAAAAAACATAATTACCTTATTTATGGTTTCAAAAGTGCGATTCCATGTTTTTCTTGAAATATTTTCGGTTTCGTCTTGCATACTGTTTTTCGCTATTACAACAAAATTATTTTATGTCGAAATCAAAACTTGCAAATTACAAACACAGTACCAGTATCATTCGCATCACAATTCACAACAATCACATGTGTTTGATTTGTTTTGATGATACTTAAGTAGTTAAAAATTCAATCACAAATGTCAATTGTCGTCAACATCGCAGTACCAGCATAATGAAAAACACATGAAAATGTCAAACTTAAAAAAAAATTGTCACTTTCCCATTTTTCAATCACTCACGATCATTAATTTTTTATCCATCAATGTCATTGTCATGTGTTAATGTTTATTTTCCAAATTTCAATCTAATTTTAGGTTATGTTGTTGCATTGATTGAGCGCAAACGTAATAATGTGAATTTTAGTTAAATATTAATGTTATTAACGCATCAATTACGATACGACCATATTGTGTTTTACAAGAAAAGGAATTAATTACCATCCAACCATAATTCCTAAGAACAACAAACATGAAGAAATCAAAGAAGTTTTTCAACAAAAAGAAGAAAGGTGCATTTAAGCCGACCACTAAGAAGAAAAGAAAAGCTGCTAAAGACAATGAGGTAGTGAACAAGAAGGCGATATTTAACCGGTATAAGAACGTGCAGAGAGTTGAGGAGGAAATGGAAAAGAAGAAACAAATGGAGCGGAAGTTGCAGCAGATGCAGGTGGAGTACTCTGAGAGTGAAGAGGAGGAGGACCCTTACGGGCAGCTGGTGTCGTGCTTCGGAGCGGGATCTAGTCGGGGAACCGTCGCGGAGAGCGACGAGAGCGACAGTGAGGGGGACGAGGTGATGAAGGAACAACAGAATGAGGAGGACGCAGTCAGCGACCACAGTGATGGAAGTGATCAGGAGATTGAGGTGGGTACTGAGCATAATATTGTGTTAGTAACTTTGTATAAATAATATAAATTTAATTGTTTCTTGTACTCAAACTTTTCACTTATTGCAACTGATGAAATCATTCCAGGAGAGAAAGCATTAAACATTTAAACAAATTATTCAGTAAAAACGACCTAATTATAATTATACATTATGTTATACAAAATAATGATTAGAAATAAGTTTTTCAGTGCTGAACCAAGTATAAATCAGGAATTTTATTTTTATCTTTGGGATATGAGACCATTATAAATTTATAAATTTAATTTAAAAAGTTTAATGATTCTTATAGAATTTGAATCTTTGGTTTCTTTAAACATATGATTCTATTAATTTCAGGCAAAAGGAGAATTAGACCCAGACATTGAAGACATAACAGATGACCCCTTCACTAAGCACTTTCAGTATGATATATCAGATGAATTACTTGTGTCACTCACAAGCACACCACAGCCTCATGAAATAGTCAAGAAGTCCTGGCCAGTCCTCGGCAACTTATCTATACACTTACCAAAACCACTAGAAAACAAACTCAAAAAAGTTAAACCCAAAGTATCAATATTAGAAGAAACTGTATATGCCCCAATAGGTACAGCACCACATCTAATAAACAAAATAGACTTTAAACAACTTCACATAAAGTCTCAAATACATGGCAACATTGTATTGGCCAATAAAAATAATTTAATAAAAAAAGATTTAGAGTTAAATGAAGTTTTTACGCCTTTACAAAAGGAATTATTTTCTATAATTAATAATTATCAAGATCTGTATTACCCGGACAGAACTTTTAATAATGCAGAGGAGATCAGATACACTTACTGTCTCCACGTTGTAAATCATATGTTGAAGACTCGGACAAGGATCTTGCATCATAATGCCAAGTTGTCCAAGAAGGATACAGTCACAGATGAGTTTAGAGATCAAGGATTGGTTAGACCTAAGGTGAGAACTAGTTAATATGTTTGTTTTATATCCTGCTAGTTGTATCCATGCCAAAATTAATAAGAATGAAACTATGGCTGCTTAAAATACTTCTTTGGTTTTGCATGTGTTTCCATTGTGTTCTTTACAGTTACAACTTGACATCAATTTACCATTTCAATCTTACAGGTTGTGATACTAGTCCCCTTCAAAGACGCGGCATACAGGGTGGTGAAGACTCTTATCGACATTCTAGTACCAAAGGAAGCAGGACAGGTTCTGAACAAGAAACGGTTTGAAGATGACTTCACCGGCGGAGAGCTGCTCATGCCTCGAAAGAACCCCAAGCCCGAGGACTACGAGCTTATGTTCAGCGGCAACACTGATGACACTTTCAGACTGGCTATGACAGTTACTAAGAAAACATTGAAGGTAGCTTTTATTGTTAACTATTGTCTTTTCTCTTTTCATCACCTATACAGTGCAGTGGGGTTGAAAATATATAAAAAATAAACTTTATAAAATAATAAAATAAACTTTATTTCCAAAAAAAAAAAAAATATAGCTTAAGACTAAGTTACAAGAATTTTATACACAACATTCTTTCCGCTATACATATACAAAAATTTCCCTACCCTACTACTACTATACTTATAATTATATTTCCGGAACTCTAGACTCCAAAGATTTTGTCATCCAAAATACCCAAAACCTGCCTGAATTATGGCGCTTTCTGTTTCAGAATTGGGACGACACTGAATATTTTTTATCTAACAACTGGTGCTGGACAATGAATCTATAACATCTACCTCCTTTCCAGCTCTATACCGACTTCTACTCATCTGACATAATCGTGGCGTCACCGCTCGGTCTTCGCATGATTGTCGGCGCCGAAGGTGAAGAAGATCGCGACTACGATTTCCTCGCGTCTATCGAGATTCTGGTCCTGGACCAAACTGACGTGTTCCTCATGCAGAACTGGGACCACCTGCTGCATGTATTGGACCACTTCCATTTGCAGCCTAAGAAGACGCATGGAACTGATTTTTCAAGAGTAAGGTCGTGGGCCGTTAACGGATGGGCGAAGTATTATAGGTATGGATCTAGCTTTAGTGTAACAATAATTAGAAGTGTAGATGTGTTTAGTATTTATTCCAGTGTGCTATACTCTAATAATAGATAACACAAGATCGCTGCCCGCGACGTTAATCGTTCTTTATTGTGTTCTGGGCTTAGTTAGTCGTTAGTTGACGTTAGTCGTTAGTTAGTCGACGTTAGTCGTTAGTTAGTCGACGTTAGTCGTTAATCTTTGCTGTGTTAAGGTTGTGTTTAAGGCACACATTATGATTGAGTATTGTGTAGCGTATATTGTTCTAATATTAAAATCAGCCCCGTCTAAAAGAATCGGAAAAGAATACTTAAAAGTATTAGTTGTCTCTAGACCTGTTTAAGACCTCAAAACTCATAATCAACAACCATTATTATGTATTACCATCCTCAGACAAACGCTGCTATTCTCCTCGGTACAGCTGCCTGAGCTCAAGTCCGTGCTGAACCGCCGCTGCAACAACTACTCAGGCAAGGTGGCGGTGGAGAACGCGCCGGCAACGGGCAGCATCCAGCAGGTGCTGCTGCAGGTGCCGCAGGTCTTTCACAGGTAGAAGAGAGCCAAGAGATATGCTCAATTCACTCAATTGACAAATCATAAATTATGGTTCATATCATAGCTCTGTTCCACTGATGTTCGCCTCACCACAGTAGAAACATACACCATTTATTGGACAACCGAGTTTCTAGGCAGCCAAAGGAAGGCGCCCGACAATAGTTGAAATATCTGAGTTATATATTGTTGTAGTTTGTTGTTGAGTTATATATATATTGTGGAAATGTTAACTGATCTCAGTCGATTATTTCTAAACTTATCCCATCAAAAACATTCTGTAAAAAACTAGCCAAGTCTCGATGGAGCTGCTTGTTTAACTCTAAAAAGTAATGAAATCTAGACAAAGTCGTGCCAAGTCTAAGGTTCCTTATAGCGATTTAGTTAATGTTGTGTGACTTGGCCGTTGACTTTTGTTTTTCTAGTGTTTTCTAGTATTCAGTATCTTATAATGGTTTGTTCATAATTCCCCAGATTCCCAGCAGCCAACCCGCTGGTGGCGGTGGACGCTCGGTTCCAGTACTTCGTGAAGGAAGTGCTGCCGAAGCAGCGCGACGCGCTCATGAGCCACACGCTGCTCTACGTGCCGAGCTACTTCGACTACGTCCGGATCAGGAATTACTTCAAGAAGGAGGACATCAGCTTTGTACAGATCTGTGAATATTCTAAGGTACTGTTCATACAACGAACTTTGAAGTAACTTACTATGTAATTTTACTGCATGTTTTCGTTAGTTTAAACGCGATATAGTTCTGCTTTGTTTATTATACAAATTTCGCAAACATTATAAGCCATATTAATAAACGCGTATTGTTTAACTATCACGTGGTTTGTCACTTTCTCACGTACG
Organism: Cyclophora albipunctata; assembly: GCA_963082685.1. Classification (NCBI taxonomy): domain Eukaryota; kingdom Metazoa; phylum Arthropoda; class Insecta; order Lepidoptera; family Geometridae; genus Cyclophora; species Cyclophora albipunctata. The sequence goes on along the minus strand of OY720129.1, from coordinate 7,365,438 downwards.
CAATTTTCCGAAGAGCAAAAGAGACAAAACACAGCAGTGTTTTAGTTACACCACGTTCATACCAACCAACCTACTTGCAGGACTCCAAAGTGGCGCGCGCCCGCGACATGTTCTTCCACTCGGAGGCGCACTTCCTGCTGTACTCGGAGCGCGCGCACTTCTTCCGGAGGCTCCGCATCAAAGGGATCCGACACATTATATTCTACCAGCCGCCCACCTACCCACACTTCTTCGCGGAGATATGCAATTTGATGCAGGTATGATACTGTAACTATGCTTACAGGGTAGCCGATTATCTGATATCGATATCCGATAGCTGAAATAAGTATATTTTAGAGATATGAAGACCTGCGTCATTTTTGTTTTTCAAAAATTTCAAATAATGTACGCAATAAGTTTTTCATATCTCTAAAATCGATGACATGATTCTTAAGAAAAGACCTTCGTATTATAGTTTCCGACTTGCCCATACTGACCGCTTTAAAAAAGCCACCCTATAACAATGCCTACTTCCTATTCGTGTCTACTGCTATCTCTATCCCTACTCTATTATAAATGCGAAAATAACTCGGTATGCCTGTCTGTTAAACTTTCAAGTCATCGCCGTTGAACCGATTTTGATAAATGCAGATAAAGATAATACGTTGCTAAAGGATATAGCCTACTACTACCTTTTAGCTCACAAGAATCGGTACACCACAGTTGAGCTGCGAAGACCTTGCTTATTACAATGAGCCTAAATCCTAAATTTATTATATTACTAGCAGCGCCCCGCGGTTTTACCCGCGTTGTGCCCGTTCCCGTGGGAATTTCGGATTTTTTTTTTACATAAAAACCTTCCTCTTGAATCACTCTACCTATTACAAAAAACCGCATCAAAATCCGTTGCGTAATTTTAAAGATTTAAGCATACAGACAGACAAACAGTTTGACAGACACGAAAAAGAGACGACTTTATTTTATACTATGTAGCGATATATTTCATGTTTGGTGAAACAGCGGGTAATTCATTATCTCTTATTTTAAAACCCTCAATCACTCTGTATAATATACTGTTGTTTGTCGATCAGGAAGTGAACCAGAACAAGTTCGGCGGCGTGGCGAGCAACATGTCTGTGTCGGTGCTGTACAACAAGTACGACGCGCCGCAGCTGAGCGCGGTGCTCGGCATGGCTCGGCTCGCGCGCCTCTTCGCTTCTGACAAGAGCGTGCACATGTTCCTTACCGGAGACAAATAAACACATGTTAGTACTACACGGTATTGTTATTTTATATACACCTTCGTCTTCGCCTTACAGTCGCACAATATTGTCTGAAAATAAACGTATTAGGACAAGCAGTGCCCCACCGTTTTATCCGCATTCGAATTGAAAAATAGCCTATTTACCTACCAGTTGAATGTGGCTATCCTTTACAAAAATAATTCTTCAAATAGGATGGGTAGCTTCTGAGATGAGCGCGTTCCAATAAGCAGAAAATCAAACTCTTCAGCTTTATTATATTAGTATAGAACAGATAGATGATTCATCCTACCACTATTTGCAATCTACTATATCTCGTCCTAAACCCGCACAAATATTTCCTCCATAGTTCAACTTTAACGTTAAGCCGTAGTAACTATTAAGTAATCTGTGGTTAAGCGCTGAGTGGCGACGTTTTCTCACTGAGTTTGTTTAAAAGAAACAAAATGCTTTTAATAGAATTAGTAATGATTCTGGTTGCCTGCGCAATTTTACATTCTGGCGTTCTGGCAAAGTCCTTTCTAGGGCAAATCAAATAAATTCATTCATATAACAATAATTTGGAATTATATAAATGTTTAATAGAATAATACACAACAATAAATAATAAAATATGTATATTAACTAAGTAATTTATATATGCAATGAAGATACAATAATATCTAACATATATATTTTAAAACATTTAGTACATGCTTAATTGATATCTAATCTGAGACTAATCTTGATTTCAATTCGAAATTATTCAAAATAAATATATTTAGGCTCATATCTAGGGGTTTATCGATTTAGAATATTTAGTTACAGTATCTATGTTTTGAGGCGAATAAATATGATAAATTATGTAGTGTATCGTCATACCTGCTACAATTTCAGCTGATAAATATACTCAGGCTGCGCAGTGCGAGATCAGTCGGTGCGCATTGCGCAGTACAAGCATACTCAACCTAAATTTTGGTACTTTCAAAAGAGCCTCTATGGGGCCAAAACTGAATAAAAATATTTGACTTTGACTTTGAAATGTATTCCGCAGATGTTTGAACAGATATATCGCTACACTTACAAACACTTACTATACTTTAAATAAATACATCTAATATGACTATTCAATACACTTGGACGGACTTGCATAGATGGTTATAATCCTTCTTTATAACTACAGAACTACCCTCAAGTTTAATTACGGCACCAAGTGCAAATGGAAAATATAATAGTACTGTGTGCTCATTGGTGGAATATATGAAATTAGAGCTTTCAACCAATCAACGCACAGTTTTTATCATGTCATGCATTTTACAAATAATGGCCGCCAGTTGCATTGGGTTGTATGGGAAAATAAATAATATGCAACCTGCCTTCAGAACATAACGTAGTAATAGAACTTCTATCTATGATTCAGATGGTATCAAAATTCATAGACAAACGTTAAGAACATAGTTCATTCATAGTTATTGAATAGGATTATATGACCTGTCCATGCAGCCGATCGAACACATCAGCAATACTAAGTATTACATTCATAGAGTATCTTTCAAACAATAACCTTACACTTAATTAATAATTATTATAGTATGAGATCAGATAGATAGTGAGGGAAAAGTGTGAACAGGGCCGTAACTAGGCAGGGCAAGAGGTACGAGGGCCCGGGGCGCACTAACTCGGTAGCTGCAATTAGTGTGTTGTTTTATTAGTAGGCGTATAGTCTTTGTATAGAATGAGTCGGGTAGCAATTGTCACATCACTATTTTAATCAATTATTTATTTGTTTTAATGGCTTTAACTTAGTTGTAGCCATGGCAAATAGCAATCATCCAGTGACAAGTACCAACTCATACCTATTCGTTAAAAAGCAAAAACAAGATTTAGGAGTAATGTTCGATTTACTTTTTCTGTCGAAATTGTATTGAAATGACAATCCCCCCACATGCTTTAGGATACGTTTCCCTCGAAGCGGAGCGGAGCGGCCCAGAGCCCAATTACCTATCACAGCTCATTGGAATTGTCAAACAATGCATGTTGACATTGTCAAAATCTTTCCGTAATGCATTTTGATTGGTCAGCTGAGCCCTGCACAGCTCCGGCCCGCTTCAATGAAAACACACCCTATACAATTTAATATAGACAAAGTTCTTCATTCTCGTTACGGCACTGGTTGTGAATATCGAAGTAAAGGTTCCTTATGGCACTAAGTACCCTCTACCTTATGTACTAACATTATGTATTGTGACAGACCCCGTCCTAACACATGACAATATGACTAGGTTACACACATACAGTTCTAAGTATTAGTTTTGATCTCTGCAATGTCTATACTTTAGGCCTTAATATTGGGCTTTAATTTCCTATCTATATAACATAGTAAGTACATAATAATAATATCTAATTAAATCAGAATACACAAACAATCTTCTATAATTTACACCTACATTTGTACAAAGAAACATATCAATTTGTAGGTTTAGATCAATATTTCAATTGCGATTGAAAGTAAATTAGCAATTGAAAATTGTCTGAATTAGGTCGTGTTTGAACCAAAGATGCTTTAAATCAAGCGTGAGGATTGAATCCACCAATAGCATCACTGATTAGTCAAACGCTTTCACGCTATTGGTCTAAGGTCCGTATTTATAAATCGCTCTTAATACCGATCTCAATAGCGCTCTCAGCTGATACGCTCTCAAGTTGGGGGCAGCATCTTAAGATATACGTTAATTAATAGTCCGATATTGAGAGCGTATCAGCCGAGAGCGAACTTAAGATCGTCATCTTGAGATCGCTGTCGCTTGAACGAACTATTGACCGAATGGGTTTGCGTTCCATTTTTCGTTTTACATTGAATGACAATGTGAAATATTTTGTGTATGCAAATGGCCTCAAAATATTTACAGATTTATCGAAAAAGAAGTGTAATATGTTTTATAAATATAATTTTCATGTTTTTTAATAAATTATCATCAAATATGATATTTAAAACATAATGGCCAATAAACGTGAATATTGGTTAATTTACGAAACGGAACGTAAAGCGGGCATAGAAAACATTTCAGGATTTACAGCGGGTACACATTGGGCGTTTTGAAACGCGCGCTTTGCTAACGCGCGTTTTGAGAACCCCGAATTCTATTGAAGTGTACACATGTAAACGCGTGTTGCTGGTCAAGCGCGCGTCAAACGCGCGTTTACATTTTTTCGTTAGAGGGCGCGTTGCTTGGGCGTCAGCTGCGCGCTTCGAGATACATGAGCGGCCATTTTGTTGTACATTCTAACGCGCGCTTTTGTGTAGAGTGGCCGCACGTTAGGTACGAAAATGGAGATCGAGCATTTTGATACCGATTTCTTTATAGATGAAATCCAAAAGCGACCAGCTATCTGGGATATGGAAAGTCCCGATTATAAGAATAAGGTGATTAAAAAACGTAACTGGGAGGAGATAGTAGAAATTTTTTGTAACAATGGAGATACTTTGGAGAAAAAGAAACTGTTGGGTTAGTAATTATTTATTGAATTCTTGTTTACGTGTTAGGTACTTATATCATATTGTCCATTTTCGAACTGAGCCAAAAGTATGTTCGCCCTACTAACGCGCGTTGAATGCCGTCCTAAGCGCGGTGTGTGTACGCGACCAACACGCGCTCAACGCAACGCCAAGCGCCTAGTATGTACTAGCTCTTTCAGCATCTTTCAGTCAGGTAGCTTTTGACAAGATCCACGCTACTTCTGTTTGTGTTTCGGCGTGTTTAATTTCCTGATTTCCTTTATTTGCCCTATAATGGCATCCAAAAAACGTATTTTTAGCCACGTAGAAAAGAAGGTTTTTACGGACATTATAAAATGTTATGCAAATGTGGTTGAAAATAAAAATACGGACAGTGCAAGTTTGCGAGACAAAAATCTTGCATGGGATAATATAACAAGGGAGTACAACGCAAGTCCCCATGTAACATCCGAGGTAAATATTTCATGTCAATTTCATGTTTAATTACTTTAGCCTTCTTACTTTTACTTCAGTTGAACAAATTAACTTATTATTATTTAATTTCAGGTTTCAAATAAACAACTAAGGCGATTGTGGATGAACTTAAAGCAGCGCCAACGAGAAGCCCTAACAAAAGAACGGCAACATCGTATGGCCACTGGTGGAGGGCCTTCAACCAGTGGTGCAGATATTGACCCGGACGTAGCCCTTATAGCTCCAGCCTTAATGGTTGAAATTCCTGATGCAATTGATTCGGATGACATCTTCCAAGGTATATATTTTATTATTATCCTATTTATTATGTGGATTAATTATATTTACTTGTTTTTTATGTCAGTTCATCTATTATTCTATATCTGTTATATTATTTATTTTGATAAAATGAAAAGTATTTTATATTGTAGGCACACTGGTTTAATATTGTTTTTTTTTCAGAGTCTTTATCTTTATCTTTACCCTCACCTACTACAACTCCTCAGCCTCCTCCTCTGATTGCTACACTACCACCTCCTCCTCCACCACTGCGTACTAATACAACTCAACCTCCTCGCATGGCAACAACTCCTCCACCTCCGTCCAATGTGTCTACTCCTCTGCCACCACCGTCTACTTCTACATCCTCCCAGCTGCGTAGGCAAAACATTTTGGAAAAGGAATACGCGGACAGATTAAATCGGGCTTCTGAAATCCATGCCTTGGAGAAGGAATTGCTCGCATACAAGATACGGGAGGCAAAAGCCAAAGCTGAATTAGCTGAATTAATATTACAAAGAGAACGCTTACGGAGAGAAGGTAAATACCTAAAAATATTGCAATCAAAACTCTTTTACAATTTACATGACTGTTCTTCTGGTTATTATTTGGGTCTAGGGTTGGTTGTTTACAATTTTAAAATAAAATAAAATACCTATGAATTTTTGAAAAATCTTTTAGGGCAACCAAAAAAAATGACCTTTTACCATCATTATTTGAATTAATTGGTTTGAAGATTAATATTATCAATGTTTCTTTTCCAGATACTGAATGAAGTAGTAGGCTAGGCACAATTCATTTATAGTTTACTTTAAATAAAAACACATGTTAAATTTATGTGATAGTTTTATTTTCTGTCTTTAAAATCATTATTGCCCTTGTATTTGGGATTATACTCGTACAGATGATGCTGGTAACATATAGATCTGATTAGGTAGTAAACTTCTTATTGGTAATAGCTTTCTATTAATGTATTTCTAAGTAGAAAGCCTGCTCTAGTACTTGGTACTTCACTGTCTCTGTTGTGTGGCTCTTGAAATTCCTCTTCGGAAAAAGTCATGACATCATTCAAAATTAATGATATATTGTGCAAAACTGCACAAGCCACAATAATATGAGATACTGTAGTTAAATTATTTCCTAGGCCTCTTGATAAGCAAGGAAACCTGCGTTTCCAAATGCCGAAGGTTCTTTCAACAATGTTTCTTGTTTTTATTTGTGCTCTATTGTATCTAATGGAAGGTGGATCTTCTGGAGGTGGTCTAATAGGAGTCAAGACGAATGGCAATGTTGGGTATCCACTGTCACCTACTAGCCTACCAGTTAATATGCCCTGTGTGTATTTCATGAAGACTGATGAGACTTGGAAAATTCGGGAATCATGCATGCTGCCAGCCCATTTAGCTACAATGTCTAAAATTTCAGTCCTAGGTCCAACTATAACCTGGACATTGATGGAAAAGTCAGATTTTCTGTTACGATAGACTTCATGATGTTGGCAACCTGGGGTTGAGACTATTTTAACATGAGTACAATCAATGGCTCCGTCAATGCCTGGTAGTCCAGGCCAATGCCCACATCTTCCCAATTCCTTGAAGAGCTGCCTGTTAACTGAAGCCTCTTGTCCTGTGGGGAACTTGATAAAAAGTTTATGTAGCTGGGCCAATAATTTTGAAACTTTTCTTATTATTTTGGAGGCTGTAGGTTGAGAGATTTCATACAGATCTCCACAAACCACCTGCAAAAAAATACAATAAACCACTAGCAATAATGTAAAATTAAATTATAGGAACCTTTACTTTGTGTAGGTACTAACATAAGTTTGGTAAAATAAACTCGCCTGAAATGATGCTGTTGCATAAAATCTTAATGTTAGTAGAACCGCTGCTTCAGGAGCAATTGGAAGACCCCTGTTGTCCTTTTTTTCCAGGTCACTTTTAATTAATGATGTTATATACAGTACGGAATCCTGTTGAAATCTGTATCTTTTTTTAAACTTCACTGTGTCCATTTCAAAAGGATTTTTCACATCCCTTATGTATGTTTTCGTTAACCGATAGTTCCGATCCATCCAAAATATATCGTCATAGTGATCTAGCACGTCGTAGTGATTAATTTCATCTAAAATATATTCCAAATCCATTTTGATTCACCAAAACGCGCACGCAATGTCGCGCCTAAGAGCTAGTACATACTGGGCGCTCGGGCGTTGCGTTGAGCGCGCGTTGGTCGCGTACACACACCGCGCTTAGGACGGCATTCAACGCGCGTTAGTAGGGCGAACATACTTTTGGCTCAGTTCGAAAATGGACAATATGATATAAGTACCTAACACATTATTGTAAACAAGAATTCAATAAATAATTACTAACCCAACAGTTTCTTTTTCTCCAAAGTATCTCCATTGTTACAAAAAAAATTCTACTATCTCTTCCCAATTACGTTTTTTAATCACCTTATTCTTATAATCGGGACTTTCCATATCCCAGATAGCTGGTCGCTTTTGGATTTCATCTATAAAGAAATCGGTATCAAAATGCTCGATCTCCATTTTCGTACCTAACGTGCGGCCACTCTACACAAAAGCGCGCGTTAGAATGTACAACAAAATGGCCGCTCATGTATCTCGAAGCGCGCAGCTGACGCCCAAGCAACGCGCGCTCTAACGGAAAAATGTAAACGCGCGTTTGACGCGCGCTTGACCAGCAACGCGCGTTTACATGTGTACACTTCAATAGAATTCGGGGTTCTCAAAACGCGCGTTAGCAAAGCGCGCGTTTCAAAACGCCCAATGTGTACCCGCTCTAAACCGTAGGTTTCGGCATCTCAAGTCAAGGTTTGACGGCACTTGAAAAATAGGCACTTGAGATGCATCTTGGAAATGCTCTTGAGTGCCGAGTTTGATTTATTAATATGCGCGTACTCACTTGAGATACTGAACTCAAAACTCTACTTAAGTGTGGTTTATTAATTAGAACAGCATCTTAAGTTTGCACTCAAGATCGAACTCAGAGGTAAGAGCGATTTATAAATACGGACCGTAGACTCTCCCATCTTATCTCAAATAAATCTTTGTTTGAAACGCATCCCAAATCACCCCTAAATGCTACTTGTACAGTACAAAAATGCAAAACTTTGAGTAGATATCTACACTACATACATTTTGGACATGAGTGGTTAGACGTAGTGTAGCGGGGGTCATGTGACGCTGTCAGTGTCGTTGGCCAGGACGGGGTCGTCGGTGTAGTCCTCGGGGGTCTGGTACTCGCTGTAAGGGGTGCTCGAAGAGTTGTAGCCCTCTGACGTTGCGTTGATCTCAGGGCTCTCTGTAGTGTCCAGCGCTTCTACTGCGCTATCGCTTCCTCCTGTAAGCATATTGGGTCTCTACGTAACTCATTTTTAGTTACAGTACATGTTAAGGATCGAACAGGCTCCTTTCCATCTGAGATGTTATGCTATTCTACGTGAGATATAATTTGGCTTCAATCACTATTTCAATGCTGCTATGAGAATATTCTCAACTAGTTAAATTATTGGATCTTTAATTTAGATAATAAGAAAAATTCTGATCAGAGTACTATATACTTATACCTGAATCTAAAAGGTATGTTAAGCCAAACGATTTCTAGTGACCCTTTCATGGTGTAATAACAAAAAACGGGTTGCACTCCGGAAGTGCCAGCAGAAGTGAAAACTTGAATATTAACATTAACGTCAAAACGTCAAACGAAATTTCGATCAGCGTCGAGTTTAACATTTTTTACCTATCACAAAAAAGTGCACAACGCTGCTACCTAAAGAAGTTTTCACTTCAATAAATACTTTGCTGAACTTTGTATGGGTTCGCCCATTATATTTGCAGGGCACTTAAAATCTTTGCCTGTAGATAATATTGCGTCTTTTATGCTTCAACGGAAAATCGCTTACCTATGCATACTATTCACTCAATTAACGACAATATTAATTATCGCTATAAAGTCTATCTATCCCAATCAGGCTCTATAGGCTAGGCAGAGTTCCGTAATGAAACCCAATAGAAAGTCATAGTATAGGTAGAGATTGTTCCTCATTACGGAATGTGGATATATTCAATATTCAGGTAGGTATTTACTTACCTACATCTAGTAATGTTTCAGAAGCATAGGTAACCGTGAAATACGTTAGTATTATTAGATACTTTATCTACACTAATGTTGTAACATTCTACTTATGTTTCCAATACTTGACTTATAATTACTACTGTTATAGCGCAGGCAACTAAAACACTCAATTTAAGCAATTGCACATGATGTTATAATATCATTATAATTTAACATTATAACATCATTATAACGCGACCAATTAACCTGGCGAGCCTTATGTCAAAATCCTCATACTAGTTGTATAAAATTTTGATATTAGGCTGGCTTTTGAAAATAGTTGGGTTATACGTGAAAACTTCGTCGAAACTACATACACAAAACTCTTTGGTAAGATCTCGCTCGCTCCTGATTGGCCCTACGCGCAGCTGCGCTCTCATTGGTTAGATTTTAATGGCGGCAAGTTCACTGTGACAATACACGTACCTACGCGTGAATTTAATGTTTCGCAATGTGTTTTGTTTTTAAAATTTTGTTTGATTAATTGCATTAAATAGTGAAGATAAAGTAGTGTATGCAACTGCATATAACACGGGTATTAAAACACTCGTTACTATTATGAAACTCGCTGCGCTCGTTTCATAAACTCACACTCGTGTTTTAATACCCTTCTTTATATGACGTTGCATAAACTACTATTACAATACCGCTGCAGTTACATCAATCAAACCATTTGATATATTACGAGCGGTGCTCCGTAAATATTTGTACAAAATAATATAAAAATAGCGAGAGAGTGCCTTTCTTAAAATAGATTGTGAGTAAGTCTTAAACTTCAAAGATGAATCAGATACGTTTCTTAATCATAACGCCACGTAGAGGGACACTGTAGAAGAAAACTCGTATCGAAGAAACTAGTTTACTGGGTAACCTACTTTATTTGTCAAGTCAAGCAGTGCCTTCGGATTTACTCGCGTCATACTGGTTTCCGTGGAAATATACCGTATAAAGAAAGTACCTTAGTACCTAACCTATGGTTCACCCTATGCGTATGCCTTATCGTAGCTGATTGCAATTGTTAAGCAACGTGCAGTTCGGACCTATTTGGATGGGTGGCCGATAGGTATCATGGTTCTATCATTTTGCTTCGGAGGGTATGTTGAATTGTCGGCCCCGGTTGTACCCATCGTTAGACCATGTCAGAGGCCTTTAGACGGTCTAAAAATTCCGGCACCACGGTTAGCCCCTAACCTATTCACATAGATACTTAATTTTAATCTATCGTCATCTCATCATATTAAATCAAATTTAGTGTATTAACATACGCACATACCTATTCTCACATTAAATATACATATCGTACGAATAACTATATTTATCTACTATATTGCATGATACAACAGCGGTTCATTTGTTTATGTATCTGTATTACATTCGGCTAATGGCGGCTGGTGCATATTGGTGGGATTGCGCAGTGCGGTGCTCGGTGGAGTACTCTGGACGGTTTGTTTGTGATAACGCGGCCGTTGTTCGAGGCCTGGCTATCGTGACTCCAGTTATATTTAGCGCCCCAGAGTAACGGCCAGCCTGCGCCGAACACTCCAATCAAACTTTGACGTTCCAGATAAATTGGGAATCGCGTTACACTTAAAATTTTACGTTCTTTTTTATGAAATCGTAATATTGATGGCTATTAGTATCTGGATGTTTTATAGCTATTCATTATTCGTGTATCGTTTTATAGCATCAATCAGCTTTTATGTTAGGTATAAGTTCTTATAAATGTTTTGATGAATAGAGATATTGTAGGCACCGCTCGAAATACCTAACTGTGTGGTCCTTAATAATTTGGGGATATATACTCAAAATTACTTAATTGTAGACGCTTTTCCTTCTAGACAATACTTAAATAAAACATTCTGTAATATAAGAAATATAAATAGTATCAGTGTCATAAAGCGTGCATTTTATAAGTAATAGAGTACCTACACTCGTTTGTTAAAATATCAATGTAGCGTCTATGCAAAGATTTATCCTATAGATATTTTGTAAATCATACATATAGATAGTGTTCGCATCAAACGTGAACAAATTCCGTCGGTGCAGGTGTCAGGAGCTGCCTAGAGCAGCCCGTCGCGTCAGCTAGTGAGAAGGTCTCCAATAATTCCATTGAAGATAAGTCTACGTAATGCTCGTAAAGCTAAAAACAATGTTACACTCATATGTTTACATTATTGTAAGGTATAAGTATCAGGGAAGAGTTGTAAGCGTGTCGGTGTAACCTACCAGTGTAGGGCATAAAGCATGTGGGCATTGGTGTGGTGGTGGTGGTTGGCTTCTCTACAGTGTGCAACACCTTGCGCTGCGCATACTGCGCGTCCTTGGGCTCCCAGAAGAACACGTAGTAGAGGGAGAGCATGATGGCTGCGAGCGAGACGCAGAACACGTAGATGATGACGGTGAGGACGCGCACGCTCTTGTTGTCGCGCTTGCGTTCGTAGAGCGCGTCCAGCACGATCTCGTGGCGCGAGGAGGGCCCGAGGCGCACGGAGCCCGCGCCCGAGCGCACGGAGCCCGACGCGCACGACCTGCCCGACATGCCGTGGTGCCGACGAGCCGCCGACCCGACAACTGGGCCACGGGTATCGAGTGCCCCAGTTCCGAGGCGCCGCGAGCCGCGCGCCGCACACACACCCGGGTCACGCCGACGATTGTGTCTGCCGCTTGACACCTCTTGGTGCGGACTGCTGTTTCATTATTATGGCGCCCGCCTCAAACTTCATTTGTTTATCCTTTAATTCCTCAGTCGGTACACGCGTTTCTATTCCGGTGCGTGTGACGTAGCCGGGCGAGCGCGTTCCGTCTGTTGCGGGCCGGTCCCTGAACTCTCATTGTTTCAGCGCAACCAACCTTGGCTGAGACCTCATCAGCGTAATGAAGCCGGCCGTCATGTTACCCGAGTACGTGAAACAAATAGGAGGCGGTCGACGTGCCCTCGGGTCGCGGGACCCGTGCCGCGTCGTTACGGCTCACTTAAGGGGTTGACGTGTAACGAGAAGTAAACGAAGTCAATTCAGCGAAAGTGTGTCACGTTATTGTGATAGGGAGCAAATTGACAGGCAGGTTATAGGCGCGCGCTGCGAGGGCGGGCGCGCGGGGGCGCGGGGCGGGCGCGGCGCCCGGGTCCCGCTGCGCCGTCTCCGCGGCACTCCGCGCCCGCTCTCAGATCAATAACAACTTGCTTAACATTCGTAACTGCACTAATTACTATTTGAAAGGCACCCCTTTTAGGCAAATAATTAATGTGTTTGAGTCCGAAAAAAAGTGATTTCGTAGGACTCTAATCACAGATTTACCTAAAATACAGAGATGAGTTTGAAGATAAAGGTATAAATTAAATATGTACATATGTAACGATTGTATTTACCAACGTGCCCTTCCATTCCTTTCTCATTTCTAACACCCCAAGCTATCAAAATCGCAAAATGCATCAACGATACTTGTCACTGCATTTGTGACAAGAGGATACTTGTAAAGGGTGTGTACATAAACATCAGTTACACATGGATTGCTCACTTCATTTTAAAAGCCTTTCAATATACCTGTAATCATAGTTCTGCATATAGTTCAGGAAGTCTTACTGGCCGAGGTAAACAGCTGCTTTCAAAGCCGCTAAGCTTCAAATGCCGCGCGCCCAATGCATAGAATACAAAATAGAGACGGAATATAAGAATAGGTAAGAGGAATAACCTAGATAGCGCATTTTATATTAAAATGCAAATTCTAGTGTGTCGATTGTAGAGTGAGAATCCTAATTTATAGTTTTGAGAACAGTTGTTCTACCTGGCCTTTCCCCCAGGGCTGGTGCATCGGGATAAGCATCTGTACTCATATATCTAAATAAAGTAATAGACCTTTGGCCTGTTGTGGTACATTACAGTTGTTACATTGTATTACAACACTTACATATATTAGATTCACCATACGGTTCGTAGACACTGTAGGTACCTACAGTTTATTTTGTGATGTATGACGGTATCTAAGTAAGTGATCGGATATTCGCACATTAGATAGAACTAGTTAGAATATTCTGAAGTATAGAAGAATACAAGTCGTGTGTACTACGACTTGTATTCCTCGTTTTCGATTCTACACTCTCCTCCAATATTCCCGTATGGTTTTTTCCGAGTGGTGGCCGAGTTGAGCAGAGCTTAATTGACTATTGCAATGCTAGCAACTCTTAAAATAGGCACAATAGTGCCTAAAACCATGTCCACATGTATTTTCTTCTGTTGCCAAGCTCCTCACAGTAAACGCTTACAAACAAATGTGCCAACGGGCTTCTCGGATATTAGTATCGGTTAGATTCCGTCCGATAAATAACACAAGCTACATTTGGGTCTAACAACCGTGTGGGAATTATTGCACACGTATGAAATGGGTCATGTTTTCATGAACCACTTTATGTCTCGGCTGTTCATGTTTTTCCTTTAATTTCCTACTCTTAACCCGACCGCCACGATGACAATGTTTATAAACAAGAGCTCAGTCAATCAACTTTATGATTATTGATTCGGGAAGCAATTATAAAGCTCAACTGAAGTATCGTAGGGATAATACCTTAGCATGGGTAGATCTCCAGATTCGAGGTAAAAGATATGTAATTCAAAGAGCCAATTTCCTCTTGATTGCGATATCGGTGTGATCGAGCGTGGAAAATTACACAATTTGGTAGAAATTGCCGAATTTCGATTACTTGGGCAGATACTTTGATGATGATAAGCCGGATTGTTAAGTATCTAGGTAACTGAATTGTACTTTAAGGTAACTTACATTTGTGTCAGGATTTTTTTATTGGTTAGGAAGTTACTGATGTATGTCTTAACATGGATATATCCTAGTTTCATCATGATTTTTTATAAGTTTTCAGAATGTTCTCTTTGGCCCGCTGTTAATGTTAACGTGGCAGTAAATCAATTCGTCAAAATGTATTCGCCCGTTAGTTTGTCGTAAAACTGAACGCATGAATGGCAGAAGTAAATAAAGCTAGCGTGCTCTTGCAAAGAGTTTACGAGAAGCCGGTTCAAATCTAAACATAGCGGGAAAAATTAACAAGTTTAGTTTTCTTTAGAATTAAGAGTTTTCAGAAGGTTAATACGATTGGGAAGATTGATTTACTACAACGTTAAACTCACACAGTATTTGGTGCATGTTTGCGCAATTAAACTTTTTAAAATAAACAACACCGTCTTTGAAAATGTAGGAATTATGTTACAATTCCTGTTGATTTTCTATTTGGAATGTTATGTTCTGTCTATGAAGTTTGAAATTAGCTAATGAGTAACTAGTTACATATCAGATACTGCAATTTACAATGTGAATTGAATACGAATACAAGATATACGAGTATGTCAGTCACTAGTAAATTTTGAATGTACAATTTTTACTTTACATTAGGTTCTCACATACAATTATATTATTCTTTGTTAAAATGCGATTGAAGTAGGCAACAATAAAGCTACTCTACTTACTTAAGGCTAATCTCCACGATAGTAAAAATGTATCCCAGGGGCATGTAATTGTGGTTGCATGATCATTTAAGATAGAAGACATAAGTTTTCCTAATTTCACTACGTTATCAAAACGCATTTTTTCATCACTGAAATACTTTAACAAGTAAGATTAAAACCCAAAGTCGTATTATAAAAACTAGTTTTTTTTGTATTAAAAACTTATCTATCAATCAATCTGTGCTGAGAGTGACGGCTTCGGGAATCTATTGGGTTTAGAGTAGAGTGGAGGAAGATTAACGATCACATGTCTCGGAAGAGGACATGTCGGGAGGATGAGTGTTCGCAGTTGTTATGAATATGAATTCAAATTCGAATATGATAGTACACCTTATAGAAAATCATTATATAAACGGGTTATTTTAGTTAAAGTACCAACGTATTATCTATCTTAGTATTAACTATCCTTGTTGTATTTGCTCCTATCGCGGTTACAGACAGCATCAAATGTCTTAACAATTAATATACCTTCAAACTGTGAAGTACTAAAAACGAAATAGGTGTCTTTGCTAAGTTTATATGTTGTGAGCGGTCAACATAGTTACATAAACCACACGAACAAAGAAACTAGGTTTCCTTTTCTTATGCATTTAAAGTGCTTTTTAACAGTGAACGAGACCTTAATTCCTTTGGACCTCGTTGTACTCCTAGAATAGAATGGAGGAGACCCCTAGAGAATACAAATTAGTCGGCAGTACCTACTTGACTTCTCTCGGAAAACAAAAGAAAATCAAACCAACACCTAACGTATACAGAAGACGTAGGTAGAGATGTATGGACGTCTTTGTTCTTCTAAACATACGACCTAAGATTAGGAACATACCTACCGTAAAGTTTCAATATCCATTCGGAGGAACGTTAAAAGTAACGATCTTTCTCGTAACCTACTCGCAGCTTCTGAAAGGCAATCACGGGTCATTTACGAAAAGCACCTATCGTATAAACAATTTTGTAAGAGATACGATAATGGCTCATGCTTCTCCGAACCTCTCTGAAAAGATATTCGGTTTTACAACATTTATACGTGGAAATTATTGCTACGTTCGTTGTTTATTTCGTACTTTTGTTATTCTCAAAGTCACGAGTAAAGTTTAAGCTGGAAACTTGGAATGGACGACGGAAAGTTTCAAGACTTACCTACCCTTTACGAAGTTCCAAAAGTGAATTAATTAGTCCCGACGAAGCGACAAAAGTATAAAATGTGAACAATAGTAGTAAACTTGTTCTAAGTACTTAGTTAACTAATTGATGTTTAGTTTTGGACACAATTGGGTTAAGCTAATTGGATTACCGAAGAAACCCCTCGTGCCCAACTTAATATTATGAATGTTGTTCAAATACGACCACTAATGAGTAATCATTTTATTATTTTCGCTATATTCTGAAGTCTCGAAATAACTTCAATGCTGAATGAAGATTAGTTATTTTCTGGCGCGTCAATAATTTATCTGCGCCGTCAATAATATCTAACTAGATTTCAGCTAGGAAGAAAAATAAGCGTTCAATTTTTAGCCAGAGTTAATAGGTCAGCAAGACAGAGATGCATAAATCATTTAAAGAAATATTAACAAGACTAGTTGAATGGACATTATTAAATATATTAAAGGTATATTTTATCTTAATTAATTTCATATCTGCGTAGGCGCCCCAGCTATTATGTCGTCGAAGTACAAATTAATGTTTATGTAGGTAAGTTAGTACCGAATGAAATGAAATCCAGTTTCGCGTGATAATTGCGCAATTGCTCGCAGTCTGTGGGTCCAATCAAGCATTGACTCGACTACATATTTGATTAGGGACGGTACTTGCGGTTAACCCTCGGGTAATCCTTGTCGTTGAATTTAGAAACAGAATTATTAGTTCTGATTATACTGTTGTGTAGGTTAACTAGGAAATAACTACATCTTTACTTTCCCGGTTGTAATACAACAAAAGATAGTCAGATATCATTATCATCATCACTACTTATGTAATGCTAGCTGCGCTCCGCGGTTTCACTTGCGTTGTGCCGGTTCTGTGAATATTTTGAAATAAAACAAAGCCTATGGACTTTCCTCTTGAATATAGCTCCCCAATACAAAAATAATTATTCAAATCGGACAGATCCCTAGATTAGCCCGAACATAGAAAGAAATATTTAGTTTGTAAACTCTTCTCTAAAACTTACAAGGAACTAATTTTGATGCGCTTTTGGACATTAATTCCCGAGGAAGTTTTTTAATATGAGAAATTCAGTAGTAGTACTTTATTAATCAACTGACTCATAATGATGAAGTTGACCCGGGTTCTTATGAAGTAAAACCTACCTTACTTATAAAATAATATCGAATCGACACCAGAAATACTTACATCAAGTAAGTAGTTTTTGATTGGTAAATAAAAAACGACAACAATGGATATTTTTTTACATTTTTATCCTAGAGTTATCTGATTAGGAAACCATAAGGTTTGTTATTTATACTTTATGAAAGCAATTTGATAGATAGAGTAATTTGCTATGTTTTGATTTATCGATAAGATAGAGTTCCCACTGTTGTAACTGGGATGAATACATCGAATCGCAGTGATCGAATGACTTATTATAAACTTATCAGCGATACCTGTTTGGTATTCAAAACGGAAATACAATGTGGCTGGGAATTTCTCCCCAAAGTGAAATAAAGAAATCTACTCTAAAGGTACAGATTAAATAAATGCTGTCAAAGTCCCGAAACTTTAAAGTTGAAGCAAGTTTCAATTATAAGATTTTAATTAAAAGATAAATAAAACTTTATAATTAGGAAGAATTCAGTAAACGGAAGTTCAAGGCGGATGGGAACTCTGCCACTAGGCGCCATTCATTAAATGTGATGAGCTGATGAGTCTGTCTCAAATCATAAACTATAAATATCATAACTTCTGTGAAATATAACTATCTGGACGCCGTAATATTTATGCTTATTTTTATGCAAACTGGTACACGCACATATATCGGAAATAATATTATTTGTACAGAACCGTTGCAATAAGTGTTTCTATTTGTTTTAAATGCATCTTAAGTGCCTATTTGGTACATGGTATCTAACGTGCAACTCGTGCATTCCACATCGACAAATACGAATGTGCAGTGGCCCTTTGCACTGAATTCCAGTCCAGTAAGGATGCTACATGTCCTACCTGTGTAATTGTAGAGTTGTGGCCGTGCACCTGGGTCTGGCGGGTGGTAGTGTGCGTGCGAGGTGCGGGCGCCGGTCTCGGGCTCGGAGTGATTGGCGGGCGGCAGGTCGGGCGACTTCCACACGCATACGTAGTACACGGAGAGCAGGATGGCGGCCAGCGACACGGACAGCAGGTACGCCAGCACGGTGAGCACGCGCACCACTTTGCTGGTGGGCTTCTGCTTGTAGATGTCGCGCACGGCGGCCGCGGTGGCGGTCACCTCCTCGGAGCCGCTGTCGTCCTCGGGCGGCGCCTGCCCGCACACCGACATGGCCCGCACTGTGCCGCCGCCCCACGCGCGCCCTCCGACCAGAGTGACCGCCGACGCGCCCGTCCGCGCCCGTCCGCGCCCGCCCGGGGCCACGCGCCGCCTCCCGCGCTAAGCTCATTCAGCCACACGGTAGGTACGCGCGTCACTCACTCCTGCGTGCCCGCGGCTCGCCGGTACCCAACCTCACAGACTATTAAACATAAGTATCTCTGCAACATGTGCCGAATCTATTTACGTCAGAATTCATGGTATTTAAACGTGATGCAGAAATGTTTACTATAAAAAAATGCTCATCCCAGCAATCGGCACCGCACGGGGAGCATGCAAAAATATGCCCATGTTGTCGCTGAAGGATTGCTTAATCAAATAATCTATCTTTATACTCGTAGTATAAAGTAAGAACCAAGTGTCAATGATTTGTTGCGGTTTAATTAAAAGTCATTACGCAACGCTCATTAAATAAACCAATCCAAACCGGTGGCTTAGCGAGACCTTAACGAGAGCTTTAATGATGCTTTTAGTTCGTTACCTCAAAAGAACATTTAATTACTCATTTACTTTCATAATTGTAAATGTTGTAGAAATAAACGATTCGTTACCCATCTCTATTAGGTTAACCGCTCATATACAGACTCTGGGTAGGTAAGGTACTTAACTTTACTCTCAAGCCGCGAGCTAAAACGCTTATGAAATTTGGGGTGAATTGTGTAAATAAATTGTCTAAATTGGCAACGTTACCGCCCACACGCGCTGCTGGGAGTTGATCCATTAAAGGTAATTGGATCGTTATTGTACGTTTGTATCACTTGTCCCCGCTCGGACGATCAATCATGTCCGTATGAGCGCTGTATCGTCCTCCGGGGAACGTCCGACGTTTTATAATCCAACTATGAGCAAAGCACGCGATTCTGAGTAGATTCGATTAGCATTCGAGGTCGCTGACAGTTTGACGAATTTATACAAAAAAAAAATCGACCACATTAGATCGTAATGGGCCACCGACATGGTCTGCTGAGGTCTTTCGATTGAAACAGCGTAGCCGGCTGGAATCAACAAGTTCGTTTACTAAACAAACATATAACAAACAAACATTACAAAACATATTAACATCCAATGTTTGAAGACCATTGATTACTAATAATAATGAAACAATGAAATAAGTTTAATTACAATTGGATGATTTTAAACCAGCTTCTGTTTCAATAATCTCCGCACGATGAGATATAGATGAACATGGATAAATCTGGACAAGGACCATTAAAGTAAGCAAGGACATTACTTAATACTTTCCAATTAAAGTAGTTACTTTAGTAATTGAAATGTACATTTCATATGCACATTATAATTAAATTTTAAAACAAAGACTCATTATAAAAAGATATAAGCATATAGTGAACTTGAAATATTCCCACGAATATAAAACTGTATTAACCCAAAATACAATAACATGTTTTTACAATAGTACTTAATTATAATTATTAAATAATCTTATTTACATTGTGAGTGAATTGTGCGTAAAATTAATAAGAAACAAAATAATGTATATATTTATATACATATACATAGTTAATTATTCAATTAGGTAACTAGAATAAGTGCCTAACAAATAAATGATTTTGTTTAATAAGTTTATTCAATAAGGTCATGTGTGCCAACAAGGCCGTAGAGGTGGCAATGGAGCGGGCGAAATAGTTTTTGTGCCATACAGTTTATACACGAAGAAGAAGGAAGATAGAAATGAACCACGTTTGCGGATATACTTCGCTTTTATTCAAAAGTTTCGGCCCCTTTACAGGAACCATGGTCACGGAAGATTTAAGAAACCAGTAAGGTAGCTCGAACAAGGAAGGTACTTACTAGTCCGTAGTCAACTATTTGTGATGCAAATATTTTATAGCATCACATTCATTGAGTTAGGATCTTTAACTATAACTTTGCCATAAAATGTTACTTATTTTTTACTTTTGATGCAGTATTCTATAAAATATAGCATATTTTTATAATGATAAAAATGTACATGTATATTAGGTATAATCGTTTCTAGGGATGCATTTACAAAAAAATACCTGAAGCAAGTTTCACCAATCATAATTTTTCTCAAGGCACACCAAATAATACAGTCTGGGCCTAAAAGATGACTGTTACATTGAATTTACATAAGTTTTGGAACCTACACATTTTTTTGATAGTGTAAGATTTTTTAGATTTAACCATTAAACGTTAGTACATAATGCACGAGAAAATGGATGTTCATCCCGTATTTAGATGCAATTTTCAAAATTTTTTTCCAACAAAATTAGCATTTATATTATTTTTTTATATGTTGTTTGATATTTTTGAAGCATAGGTGGAATAATGGTAACTAAGCATATGATTAAGACACATGGATTAGATTAGATTAGACTAGACGGATGGAAATAATAACATCTGATGTATTAATAAATAGGTACAGTTCTATTTATTTGTTATATAATTATAAATATAATCTTATATATAAAATTCTCGTGTCACAGTGTTCGTTCGCGTACTCCTCCGAAACGGCTCGACCGATTCTCATGAAATTTTGTGAGCATATTGAGTAGGTCTGAGAATCGGCCAACATCTATTTTTCATCCCGAAATTCCCGCGGGAACGGGTACAACGCGAGTGAAACCGCGGGGCGCAGCTAGTATAATATAATCTTCTTCTTATCGTGTCGTGTCTTCTTCTTCTTCTTAATATAATATACCCGGACAAATTCACACACGGTTAATTAGACCCAAATAAGCTCTAAGCTTGTGTTATGGAATCTAACTAACTGACAATACTACATATACATACACAAATACTTTATCCCCCTTATTAATAAATGCTGTCTTACTGGAACACTTTTATAATGTGTTTTGTCTGTTTTGCTCTTCGGAAAATTGCGTATGTCAGAAAGTGACAAACCATTTGATAGCTAAACTGTTCTTAACACGCGTTTATTAATATGGATGGACACCCAGACGTCGTCGTCGCCAACAACTATATCAGTAAGCGCTCTCACTGCCACCCTCTGTTCCGTTTATTTACTCATGTGCTGCCACTGTGCCAACGGGCTTGTCAAATAATTGTAACCTGCCAAACTGAATTAATAAATTAAAAATCAATGTTTAAAAATTATAAAGATAATTTTTGCTCGGTGAGTTGTTTTCGCAGTTCGCGCCGTAATATCTTTCCGGAGCCATTCCTTGGTATTTCTTTGATGAAAATCACGCCACCTCGTATTCTAGACATTGGTGATAGCTGGAACCAAATGAAAGAGTCAGTGAGCCTTATTTTCTAGGACCTAGAGTTGAGAATCGTCGATATGATGTCAATGAAAAAAAAACGTGGTGCATGTGAAGACATTAACGTTAAAATAGTTGAAACGCCAAAAGTTTTGCAGTGGATTTTGGAATATATAGGCGTTAAAGTGTAGGATGGCATTAAAAGTCAAGAAGCGCTGAAACATTACAGTTTTGATCAGGTCAGGCAACGAGTTGCATTACCTTACCCTGATGAATGCTTATTTGCATTCATGGCCTATAACTTTTTAACCAAAAAAGACCTTAACCATTCTGTAATCTTGGTTTGGGACTTTAGGCCAGGGCACCATACAAGACAAGGGCACTTCGACCCAAGAGGATTGAGATGTTATAATGTGTGAGGTATACCTTCGAAGCGGTAAAGTCTAGGATGTCCTTTTCAGTGAGCGCGGCGCCCGGCTTGGGCACCACGAAGACAGTGGGCAGCTCGCCCGCCAGCTCGTCGGGGCGGCCCACCACGCCGCACTCCGCCACCCCGCTGTGCTGGAGCACCACGCTCTCCACTGCCGCTGGGGCAACCTATACCCAACGGGATTCACAGTCAAACGATGATGATTACACTTTATCCATTTTTTCTTGTATGGTTCAAGTTGGACGTTTCGATTTTCCCCTTTGTGTAAGATGGTGCAAGTACCCGATAATTTATGAAGCCTTAAAGATACAGATGAAAGGAGTTTGCATGCAATAATCGTTTCAGACGTTAGGACTATCGTTGTATCTTATTCAGAACTTAATAGCCGCTACTACCACGTTTTTGTGAGCCTAAAACAAGTAACGTAAAAAATATTCTGTTTTAAATAACATGATATACTCGGACACTATTAACGCTCAAACATTGCTCGAACAAAATATTTTCTACTCAGTAATCTGCCTTAGGAGCCGACTTGTTGACTGACCTCATTAGCTGTGTAATGAGATTACAAGTGTCCTGAGGAAACTTTAATATGTGCTACGAGTATATATATGTGAGTGTGGGTGTGGGTTTCGTAGGTGTTTAGTACTTATTTGAATACCAATAAAAGACAGTACATATAAGATTTCATATTATTTTGTCGAAAATGAAGGGATTTTTTTCCTATTGAATATTTTCAGGTTAGGCCCATCTCGTAGCCAGATTTGGTAGCTAGCTACGAAATGAGAAAAGTGTTTTCCCATCTTGTAGCTAGCTACTAAATGGGAACGATCTATTCGGTAGGTTAGGGTTATTTTTTTTTTTTACTAGTTAAAATCCTAAATCTTTGACTTTCGAATTCCTATTTCGTAGCCAGCTTCGAATCGGGATTATTTCTCCCATTTGGAAGCTAGCTACCAAATCTGGCTACGAGATGGGCCTAAACCATATTTTCAGTGTAGCCCCACAACTAAGAGAGTCAAATGTTGCACGTGGCTGTGTCCCATATTGGATGCTTGTAATTCATCAGTGAGTCATTTACTCGCCTGTTGTCCCTTGTACTTGATGATATCCTTAATCCTGTCGACTACGTAGAAAGACCCGGTGCAGTCGTAGTATCCAATATCCCCCGTCTTAATGTACCCTTCCTCGTCGAATATATCTCTCGTGGCCCTTTCATTACGTATGTATCCCTTCATTAGAGAAGGGCTTCTGAGGCAGATCTCTCCGGCCTCATTCGGGCCTAGATTTTCTCGTGTGTTTACGTCTAAAACCTGGTATAAAGGTTTCGGATTAGCTTTTTGTATATTTGTAAAGGTTTTGTCGAATTAAAACAGAATAAGTATAATAATAACAGAATAAGTAGGTATTATAACTAACACCTTCTTGTTTGTGGGTGGTTATTAAAAACAACTTATCAGGTCACCCTTCACTAGTTAATATCTTGGTTGTACAATTCTTCAGTTTGCTGATTGTGTTGTTACCTTGGCCTCGACGCCCGGCAGCGGTTGTCCGCAGCACCCCGGGACGCCAGGCGTGTCCAGAGGCTCCTTGACCACCACTAAGGTAGTCTCCGTCATACCATACCCTTGTAATATTGCCTTGCAGTTGGGTAAACTACAAGTACAATAAATTGGAGTTATCATCAATAGATGTAGATTAAAATTTATAGTTTAACACACATTTACGTCACACCTTATTAATTGTACTCAGTTATCAATTAATTAGAAAATATTATTGTTTGTTATGAAAAATCATTACCGTCCCTGATAGTGTTGGTAATCATAATTTATTAGACACTAGCAGCGCCCCGCGGTTTTACCCGCGTTGTGCCCGTTCCCGTGGGAATTTCGGGAATTTTTTTACATAAAAACCTTCCTCTTGAATCACTCTACCTATTACAAAAAACCGCATCAAAATCCGTTGCGAAAAAGAGACGACTTTATTTTATACTATGTAGTGATAAGTCTTAGCCTCTAATGCTGGGCAAAGGTTTGTTGTCAACTCACCGATGATATCAGTTTGGTAATAATCGTGATGCATATTAAACAAAATAATTATGTAAGTGAGGTAACCTATAATTATACTGTTCCTTCAACCTTGTGCTGTTTAATTTACCTACTAAAGTAAAGTATGAGCACGTACTGTCCCACTGCTGGGCAAACGCATCTCATCTCACTAAAGATATCAAGAAGTACTACAGTTTACCGACTAACTACGCTTAAAAAAATATTCAGAAATCAAAATATATTATCTTACTTTTTCATGGCCTGATGAATGGTAGATGCTGAAAGAGGAGCTGCGGCACAAAACACCCGCTCCACCGAAGATAGGTCATACTTCTCCGCAAGAGAACTTTTTGCTATGATCACCACTATGGGAGGAACCGCCAATATGTCCACAATCTGGCAACAGAGAATAACTACTACTCAATAAAGCTAGAAAGATATCTTATATTTATAATGATACAGTAAAAAATAATTTTTGTTGTTATTTAAATATAAATAATTATTAGAAATAACAAAAAGACCATATAAAATTACCTTATATCTCTCAATAGACTTCAGGAATATTTCAGTAGCAAATTCTGACAGGAACACAACAAGGTTTCTAGTAGTAATCAACTGTATAGTCGTTAACAAACCATATATATGATACCACGGCGTTACTGTCAGTATTCTCGAATTATTTTTACTCGTATAGCTGTAATCAAAGCATGAGTATCTCAGTTTTAAAAAAGCACATACACAGAATACTTGTTTAAGACGAAGAATTTAACTTAAAACGTTTAAATTTTTATTCGTTACTAGCAGCGCCCCGCGGTTTTACCCGCGTTGTACCCGTTCCCGTGGGAATTTCGGGATGAAAAATAGCCTATAACCTTCCCGTAGAATGTGGCTATCCATTACAAAAATAATTATTCGTATCGGATTGGTAGTTTCTGAGATTTGCGCTTACCAACACATTTTGCTATTCATTTTTATATTATAGAGAAGATATACAAAGAAAATCATTTACTTATAAATGAGACAAGCATAGAGAAGATTCAGATGTGTATGCATGACACCCTTCGGCAAGCCTGTGGTCCCTGATGAATACAAGATGAAGCCCACATCGGAGGCACCGTCTACTCTCTCAGGCTCGTAGGAATTAACGTCGCAATCCGCCATCAGAGACTCCAAACTCATTCTTCTCTTGTCTGCACTTCCATCTGTAGTTATACTGTCTGCAGTCTCATATAAATTAACTATAAACTCCACGCATGAGGCTTCCTTTATGATCTCCAACTTAGATTCTATAGCTGATTTAGAGCAGAATACTAAACGAGGTTTCGATAAGTTAAAGACGTGTAGCATATCATCTGGAACAAAATATTTTGTTAGTAGCGTGGCTCTCATCAGTACCAGCCCTTTCCCACATGTTGGATGTCGGGCCGGATTGTAATTGGATGTCCTAGTATGACAGAAAATTATTAAGTACTAGCTGTGCCCCGCGGTTTCACCCGCAGCGCCCCCGTTCCCGTGGGAATTTAGAGATTTTTATTCCTTATTTTTCTTATATAAAAACCTTGTCCTGACAATAAGGAACACATTAAAAAAAGAATCATCCAATTTGGTGCAGTCGTTCTGAAGTTATGCGCTTACCAACACATTTTGCGATTCATTTTTATATTATAGATATGAAATTCATACATTGTATCGGTAACAGACTCCGAGTTCGTATCGGTCACAAGGGCAAGGGTGATGCTGGTGCGAACTAGCTCTAACTGAAGAATGGGCCTTATTCATAAAGGCTTATAAACAGCACTTTAGCTATCAAATGTTTGTCCCTTTCCGACATACTCTATTTGCAAAAAACCGAAAGAGACAAAACACTTTAAAACACTGTTTAAGTTAAATATATAGTATGTAAATACTAGTATGTCTGCCTTTCTATTGACATTGAATTAATGATCTATTATTATTTCGTCACTTTATTCGAAGATATAGATATGAAAATTATATGTATTTTCAATACACATAAGAGTCTAACATGTAGTCCTTTTATTGTGTACGCTTACATTCGCACAATTAATTAAGATTTAAAGTAAAGTATCGTTATTTTTCAAATTACTTCGATACCTGTACCAACGGTCACTCGTCACCGACCGCGTCATCCCTTCCTCATTCTTTTATTGTGCGCAGAGCGGAACGCACGCGTTCTTAACAAAATTATAATGCCGAAACGTAATTCGGAAGAACAAATTGCTTATTATGCAAATAAGATCAAAAAGCTAAAAAAGAAGAACATGCAACGTCGTAAGCGGGTTATTGTTTACTCAGATTCTTCTGACTGCGAAATAAACAACGGTAAGTTATCTCCGGTTTACTTTTATACTTATTTTAAAATGTGGGTACATTGGAAAATATTTTTTTAATCACAATTTTATGAGCTAAAGCTTTAGAGTTGACCGTGAGTCAACCGATAAGCATATCGGGCCTGAGAGTTAACCGCGAGTTAACCAGAAGGTACCCATTTTGAGTTGACCGTGAGTCGACCAATAAATATTTTATAGCTTGAGAGTTAACCGAGAGTTAACCCAAAGGTTATTAATTAACGGGTGATCGAAAAACCGAACGTATGATGATCATGCATACTATTTATCAAAGTATTTTGTTGTAGATATCGCAACTAACCTGAGTGTCGGGGATGATAACACTATTGCCGGGACTAATAATGAACCCGAACCTTCGATCTCCAACGTGCTACCCACGACTGAAAACAATAACCAGCTAATGGATGAGGCGGATTCTCCTATAACTGATAATAGTATACCCACCCTAGACCCGGATGTGTTACTGGCTTTGGGAGAACTCGTCCCTGAAGAACTTACTTACGGAGACGACATACATCCAGATTTAGCACAAAGATGGGCTCCCATTCTTCGCAAAGGGTTAACTGATAAAGACCAAAAAGATAAGTTATTGAAGGAGTATGCTATACCAAATAACTGTAAGCTGTTCCGGGCTCCCCTTCTAAATCCCGAAATAGCGGCAGCGGTTTCAGAATTTTCCCGTAACCGCGATAAGAAGATAGAAAGCTCCCAACAACAGCTAGGCGTCGGTCTTACAGCCATAAATCGATCAATGACTCTTCTCCTGACAAGAGATAATAAGCTGCAGGCTATTAAGTGCTTATCGGATGCCTGCAGAGTCCTGTGCGACCTACACGCCTCTGAAACATTAATACGAACGAGGTCTTTGACTCAAGGTTTAGATAAGTCATTTATCAATTTGATCCAAAATACAGAACGTGACGAAATGCTGTTTGGTGCCGATTTACCGGAAAAAATCAAAGCTTCAAAGGCTATCGAGAAGCAGGGCTCCCAAATTAAAAAGCCCGACAGCAAGGTAACGCCAGGTCCATCAGTTTCTCGTTCAGTAAGACCACAGGGAAACTGGCGAGGCCCCTCTCGTTCGACGGTGAACAGGGGGGGGCGCGGAGGTTCCAGGAGGACACCCTACACGAACCAGAAATCACCTTTGTCGTCGCAACTGAACAATTACAACCCGTCGAGAGTGTGGAACAAGCCTCCTCGTGTAGGCCCTCGGTCATAAAGGTACATGCTGGTAGACTAAAACATTTTTACAGTTGTTGGCTCAATATATCTAGTAATAGATCGGTGCTAAATTGGATACGAAATGGTTATAGAATACCGTTTGTTCGAAAACCAAAATGGGAGCTAAATAAGCCCCGTAAATGGCAGTCAAGCGAAAGAGCTGATATGTCTAAAGCAATCCAAAATTTGATTAATTTAGGGGCTGTTTCTGTCTGTGAGCAATCTAATGGTCAATACATATCTAGTATTTTCTTAGCCCCAAAATCCAATGGTGATTATCGATTTATTTTAAATTTAAAATCTTTAAATAAATATATAGAAAAAATACATTTTAAAATGGAAGATTACAGGACGGTCACTACCCTAATATCAAAAGATTGTTTCATGGCTTCAATTGACCTGAAGGAATCGTATTTGTTAGTACCGATACACCCCCATCACAAGAAGTACTTGAGATTTCAATTTGACAATAATGAGGGACAGACAATTACTTATGAGTTTAACGCGATGCCCTATGGCCTGTCGGTCGCACCGTTAACTTTTACTAAAATTATGAAAGTGGTAGTAGGGCATTTAAGAAGCCGCGGTTTCAAATCAGTAATCTACCTTGATGATATTTTGTGTATCGGATCTACCTATCAGGAATGCCACAATAATGTTTTGGAAACCCAAAAGCTATTGAAATGTCTAGGTTTTGTAATTAATTATAACAAAAGCTGTCTTACTCCCGTAACAAAGTGCAAATATTTAGGTTTTATTTTTGACTCAGTGGAGAAGACTATAAGCATTCCTTTCGACAAGCAACAATACATTTTTATGCTCGTAAATAATTTTTTAACCCTTCCGCGATGCACCATCAAAGAATTCGCTCACTTAATCGGCGTATTGATAGCAGCCTGTCCAGCTCTTAGTTATAGCTGGATGTACACAAAGTTGTTAGAACGAGAAAAACAATTAGCATTACTTAGGCATCATAATAACTATGACGCGAAGTTTACGCCCTCGTCTATTATAACTACGGATCTCTTGTGGTGGAAGAAACATATTTTTATGAATAAAAACTCATTAGAAAAACCTACGTTCATATTAGAAATATTTTCGGATGCATCTCGAAAGGGTTGGGGGGCTTTTTGCAATGAGACACGGACGGGCGGAAAATGGAAAATAGACGAACTACAATTTCATATTAACTATTTAGAGCTTAAGGCAGCTTTTCTCGCTTTAAAAACTTTTGCACGTGATATGAAAAATTGCGCTATATTATTACGATGCGACAATGTCACAGCTATAAGTTACATCAATAGGATGGGAGGAATTCAATACCCCCACTTAAATCAAATATCGCGAAGTATATGGCAATGGTGCGAGGAGCGAAGAATATGGATATATGCTTCATATATTAATTCAAAGGAAAATATTGAGGCTGATCAAGAATCTCGAAACAAAAATATAGATACAGAATTAGAAATTTCTTTCTTAATGTTCGATAAAATAGCTAGAATATTTGGTAGACCAGACATAGACCTCTTTGCTTCTCGCGCCAATGCAAAATGTGACAAATATGTGTCTTGGAAGCAGGACCCAGATTCCTTCACGGTTGATGCTCTTACCCTTAATTGGCGTCCGTACTTCTTTTACGCATTTCCTCCCTTTACTTTGATAGCTAGATGCCTTCAAAAAATAAAAACTGATAAAGCCGAAGGGATACTAGTATTCCCATACTGGCCTTCACAGCCGTGGTTCCCTTTTTTGAGGGATATGTGTAATTCAGAAATTATTTACTTTAATGCCAACGAACATCTTGTAAATTTCGTTCACAGGAGACGGCAACAGTTCAAATTTACCCTGGGTGTCGCGAAGCTCTCCGGGAATCTTTTCTAAGGAAAGGAGCCCCAGAAGAAACTTTAGATATAATGTTATCCTCTTTGGCAAATAACACTCTTCAGCAGTATAACTGCACGTATAAGTTGTGGTGGCCATATTGTAACGATTTACACTTAAATCCCTACAGCACTTGTTCGGAATCTCAAATTCTATCATTCCTTACAAATCTTTTTAACCAAGGTGCGGCCTATTGGTCACTTAATAGCCACAGATCCGCTTTAGGTTTATTACTGAATTGCCATTTTGAAAGTTATAAACTAATAACAAGGTTTTTTAAGGGTGTTTATAAGCTTAGGCCAACACTTCCCAAATATGTGGGGACATGGGACCCCAATTTAGTCTTAAATCATATTGCCGTTTGGAAACCACATTCTGAAATTTCTTTAGAAAAACTAACCAAGAAAGTGACCGTCCTCTTATCTCTTTGTACAGCCCATAGGGCACAAACTTTGTCTCTTATCAAAATTCAAAATATCAAAATAGATACAGATGATATTAAGATACTGATCCCTGATATCATTAAAACCTCTGGTGCGGGTCGGACTCAACCCGTGTTGATTCTTTCGCGAAAATATTGATATATGTCCGGCTAGTGCTATTAAAGATTACCTTTTACGAACGGAGCAGTTGAGGCCTATTAACATAAATAATCTTTTGTTGACATTTAAGCTGCCCCATAGACCAGCGACAAGCCAGACCATCTCGCGGTGGGTCAAACAAGTGCTTGCCGAGAGCGGGGTGGATGTGACGGCGTTCGGCGCCCACAGTACGCGGCACGCGGCCACATCCGCGGCCAATAGCTCTGGCGTGTCTCTGGACATAATCAGAAAAACCGCTGGTTGGTCATCTTCGTCAAGCACTTTTGCTAGATTTTATGATCGCCCGCTAGTAAACGATGACGTTTTTGCTCGATCAGTTTGTTTCCGAAATCAGTCTTAAATAATCTTGTTATAATTAACTAACTATACTTGATTCGTTGCTGTGATTTGTTTAATCAAATTTTGAATTATGTCATAAGTTAGATACTGTTCAATTTATTATACAGTGATTATTTCAATGATGGTTTGGATCTTTCATTTCCCCCTAACACCTACTTACTCGGCAAAACATCTCTGAACATCTACATGTTAGACTCTTATGTGTATTGAAAATACATATAATTTTCATATCTATATCTTCGAATAAAGTGACGAAATAATAATACATGATCAAACGAACTTCCAAGTGAAGTTCGATCAGTATTATATGAGTCACTTTATTCGAAGATATAGTATAAGCACCCGCCCTTCCCTGCCCTTATGGGTTTTGCCGGGTTACATGAATATCTGAAGAATGAGGAAGGGATGACGCGGTCGGTGACGAGTGACCGTTGGTACAGGTATCGAAGTAATTTGAAAAATAACGATACTTTACTTTAAATCTTAATTAATTGTGCGAATGTAAGCGTACACAATAAAAGGACTACATGTTAGACTCTTATGTGTATTGAAAATACATATAATTTTCATATCTATATCTTCGAATAAAGTGACTCATATAATACTGATCGAACTTCACTTGGAAGTTCGTTTGATCATGTATTATAAGGTATCGTACCAATCTTCTACATCGTATTTATCATTATATTCCACATCCTTGCTTTGTGAGGTAACTGAAAATTGATAACCGACTCTGAAAGTCATTCTTAACGAAAAACGTCCTTCCATCCATCCACCCTTACCTCGTGTGTATTTCACGTTTATGGTGGTGAGTGAAGCGCCTGCGCACAGTATACCGATGGTGGCAGCGATGTAATCGGAGCAGTTCTCGCTGCACAGGGCCACCACGTCGCCATGCTGAAGGCCTAACTCCTTCAAACCAGTGGCAATGCTTACTGCTCGTTGGAGGAGATGCCCATACGTCACTTCTCGATGGGATATACCGTCTATCTGTTGAAATAATACAAATCTATATCTATACAAATTTTATAAAGTGGTTAAATTTGTAAGTTTGTTTGTATGTTCGAGCTAATCTCCGGAATTATCAGTCCGATTTGAATAATTCTTTTTGTCCACATTCCACGGGAACGGTTATAATATCACAGAATGCAATACCGCAGTTTCCACTTATCGATGCTTTTTAAATATTAAATGTTGAATTGGATGTGTGACTTGGATGACCGATTGTGTCATTCCTATCGGATCACCATTGTGATTTCTAAGACGTATTTTATATTGTTCTCGTTTTATTTAATTCGTTAATCTTTGCATGGAGCCTTCTTAAATCCTTTGGTACTAGAAACTTCATAAACATAATCCTTTATATGAAAGTAGCATCATTGTGTCACATATTCGTCGTAACTAAGTTTAGGAATTTCAAAGACAAAGTTGATGTTGAAATATTATGAGCTATGTGCGAGTTTCTTCAAATAAAAAAAAGGATAGTCGTCCAAGACAAAATAGGAAGACTTACCAACGCCACTGTGTCCTGTCTATAGGACCTCCACTTGTCGATGACATATTTCCCAAAGGAGAGGTGCTCCGGCGTCTCCAAGGGCGCTCCGCCCCGCACCACACCGTTTTCAATCATCTCTTATTTATCTATGACTAATTGTGAACCACCCCTCTGGGGTTGTCGACTAATCTCTTGACACTAAGCTATAGTTCCCATCATTACTTACTTTATAACAATGCTGATCTTTTACGTAAAACTAAATGAATAACAAATTAAAAAATTATGTTCATTTATGTACATATTCGAATTTCTGTTTTAAATGGAGATCCGTGGACATTGTAATTGAACTGGTAATTCAATTAGAGTTTTCATGTTAATTGTTTATTCCATTCAATTGATGATCGAAACTACACATTTTGTCGTTAGGTATGCAACTAAGTATTATGCAAAAATAAAAGAAATAATAATTAAATCTCGTTATCGTATAAACATTTTGAACCTCATGTTGTGCTCATTTTGGATGGCGTGGCGCGGAAGTTCTGCATTGAAAAGTCTTTGTATTATAATGCATCAATTTATTTTAATTATTTAATATGTAATGTTTAATTTGTGTTAAGGTTAATATTGCTGACCTTCCTCAAAGTATTCAAAATATAAAAATCGTACATAAGAATTTATTATCTACTAGCTGTGCCCGCGACTTCGTTCGCGTGGAATAGTGACTATGAGCAGCGTTTTTTTTAAAAATATATACTTATTTTTATTTTGGATCATAATCACAGTCATTTTGGGTAGCTAAAAAACCTACTTTACTGTAATGCTTCTCTATATACAATATTAGACGTATGGCCATCGGGGGTGAAAGCATACAGGCTGCTGGGATTGCTAACACGGGCGGGACAGAGCCACATACAATTGACCGTGCGAAAAACAGCTGATACTTAGATCTACACCCACAACTTTTAGAGTCTGACCTTGAGCTTTATTAATTGTCATGGCGAAACATAGGCTCACTGGAAACTGAATTCGTTTAAAACTAAACGGAAAATTGTTTGGAATGAGAGGAATCCGAGGAATAAAAACACTATCACCTTTTCCGCACCCTGTTAAAATCTCTGCTTCTATCAGATTTCGTTGTAAAGTTACTTTTAATCTAGTACCGTTGCAAAGTTTTGGTGGGCTTTCACGATCGGCAGTGAGACGTGTTTCCCGCATTTCCTGTGTCTCCTGAGACCGGGCATTTGCTGTCCGAACTCTCTGAGAGCTAAGGCGAATTTCCCTATCAGTAAAGGTCTCAGACTCACGCGATAGTGCATGAGCTTCACGATCAGCTGTAAGTCTTGCCTCGCGATCTTCTTCAGATTCCTGTGATCGAACTAATCTCATCCTTTTAGCATTTCTGCTGCACTGAGAAAGGTTGGACCTTTTTCGTGGCATCCTTACAATTAATAGTACCTACTACTTTACACAATATTAATTAGTAAATATGTACTACCATAAACAATTCAATTATAAATACTTACAGATGATTATACAGTTTAAGTAATAAGTTTCAACGTGTAACCCTAACCTTTTCACTATATAAAACAAAAGAGACGTGCAATAGATAAAGGTATGTATTTTAAACTTCTTCCTAACCTGAGCTAACTAACTATATAAACAAACAAAACTTCCCGATTTTTAGAAAGAAAAAATATTTAAACCAGCAAAGTAAAAATTTACTTGACCTAACTTACCTATACGTATTTACAGTTTAACTAATGACTTGTGATAATACAACTTAAAAAAGTACTTTCTTATTTATATAGGTACACATCAAAATTAAGAAATGATAAAAATCAAGAAAAGAAATAATTAACCTATACTAAATACACGTACAATAAGTATTTACAAACCCTATAAAGCCTAAATAAAGATTAAGAAATAAAGAAAATCAAGAAACAAAATGCCTAACCTATACTAAATACATACAATATGTATTGACGAACCCTAAACAAAAATTTTGATACTTTAAGACAATTTTAAAGAAAAAAAATACCTCGCCTCCACAAAATATACACAATTATGAATTTACAAACCCTAAAAATATAAATAAATGAAATGCTAACAGTCAGTGTTGAATCGAATAGCAAAAATCGAAAACAAATATTCGTCCGTGCGCCTCCAGAATACGTGCGTTCGCTGTGAACAGCTGATTTGGAATGGCGCGGCGCGGTTCTCGGCGCGCTTTATACATATACCCGCGCGCGCAGTCGTCGTATGCAACCGACAAACGTCCATCCTAAGCTGAACCGCGATTCCTAAACCGATAATTTTTATTTAACTTCTCTATAAAGATATTTATTATTAATTAATTATTAAATTAAAATTATTATAAAGTTTCAGTAAATTCTACTAACAGAGAAAAAAAGTAGTTATTCATAATAGAATTAACTCTTACTAATAATATAAACGCGAAACTTTGTACGCATATTTGTTAGTCTTTCTCGCAAAAACTACTGAACGGATATGGATGAAATTTGGCAAACAGTTAGTTTAGGCTTGGAAATAACAACACTTATGTTACTTTTTACCGCGGGATAACATCTCAGACCCACGGGAAACTGGAAGGAATCTGTTCGACATTATTCTTAAAATTCAACAGCTTACAAACTACCTTCAGCCGTAAAAGAACAATGTTTTTTCATTCCCATGGGAGTACTATGATTTCCCTCGGTAAATTATTCTTATAGTTTATGATATCAGCCTAAACTAACTTAAGTAGAAAGAATTTAGATGAGCCCTTTTAATTTTTTTCCCATGGTAATCCAGTCAATTCCAAGGTAATAAGCAGCTATAACATATTCTATTAATGATTGTAATTTACCTATCTAGTAACAATGATCGACGTCGTTCGTTGACCGGAACAGGCGTTAAAAAAACAATAAACTACCGATTCCCATGGGAAACGGATGTTTTCCCGCGGTAAAAAGTAGTCTTTATGTTGCGCCAGGCTCTAAAATATGTCGGTACAAAATTTCAACCAAATCCGTCAAATAGTTGCGGAGATTAATGGTGACTATGTATAAGCATAGAATAGTGTTCGACGTGATTCTTTAATTTGACATAACTTTTTTATTTATGAACCGATTGACATGAAACAAACACTAAAGCATAACTGAAGCATACCACAATATATTCGTGAAAACCGCATCCAACTCGGATCAGCCGTTTCTGAGATTAGCGTGAACAGACAAACAGACAAACAGACAAACAGACAAAAAAAAAGTTGATTACATTTTTGGGTTCGACATCGACATAACAATAACCCCTGCTATTTTTTTTAAGCTATTGCATAGCTTCTATCGCGGGCCATGAGCGCGGGGACCGAATCCAGAAATTCCGTAACGAAAAAACCTCACGCAAAAAACCTAACACTCCCCACTAACGCCATCTAGTGATAGAAAAAATAACTATGCAATAGCTTTACCGCGGCAGTCCCCAAGTGCCACACGTCTTTTTATTTTTATTTTCAATGTACAGACAGCACTTTTCTACAATTTTATTATATGTATAGATAAATATCTATATAGGTACTAAATACATAGTTTAACGAGGAAAGATTTGTATTTTTTATGTTTGTAAAGATGGCTAATCTCAAAAAAACCTTAACCGAGTAAAAAAATAATCTTTCACCAGTAGGTAGGCTATTCTTTCCGAACGGACGTAGGCTATGCATTGCATATTTTCAAAGTATTGGGATCCTTACACAACCTTTACCTTCTATGTTACTGCTTTCATTGCATAAACCCGATACGATAGAGACCGATGAAGAACTTATTATGTCAAACATAAAATACTTACTTTATAAACCAACCTAAATTCTCACGGGAATGGGCAACATTCAAGTGATATCGCATAATACTGTAGGACGATATTAATTGTTATCCTTTACTAACCAAATATTTTTTGTTCAAACGGGATATTACGTACGACGGCCCTCTGTCCACTTGGATCCACTGCGTGGCTCCATTGATGGATCCTAGTACACTTTTTTGTCTACCTGAGTCCATCGAACCTGTCAGTTCCAAATAATGGATTCTAAAACACTTTAAGGTCCACTTGGATCTTATAAAAAAAAAAAATAACCCTAACCTACCGAATAGTACCTACGCCTCTAAACTCTTTGGAAGATCCAAGTGGACCTTAAAGTGTCTTAGAATCCATTATTTGGAACTGACAGATTCGATGGACTCAGGTAGACAAAAAAGTGTACTAGGATCCATCAATGGAGCCACGCAGTGGATCCAAGTGGACAGCATGTACGACGGAGGTTACTGTTCAGTGTCCATCAACACGATTCGGTCACGTCCGGTGACCTTCATCAGGAGGTGGGTGAAATAATAATAATATTAACGTACGTTTCAATTAATAGTAACATAATCAAATAATACCTGAGGAAGAGGTTAAAATTCATATAAATTTAGGTAAATAACTGTTGTTCATTTGTCGTGGGATTTTATGTACATGTGATTCTCAGACCTACCCGATATGTACATATCGGGTAGGTCTGAGAATCGGCCAACATCAATTTTTCATCCCGAAATTCCCGCGGGAACGGGTACCGTGGTTGAACTCCTCTGAAACGGCTCGACCGATTCTCATGAAATTTTGTGTACATATCGGGTAGGCTGAGAATCGGACAACTTCTATTTTTCATCCCGAAATTCCCGCGGGAACGGGTACAACGCGGGTGAAACCGCGGGGCGCAGCTAGTATGTATGTATACATATATGTAGCGAAGTGATGTTCACTCATCCCGACTGTTAGCAACGTGCAGCTCGGTCCCTACTTGTATGGGTTGCCGATAGTGGCACTTCATGTGGGCGCTACCGCGCTTCGGAGGGCACGCTAAGGCCCTTCGCTGCGTTAAGCGGACGTACGGCGCGGACGCGGACGCGGGTGTCCGCGCCGTGCGCCCGCCTTATCCGTCGCGGGCGTCCGC
Source organism: Cyclophora albipunctata (assembly GCA_963082685.1). NCBI lineage: Eukaryota > Metazoa > Arthropoda > Insecta > Lepidoptera > Geometridae > Cyclophora > Cyclophora albipunctata. Next base: position 7,328,231 of record OY720129.1, on the reverse strand, counting down.
GGCGGTCTCCCGTCTCTCGCAGCGCTGCTCCCACGTATATTTTAAAACATTTTGCTCCGTCACGCGGACCGAACGAGCGCGCCCCGTTCGCCCGCGGGGCGGAGACAGCTTTTTACTCTGAATTGAATCATTGTGATACAACTTAAATTTTATTATAATTTTGATTTGAGGAGAAAAAATATTTTCTAGTTTTTAGTTCAATTTGCAATAAAAGCGTGTTTTTTTAGTTTTTTTAAACTATAATTTTTTAAATAGGGATCTCTACTTCGATCAACAATACACAACTAGATATCGGGCCACGTACAAAATCAAAGCTAAAAACTGTCCGCGTGGATGACGTGTGACAGCTTATTTTGTTTACTACCGAACTGAAAAAAACGTTTTATAACTGTTCGAAGTTCAACCTAATTACAACCATGACACCTAGCAATAAAGTAGCAAATCATACGAATAAAATAAGTGAGAATAACGCCTCACTTTTCAAATGAGGCGTTATTCGCCGAGACGTATTTTTTGCGCCGACCCGACATCTAGTTGTGTATCGTTGATCGAAGGATCTCTACTCAAGGTGCAATAATGTATCCCAAGGTATGAAAAACATGCCTTAAAGATTGGTTATTATTGGCGTGCGCTGCTAAATCTATTGATGATACATAAAACAATATTCTACAAAATCAAAGCACTCATTATTGCGTACAAATAAGTTCGCGAGGGCATATGTCTAACTATTAATATTAAGCCACAATAACCGTTTTTATTAAAATTCGTTAGTTAAAAAAGGAGTGTAATGTTCATGATATTCATTTGATGATATTCATCTATGTATATCAAAATCAATGGCCCTACAATCAAGGTTAATTATGTTATTTTAAATATACCTCTTAAAATCTTACCTTCTAATCTTACTTAATCTTAATCTTACTTAGGTACCTCTTTAAATGATTACAATTGGACACATATTTTCGGAGTTCCAATGAGAAATACACAAAATAGTACAATAAAATATATACAAAGATACAAAAACATTATCTTTATTGTAGAGATTAACATTAACATGACTGTATTTTTATAATCTTTTATCTTTTGATATATTAAATTCTCTGTATGTGGTAAGCATATTTTCAAATTTTACAATCAACGTGTTATTACTTAATCTACGTAAATGATACCTATTGGTGATTTGGCGTTTTTTGAAGTTCCTATATCGCATAATTTTCACAATCATATATCAATAAATAAGTGATTAAGGATTGTCCGACAAGAGATAGCTCCGTAGAGGACGAAAGTCCATAAGCCTTTTAATGATTTTTATTTAAACAATGTCTTACTGTTGCTACTTACTATCTTCAGTTCAGTAGGTTTATGTTTAACGTTTTCTTATTGGGACGCTTTTCATTGTAGTCTTTTCGTGTCTTCAACAGTTTAGGTAAGTTATATTTGATGGGCGGGCAATAACCTGTACAATAACCCGGCAAGCGGACTAAATTTCCGTATCTATGTTTACAGTTAAAATATAATTTATATCTATCTTTTTGGCAGTACAATAGTTTCTATAACTTGCTTTTCTTATCGCTTTTCAGTAACTGCCTTAAAGTTCGCCGCAGGATCTTTCCAGACGGGTTCTTCGGGATTTCGTCCACGATGATGACTCCTCCGCGCAGTTGAGAACTCGCAGACAACTGGAAATTGGACAAAAAAACCTTAAATACGTTTAAAGTTAATACAGCTGCACCAGCACTGCACTGCAGGCGAACTGAGGCGAACCGTCTACGGTTGCAGGTCTTCCGACTAACTCTATTACACCTCTAATAGACTAGATCTATTTCTTAGACAACTTTTATTCTCACGCCATTCAATGAAATGAAGAACTAGACATTTAGCTAATTTCAGTAAAGTTTTTCATCTTCACTTTTACTGGAGCAGCAAATACCTATGAGTAAGTAGTTCCTGTGTGTAGGTAGGTAATTCCTGCCGTGCTTATGTCGTGAAATGCATACGTAAGAAGTATGCATTTCACCTAAGACAGGCAAAGATTAATAAGTAGTTCCTAAAGGTTTTCATTTAAGATATGTAATCCTGTTTAGTCCTCACCTTGTCTTTGGTAAAGTCGAGTATGTCTTGTGGTGTGAGGGTGACTCCGGGCTTGGGCATGACGAAGGCGACGGGCAGCTCGCCCGCCTTCTCGTCCGGGAGCCCCACCACCCCGCACTCCGCCACCCCGCTATGCTGGAGGACTATACTTTCCACCGCAGCTGGAGCCACCTTGGAGAAACCATTATCATTAAATGACGTATCGAAAAGTTGTCTATGAAGTGGTTAGGGGAAAAAGGCCTAACAGCTTTTATTTTCCTTTACAAGATTCTATGTTAAGCCAGAGATAGCTTAGCGGCAATTAAGCCTTGTGTAAACATGTAAATAAAATAAAAAATAAATTAATAATGCGAGATTAGGTGATTGGACTTTGGAGGCAAGCGGGCAATTGATAATTAAAATATAAGCTTAATCATGATTATGATATGTTTTAGTGTACGGTTGCTATATTATAATAATCTTTATACCTTCAGTCCAAACACGATCTAGATACCCGTCAAGATTATATACAAAGAATTTACAAAATGTAAACGAACTGATATAAAGGTGAATCACTTTATAGTATAAAATAAAGTCGTCTCTGTTTCGTGTCTGTTTGTCTGTTTGTCTGTATGCTTAAATCTTTAAAATTACGCAACGGATTTTGATGCGGTTTTTTGTAATAGGTAGAGTGATTCAAGAGGAAGGTTTTATGTAAAAAAAATCCCGAAATTCCCACGGGAACGGGCACAACGCGGGTAAAACCGCGGGGCGCTGCTTACGAAATAATAATGCTCGATGGCGGGTCTCTTATGGCTACTTACTGTTTCGTGCAGTCAAAGCGCGCGGGGATATACCTACCTACGAACTACGAACGACGAAGACGCGCTATGTAGGTATTATCCCGAATTCTTCCTCACATGAAATCTTGATTGTGTATACATAGGTATATACTCGCGCGAGACAAGTAATATTTTATCCCCAATTTCCCACTTGAAATTTTGATTGTGTATATTCCTGCAGGAGACACGCAATGTTTTATCCCGATTTTCCTACATGAAATCTTGATTACCCGAAGCCAAGCGAGGGCGGGTCGCTAGTTGATAATAATAGGACATTAAATCTGATATAGGCAAGTACTTAGGTACTTATAGTTTATTTAGGTCCTTCCATTACTCATATGATGGTTGACTGTAAAAGTTCATAAGCCACAATTACAATGTAATCATTTATTTTATGATATTTTCTATTATATCTTAATGATAACTGCTATAAGTACATAACAAACTAATAAACCGCGAAATTGAAGAAGTAATTTCTTTATCTAACATGCAATTCTTCGTTAAGCCTCAGAAAGCCTTAGATTCGCAGGTACATATATAAGTTATATTGTTATATCCAATCGGTTTGTTACAAAAAGGGACTACGTTGCCATCAAAAAAGCTCTAAGTGAAATTGACTGGTCTTTTGTTTGCGATATCGACGATGTCAATAAAGCAAATGAATTGTTCATCAATAAATTCACGGAGGTTGTTGAAAGATACTCAGAAGAAATTAAAATTAGTAGGAGTACATACAACTTGAAGCCCTGGATAACCCCAGGCTTAATAAAATGTGTGCGTGTTCGTGACCAACTACACTTAAAATCTAAAAACGACCCAGACAACAAAATTATTAGGATCACCTACACCCGTTATCATAACTTTCTCACAACCCTACTACGTAAACTAAAACAAGAATATGAAGAGAGAGAATTAATAGAAAATAGAAAAAACCCCCGGAAACTTTGGAAATCTATAAAAAATATCTGCCGCCTTACTCGTCATAACAAGCAGCCAAGTGAATTACTAACATTAAACGGCAGTGAGAGCATGCAACAATCCGCTGATTGTACAAACCATCATTTCGTTACAGTAGGGTAAAAGTTAGCAGATAAAATCCTCTCAAAATTAAATAAAAATGAATCGGACCTTGCAAAAAAAGTTAAAGTCTGTAACTCACCTTCATCTTCATTTTTCATGGCTCCAACTGATTACGAGGAAGTTGGAAAATTAATTATGAGTTTAGAAAATGGTAAGGCTTCCGGTATTGATGGTTTCGGTAATTCACTAATAAAAGCAACGAAAAATGAGATCATAAAACCACTCACACACATTTTAAACTCAAGTATCTTAAACGGCACCTTTCCAGATGTTTGGAAGATTGCCTCGGTCTGTCCTATTTGTAAAAGCGGACCAAGGGATTCTGTTGAAAACTACAGACCAATATCATTGCTGGGGACATTCTCTAAAATTCTGGAAAAACTTGTAAATAAACGCCTTATTGATTATCTTGAATCTCACCATCTAATTTCGGAAAATCAATTTGGCTTTCGCAGAGGGAAAAGCACAGAAGATGCGGTTGCGTTGCTCACAAATACAGTATCATCACTCTTAGATAAAAAACAATGTTGTGTTTGTGTGTTTTTAGATCTGGCGAAAGCCTTTGACACAGTCTCAATTTCGATACTTTTGAATAAACTAGAGAGCATGGGAATTCGAGGAATAGCCTTAAACTGGTTCAGAAGCTATTTAACCGAAAGGAGACAGTGTGTTAAGATAAATCAGACGACCAGTGCACAACAACACATACACTTTGGTGTCCCTCAGGGCAGCATCCTTGGACCCACTTTATTTCTCCTCTACATTAACAGTATTCATAAAATTCCAATTGAAAACGCCAGTATTATCTGTTATGCCGACGACACGGCGGTAGTCTTCCACGGACCCTCTTGGTCAACTGTGTGCTCGGCTACTGAGACAGGCATGACCTTGATTTCACAATGGCTAGAGCAGAATCTTCTAACGTTAAACAAAAAGAAAACTACGTATTTATGTTTCCACAAAACGTCTGCTTCAGAACCAGGTGAAATCAATATTAAAATACACCACCAAACGTGCCCTAGACAACTCTGCTCATGTGATATGCTAACCCGTACAAAAAGCACAAAATATCTGGGAGTTCATATTGATGAAAAACTTCCATTCAAAATACACATTGAAGCTCTTTCAGCAAGAATTAGAAAGGTAATAAGCGTGATGAAAAGTCTAAGGGATGTTGCAAATAAAAATACCCTTAAATCAGTGTATTATGCGCTCTGCCAATCAATAATAACTTATTGTATAACATGCTGGGGTAATGCCACCAAAACCCTTATGATTCAGGCTGAAAGAGCTCAGAGATCAGTCCTCAAAGTCATGCTTAAAAAACCGTATAGATATCCCACGCGGAGTCTGTATGAAGAAGCTGATGTGTTAAGTGTGAGAAAGCTATATGTAATGAAAACCACATTGTTAACGCACCGTTTGATTTTAAACTCTCCTAGCAGCTATGAATATTTATTTAGTAGAAGATTATACAGATTGAATGTTCCTAGGGTTAATACTAGTTTTGGACAGCGTTTTGGCGTTTTTGCGAGAACGTTCGTTTATAATAAAGTAGTCAAATATTGTGATATTAAAAATAAGAAATTACACGAAGCAAAAAATATTGTCAGCAAATGGCCTATTGGCCAACAAATGGCACTTAGTTACGATGATCTCGAAACTACTTTAAATACTCCAGTAGCTTAGTAGTCAGTAAGTCATTATTTTTGTGTTCCTATTATTGTTTGCTACTTACTTTTAATTTTAATACTACATTGTTTTGTTTTATTCTTATAAATTTTTATTGTTCTTTTTTTTTCCTTTCATATTTATAATTATATTTTTTAAACCTATGTTACATTTTATGCCTACTGAGAAAATATTTCTATGTCAAAGATTAACGAGATACATGTCTTCTCGATACAGGCTTGCCTAGTGAGAAGACAAATAGAAATTCAAATTTGTTACTCCATCGACAAATTGTGTTTTATGCTGTACTAAGAATATTTTTATAATTGAATTTTAAGTCTTATCTGTAAGTGCATTTTGTTCGAAATAAATATTTTTCATTTCATTTTTCATTTCATATATTTTAATAATATATTGAGTGTTGTTGAGTACCAAGTTTATAACGGTTCTAAAATCACTGGTTCATCTGCTTCTGACAGTTGTGATAAGCCCTCACCTGGAATGCTTTGTACTTGATGAGTTCCTTGAGCCGGTCGACCACGAAGACGTATCCGTCCTCGTCGTAGTATCCGATGTCGCCAGTCTTCAAGTAGCCCTCGTCATCGAACATCTCCTGAGACGCCGCCTCGTTGCCCATGTACCCCTTCACGATGTTCGGGCCCGCGACACACAGCTCGCCCTCCTGCAGCGGCCCCAGCTTCTCTCTAGTCTCGATGTCAACTATCTTCGCCTTTGAACCCGGTATAGGATACCCACAGGACCCTGGCTTCCTAGTAGACACGTGCTCATAATCTCTGGTAGCAGTTAAGCTAGTTTCAGTCATTCCAAAACCTTGCAGCACTCCTTTACAGTTTGGCAATCTGTGAATTAGTAAGGTAGGTAAGGTTGATCTTTTTATTAAGGTAATTTAGGGTGTGAATCAGTGGGGGGTTAATTAGGTTAAGCATCAATGAATCTAAATCACTTATCAGTTTGTCTGTAGTTGTTAGTTATTTACTATATAGTAAAGTAAAGTACCTACTTTTTTAGGGCTGCGTCTATAGTGTCGGTGGTAAGCGGCGCTGCGCCGCACAGAACCATCTCCACGGACGAGAGGTCGTACTGGTCCGCCATGGAGCTCTTCCCCAGGAACACAACTATAGGCGGAACTGTCAGCAGATTTTTTACCTGCGACACACAACAACTAAAATGGAGGACGAAACAAATTAGGCGATTTTACAATGAAAATGAAGGGCCTTATTCATAAACGCTATCAACAGCATTTATTTTCCTTCCTCTCTTTCCGACATACGCCATGAGCAAAACAGACAAATACTGTTTAACAGTGTTTTAGTTAAATAGTGTTTATGAATTAGGCGGTTAGATGTTAAGGAAACCCTTTCCCATAAGTGGGACATTATAGGTTGTCAAAAAATAAATAAAGAAAGAAATAAATAAGATATACCTTATATCTTTGAATGGCCTCCAAATACTTCTGTGGATTGAATCCCTTGGAGAAGTAAATAAATTTCTTCTTCACTAATATGTCGTTCGTGGTAACCATTAGTCCATACGCGTGATACCAAGGTGCTATTGTTTGCGTCAGTCTATATTCCTCTATAGGTTCTGACCTGAAAAACAAGGTTTTAGTGAGATATGTACTAGCAGGCATATTAACAGAATATTCAGGATATTGCGTGCCGCACAGTAATACGCTATTGATTCCTACAAAAAAAATAGAGTATACATACTCAAATATTGATATGGAGTAGAGGACGTTGATGTGCGAGAGCATCACTCCTTTGGGCAGGCCCGTGGTGCCGGAGGAGTAAAGCACGTAGACGGTGTCGTGGCCGCTGCTCCCCGCAGTCGGTGTGAACGCGTCCACGTCTCCTGCGACCTTAATCCTATTCAACTCCAAGACTCCCGGCGCTACCGCAGTCCCGTTCAACTGTATTATCTTCAATAAACTCGGAATCGACTTAAAAGTTTTGAGGTGCATTTTAAGACCGGCTTCTGAACATAATAAGTATTGAGGCCTTGATATGTTCACCACGTGATGTATTTCAGCTGAAAAGATAATATTCTTGTTATTTATACATAAAAAAAGACGTGTGGCACTCGGGGACTGCCGCGGTGAAGCTATTGCATAGCATTTTGTATCAACTTATGCAATTATATTTGATATATTTGTCGGGGACACCTTCGATAATCATCCTACTTCTGATGTCGGGTAACCTCGATAATCATCCTACTTCTGATGTCGGCCGAACACAGCGATATTTACCCCATTTCTGATATTGGGGACATGTCACATCAGGATAAGCACGAGCATTATACTGTCAATCCAACATCTTAGGATTTCTAGGTTTTGATCTTGAAATAATAACTCACAGGACTTCATTACAATGACATTGCTTGTATTTTACACACGATCATCATGGATTACACATTACAGTTAGGATACGTCTAGATTCAATTAATTGATGGAACCTAAACGACCTCCCTACACCCCATAGTCGTCCTGTCCACGCCATAGAATCTTTTCCTAATTCTATACTCGATTCGCAATACGATCGTGATGTCGTCAACACATCCTTCCTCCAATCTACGTTCCAATGTAATCGCCATCCAACCATCGCCATTCGTCCCATCACGTCTAATGTCCGCCATCTTTTCTTATCATAGACTCACTCACTCACTCACTGCCGCAGACTACCAAACCAGCTCACATCCCTCTATCGAACAACTGTCATCTGTCATAGTGCGTAACACCACAGACTTAACATAGTCTATTCTCATACCACAGACTACACCACGAAGGTAGAACTCACGTCACGGAATAACAACACTACCGATTCCATCAGTCAACTGAATTTACAAACTACTCTTAACTTCTATAGCTTGATTATACGTCCATCTCCGACATATTTGATATCTCTTCTCTCTCACCCCACACGCCTCCTCTCTCTCACCCCTCCCGCCTCCTCTCTCTCACCCCCTCTCTCACACCTCTCTCTCACCCCTCTCTCTCACCCCTCTCGCTCACCCCCCTCTCTCACCCCCTCTCTCACCCCCTCTCTCACCCCCCTCTCTCACCCCCCTCTCTCACCCCCCTCTCTCACCCCTCTCTCACCCCTCTCTCACCCCCCTCTCTCACCCCCCTCTCTCACCCCCCTCTCTCACCCCCCTCTCTCACCCCCCTCTCTCACCCCCCTCTCTCACCCCCCTCTCTCACCCCTCTCTCACCCCCCTCTCTCACCCCTCTCTCACCCCTCTCTCACCCCTCTCTCACCCCTCTCTCACCCCTCTCTCACCCCCCTCTCTCACCCCTCTCTCACCCCTCTCTCACCCCCCCCTCTCTCACCCCCCTCTCTCACCCCCCTCTCTCACCCCCCTCTCTCACCACCCTCTCTCACCCCCCTCTCTCACCCCTCTCTCACCCCTCTCGCACCCCTCTCTCACCCCCCTCTCTAACCACCCTCTCTGACCCCCTCTCTCACCACCCTCTCTCACCACCCTCTCTCACCCCCCTCTCTCACCCCCTCTCTCACCCCTCTCTCACCACCCTCTCTCACCACCCTCTCTCACCCCTCTCTCACCCCCCTCTCTCACCCCTCTCTCACCCCTCTCTCACCCCCCTCTCTCACCCCCCTCTCTCACCCCCCTCTCTCACCCCCCTCTCTCACCCCCCTCTCTCACCCCCCTCTCTCACCCCTCTCTCACCCATCTCTCACCCCTCTCTCACCCCCCTCTCTAACCACCCTCTCTGACCCCCTCTCTCACCACCCTCTCTCACCACCCTCTCTCACCCCCCTCTCTCACCCCCTCTCTCACCCCTCTCTCACCACCCTCTCTCACCACCCTCTCTCACCACCCTCTCTCACCCCCCTCTCTCACCCCCCTCTCTCACCCCCCTCTCTCACCCCCCTCTCTCACCCCTCTCTCACCACCCTCTCTCACCCCCTCTCTCACCCCCCTCTCTCACCCCCCTCTCTCACCACCCTCTCTCACCCCCCTCTCTCACCCCTCTCTCACCACCCTCTCTCACCGCCCTCTCTCACCCCCCTCTCTCACCACCCTCTCTCACCCCCCTCTCTCACCCCCCTCTCTCACCCCCCTCTCTCATCCCTCTCTCACCCCCTCTCTCACCACCTTCTCTCACCCCCCTCTCTCACCCCCTCTCTCACCCCCCTCTCTCACCCCCAACGCACAATCGCACACAACGCCGTGTCGAAGACTGCCGAACTGAAACGACGTTAGACGATGCACGGCCTTCAAGCCACACCACCTTCCCGTCGGATCGGGTAAGCGTGAGGTTTTTTCGTTACGGAATTTTTGGATTTGGTCCCCGCGCTCAAGGCCCGCGATAGAAGCTATGCAATAGCTTAAAACAAATCAACAATTTTCTAAAAATTTGTATTCATCTATTTGTATGTGGCAAGACTCGGCAGTTCAGTAGGCAATTGATGTAGTGTTTATATTCTGAAGATAATGATTATGATAAATCATCATGACAATGTGAAAATTACTCGCGAATTCGAAGCTATAAATTACGCATTAGAACTCCCAAACACTGTGCTTGTACCTACTTTATTTCTTCTACTGGAACTTACCATCAGAGTACATAGGGTTGATGGTGGTGATGATGGCGCCGCAGCACACCACCGCCATGACCGACGTGATGAACTCGACGTCGTTCCCCCCACATAGTGCCACGACCTCGCCTCGCTTCACACCCAGACATTGCAGCCCTAACGCCGTCGTCACCACGTCACGGAGGATCTGCTTGTAAGTCGTCGCCACGTGGTTGTCGCCATTAATCTTTAACAAATTTCATGTTTTTTTAAGTAGGTACTTTCTGAAAAATTACCTTTTAAACTTGTAGGGTGGGTTTTTGCCAATCTTAGCATCGGAGTTTTTAGACCGTCGCGGTCTAGCGATTGAAACAACCGGGACCGACTGCATAAAGCTATGTCCACATTTGTATCATTTTGGTGTATCGTATCTCCGTTGCGTGGCCTCGGCGCGAATCATGATCGCTAATTTAGACGTAAGATGATACCCGTTAATGATACACGCCGTATCTGATACGGCCCGATCCACACTAACCGCGTATCTTGATACACCTCGTATTCGATACGCGTATCACGATCGGTAGTATGGACGTATTTTGATACTGTATCACGATACTGGATCGCGATACGATACGTGATACACCGCGAACCATCTGGTTCGGTTCTTCTGCAATGATACGCGATAGCCGATACACTGACATGATACAGCATTTGATAAGTATGGACCCGGTTTTTACCAAATACGCCTTAATGATACGACATGGACGAAATGAGCGTCCATATTTATGATACAAATACTCGATACGATACGCTGATCGGGATACGTCAAGATGATACAAATGTGGACATAGCTTACGTGCTCTCAGAAGTTTCCTACAAAAGCTATGCTACGACGCGACGCTACGCAGCAATGCTACGCATAAAAAAGCTTTGGCGGGTTAGGACCTTTAGGGTACCTACTATGTTACGCTACAGATCTATTAAACTATAACGCTATTAAACGTTATAGGTACGTTACTATGCTACGTTTTGTATCCACCCCGACCAATCATATCTATTGGACAACATGTTCAGCTAGCCATGAGTATTCTATGACACCGCCCGTCTACCAGAATAGCCAGCTACGTAACATCTTTGTTTATTTTCGTAGTAGGTGACGTAGCTCTGTCGTAGACCAAATAACACCCTTTTAATGGGTTGCATTCGCCCGCGGCCGCGAGTGGTGCAATTCACTCGACATGTCGAGGAATTAATCTATACTAATATTATAAAGAGGTAAAATTTGTAAGTTTGTTTGTTTGTTTGTTTGTATGTTCGAGGTAATCCCGGGAATTATCAGTCCGATTTGAATAATTCTTTTTGTAATAAATAGTCACATTCAACGGGAAGGTTATAGGCTATTTTTCATCACGAAATTCCCACAACAGGACACAGGACAGGGAACAGGCACAACGCTGTAAAACCGCGGGGCGCTGCTAGTACTTTATAAACTTTCTACCGCGAAAAAAACATTTACTATGAGCTCAAATTGCGTAAGTTTAAAAAGGACTATACAAGGGCGTCCAATCTCGAAATACCGAGATCTTGGTATTGCAGAATCCGTAGGATTTGCGGTAACTGAAAACAGAGTTTTTTTTTGGTTGATTCATTCATTGTTTTTTTAATATGTATTAATGTGTAATGTGTAATATTATTGATCTCATAATAGGAATACTTAAATAAATGTAAAGTTAGTTGATTAATTCATTGTTTTATTTGCCTTACATAAATATGAATAAGTACTTATAGTACCTATATCATATTATTGCGGGATCCCGCAAATACCGATATCCCGCGGGATTGAAAATACGTAATCCCGCAAATACCAAGATCGAATTCAGGCTGCGGCATTGGAAGCCATATAATTATTATACCTACTCTTGTCTATATTTGTACGAGATAAGATTGAACGCGTCAGATATACTTAACTAGGTAGGTACATATGTTTAAATGAGAATTAAAATAGGTACTTACACGCGTTCTAGAAAACAATAACTCGTTTTATTTTAATAACTTATATGCATTGCTTATATGACGTAACAAGATACGTATGTTAAATTATGCGTGGCTGTTTATTTTTAACCTTTTATGTTTTTTTAAACTCGGTACTTAGAACGACAAGGAACCGACAACCTAGTTAGGTTGGTAGACTATCTACCTACTTGTACTAGGTACCTCTTGAAAGCCTCGAAAAGTACAATGTTATTTTTTATCGAAAAAAAAATTTAAGGGTCAAGAACGAGTTGGTTGCTTCTCTAATCAACTTTAACTAGAAAAAACACTAACCTAAACTAACACCTAACTTTCTCCCGCGAAAAAACCCGTGTGATTACGTTTACTATACTTACTAACCTTAGTTTATCTAACTATAAACTGCCGCCTGTCGTAAATAACTGTAGGTACTGTGAAACAATGTAAATAAATACATACTTCAATTACTTATTTATTACTGGCTGAATTCGAATTGTGCAACACAGTGTGTTTGATAAAAACATTAGCGGTTATAAGGTCAAGATCGCCATCTTCGAAACAGACTATTCGGATGAGATAATATTGAATTGGGCAATACTATATAAAAATTATTTTGGTTGAGTTTACTTTAAAAAATATTGAGTAACTTTAAACTGTTATTTATACAGAAAATGTAAATTCAAAGAATTTCATTTAAATTGGATATTGGCAATTAAGTGTAGGGTAATTACGGACAGTTTATAAATAAATTTCGTGGTTTTGTTTTCGTATTTAAACTGAATTAATGATGGTTTAAGTACTAATTAATTAAAATATAGTGATGGTTTAAGTACTAATAACCCATAAAGTGTCCTGTGTTCTTTTAACATTGGAACAGTCTTGCCCATATTAATAAACTGGTTCACATTCATAATCCAGACGATAACTTTTTTCGCCCTTTACTGGTGCAATCCAATAGATTAAAAATATAATATTAACAGTTGGTAGCTAAGAAACCATTAAATTATAAAACACTAGCCGCGCCCCTCGGTTTTATCCGCGCCGTTCCAGCTTTTCCGTGAGAATTTCGGGATGAAACATACCTTCCTCTTGATTCTAGCTCTCTAATTAAAAAAACGAATAGGACTGGTTCCTAAGATAAGCCTAAATATAAGTATAATATAGATATAAATAGATTAGTACCATAGCTATGTCTTCATTGTCCCCTTCGCAGTTCTTCCTCAAATTATCAATGATGTGCTGTCCCAAACACAGATGCGCGGGTATCTTCAAGGTTAGGCCTCCGTACACCACTTTATTTCTAATCATTTTATTTGTAGTATAGTCTATTATCCAAACTACGTTACTACTAACAGTACTAGAGAGGCGACGTTCCTATTTGTACTCACGATAAAAGACTGACTAGCGTTTTGTTGATAAATGAGCAATTATCACTTATCATTCAGCTCTCCTTTGAAGTAACTATCACCCAAGGATTTTAAAATCCATGTTATCACCATATACATATACTTAAGTACGGGCAAAGTACATATGTATGTATTTAGATGTGAGTGGATGTATATCCTCTATCAAGTGACTCACATCACAAAAGAACTACGTACAATTATTCGTCCAAAATGTTTCTACCTAATACGTTGGTATGCAGACAGTAATAATAAGTCCGGCTTCAGTACTTATGTCCTTTATCGTACATATCTATCAATTTATTTATTTATTTTCTGCAAAACAAAGTTTATCTTTAATACTCCGGTTGACTTAGCTATTTAGATATATTTAATTTAAGCGTAACTGGCAAGGATTATACATTGTTTATAAGTATTTTACATTGTTAAGTTATAAGTAAATATTGGTATTTAGTGCCTTATTCCAAAACGAGACCTAAAGTGTATTAACTATCCGTGATGTATAATAAAGGTGGGGCAGTTTCGATAGTAACCCTAGACCCCAGTATTAATAGGTACGCCATTGTCGGTAGTAAATACAATATGACGATAACCTATTCAATTTTTACTTCATGTAGTATGAACATGGGTATGAACTATAGAGATAGGTACTTAGATTGGTTAGATTATCATCTTACATAGTGACTTTAGTGGTCTACCTAGGGGTTAATTAAACACCTAACATTAAATATGCATACCTACCTGCAATGGCTGGATGGTATCTTTGTGTGATATAATTTGAGTACGCGACCACCGAATACTCCTATTGTAATATTCGGTTAAAAACCCCTACTATAAGGTAGTGCCTGAAATAAATAACATGGCAAGGTTACAGCCAAGAGATACGAATACCACAGATAATTAGAAATACTTTACAAAACATCAATGTCAAATCTTAACATTCAACTTGCATTCAACAATTGTTTTGTCTGTCACACGTTTCTTATTGTCAGTGTCAAGTCAAAGTTGTCAATGTCAGCTACTACACTACAGGTGATGGCTGGCTAGCAGAATTATCTATTTGATTTTGAATTGGTTTCTAAAATCCAAAACGAAAAGCTGTTTTTTTTATGATTGGCAATAGATTACAATATTATTATTATCAATTCTCTCTTCTTGATTTACATAATATTTAAAATAGTTGTTTTTATTGGAATTCCATTGTTAACGCCGCGGGTAAATTAGTAATTTTAAAAACTTATGACACCTTTTTAAGTTTTTATACAACCTCTTGACCAAATTAATAAATAGTAATTTAATAATAATTTACCTTACAACATATTAACCTACACCTGTGCAAATATTGTGTGTTTCGCAAATATTGGTTGTCATGTGATTAAGAGGCCAAATAAAATATTTATCAAGCTTACCAAAGATTAGCTATCTAATAGGATTTTAGTATATGGATTTATGTAAATTATCTCCATTCATTTACATTGATAACTAGTGATATCTGTTAATGATATATTCGCGTTTTATTGAACCTAGAGCTGTGTTACTCAATAGGTTAAGTTTCAAAAGAGTATTGATATAATGGCTGCATCTATAGTAAATAATATTGTGTCTGGTCCAGAAGAGAGACCCATCCCTGCACACTTGTCTTTTGGGCAATTCCTATTTGACCAGCTGAAGAATGGTGGTAATAATGTAGCCTTGGTAAGTTTCTTGAAATTAATTGAATAAGAAACACTTAGAAATTTCAGTTCATAAACCTTTCTTTAACTACTTATACAATTGTTATTTTTTATTATTTTTCTAGATTAGCGGAGAAACTGGAGAATCAGTGACATATAGACATATTTTACAAAAGAGTGTCAATTTGGCTACTGCTCTACAAAAACTAGGATTAAAAAAGGGTGATGTGGTGACACTGAGTAGTGAAAATCGTTTTGAATTCATAGTGACAGCATTGGCTATTACTTACTGCGGAGCTGTGCTCTCTACTCTCAATATCACCTACACTCCAGGTAAGAACATGGATTCACTACTAACATACTTGAACTATGGGTCCTTATCTACTGCACAAAATTGTATCATTGAGTTTCAAACTCTGCTGCAAAATATGAAGGAATAACCAACATATACTTAAAACATATTAAAAATAGCTGTAATGTACCACCACTGGGCAAAGGCAGGTGAAGAGATAGTTAACTAATGAATTATAAATGTTCCTCTAATGTGTTTATCTCTCCATATTCCACCCTCTCAAATTCAGTTTGAATTATTATTGTATCTAAAAGAAATCGTATTGCTAAATGTTGCATGTCTCATCCTGTTAAGTTTTACTATTAATTTAGTTTTATATACATATATTTTTTTAAATTTATGTGTTTCTTGTACTATTAATTAAACTATAAACTGTACAATAAGGAAGGGGGTCCCCAAAACACAGGCTGACCTAGTTTGGGGACCAACAAATCATTTGATGTACCATGTAATTTATTCAATAAACTTTTATTTATTTATTTATTATTTATATTCCAGGTGAATTGACTCACATACTGAACATAACTAAACCAAAATTCATTTTTATGTCTCCAATTACTGCTCAGAACTTATACGACTGTTCTCAAGAAACCTCAAGTGTTCAGAAGCTAATCATATTTGGTGAATATGAAGTGGTTCCTGATGTTCTGTTCTATGAGGACCTGGTGAAAGAACACGTGCCTGTTGAAGGGTTCACATTGGTTGATGTCAATGGAGCAGAGGATGCAGTGGCCATCATGTGCTCTTCAGGCACTACGGGGCTTCCTAAGGGAGTCATGTTGACTCATGTCAATTTCTTGACATTGTGTGCACATTTTAAGTACGTAGACATGTTTTAACTCCCAAACCTTTGGTATTCATTGTGATAATTTTATATATACATAGTCTATAGATCGTAAATACTAATCTAAACAGCATACCTCAATGTTTCGGTCGTGTTGCACGGCACGTGAACACGCGATTAAGTCTCGTCTAGATTAGATTTTAAAATGTGTTCACATCGTAATATTTTAACTAGTGTAGTCTATAAATGGATGACCATTTGTTAAGCAACTTCCAAAAAAGAAGATTCTCAAGTTGTAGGAATCTTTGTTATTAAGTTTATATTTTTTCAGATACTATTTCGGCCGCGTTCAAGAGAAGAAGCCCATAGGCATAGTGACGGGGTTGTCCCTCATACCATGGTTCCACGCATATGGCTTCATCACGACATTCGCTGTCATCGCACTCAACATCAAAGTCGTGTTCCTGATTAGATTTGACCAAGAACAGTATTTGGAGACTATACAGAATTACAAGGTGAGGCAAAAACAAACTTGTATGTACAGTCTAATAAAAGAGTTTGATGAACACATTTAATGTTTCAAAATGTGTGAACGCTAAAAGATTCCATAAATAAGAAAGTAATATAATCATTAGTCTTTTTTAAACTTACACGATTTGAACACATAGTTTAAATTTCTGAGAGAACATTATCACTTTTAAATATGAATTTCTCCACTTAGCTCTAAGCTTGTGTTATGGAATCTAACTCACTGATACTACTACATATACATACATCAAAAATTACTTTATAAGAATATATGACACCCAGACGTCGTCGCCAACAACTATGTCTTCACATATTGTTGACTCCGGGCGGGGATCGAACCCGCAACCCCCGAACGTACTCACACGGGGTTTTTCGTGTTAGAAAGTTAATAAAGCAAGTAATAACTTACTTTTTATTTCCCGACGTTTCGAGGGGATTGCACCTCTCGTGGTCGCGCCACTACGCAACCATATCGCAACCACCAGCGAAACCGCGTACTCCTGGCAACCCATAACCGCTTTGCAACAACTAGCGACACCACAACCACACCGTCAACTTTAGGTATCACAACACTAATGCAAAAAGCTAGAGGTTTACTATTCACACGTCACGTGACCACTGTTTATCACTGCAATGTGGTGTGGTTTGTATAGGGAACCCTTAAATAAACATGCTTGCCCCAGGTGAATATGACCACCATTGTGCCCCCGCTGGCCGTGTTCCTTGCCAAGCACCCGCTGGTCTCCAAGTACGACCTGTCGTCACTGCACGAGGTGTGGTGCGGTGCCGCGCCTCTCTCTAGTGAGATTCAACGAGCTATTTCCGCGAGGTCAGTATAAGAGGTATTAGACGTTTCTCTAATTTAAAAAAATGTGGGTAAGTGCTTACTTTATCTTCACGGGGTATTGATTTGACTCATCCTCCATTGCATGGGTAGCTTTTTTAAGTCGGTCAGTATGGGCTAGATTGAAACTATTATAGTGGAGATACAAAGTTTTTTTATACGAACCAGCCAGTGACTTGTGGATTAATCCGTATTGTACCCATTACCGCAAGAGTATCAGAATGAAATGTATCCTATAACCTTCTCCTGAATATGGCATTCAAATGCAAATTCGACCGGTATTTCTAGAGATTTGGGCCATTCACACAACTCTTAAGCTTTATCATATTACAAAATATAAATAATGTAGTTTAAATAGCGTAGCGCCTGTTGGTTAGTTTGAGCAATGTCTACAGTATTGCAACAGGACTGATAAATTGTATTAATATAAAATATTAAATGTATTATCAACAGGACCGGCATAGACTTCATAAAGCAGGGCTACGGTCTGACGGAGGTGACGATGGCTTGTTGTGTGGACCTCACGGGGGGCGACAAGGTCGGCTCCTGCGGCACTCCCGCGCCCGGCATGAAGATCAAGGTAAACATTATCTATCACGTGTCGGGGCTCAGCCTAAATCCGGAGGCACTTTGACCCAAGGGATCCTTTGTGCTATGCGGGACATACACGACCAAGTTCACCGTTAAGTTTGCAGTCCAGTAAACTTGACTGCAGATACTGCGTCATTGAATTTTTGGGAAATCTTTTCCTAGCCAGAAATCGAATGTCTATTTTTAAAACACGAATATAAATACCATGTTAGAATATTGTGAAAAATATGAAAACTTTAATGCACAAAACCTAGTTAATTAATATCCATTAATTAACTAGGTTTTGTGAATTAAAGTTCTTTATAGTTAATGCCTTTTTGTTATTTCAATGTTCCGTTTTTTCTCACGGCTTGTAGTGCGATAAGAAAGAAAATAACTTTTAATTTAAAAAGAACAATGACGTTTGTTCACCTTTTGATCGCCATGCTAAATATGCATTTTCTATTAGATGCGTCATCAAGTAAAATACCAAGAAAAAAATTATTATAATTATTTAATTAACTTAAATTACTAACAGAAATAACATTAGGTATACAAGAGACAGTGGTCTCCGCACTAGGCCACAGTCTGTCCCGTGGAGGGCTGGGTGAGACTCAAGGACTGCTTTGTTTGAGATAAACTTTGAAGAAGGAAATAAAAAGGAAAATAAATGACAGTAAATATAAAGATAAAAGTTTTTTTGTTGGTAAGGGTTCATCCCAGAAACTCGTTTGTAATGTAGCCACATTCAACGGGAAGGTTATAAGGTATTTTTCATCCCGAAATTCCCTCTGGAACGGACAAAACGCATGTAAAACCGCGGGGCGCTGCTAGAACAATATATATCTGTAACCCATCAGGTGGTAAGCGAGGACGGCAGGACCCTCGGTCCGCACGAAGAAGGCGAGCTGTGGATCAAGTCGCCGCTGCGCATGAAGGGCTACATGGGCGACGCGGCGGCCGGCGACGCGCTCTTCGACGCGCAGGGCTACGTGCGCACCGGAGACATCGGCTACTACGACACCGAGGGGTTCTTCTTCATAGTCGACCGGCTGAAGGAGCTCATCAAGTATAAGGGGTTCCAGGTGAGGACGTTATGTTGTGTGTAGTTAATACATTCACGAAACAATCGTCCACCAATGTTTGGTGCTACGTCATCCTTAGATTTGGGAGTTGGATATGTTTTGTTTATTGGGCTACCCACGTGGCTGGTTACGATACGTAAAATAGTCTGTAGTCATGCCGAAACACTAGGGTTACTTACAAAAATGAAGACATCCCCTCCGGGATCCCAGTAACTATTTACGGAAACAAAACTACGCATTGCTTCGAATTGCATAATTCAAACCCAATTTTTTATTTATTCTCTCTATCCTTAAAATTACCAAAATCAGATCAACATACGTTTAGGAGTAATAACGGCAGAAACAAAAATACTATAGCATTCATAACAATATTACGATATAAACTCCCGCGCCCGGGATATCTTTTAACCATTGTGAAAAGAGAGTGGCTTGTTTGAACTCTTAACAAACAATACCGTACGCGGTTCCTCCAGGTAGCCCCGGCTGAGCTGGAAGCGCTGCTGCTGCAGCACGGCGGCGTGGCGGAGGCGGGCGTGGTGGGGCTGCCCGACGAGGCGGCCGGCGAGCTGCCCGTCGCCTTCGTCGTCAAGCAACCCAACGCCGCCGTCTCCGAGAAGGAGTTGGTCGACTTTGTCGCTAAGAGGGTCAGTATTTCTTTAAAAAATACAAGTTGTTTATTTGGAAACGATTAAAATGTACAAAGTTTGATATTGATGATATACGCGTTAACGTGAGCTGTGTTGCGAATATCAACGCTCTCCGTCGGAAGTAATACAAAAAGTATAGTAGGTACTGTGACTTACCTTTCATAAATTTTATAATATTGGCGGAAGGTATCAAAAGACACTAAGTATAAAACCTGTAGTGATCTATAATCGTGGTTTATTTATGCCGAATTATGATTGTCGTTGGTACAACAGGGATTTAGGGCCGTCGTTCCTATAATGTAACAATGAACAATTTCCAGACCATATTCATAATAACACCATTAAACCCGTATCTATTACCCTTTGTTTCGTTATAAAATAAATAACACTAATTAAAATATAATTGTAGAAAGTTATTATTATTTTATTCAAATGCTGTGAATTTTCTCACATATTACTTTTTGTCCCGTTCTCTTTATTACAAGTATGTTATTAAGTAAAATGGTTACGGTTTTTTGTTTAAATTATTATAAATTTAATATTTGAATTATTAGAAGGCAAATTGGTAGGTATCAATTATTTTCAAGGTTTCAAACAAAAAAGGCCAATCTAATAGAAGTAAAAACCAATTGTTTTGTGAGTAATCGGTCCATATCCTTCTTGAATTAGTAACGCCTTGTGTTCTTTTCCTTATTTTTATGATGTTTTTGTGACTAGTTGTCTATTCCTTGGATTTTATATATTTTGTTTAATGTCATCTCATCAGGTATCTTCAGCGAAGCATTTACGAGGTGGAGTGGTGTTCCTCAACGAAATACCCAAGAACGCGTCCGGCAAAATACTTAGGAGAGAACTAAGAGATATGTTGAAAAAACATATAAAAAGCAAACTGTGAATTTCCTCGAAGTAAACGCTAGTACAAAAAGTATTCCATTGATTTTACAATTGTTGCAACTGTTTTATTTATTGTTAAGTTTATGTTAATGGTGAATGAAAATACAAAGATTTTTTAACAGTATAAAGTATATTATTAACATCCCAGTATAAATATAAATAGTTTATAGAGGTAAACTAAGTTACTTATTAGCTAGAGTATCTTTTAATTCTTGTGGAAGTTTGTTGAGAGCGTAGTTGTGTAGGTCGTCGGTGACGGCCGCTAGGACGCCTGTCTTGTTGGGCTTGGCTTCAGTGGCTCCATATTTGTAAAAGTTACCGATAACATCTGTAAGTTTCCCTCCCGCGGCAGCCAACACGGCCTCTGGTGCACACGTGTCCCATTTCTTACACCCAGGACTCGCAAACAAGTAGATTGAAGCCTTCCCTTCCAGTAATTGAAGTACCTTTAATAAGATTAAGGAAATAGAAAAACTTTTCTTTATTGACTGTTTCTATTGTTAAGTCATGTTGATAGTGTTTCTCTATCTTGAGAATAAATCTTCATGATTATTATCAGAATAATATCAATCTAGTAACTATATTCACAAAAATATAATGATAACAAACACTACAACCTTTCTAATGTTCTTATCAGGTACTAATGCATATATTTTATGATGCTCTTATCTCACACTTTATTTATTGACTAGCAGAGCCCCGCGGTTTTTTCCCGTAGGAATTTCGGGATGAAAAATAGCCTTCCCGTAGAATGTGGCTATCCATTGCAAAAAGAATTATTCAAATTGGATTGGTAATTTCTGAGATTAACATGTTCAAACAAACAAACTCTTGAGCTTTATTATATTAGTATAGATATAGATGATGCAAAACTTACTTTGTAGCCCGCTCCTCCTACTCTCAATATTTGTGCGGCATTCATGGCTTGTAATGCTTGCTCCACTACGGGGTTGGAGTGGCTCCTGGTGGTGGTGATGACGAGGGAGTCCGGAGGCGGCGCCGGGGTGTACCCCCCC
Organism: Cyclophora albipunctata; assembly: GCA_963082685.1. Classification (NCBI taxonomy): domain Eukaryota; kingdom Metazoa; phylum Arthropoda; class Insecta; order Lepidoptera; family Geometridae; genus Cyclophora; species Cyclophora albipunctata. The sequence continues at coordinate 7,306,206 of OY720129.1, read as the reverse complement.
ACGCCGGCTCCCTGCAGCCCCCAAATAGTCCTCCCTATCTTCTTCTCCCCTCCACTAACATTCTTGAAGTAAGGCTGATGGATCACTCCAGCCACTGGTTTCTCATTCACAGATATTCCTATCAAAACTGTCACATGTTCCAGGAAACCTAAAACAATAAGGTTTTTTACAACTGATTGTTGTTATTCATAAATTAAAAAACCATCATGCAATGCACATGCATATAAAACAGCTAGTTGCTACAACCCACAATATCTATAATGATTAGTGTTTTACTTTTTAGCCTTATAGTAATTCTATTAGTATATAATATTTAGTGGTTTAGTATCTATATAATAACACAACTAATTCTTTTTTTTATACCTATTTGTGACTAATATCCCATTCCCATACAATTACTACTGAAATCTTACATTTAATTTACCATAATTTGATTGTAGCAAACTTAAATACCATTTGATACTAATAAATGGATGTGTTAAATACATTTTCCATCTTTCCCAAGGATCTCTCTTCAACATAAGGGCACCTAGAATTTTAAAGATATAAAAGCTGATCAGCCGTACATACACCAGAATATTTAACCCGGCGAGCGTAAGGTTGGGTGTGGTACACCCAGACCTAAAAAAATTTATCAATATTTGAATAGCGAATTGTTATAACGTTTCGCGCGCCTGAGTAGCTGCGCGGGGGGAGGTACGGAAACGTCGCCTGCCACTGATTCGGTCGCCGGCCGCCCGCTGCATGGTGTAGACGAGGATGAAGCTGTCAGCGGGTGTGTGAGACCCACCTTACGCTACTTGTAACAAATTTCAACAAACACATTTTATTTATTTTTATTATTTTGTATTGTTTTATTGCTTTATTTTGAGGATAAAAATCTAGAATGTCGTATGAACACAACCAAAACCGATTATTAAGGCTTTTCGAAGAAGCTGAAGACAGTTCTGCTGACGAATCTGGTAGTGACCAAAATATTGATAATGTAAGTGAAAGAAGCATAGAAAGTGACACAGAGCAGGAGTTGGATGACGAAGAACAGACTGCAGGATTAGAGAATGATAAAGGTAAGTAGTAGCTGTTTGCTGGGGAAAAATGGAACGAAATGGTTCACAGTAACAAACAGGTCTAATGAACGTACCAGGTCATTTTCGTCTGTGAAAACTGCACCAGATCTCAAGATGAATAAGTATTTTTTTATTAGATGTATTGTCCAGTATAAGTTTGTTTTGTTTTTATATTTATTCTATTAGAAGAAAAATACTTTATGTTGTTTTTACTTTAATATTTTTGAAAAAAAGTGATTAATATGTGCCATTACTAATAAATATAAGTTTGAATTTGTAATTTCATATTATAAAGAAAAATAATGATTTTTTATTTAATTTCACCTTTAAATTAGTTCAAAATAAAAGTTAATATTAGTTTAGTATTCAATAAAATAAATAGTAATAATAATAGTGTATTAAAACCACACAATCACTATCTGGGTGTGTCACACCCACCTAGCGCTTTGTGTTACATATTCTAACCTTACGCTCGTCGGGTTAAAATATATTTACATCACAGCTCACCAGAAGCTCAGCACAAATAAAATAGTGAAGACAGACCTTGTGTATACTCCGAAGTCCCGTCGAGGGGATCCACCCACACTACAATGTCTTCCTCTTTTACTTCTTGCAAGTTTTGAGGGCATTTCAGAGACAGCACCTCTTTGTCTGTGTCTATTATGATCCAGTCACTGGGTACTTCGCCCTGGAAGGTTACAAGTTACATAAAAAAGTCTACAATTATTTAGTTCTGCTGATTGCTAAGCAGAGACAAAACTTGAAAAAGAAATTAAATAATTACCTGATTGTCTGCACTATCTTCTTCGCCTATAATGTTTAGCTTAGGATATTGAGCGGCAAGAGAAGCAATAATGCACCTTTGAGCTGATCTGTCTGCTTCAGTCTGGAGGTCATCTTTACCCTACAATACAATAACGAAAGTAAGTAACAGCTAAGACAGGTAAGGGGGATATCCGTTCATCTGTGTAAATTATGAAAAGACTACAGAGATAAGACATAGAAAGATAAATTAGTCCAAAATTACCTTCTCCACAATTCCTAGCTCCCCTTTGCTCATGACATCACGAACTATTTTGCCAGCTCTGTTGGCCACCGATACCGAAGAAGCCAAAATTTTCACTATAAGAGGCACTGGAGCGGACATTGTTTTAAAATATTGTTAGAACCTAGTGTTAATAATTATCAACAAATAACAAATGGTTACAATACTATCGTAATGATAGTTATGACTATATAATAACGAGATTGTGGTCTATAGGTCAGTAAAAGTATAACGATGCTTACAATAATTTTATGACCTAATTTATAAATAAATTATATGAATGCAAAGAGTCACTTCACAACACCTTCACAAAGTACAACCAAGACCAACACCCACCACCAACAAAGTTTAACACCAGACGTCAAGCAAGTCACACACAGACAGCGTCAAGTGCACTGCACGTCACGTCAAGTGAGTGACTCAAACTCAAGTGTCAAAAGTGAATGTTGTTGTCAAGCAAGAAGTAGACTTATGTGCTAAAATTATCGATCGTTATCGACAATCGATATTTTCATATGGTCACGATCACGGAAAAGGAAGTCATAATGGGTTTAAAATTTATTTCAGGGCCTTGCTTTGTGTGCTTTGTTCTGGTTCTGGTTCTAAACCCGAGCCCTGAGCCCACTCACTTAATTTTTACTCATTAATTTATACTTTAAGTTTGGTACTTACACACTACATTAATTTCTAAGTATTAATGCTAAACACGTTCTTTGGGATTTGTTATTATAGATTGATAATTTTGCTAAAAATTGAAGTGCATTTTACTAAGGTATTTATATAAATACATTCATTGAGTCCTCCTTTGCATTATTACTAATAATGATTCCGCTTTCACCAAAACTTTCCGCATGCGGAATTCCGTAGACCTATCATAATGCTTCCAGATTCTCTCAAGCATTCGCCGGAATTTCTTTTTTGAGCCCAAGCCCAAAAAAGAAATTCCGGCGAATGCTATTACTATTCCAGAGAGTAAAAAAGGCGGGATTGAATAAAACAAATTAATTTCTTACTACTTTTTATTATAAAAATCTTTCCATAATAGAAATGAAAGTATACCATAATGTAAATATACAACATTATTGTTTAACTGATCATATATTTATTTCTAAAAATATTTGTATTAACTATGCATTTCCCTTTCCATCGATAACCATGTTTCTAAAACACCTCTTACTAATAAAAGATAGAACATTAAAACTAACGATATAATTTATAAATAATAACATTAAATCTTTCTTTGTTATATACTTCGATCAACAATACAAAAGTTGTGTATTGTTGATCGAAGGTTATATATGTTTGATCTCAGGACATTATTATGATATGATAGCTATTGTTATTGATTTGTATAGCTATGTTTATTTCACAGAAATGCTATCTCAGACGATTTTCATAATGTATAAGGCACTTAATTAAAATCGACAACTTAGTACATTAACTTAGGTATTATTTAAATAATGCCATTACATAATTGCAATTATTATCACCTAAAGTGTATTTAAAATTATATAAAAAACCTAACTTTGCGCGAAGCGACGGTTTGACTGTTATGTATGTATGTATGTATGTTATGTATTGAAAGAAAGTAAAAAAGTATTATTTTTCAGTCATTGAAATTACTATTTAACTATTGAAATAATACAATGTTTAAAATGTTTCCAGAATCCATTTCGGACTATCAATAAATGTAACAGAAATGTCAGTCGCTCGCATAGCTTGCCCCAACCAACGGCGAAGGTTCAACAATATTTAAAATGCTTATAAAATTTATAATTAACTAAATGCTCAAAAACTTTAACTTCCAAACAAATAAAATAAATAGTTGTAGTACTTTATATTAGTGCGCCAAAATAAAAGCTCGTGTTTCATTCATTTTTATCTTCCTCAGCTAAAATACTACTTAAACTATTTTTATAAATCTTTAGTAATCTTTATTTGTACAACTACGAAGTACGATTCTACAAAAAAATATGTATAACTAAAATTGAGCTTATTATATTTTTAATCTTAAATAAAATTACATTTACGGTCGTACTCAGAGACGAAAATTAAGTAATTGGCGTTATTTTGCATACATAACATGTCAAAAACACTTGATAAACTCTGCTATTTAATTATTCGACGTCTCTGAGTACGAAGGTAAGTGTGGCTTGTGTATCATAATTTTATTCAGTCCCTACATCAATATGTTCAGTTAAAGTGTCTTTAAAAATGCTAAGCATCTTATAGGTAGGCACTGCATACAATTTATAGGCACTAGACAAGCCACATCTAAAACCCATAAACAATCCGCCTAATTCGAGAACAAACACTAATATTAATAACTTGATTGCTAAGATACCTAAAAACCACATTTAGCATTAAATTAGCATATAAAACTTGTATTAACTTTAGTCCATGTTTTGAAATGAGGCGGGTTAACATTAAAAATAGTCTTTGACATCAGTGACATTTCTTTCTCTCTCTAAAGAGTTATTCGTCTTGCTCCTCATCTTCTTGCTCACTGTCCTCATTGTCCTCGGTAACTTTCTGCAGGATATGTTTGATGATCTGGTCTATGGTGTGGGTGTCGAGCATTTTGGCCACGTTCCTGTCATCGACTACGTAGAGGAAGAGATGCTTAGCGTTCTCCCGCAGCCGTTGTACTCGCGTCCATTTGTCGCGGTCAGCCGGCTTCGCACCGCAGTTCTCTATCACCTTCTCTAAAACCTGTTTTTAAGTTAGAAATCGCAACTTTTAGATTTGTAAAATGAATATGGATTTTTTGTAGTTTATTAAGTTAGGGTAAGTTTATTAGGAACTAGGGAGGCCCAAACTAGATAACGAAGTTCAGCCCAGCTAGTCTTGAATTACAACTTCCAATCCAACATAATTGAGCTCAGGCAGTACATTTATGTTATGGTCAGAACTTTGTCCTTATGTACTACTTTTGACTGATCAAGTGTTTCAACCCTCACACACAGGTCAAGTTTTTTGTAATACTTACCACATCTATGGACTCGTCAGGCCAGCCCAGGCACTCAAGCGTGTCTGCGTCCACCAGCTGGATCAGCAGCTGACTCAACTGCTCCGCCAGCATCTCTTCAGACATGAGCGGACTGTCGGAATCCTGGAATATATTTATACATGAATATTGTTATTGTAGTATAGAGCACAGTAGTGTGTATGGTCTGCTAATTATTATATAGAGAATATTCTAACTATCCTTACACATAATAAATAACCTTTATTTTAACAAAGTACCCCACCGCATCAGTCTACTATCGCACGTATCAGCGATTTTCAAAACGGCAGGTTTCCCTCGAGAACAGTTAGTGTATGCATGTTGTTCTCCTACCTTGCCCTTAGAGCTGGTGCTGTCAGTGGACTTGTTCTGTTCGTCCGAGGTGTCCGCCAGCTGCATGCCGCCGTACAGCACGTTAGGCCCGCCGTACCCCTCCAGGATGCGTTCCGACTCCACATCGAGCATGGCTAGGATGGATTCCATTTCGGACTTGGTGACACGATCGGTGGTATTCTTCACTTTCTATAAAAAAAAGTTGGTAGTTAGTTGATTTGGTACAAATAAATATGAACCATTTTGTTTTGACCTAGCTTGTATTATCAGTAAATATCTTGTCGCATTGCATAGTTATTGATAAGAAAATGTTAAAATCGTCGAATATTGACCAGCGGCGTCATCGCATAGGAAGATGACCTCATAAAATCTTCATAAAGTGATCATGTAGGGCAGGCGCTCTCAAATACACTCCACGGCACATCGATTTTGGGACAGCATCAATGAAACTGCCACGAATCCAATTTGAAAAAGCTCACAAATGTTGTAGAGGAGTTGGGAGTTATTCCCCGGGGGTGCACGTGGTAGGTGGGCGTACCAGCACTTGGCGCACGTGCGCGAGGTGCGCGCGGAACACGGGCGCGTGGTAGGGTAGGGTGGTCGTACCAGCACTTGGCGCACGTGCGCGAGGTGCGCGCGGAACACGGGCGCGTGGTAGGGTAGGGTGGTCGTACCAGCACTTGGCGCACGTGCGCGAGGTGCGCGCGGAACACGGGCGCGTGGTAGGGTAGGGTGGTCGTACCAGCACTTGGCGCACGTGCGCGAGGTGCGCGCGGAACACGGGCGCGTGGTAGGGTAGGGTGGTCGTACCAGCACTTGGCGCACGTGCGCGAGGTGCGCGCGGAACACGGGCGCGTGGTAGGGTAGGGTGGTCGTACCAGCACTTGGCGCACGTGCGCGAGGTGCGCGCGGAACACGGGCGCGTGGTAGGGTAGGGTGGTCGTACCAGCACTTGGCGCACGTGCGCGAGGTGCGCGCGGAACACGGGCGCGTGGTAGGGTAGGGTGGTCGTACCAGCACTTGGCGCACGTGCGCGAGGTGCGCGCGGAACACGGGCGCGTGGTAGGGTAGGGTGGTCGTACCAGCACTTGGCGCACGTGCGCGAGGTGCGCGCGGAACACGGGCGCGTGGTAGGGTAGGGTGGTCGTACCAGCACTTGGCGCACGTGCGCGAGGTGCGCGCGGAACACGGGCGCGTGGTAGGGTAGGGTGGTCGTACCAGCACTTGGCGCACGTGCGCGAGGTGCGCGCGGAACACGGGCGCGTGGTAGGGTAGGGTGGTCGTACCAGCACTTGGCGCACGTGCGCGAGGTGCGCGCGGAACACGGGCGCGTGGTAGGGTAGGGTGGTCGTACCAGCACTTGGCGCACGTGCGCGAGGTGCGCGCGGAACACGGGCGCGTGGTAGGGTAGGGTGGTCGTACCAGCACTTGGCGCACGTGCGCGAGGTGCGCGCGGAACACGGGCGCGTGGTAGGGTAGGGTGGTCGTACCAGCACTTGGCGCACGTGCGCGAGGTGCGCGCGGAACACGGGCGCGTGGTAGGGTAGGGTGGTCGTACCAGCACTTGGCGCACGTGCGCGAGGTGCGCGCGGAACACGGGCGCGTGGTAGGGTAGGGTGGTCGTACCAGCACTTGGCGCACGTGCGCGAGGTGCGCGCGGAACACGGGCGCGTGGTAGGGTAGGGTGGTCGTACCAGCACTTGGCGCACGTGCGCGAGGTGCGCGCGGAACACGGGCGCGTGGTAGGGTAGGGTGGTCGTACCAGCACTTGGCGCACGTGCGCGAGGTGCGCGCGGAACACGGGCGCGTGGTAGGGTAGGGTGGTCGTACCAGCACTTGGCGCACGTGCGCGAGGTGCGCGCGGAACACGGGCGCGTGGTAGGGTAGGGTGGTCGTACCAGCACTTGGCGCACGTGCGCGAGGTGCGCGCGGAACACGGGCGCGTGGTAGGGTAGGGTGGTCGTACCAGCACTTGGCGCACGTGCGCGAGGTGCGCGCGGAACACGGGCGCGTGGTAGGGTAGGGTGGTCGTACCAGCACTTGGCGCACGTGCGCGAGGTGCGCGCGGAACACGGGCGCGTGGTAGGGTAGGGTGGTCGTACCAGCACTTGGCGCACGTGCGCGAGGTGCGCGCGGAACACGGGCGCGTGGTAGGGTAGGGTGGTCGTACCAGCACTTGGCGCACGTGCGCGAGGTGCGCGCGGAACACGGGCGCGTGGTAGGGTAGGGTGGTCGTACCAGCACTTGGCGCACGTGCGCGAGGTGCGCGCGGAACACGGGCGCGTGGTAGGGTAGGGTGGTCGTACCAGCACTTGGCGCACGTGCGCGAGGTGCGCGCGGAACACGGGCGCGTGGTAGGGTAGGGTGGTCGTACCAGCACTTGGCGCACGTGCGCGAGGTGCGCGCGGAACACGGGCGCGTGGTAGGGTAGGGTGGTCGTACCAGCACTTGGCGCACGTGCGCGAGGTGCGCGCGGAACACGGGCGCGTGGTAGGGTAGGGTGGTCGTACCAGCACTTGGCGCACGTGCGCGAGGTGCGCGCGGAACACGGGCGCGTGGTAGGGTAGGGTGGTCGTACCAGCACTTGGCGCACGTGCGCGAGGTGCGCGCGGAACACGGGCGCGTGGTAGCGGCGCACGTGGCGCGCCAGCTGCACGCCGCGCACGTAGGCGCGCGCCGACACGCAGTACATGCAGCGCCGCGGCCGGTCCAGCGTGTGCGTGCTCATGTGACGACGCATGTTCGCTTCTTCGGGAAACTTCTTGTTGCACAGCTCGCAAGAAAAGCCTGCAAACACGCAACTCATTATTAAGACTGGTTCAGATTACGACCACCAATCGTTAGTATATCGCATCGTGGGCTGTGGACGTGGTCGCATCACTCGCGAGGCTAACTATAATCCATATCATTCCATGTCTGTATCAGTTCATTACTAATAAAGAAGTTGGCTAGCGCGAGTCAAAGTGTACAATGCGAAAAACAATGCGACTACTTACTCTTTTTACCGTGAATCTGCAGGTGTTCGATTAAACTGACCATGTCGGGGAACTCCTTCTTATACCGCGAACAGAAGTCCAGCGGGCAAACCAAACGATTTTCACCTTTGTGTTTCACCATATGAGATTGTCTAGAATAAAAAAGATAATGAGACATGAACATAACATGAAATGAGACTATCCCAATGAGAAATTTAAAAAAAACCATGTACTTTTCAGTTATTGTCCTGTTCAATTAAAAACATGTTTTATTGTAGAACTTGTGAATATTTTAGTTCCAAAAGAGAAACAAAGCTAAGGGGGCTTTAAAATTTAATATGTATTTCAACTTAAATAATAAAACAGAAGTGTTGGTTATACACGTCAGATTTGAACACATAAAATAAGAAGGTTGTAGTCTTCTTTTCATCCCGAAATTGCCACAGTTTCTGTGTTACAACGCGGATAAAACGGCAGCACGAATAAGAAGAAGAAGCACGCTAGTTAACTTACAAGTGTTCTATGTTGAGCGACTCCTTGCAATACGAGCACTGTATGCGATGCTTCTCCATGTGGCGCTGCAGCTGCGAGCGCTGGATGTAGGAGCTGCCGCAGACGGAGCACTTGTACGGCTTGTTGTTCACGTGCGTCAGAATGTGCCGCCGCATCACCTCTACGGTGAACGTGCTGTACGAGCACTGGGGGAACAAATCGTTAATGTTATTTAGTTTAGTAACTTTATTAGTACCTCCCTAGTTTTTTTGATAAGATGGTATCTAAACTAATAATATAGAGAGGTTTGTTTGTTTGTTTGTAAGGGCTTATCTCAGAAACTACTAGTCTGATATCTTCTTCTTCACCGAGTGGATGGTCACCCTGACCAATCCTGGTGTCAGAGTTATTGAGCCGCCAAAGGCCTCTGACATGGCTCATGTAACAACTACTATCCGTAGAAAGTAACCGGGACCGACGGTTTAACGGGACCTCCGAAGCACAGAATCATCTTACTTTTCGGGCAATCAGGTGATTCAGCCTGCAATACCCTAACGAAACTGAGGGCAGTCTCACAAAGAGGTTTGTGTGAGATATTGTCCCCACCGGGAATCGAACCCGGAAGTCTGATATGAATAGTTCTTTTTGTAACCGGTACACATATTCAACGTGAGGTTATAGGTATTTTTTATGCGGGTATAACTGCGGGCCGTTGCTAGTGTATTAGTATATGGTTGGTATGGCTTAGATGCTTAGTATGACAAAGCTTTGGTTTGTTTCAGCCATCTTTTGACAGAATTAACTGAACTTAGTACATCTTTTTAGATAGCTTCTAAAGTTTTTGGGAGATCAAGTCTCCTACCTATGTAACTAATAATTAACAATGTAACAATGTTATTATGTAAACATGTACATTTTCTTACCTTTCTATTATTTATCCACAAGTTAGCAGAAGAGGACAGAAAATACAAACATTACAAAGAGTTACAAGCACAAACCAGAGATTACTTGATACAGATTCATTAAAAATATCATACAATAGCAGTACAAGTGATCAAGTAATTGTTGTTCAATATACATAATACTCATTTTAAGAATAATATAACAGCTAATAATAAATGATTGTAGAAAGCAAAGTGAATTGTCACACGAGCTGATTATTTACCAACAATGTACACACTTTTGTTTATTTAATCATAGTAATTTGATGACATACCACTGCACATGAGTATTTCTTCTCTCCATGTATTTCCAAGTGCTTGGTCATGGCCGCCCGCGATGATGTTGATTTATTGCAATGGTCACAGATGAACTGGTTTGGGGTACCTATGGCAAAATGGAATTTATTTAGAGAGGTCACAGTTTTCCCCCCAACCTATCCTTCGGGAATTTTATTAGAAACTTGGACTGTGTTACTTTTCATCTTATCCGTTTAATTATAACTCCCTTTTATTTTAGGTTTATTAGGATTGTGGTTTTACTCAATCAATATGGTAAATAGCCTTCCCGTTGAATATGGCTATCCATTACAAAAAGTATATTAGAGATTTCAATGTTTCGAGCATATGTTATTGTATGTAAAAGACTAGTTAAATTTCACAGATAATCTTTTGACCTTTTGTTATAACAAAATTCTTCTAGAATAAATGATCAATAAACCCTCAAGGTAAGCTTTTATAAAACCAACCTGAATGTTTAGCATGCCAATGCCTGATTAGTTTTGTTTGATTTTTACTATTAAATTGACATGATTTGCAGAAGAACATCTTCACTTTCATGTGAGACTCGCGGAGGTGAACTATCAAGTTGTCTTTTCTCGTGAAGATTGCATGGCATATCTGAAATAAGAATCACAAAATTGTACGCAATAAAATGTAGTCTTCTTGTTTATTATAGCCTAGAATAGTGATTGGTATTCTGTACTATTAAACTCTTTTACCATAGAAAACTTACTTTCGAGTTTCTAAGATAGGAAATAGTAGCAAGTGATAGGAATCTTAGAGCTTAAACGAAGATATTGGTTAATTTATTTAAAGGGCTGTTAAATGATTAAAAGCATAGGTAACAAATGGGTAAACTAAGGAAAGTAAACAATCCAAAACATATCTCACCTCACATGGGAACTTGGCCACAGATTTTCCACATCCCTTCTGATCCATGTGACGGAACACATGAGCTTGTCGCACAAATGTCTTCCCACAGTTCTCACAGCTGAAAGCAGGTTTCCCATGGGCTTTCTTATGGTGCATATCTAATATTTCCTCATTGGGACATACTACATTGCATTTGTTACAAGCAATACTGCCCGGAGTAGTGGAATGTTCCATCAATAAATGTTCTAAGTAATTCTGCTCCAGCTTGAAGTACTTATTAGTACATTCTTTACAGTGAAATTTCTGAAAAATTTAGAAAAATATTGAATATCTTTCAGGATAAAAAGAATTGAACATGTTTTGTTTTTAAATAACTGGTAAACAAACCTTGGATTTCTGAAGAAAAACATTTCCATTATCGACTTCAATATGCAACAGCGTGATGCCATCCGTGTCACTAATATTTAAAGTGCCGGGGTCGACATCATTATCAACTTCGTTTGAATGGTCAGGGCCTTCAACCTCAACTTCTTCAATTTTTATAGTGTTCCATTTCTTTTTTTCCATTACGACATCCTTCTTTTTGTTTTTAGATCCTGGTGGACGACCCAGTCGTTTCAGTTTTGGTGGCATCTTCATGAATTATTGTTGGTTTGAGAATACAAAATTGTTTTCATTATAATCTTATAGCTGGTAGAATAACATGGCTGTAATGGATTTGGAATTCGTAAATAACTCCGGAATTTCCAGAAAGCCACTTCCAGGAACTTTTGATATTACTTTCACCCAGGCGTTATTATGGGCACAGGGGTGCCGCATCCATTTTGTAAAAGTCCCTGATGATAACTTGCTTCACCATTTTAGCAGGCGCAATGAAAGTTGGATTGGAAACGAAACCAACAAATAAAAAATACAAGTCAAAAAACTTCACAAGTCACAACTTTGCCACGTAAACTTCACCACAGATTAATATCTGAATTGAAAATTTGAAATAGTTCATTAATTTTAAAGTTGATTATTCACTATCAAACCATGAACAAACCACGCTGTCAGATTAGAAAATGTTTTATACCATGAGTTTTTTTGTAGATCTGTGGCACCTCAACAGATTAAAAATAGCTAGATTGTATTTTATAATTTCCGGTTCCATAATGTAAACGGCGGGAATGTTAATTGATCTAGCAACTTGCAACAATTTATTTATTTAATAAAATAAAGACATAGTGAACCTACATTGCAACAACAAAAAATAATAGGAGTGGAATTTTGTGACTATAGATAGATAGAAAACTAACGGTAGAATATTTTAGCTTTTAATGTTTGTTAAAGATAGTGACGGATTTTGTTGTCATAGTGACGATAACTCTAACATTGTTTGTGTTCTGTTGCGTAGCTTTCAGTTGGTTACGTTGGTTACAAAGTTGATTTGATTATCAATAACTATCATCATAGTGATGATAATAAATATTTTATTACTATTAATTGCGTAAAATGCATAATGGAAAAAGAGTTAGGAACCGAAGTGATAAAAACGACTCAAACTGCATTAGGAAAATATGTAAAGCGACCGCCACTTAGTGATAAGCTATTACGAAAACCCCCTTTCCGATTCTTACACGATATTATAACAGCTGTGAGTATTGATTTATTTGAATATTTTACTAGGTTCTAGGTAAAACCTTTGATGGTGTAGGTACGAAAATAACTAATGGTACATTATTTTAGGTTCTGAAGTCTACTGGTTTCTTCGAAGGATTATTTGATGAAAATGAACTGGTTTCGGACAATGTTAAAGATCGAGAGAGTAAAATAAATTTTCTAGCTAAAGTAATTTCCGTGCTAAGTAAGTTTACACAGGTTTTAAAATATAAGTACAATTACTTCTTATTTTCAATTATTTTACAAATGAGGTATAGTAAGATGCCCAATAAATATTGATTGCATGAGCGTTTTCTTCGTGGCGTGCATAACTACAGCGATGTAACTTATCGCGTTTGTTGAGCAACATGCACCATGGTCAAAATATTAACCGCAGAGAGCTACGAAGGGCATTGTCGATCCCGATCATTTCAATTGTTACACCATGTTGAAGCTCTTTGGGCGGTCTTAAAACTTCCAACTCCGTTTACTATAAGGCTACTGAAAATTACATTTTATACTTACCTACCTATTTTTATTAAATAACAGGTTCGACAACCGGTAAATCAATAGCAGCCAAACCTTCTAAAATCGTAGCAGGACAAGAAGCCGATAAAACGAATGAGTTACTACAATGTCTAGCATACGCTTTAGACAAAAAAATATCATCCCAAGAAGCTGTCAAGAGATATAAAGAAAGTCTAAAAGCACCATCAAACGATACGAAACCTAAAGACAAAGAATCTATTACTAGCACAAAGAAAAGTAATGATGCAAAGAAATTAACATCCAAGAGCAGTGAGAAGTTAACCACCAGTAAAAAAGAACTTACCACTAAAAATGAAAAAACTAAAACAAACGAGTCCAAGTCTAAAAAGAAGGAAAGTGAAGTGAAAAATGAATCTCAGTCTAAAAAATCTTCAAACAAAATAGTCAAAAAGGGATCCATAGATGAAATTCAATCAACGAAAACGAATGTACAGAAGAATGTTATCGAACCGAATCCAAATAAAGATTACAATAATAAAATTAATGAAGAACTTGACAATAAATCACTTACAGAAGTTATTTCAACACATAAACCAAATAATTTAGAAGAAAACAACAAACCAGAGGAACCTATTTATTTGCAAATAGATCAAAATGAAGTTAAACTTAACAGCTCTTATACTATTTTAGATAACGATTTAAATTCATCATCCTCGTCACAAGATCTTATGGGCGAGAGTTACAGACATGAAGAAAACGATAACAGATCTGAATTATATGAACCAGAAGTAAAACATAGCGATTGGGAGGAAAGAAAAAGTAATGACACCGCATTCAAATCTGAGAGTAGTGATTCTTTGGTTCTACACGACAAAATAGCACCAATGAAACAACAATTATCATTCAATAGGGAAAATATCGATGCAGAAATAAAGGCTAACGAAACAGTCCGTAATAGTCAAACGACGTCGAATGCCAATGCTAAGCCAGTGGAGATCGTCAGACCACCCAGCGTTCGACCTTCTTCGTCTAGACCTGGAGCGCCACGTCTTAGAGAGAAAATAGACAATATTATCCCGGAAGATAATTTACTTTTAGCTAAAGTGAATATAATTGCTGAGAATTCGAATATTGAAGAAGTTAGTATGAGATTACTTTCAAATATTTTGTAAGTAGAGTTTATTACGCAAAATTAAAACTGATTACTTTTAGGAAGAAGAGTCGAGCGTAATAATTGTTGACCAGCTCATTGAATCTGAAGGAGCGGATGATCAACAAACGAGTTTTCAATCCAATGAACATGGCCATCTTGTTCAACAAATTTTGGACTCACAGAAAGAATATTCCCAGGCTGCTGGCAAAACGGAAATCGTAAGTAAAAAAGACAGCAAGGCAAATTATGACCACGGTGACGTTACTGCACAGGACAGCCACGTGAATGCTGTGAAGAACATTTACTTACAGCTGTGGTGGTTTTATTTATGTAACTATTATATTTGGTTATCCTGCAGGAATGGCAGCTTGGCGCCCACAAAGCAATGGACACAGTTAACCATGAAATCGAGCAAATACGCTTCAACATTCAAGCAATGTCGCGGGTGGCGAACCCTTTGGGGAAACTACTCGACCACATTCAGGAAGACGTAGAGATCATGCGCCAGGAACTACAGCAATGGACTGACATTTACGAGGAAGTATCTAAGGATATGGTTAAACAGAAAACGTTAGTTACTTATATGAATGCATACTTCTAGAAATCTAGAAAAATAATAGATAAGTATTCGATTTTCTTAATACATTAATGTAAATTTCAGGGCGAGTGAAGAAACTTTGGTACCTCTTCAATCTCGTTTAAAACAACTCAAAATGGACATTGAAGAAAAACACGACAAAATAAATGATCTCAAAGTTCTCGTACATAAAAATTCAACAAGAATTGAAAAATTATTAGCCAATGGGAGTGTGCAATAACAGATATTATACTGACTTAATAAATTATTCTGTGTAAATCAATATATTTGTTCATAAACCTAAAATAAAAGCACATGTTAATTTAGAAATATACATACATTTTATTACAATATTAAAGAAAATACTTCGTTTCGACTAAATACTTAAAAAATATTTCATTAAAATTAAGGCTTAAACTGAATATAAAATGACTGGAAGATAGGCTAGTTAGGGTCTATGCCGTTTGTCCCCGAACACCGAGTCACCGAATCGTGGGGCAGCGGTACTTTAATTTAATATTTTAAATTACGTTGTCCACATACTCGGTGGAATGAGGTTCTGGCACTATCCGGGCGGTACCGCGGCACTCTCGCTTGTCTTGTGCGTGTTATGGTCACAGCTCTAACCAAATGCAGTCATTACTAGTCAATTGATCACTAGCTACAGGGTATGGGGACAACGCGAATTAAAGTCCTGTATTTCCCGCTGCAGGGGTACATAGTGTTCAGGCCAACGGACATAGACTATAAATTGGAGCAAAGCAATCTTGTTGGCATAGCACTCTGAAAAATGCACAACTATGCATACCTAGTTCAGAGTGTGTCCATCAAGTATATTGCTACTCAGTACCCATTTAGTCCAGTCAATGGGGTTCCTACATTTACACTACAAGAGATGGGTTGAAATATGCTACCATACATTTATAAGTAAGTAAATATTTAGGCCCCAATATTTTCAAATGGCGGGTGACCTTTATTTCCTGTATAGTTGCCTTTCTACAATAATAATATGAAATAATAAGTCAAAATGTACTCCACCTTTTGTAAAGCAAATGCACTTATGCACCCATTAACTACAATAATAGGTTTAGTTTAATACAAGGAAGAATCATATTCGCTTATAATTCCCAAAAAATCATTGTGACATCATTGTGAAATTAATGACAAAGATAATATTTAATATGACCTTAAATTAGGTATTAAACATAATTGTTAGTGGATAACACAGGACAAAGTCTTGGCAAATTAATCTTTTAGGGTGCGTCCACATCTGGCGAATGCGCCGCGAATGTGCAGCTCGCCAGCCATGTGCGAGCTGCCCGCAAGCCGCGCGCGTGCAGTCACGGCAATGGTTTGGTGCACCTCTTTAGTGCAACTCATGCAAGGCTCGTAAAAGGCGCGCGCCCAGCGCGCGCGCGGCCCGCGATCTGCGCGCGCTCAATTATCGCGCTTACAATTGCGCTTATTGGCTCAGTACTTTAGGCAGACGCGAGCCGCTAGCGCGCCGCCCGCGCGCTGATCGCATACGGCGCTTAGGTTGCGAGCGAACTGCGCGCGAGCGGCGCAAGAGCGGCGCACGAACAAAAATGCACGCGCGCAGCTCGCGGGCAGCTCACAAACGGTTCGCGACCTGCGCATTCGCGGCATATTCGTCAGATGTGGACGCACCCTTACATATCTCCACTGCAAGATTGATATCAAATTATATGTCACAAAAATAATAAAGTAACCCTATCTTAGAACTACATAAAACTACAATATATTATAGTTTACAACCTATGTAACTTTATATAACCTAAATTTTTCTACTATTTCTATTATTCTAATCCTAATATTAATAATACATTGATGGAAATTGTAACATACTGCAACATATGGACACACCTTAATAATATATTCTGTATTTGGGAGTCACAAAACTTATTAACACAGATCAGCCTAGCTATATGGACCACGGGAAGGTTTGGTGACTCCCCCAAACATTTTGCCTCGGGGGCTCTAAACTTGACTAATAATAAATAGTTAGGTTGTATGAAATGTATTTTACAAAATATTGCACACCCTCCATGTTGTGAATGGTCCCCACTTACTACCAGGACCAACTTCCGGTTAAATGTGATGAAATGTTGAGATTCTTTAAATATCATCGTCATCATCATCGTCATCATTATTAGTTTGCACGGCAGTTGTTATTGGCACCCCATAATATGCACAAGCCCGTGCTAGAATGGAGCCACCTAAAATATCAAGACAAGCTTAAAATCTAAATTTATGAGCTAAAATAGTACATATAGGTATCACAATAAATGTTTGTGTGATTAAATAATCAT
The DNA here is from genome assembly GCA_963082685.1 of Cyclophora albipunctata. Classification (NCBI taxonomy): domain Eukaryota; kingdom Metazoa; phylum Arthropoda; class Insecta; order Lepidoptera; family Geometridae; genus Cyclophora; species Cyclophora albipunctata. The sequence goes on along the minus strand of OY720129.1, from coordinate 7,289,007 downwards.
TGGGCGCTGTTACAGGTAATTTCTCAGTTGAAAATATACACAAAACATAATAATAAAACTTAAATAAAATCAATAAAATGCCAACTGAAACTCTAGTTTCTAAACTTGTAGATAATTTTACTTTATCATTAGTTAATACATTTTGATATAATAAATACCTTTGATTTTACAGCAGTGTAGTTCATAACAAAAATATGAAAACTGTACTTTAAATAGTATATTGTACATTATAATCCAATTGATAAGTGGGTCTAGCTAATTGTCTTACAGTTACTAGCAATCACAACCTCTACCTCCTCGAGCTTTCAACAGGTTTGATGCCCGCTCCATCACCATCATAAGTCTGTGTTGGTGCTCTAAACGCTCTAGGCAATTTTTACAAATGGTTTTTGGTAATGGGTCAGACTGTGAAACCTAAAACAAAAATCACCAGTTAAACTAAGTTGTCATTACGAAAATTGTAGAGTTATGAGTATTTCAGGGTTTTGAGTATTTATGATTTACATTTCATTTCATAAAAAAGTACTTGAGACCTTGATTACAAGGATGCAGCAATGCACTTCGCAAATAAGGAATAACCAATCAATGAATGAACAAATTGTTATGTAAATTCCGTCACCAAGAAAGGACATGGGTAACTTACGTTTATAGACAAATATCTGCTGATTTTTTCTGATATACACAGGCGCATGCCTTGTTCTCCGTATATGTGAAGCACCACCCTATGCATTTCCGAGCACAATCTGCATATAAATCCAGTCAACATAGCTTTATCTAAGCTCCCCATTTTATATTAAATATTAAATCCAGAAGGTATGGCGAACAATAATGAGACTATTTATTTAATTAAATTTGTTTTCCTTGGTAATGGAAAAATAAACAATATTTTACAAGTTTACGAACTCATCAACTCAATTTTACGAATTACGATCTTGGGAAATAAAATATAAAAACACAACACAATACAATACAACAGACAGACAATAGTTAATTTGAGAAATCGAATGGAGGGATGACTGACAGCGACAGCAACGTGACAAATGTCAAGTGAAGTCTGTCACAACTTGTGGTTCACTATGTTCTTTTAAGTTGTTCGCTGATAAATATCCATATCCATAGTAAAATTTTAATGCATTGCGTACACTGGTTTGCGCACATTGAGTTAACATCTGTGGTTAGGATAACTAATTGCGCATCGTTTGAAAATGTCCGTGGTGTGGTCGTGGTGTGTTCCGTGGGATTGATCATAGAGGAAACAATCACTGCGATTTAGGATTGATGATAAATGTGGAGGATTTTGTGGGTTTGTGGATAGTTCACTATTTCGTTTAGACCCGTTTTAGACCCCTTAATCAGACCACAGAGTATCTCGTATTTTTAATTGAGTATTATTAGCCTGACAATGACACTGATGGACAATGGATAGGTGACACTTACAGACTGCGTGTGACAGTAAAAAATATTCAAACTAAAAAAAAGTAAACACAACCACAGGTATTAAAGTAGAGGTCAGTGACAACCACACACAGCAGGAAACTCTGTCTACCACGTGACCACAGCTGTCTACGCCAGGAAAGGAAACAAACAAACAAACCACAGAAACTAACTGACACAGTCTGACAGCCTGACAGGGCCTGCTGCACACACACCACAACCGTGAATAACATAACCTCATAACAATCAAAAATTCACGTATTTGTTAAGATTTGTAATATTTGCACCAGTGAATTGCACTGTAATAAAAATTGATCCATATAATAAATAGATATGCCTCATTTAGAAAAGAAGCCAAGAATACATTTGGAAGAGTATCGCTTAAAGGTATTATTATACTTAACAATAAACATTTTTTGTTTTGTTTATAAAATGATGTGAATTTCTATTTGTTAACTCCAGGATGCTGCCGATGACTATGGAATGGCTGATGAGAAATGGAGTTTCAAGAAGTTTACCAAAAAGTTTCGCATAGTTATTGTGAGGATGAATGAGTCCGAAATGGAGTTTGATTTGATTGGTATACAGCCAGCATTCGCCAACGCCTTCCGAAGATTGATGCTGAGTGAAGTGCCCAGCATGGCTATTGAAAAAGTGATGATCAAAAATAATACATCAATCATACAAGATGAAGTATTAGCTCATAGACTTGGCCTCATACCATTAAAAGCTGACCCGAGGTTGTTTGAATATAGACCAGAAGGTATGAATTTACTATAGAATAGTTAAGTAGCCAAGTTTCTTTCAGAATTTCCTGTGTTTAGATAAAATGTGTATTTTTTTACAGATGCCACAGAGGGAGCTGAATTTAACACATTAGAATTTTCATTGAAAGTTAAGTGTACTGTGAACAAATCACAACCAAAAGATTCATACCGAACTGAGGATTTATATGAAAATCACAGTGGTATGTTTTTGAAGTTAATCTGTTCATCTATACTAATACTAGCTGTGCCCCGCGGTTTTACCCACAGCGCACCCGTTCCCGTAGAAAATACGGGATAAATAGTATCCTATATCCGTCTCCTGGTTCTAAGCTTCCTCCCCACCAATTTTCAGCCTAATCGGTTCAGCCGTTCTCGAGTTATAAATAGTGTAACAAACACGACTTTCATTTATATATGTATGTCGGGGAAACAGCGATATTTACCCCACTTCTGATATCGGGGACATGTCATATCAAGATAAGCACGAGCATTATACTGTCAATCCAACATCTTAGGATTTCTAGGTCTTGATCTTGAAATAATAACTCACAGGACTTCATTACAATGACATTGCTTGTATTTTACACACGATCATCATGGATTACAGATTACAGTTAGGATACGTCTAGATTCAATTAATTGATGGAACCTAAACGACCTCCCTTCGCCCCATTAGTCGTCCTGTCCACGCCATAGAATCTTTTTCCTAATTCTATACTCAATTCGCAATACGATCGTGATGTCGTCAACACCTCATTTCTTCTATCTACGTTTCCAATCTAATCACAACCCAACCATCCCCCATTTTCCCCATAAACTCTAATATACGCCATCTTTTTATATCGTCGACTATTCTCATCCCCCAGACTACACCACGAAGGTAGAACTCACGTCCCGGAATCACAAAACTACAGATTCCATCAGTTAGCTGAATTTACAAACTACTCTTAAACTTCTAACGTCCTTTTTCCCAACTAGTATTGCCTTAGTATTGCCATCCCCGCATCGACCTCACCCAAGCTACCCGCTTGACGTTTCTGAACGTAAACAGAATGACAGACAGATCAACTGACAGCTTGATTAAATTGACTACAGACTAAAAATAATGTAGTGACGAAATAAACCGCTATCTGGTGTGGCGCCACTGATGCCACGCTCCGACACGGCCATCCTGCTAGCACACGTCCTCGTGTGTTTGCTAACCTGCACAGAAATAACCAACGAGAGTATTTGTTCGCCTCGGCCACTTCTGACCAATCATATTTCTACAAACAGCTCAAATAAAGAAACTTCGTAACTGTATAGTTTTTCTTTTAAATTACTCGAATAAAACCATAAAAGAGCCATAAAAAAATATCAACCAGAGCCATGTACCACTGTCGCTTGTAACAACAAATTAACACAATTTAATTAACCACACAAATCGAAACTTCACTCTAGTAAGCCCCTCTATCGCCACGGCTCTCCCGCCGACCAGCAATCGCAATTGCTCTCACACTATGCATATCCATCAAGTGGATCGCCCATGTGCATCACCCTGTGACTGCACACTATGGTCTTTGCAGACCCCGACCTCCGCCAGAGCCAAACGCGCACCGCGCACCCACGGACTACTTGAGTTACCCCAAGAGACACCGATTTCTACCGGGCTACGACTACGTAATAGCTACTGGTACGGTCGAACACAATACGGCCGATAGAGTCCTTACTCGAGTTTCCACCAAAACAAGGGATTACTATTAACATCAACTTCGACTGGTACATGACCTACTGGCATCTTTCGTAATCTATCGTGTGCATACTTGTAATTGTAATTACGTTTAGAGTTCAAAGCTTTCAACGTGTAACGGTCACCATCGTTCGGTCACTCCTGACCTAATTAACTCTACTTCAACAAAAGACTTAGTAAAGCTCAAACTATTATTCTTTTCCAATGAACAAATTTAACTATCTCAATATTCATAATCACATTGCTTATCTAAACATAATACTAGAACATCGACAGGCACAAGTACCCATTAAAAATCAAATTAATCTCAAATCAAAGTAAAAGTCAAGTGTGTCTCTATTGTCCGGCTATCCCCGTACCCCTAATACGCAGTCATCCTTGTGACTGGCTGTGATCATCCCAGTGATCCCCCATAACCCTAATCATCCCTATGATCAGTCACTCTCGTGATCATCTAAATTTAAGACTCAAGGGGACACGCACAACTAGTTACCACACAGTCTAAAGTGACTACAGTTTATCATTACAAGGCTCAGAATCACTAACAATGGGTACTTACCCTTCAGGCATTTTCCTATACCTGTCAATGACACTATATTGTGAACTCGTTTTCCTCTAAACCTCGCGGCCACACTTTCTTTAATAAGCCAGCACTCTGCTCCAGAATCGTAATGAAATCGAAACGACTGACCTTGATGCTCAAGAGTTCCGGATGGAGGCTCAACCTGACTATTAAGAAGCTTGTTCTTCCTTAAAATCCTGACTTCCATCAAAAGTTAATCACAATTATTATTAATCGGTAATCAAAAATACACAGGAAATCAATCTGCCAGACAGCACCAAGTTCTAAGCCAGTTACTTCAACCATACTTTCAAAAATAAGGAAAACTTGCAAATCGCTTGGTACCAAACAACATTTAGCGTCTGATAAATGTACGATACGATCAAAGTCTGAAAACGCTACCAAGAATGTAGGAATTTAGGTGTTGTTTGTCAGTTTACCAAAATAAGAAAACACCCTAACTGTCAGCATTACCATCATTGTCATTGATGTCACAAGTACTCTCGGGCATTTTGTGTAATCTGTTAGGCCCATCGCAGACGACAGACTATCCGTGACGCACTTTTTAGTCTGTGAAAATAGAACCTATGTAATTATATGCAGTAACGCACACGACGCGCAAAAATCCGCGACAATCCGCGACCGAATTTTTGTGCGCCGCAGACTCGATCGCACAAAAAGTCTGTCGTCTGCGATGGGCCTTATGTGAACTAATTAACTTAAACTCCCAAATTATTTGCGACGTAATGTCAGCAAAAGCCATCAAACAAAAATTGAATTGAATTGAACTCCCAAATTATTATTTTAACGCTTAACTTCAAACTAACATTTCCCAAAAGCTACTTCAATTAAAGTACTCAAAAACTACTAACAGTTATCAGAATTGACTATTAACTATCAGTTACTAGTTTATCAATAATTGGATTATCTTAAAATCATCAAAATCTCACATGAATCATCAATGCTATGTAACACATGAATACTAGGTATCACGTCATTTTCAACTTTAACTTCAATAGACTATTAATCTCAAATGCACATTACAATATGAGCCACGAGTGGGTAACAGTAAGCTTCTCTTCTTTATCAAGTGGTACGAAGATTCACTACAAAACTCTCAATGTTAACTGACTCAAATATCACAAAATAGCTCACCGGATATTTCCCAACTAAGATACTTCAATACGCCAATTCATGTCAATCATTACCGCAATACATCACCAATTTAACATCCAATGTGAATTCGTCGTGATAGATTCTTGAATAATTCGGAATACCGCAATCCCTCACATTCACCAGGTAACAGGATTGAGAAGAGAACCACGTTCTACCCTGAACGAGGTTTATCAATGCTCACAATAATTACCAGCATTGAACCAACATGAAAATAAGAAAACATATTAGAACATATCACATTACGTACAAGATTAAACTTTACTCTTTCGGAAGCTCATAATTACCTTCTTAACTCCACAATAGAGTAGAAAACTAACTTACTATACTCACAGAACATTCCAACTTTTATAAACAATTTCAAAACAAACATTACGAAAAACCACCGTCATCGGGATGATGATTCAGACATATCTCTGAATACTACGTGCTTCATAATCCAGTGGAGGGTAGGTACATGAATTGCAATCTCGTCGTCGTCGTCGCCGTCGTCCATTCCAGTAACGAATAACAAATCTTAAATTTCTTTCTCAAAATATAAGAAGCCATTTTTCCATCAACGCCGTAGTTATGTGGACTACATCGTTTATGTTTCGTCCACCCGTGGGAATATAGCATCCAAATTTCAAATACCACAATCCATAGCGATATGATATTCAGCACAGTGGGCAATCCAGGCTCAGTGGGCAATAGCGATCCTTATCATTATCTGCTGGACGCTCGGTGGGCAATAGCGATCTTTATCATTCTCTGCTGGACTCTCGGTGGGCAATAGCGATCCTTATCATTCTCTGCTAAATGCACGGTGGGCAATAGCGATCTTGATCCCACTTCTGATGTCGGGGAAACAGCGATATTTACCCCACTTCTGATATCGGGGACATGTCATATCAAGATAAGCACGAGCATTATACTGTCAATCCAACATCTTAGGATTTCTAGGTCTTGATCTTGAAATAATAACTCACAGGACTTCATTACAATGACATTGCTTGTATTTTACACACGATCATCATGGATTACAGATTACAGTTAGGATACGTCTAGATTCAATTAATTGATGGAACCTAAACGACCTCCCTTCGCCCCATTAGTCGTCCTGTCCACGCCATAGAATCTTTTTCCTAATTCTATACTCAATTCGCAATACGATCGTGATGTCGTCAACACCTCATTTCTTCTATCTACGTTTCCAATCTAATCACAACCCAACCATCCCCCATTTTCCCCATAAACTCTAATATACGCCATCTTTTTATATCGTCGACTATTCTCATCCCCCAGACTACACCACGAAGGTAGAACTCACGTCCCGGAATCACAAAACTACAGATTCCATCAGTTAGCTGAATTTACAAACTACTCTTAAACTTCTAACGTCCTTTTTCCCAACTAGTATTGCCTTAGTATTGCCATCCCCGCATCGACCTCACCCAAGCTACCCGCTTGACGTTTCTGAACGTAAACAGAATGACAGACAGATCAACTGACAGCTTGATTAAATTGACTACAGACTAAAAATAATGTAGTGACGAAATAAACCGCTATCTGGTGTGGCGCCACTGATGCCACGCTCCGACATGTATATCTAATATCTATACTAATATTTTAAAGAGGTAATATTTGTAAGTTTGTCTGTATGTTCGAGCTAATCTCGGGAATTACCAGTCCGATTTGAATAATTCTTTTTGTAATAGATAGCTACATTCAACGGGAAGGTCATCGGCTATTTTTCATATATACATATTCCCACAGGCACAACGCGTGTAAAACCGCGGGGAGCTGCTAGTTTATTAATTGTGTTCTTATATTTTATACTCTATAATAATATGTTCAGAAATATATAAGTTGTGGTAGTTACCTCCTATAAGTAACAAGAATGTGAATGATTTTAAGTGTTTTTTTTTATATGATAGGACAATAATTCATAAAGTTGTTATTTTTTTTATCTAACACTAGCAGCGCACCGCGGTTTTACCCGCGTTGTGCCCGTTCCCGTGGGAATTTCGGGAATTTTTTTACATAAAAACCTTCCTCTTGAATCACTCTTCCTATTACAAAAAACCGCATCAAAATCCGTTGCGTAATTTTAAAGATTTAAGCATACAGACAGACAAACAGTGTGACAGACACGAAAAAGAGACGACTTTATTTTATACTATGTAGTGATGTATATACATTTGTAGTCTACAGAAGCATGGTATTTAATTAATTATACTGACTTAAAAACTTTGTTAAGAACTTATAAGGCTTTACTTTTTTAGTATACTCATCTCAAATGAAGTGGTGTCCCATCGGTAACCAAGCTGCGGTCCACAAGGAGGAAGATGTGGGTCCTGTGCACGGAGACATTCTCATTTCAAAGATGAGGCCGGGACACGAGCTGGATATGCATCTGGTGGCTGTGAAAGGAATTGGGAGAGACCATGCTAAGTTTTCACCTGTTGGTAAGTTACGATACAAAGAAGTAAATAACTTAATTGACAAGTACAGAGGCATGTGAGAGCCCTTACCGTGTTGGGGTTTGTAGGTTCAATTCCCGCCCGGAGTCAACATTATGTGCAGTCATAATTGTTGGAGAGACAAAATCTTCAAAACTACTGCACTAAATCCAAGTTATTAGACCGCCTAGCTAGATAGAAACGGTGAATGTAGCACTTATTTACATTATATTGGTACAGCTACAGCATCCTACCGTCTCCTCCCGGAGATCACGCTCACTCGCAAAGTCTCCGGCAGCGAGGCGACGTTGCTGCAGAGCTGTTTCTCTCCCGGAGTCATCTCCATCGACTCTGACGACAAGGCGTATGTGAAGGACGCCAGATACGACAGCTGCAGCAGAAACGTATTCAGATACGATAGTATTAAAGATGCTGTAGTGTTGACGCGAGTTCGAGACCATTTTATATGTAAGTAGTATTTTTATCATTTAAAAAAGTGTATGTTCGTGTAGGTTAGTGGTCAACTCATCCGGGTTATTAAAACTGTGTAGTTAAACTAAGAGGCATGTGAAGCCAGCCAGTGATTGGCTGAAATAGGTAGAGTAATTTGACTAAAGTTAACAGTGAGTAAAGTGTAGTCACGGCGGCAATCTTGAGTAAATAAGGTCTCTAATAAGTGCATCGCCTTTACCCTGCAATGGGTTGTATTACAGGCCGTTAAAAGTCAAGGTAAGGTAGCCAACTCATTCTAAAACAAGTACTTATTATGTTGTCTACAGTTAACGTGGAGTCCGTCGGCGCGATGACACCGGACACGATATTCATAGAAGCTGTAAAAGTGTTGAGAGACAAATGTAAAGCTTTCCTAGATGACCTGAATAAACTGAAGTGATTTGTTGATTGAAGCTTGATTTTTATTTGTAGTTTTGTAAAACGTTATAAAACCTTCTCCATTTCTATATTCCTTGCCCAGATTATCCTCATCCTCTCCAAACCTCACTAAAATTGGTTCAGCAACTCAGATGTTAATATTAGCAGTGATAATTACGTAAAATAGTTTTATATTTATTTTAGGCTGCAGACATTTCTGGAACATGTACATATTAATTATTTCCGAAAATCGCGTAACATACATTTAATTAAAATACCGCGGTAATTATAATCGCGAAATTCTGATCAATATTTTCCGAGAAATCAGCAAATAATAAAACATGTACCAGTAAATGTATCTGTGTAGTATTATTATTCTCTAGACGTCAGTGCAATACACAACAATATGAAAAAAAATACCCAATTTAATTAAACGACCACGTATGTAAGAGTAAAGTGCTTTTTATGTGCTAAAACTAAAGACATCATGTTTGGCCAATATTGACACGGCAATGTCCTCTGACTATGCAAGTCAATAGAACGCGGCCTGTCCGCTCTCGATCAATTTGTTATCAGACAGAACGTTTTGTAACAATATAGTTAGACAGACATTCACTCAAATATTAAGTTTAATAGAATCTTTATCTTGAAGGCGAGGTAATTATGTTTCACAAGATTCAGCATTGCGTCGCTTATGAGACAGGTTCTGCGTGAAATGAAATATATGAAGACATACCATTGATTTATATACTCATTACGCAGATTGAATATCCAGCTGTAAAACAAATGTAGAACATACAATGCAATGTAACGTGTGCAAATGCTGTTTATTAATTCTTTGAAGTTTATTAAGAGTGAAGGTTTGGTTTTTAGCACACCCTAGAAGAAGTCAAAGTTAGGTTAGAAGGAAGATTACTTTGTGAATATCTTTAAATAGACTAATAAACACACATCAATATGAACTTTCACGGCATATTTGTAGGTATAATTAGAGTTTACTACACACAACGCTATTAAACTACGTACCAGTATCTATTAGTAGGTATTTAAGACCATAGTTCGCTTAGTTCCTGTTTTTCCTTTACCATATTTCTGCAGCCTACATATTCTAATCTCTACGTTAGATAACGCTCGCGTTGATGTCTTTTCTATGCTCTCGCGTTTCGTTGCTTCGCGTTCCTTACAAAAGAATTCAACGAGCGCACAGATCGCGTGTCGCGGTACCTACTATTATGATTTTGTTTATTACCTTTTAGTTTATCCACTTATCTCGGCAAACAAACGTAACAAATTAAAATAGAAATTATTATAATTGCGAAGGTAATACAATAAGGTCAATATTTAAGTTGTAACAACTAATTTTAAGTAGGTCTAGGTCGATACACAGAGTGATTTAAAGGTATTAAAAGATTAAGTTAAATAAGAAATGAAAATGTTTTTGAATTAATAATAGTAACCGTTGAAAAACTAGGTTACCTTTGGGGTAGCATTGAATATAGCTTCTCCTACTTTAGGAGGCCCTACTTTAGTGAGTACATACAACGCAAAGTAGAATAATAGAAAGAGGTCTGCCAGCCTAAATAATTAACTGGCGTAGAATCATTAAACTGAATAATTTTATGGTGGTAAAATATGAGCTGGAAGTTTTTGCCTAGCAGTGGGCGTTATAGTATAGGCTAAGGAAAAAAAACCTTAGGTAGCTGCCCTTGTTATAAAATAAATGACAAACAAACTTATATAAATTGCACGCAATAAAAAGCTCAATCGTATAATTTATACTCAAACATAACGCATACGATTCGTGTTCCAATACTATTTCACGCTACATTAACTGTATAAACTCTGAGCAACGTAAACTGAGAGGCATTACAGTATGTTATTCAACCGATAAGTTCCTAAGCCTGCTGTTAAAGTAGGTAGGTACGTAGCGAAAGTAGGTACGGGTGTCCCCCAAATGATAATCTGTATCAACTGAGTACTTATGCAATAATATGACTGGCTAGTGGCAAGAACTTACCAGCGACGGTCAGTAGCCGCTGCAACGCTGTACAAAGCGCAACCACCATAGCAACTCTCGATGGAATATACTTATTAAGTTAACGTAAAGTGATAGTTCGTTAAAATGATTCTGCAAACATTGTTGCCAGTTATTTTTGTGATAGGATCGCTTAATCAGGGTGAGTGACTGTTTGCCTAAGTACATATTTTATTAAAATGATTGGTTGGTGTCTAATATGTAATTTAACAGATTTTAATAAATATTTACTTTATTAGATACTAATAATTTCTCGATCTAAACTAACATGCAGCCTATCCAAAGTGACTCATTTTTTCTGGTCGTGGTATCGACCTCTTCATCTTGGTTAACACGATCGCGGGAAGTGCAGTTGGTAACTTATAATTAGAAATATGTATTGGTACCAAGTAAGGTAAATTTTAAGTTACCTATAACAAAAGTCAAAGGGTTTTAAGTAAAGTACATAAGCGTTCAGCTCGACACCTTCACAAAGGATTGGCCAAATCTAGCACTCAATAGAGAACAGTGGAAAGAGGGTAGGGAGGCCTTTGCCCTGCAGTGGGACAAGACAGGCTGAAAATAATAATAAATAATAGATAGGTAAGCGTTGGTTACAACTTACTAGGTAGTATTTATTACGAGTATGTTTCGCCGGTTTTCTATATCTAGATCATCTTATATTAGTAGTAGGTAGTAGCAAAGCTACAAAAACTTAATTTGAAAAGCACCTCCTATCAAGCCCTTAAGACATAAGTACTACATAAACATAAATATTTGAAGACCGTTAATAGATTATATTTTGATTGTCACGGACTAAAACTAAAGTTCAAAAACGCTGTACCTAAGTATATTTATTGTGACCTACCTTTTGCAATTTTAATTATAACAATATCTAAGTATTTAAATGTATTTTTTTGTAACACAACTGTTATACAGTCTATAATAATTTCCTATTTCGTAATAGAAACATTAACATAAAATGTCTAGTTACAAACATAATCGTGCGTTGGCAAACCTCGGAGCATTGCTCATAACCGTTTGGTGCAGATCGTTAGCTGCAATAACATCCAAACCTGAGGACCTTGTGCTAATCGCGAATGTTGATTAACTTCTTAAATCTCTAACTTTTACTTGCCAACTTGTTTTCTAAACTTATTGCACAAATCCGATCTAAATCATATACGATTGCACATTGATCTGAAACGTCGTTAATTAAAATATATTTTCGACTGAACTTTTAAATATTGAGTAATTTCCAGTAAATCATTTCAGTTGCGATGCTTTCTTAAAATGTCAAGACTGCCTTTAAGGAAAATTGCACATGATTTCACGAGGATGTATGTCATGATGAAACAACAGCGGGCCATACGGTTACCATAGGTCAAACCACGAGCTAAATCATGGAATAAAGTCTGAAGATGATATTCACTGGAATAAGTATGCATACTTAAATAAATAAATAAATAAATAATAAATAAACCTATATATCGCACTTATACTCGTATGGTTTCTTTACTATATGCGAACTATCATTGGTTAGGTTGCTGTATGGTGGGAAGGGTAGGTATGTACCTATCAAACCTAGGAAAAAGTAAAGCTTTTTAAACATTTCATATTAAATAGATAAGGGTTAGGTCTAAGTATATCCTAACTAATATTATAAATGCGAAAGTAACTCTGTCTGTCTGTTACGCTTTCACGCCAAAACTACGGAACCGATTTGAATGAAACTTGGTACACAGTTATTCCAGAGCCTGAGAAAGGACATAGGCTACTTTTATCGCGTATTTACCGCGGGAACGGGTACAGCGCGGGTGAAACTGCGGGGAGCGGTTAGTATCACATAATTTCATTGCAGTTTTTTTGCTTTAATATCAATCCAATAGTCAAGGATTTCTGACGTTACACCATAAGCTTTGAAGGAAAATCCACCTTCTTATCTGAAGTCGGTTGGTGCTACAGCACAGGTGCTACAGCCTCCTATGACGCGACGCGTATGTAGAGTACCTACGCTGCGTGGTGTAGTGTAACCGGTTACTATGCAACCGACCGGTACGCAACAATTACATAAACTAATTAAAATACACACTTACAAGTAAATATAAGATAACGTGACATTAAAGTAGTAACAATTGAGCAATTTAAAAAAAAAACAGCCGATATTTCTAGTACATATTAGGTACAACCAACATAAGTACGAGTATTTCTTAAAACGAAACGATATAAGTAGGTAGTTGAAGATCCTGCCGACTACTCCTGCGAGGCCATTGAGAAGTAACTGGAAGGACTTATAGTTAGTTGAACTGAAACTTTAACTACAGTAGTAAGAAGTAGCTTAAGTTAATATACTGAATTAACACTACATACACAAATAAAAAGTGAACTTATAAACACCTCCCTGTACTTACTACATTTTCCTCTAGCAAGAAAGTGAATTGCTATCGTTCAATGTATAGTTACGTAATAACTACGTTAACATTATGTACTATATGTATGTACTTGTAGGTTAACATATAATAATCAATTGGTCATTGAGTGGACTTTATGTACCAATTATAAGTGACACTAAAGCAACTGAAGATGTTGGTACCTATATGCAATTTAGCTGATCGTATATACCTACCATCATAATATTAAGTATAATGAGTATGTACATATGTTTAATTTAGTTTGATTGTATGTTCGGGCTAAAGTCGGGAATTACATGTCGGATTCAAATAATTCGTCTTGTATTGGGTATAGCTATCTATTAAGAGGAAGGTTATAGTTTATAGACTATGTTTTATCACGAAATTCCCACGGGAGCGGGCCATAACGCAGGTAAAACCGCGGGGTACGGCTACTTGTTCCCAAAAAATGTTAATTTAATGTAATGAATTCCAGGGGGCCTGCCTTTATGTGATGATGACCTAGTAGGTATGCTAAAAACTTGGACAATACTTAAATCTCACAAGTGAATCATTAATATTGCAAAACGGTTTCTCGAAATATATTAAAGCAACCTCATACCGTATCTGAACCAATCTATAGACACCTACCTTACATTCACCAATATGCAACACCTTTCGGCTTTCGGAACTTATTATGTATTGTTTTGCTATAATCTGGATCGCTTGTGAAACCATGATACCAAGTTTATTCGAATTTATGTATTTATTTATTTATTGTATTGGCTAACTTTTGATCTTCTTACTCGATCCTTGATTTCCCGCTAAAATTATCTAGCATCTAACTATTGCCTATTTACCTAGGTAGTAATTAAAGTCCTCGAAGACAATGATCGTGTCATTCATTTTCGCGGAGCAAAGGTTAGGTAGAGTATCAATTTCAACATTCGCAATTAGCTAGAGGTGGTTGACCCACTTGCGCTGCATTTTCGACGACCTTCGACCGCTACAGCCGCCGGATTCGCCTGCCGCTCTCTGAACAGACATACCCTTCAGATCAGATCTAATAATGATTTCCGTCTCCGCTCTACATAAATATTAACAGTAGTAGAGTCGGTCCTTCCTTCCTTAGTGTAGGGCCACATCTGCGGAACGTACGGCGCCGAACCTTCCGCTCTATGACACATCAGTCGAAATTACGCCGCGTACTGATGTGTCATAGATAACTTGAAATACACTACGAGCGTATTTAGCGGAAGGTTCGGCGCCGTACGTTCCGCAGATGTGGCCCTACACTTAGTGTAGCGCCACATCTGCGGAACGTACGGCGCCGAACCTTCCGCTCTATGACACATCAGTCGAAATTACGCCGCGTACTGATGTGTCATAGATAACTTGAAATACACTACGAGCGTATTTAGCGGAAGGTTCGGCGCCGTACGTTCCGCAGATATGGCCCTACACTTAGAGTCTTCCTATATATGTAGAGATTACTTAGTTGCTTAATTAAAAAGCAAATAAAAATCTATAGGTATATTAAATTTATTAAATAAGCAGCATAATCATTGGGAATTAAAATAATTATATTATCATAAGGTAATGTTATTCGTTGCTCCAATACAAACGGGCGCCAAAGCGAGATGGTTTACGTTCTCTGCAGTCAGGCAAGTTGGGGGTGGGGTCCGGCACCACCGGGCTGCAGGGGCACTTGGGCAGCTCCGGCGGCGCGCTGATGGTGCGATGCACGCGCGGGCGGCAGAAATACCCGAAGTCGGGCCGCTTGAGGCACAGCTTGTCATCCATGCACTCGTCGAACACCTCCTGCGTGTTCCTGCAGTGGCGGAAGCAGTAGTCGCCGGAACTCTTGTCGATACAGTTGACGTACTGGTTGAACTCATCGCGGCATTCACGCTTGATCATCTGGAAGACGGAGAGGGCGCAGTTCGTCACCCTATGACCCAGCATGATGCACGCGCTGGGGTCCTGCGACTCGAGCCGGCACAGCATGAACTCGTTGTTGATGTCCTCGCATTGCTTACCCACGTACGGAGCCGCGCTCATCAACGTCGCCGACGATAAGTTTATCTCTACCTTCGCCTCCAACTGCTGGCATGACGGTAACTTCGTTTCGTTGGTTATGACCATGATTTCAAAGTTATTTTTCAAATAATTCAAGAGTTAATATTTGAAAATTATATTTAATAATCAAATTATATTTTTGCAAATAACTACTAAGAAGACAGGCAACAAAAATAGTTTGATTCTTTTTGTCAAGTTTTATCGTCTATTGATACTAACGAGTATTTATATTGAAGTAGGTTTAATAAATAATAGGTAGGTAATTAATTAAGTAGAAAGGTAAGCAAGATATAAACAGGAACAATCATATTTATAGTAGTTTAGAGTTTAGTTTTTGTGATCTGTGGGAACAATACACCAATAAAACGTAGTAATTAGGTATTTCCTCTATGCAATGCAATACACTACAACATAAAATCTAACTAAATAGAAATAAATAACTTTATATAAAATTTCTCCGGTTTGACTCACCTTCCTTCCCCAGGAGTCACCGGCCAGTCCCTGATATGCCCCGCGGTGCGTACCACCAGCGGCTGGCTGGACCTGTTCCCGCTGCCCTGCCGCAAGAACTCCGAGTGTAAGGTCATGAGCAAACAGCACCTCTGCTGCAAGGGAGTCTGCACCAAAGGAATTCAGGGAGCCGCTGCCATCAAATCGTAAGTTTGTAGTGCTTGACCTCGTGTATCTAGGTCCATCTCCATCTCCCATTTGTTATTTAACATCTAATAATGAAGGTAGTAGGTATACCTAGCTACGTTATTTGGCATATCCTGTGATTAAAACTGATTTGTTAAATGATGTGCCACAAACATAACTTAAAAATAACCACATGGAAGAGCGAAGTACTTACTTACTGACTGACACTCTTCTATTTTGTAGCTAACCATGCCTCTAGAGTAGGTACCCACCTATATACCTAGATATTTATTTGAGAGTATATAGTTATACATTGTGGTCGCCTGTCATCAGAAATAGTTTCTGAACTTATTTACAACTAGCCGCACCCCGAGGTTCCACCCGCGTTGTACCCGTTCCCGTGGGAATTTTGGGATGAAAAATAGCCTATAACCTTCCCGTTGAATGTGGCTATCTATTACAAAAAGAATTATTCAAATCGGACTGGTAATTCCTGCCTGAGATTACCTTAAACATACAAACAATCAAACAAACAAACTTACAAATTTTACCTCTTTATAATATTAGTATAGATACCTAGTTATATTAAAATCACTTTTAAAGTACCTAGTTGCTTACTTACATAATAATATAATAATTGGCAGGTAGTTAGGGAGGGTTTCGTGCAGCTTAAAAGCTTTCAAGGTTATTGAACAGTCACCAATACAGAGTTGGTGTTATTGAATTGTTTGGCTCCTACTGTGGTACAATACAATACATTGCAAATAAACAATAGTTACATAAGACTTACCAATGTTTTGTGCATATTATTATTGCCAAATTGTTTAGGACTAACTCCCAGTTAGATAACTAGGTACTTAGGGCTAATATAAGAATTAGCTTTAATGAACCTTAAGTACTTAATTACCTACCTAGGCTTACTTAATCCCAACCTAAGTATACAGTCACCTAGGTGTTACCCTAGCTAGTATTCGTATTATCTAGGTAGGTGCCTATAGTACACTGTACAACTTATATTGCTACCAAAGTAACAGGATCAAGAACACAACCCGACCACAGTTCATGGTCAAACAACTTTTAGTCGGTAGTTTACTTTCAAATGCACTTAATCTAAATCTATGTTTGAAAATAATAATTAACCAGTCAATATCACACCACAGTTTAAATAACTACCAACTAGGTATGTACTACTAACTGTTAATAATTTACTTCCTATAATTGTACCAGATACCTACCGTATTACTTACATTATGTTATTAGAACTTTATTTTTATTAGTATTTTATTCAGACCAAAGATAAGCTTATCTAGTTATTATAAGGCTAGCCCATACTTGCCTAAACCAAACAAGCGCCTGTTATTTTACTCTTAGCACGAAACATCAAACCCACTTAGATTTTGAACAGATAACCAAACTATCCACTTAGTTTTACCTAAACAATACCATTATACACCTACTCATACCACTATTTCATTCCATCATAGCACCACCCGCCAATCCATCGAGCCTAGTGTAGCGTTTACCGATAGTAGCACAAGCACCACAACAAGCACTACAACAACAACCACAACAACGCCATCTACAACAACAACTTCATCTACGACACCATCTACAACGACAACTTCATCTACAACACCATCTACAACAACAACTTCATCTACGACACCATCTACAACAACAACTTCATCTACGACACCATCTACAACCACCACATCTACGACTACCACTACTACAACCCCGAGTACCACCACCAGCTCGACCACCACCACCACCACCACCACAACCCCGAAGCCTACGACGACGGAGTCTCCACTACAGCCGTTCCTACAGCTACTGCCGATCCAGAGATCCGTTTCAACTACTCCTAAGGCGACGTCGGGTAAGTTCTAAAAAAAATATTTTCTAAAGCGTTTTGATGAGGTATAATAAAATGGATATTACATTTTGTACTGGCACTTTGTTGGTTAGGAATTCTAGCGATAGATACCTACAAAAATAAATTGCCTTTATTAGATAGATTACATACTTCACCTTCTTAAACAGGTAGATGCATATCCAAATCTGTATTACACATGTTAATTTCCTGTGACCTTCAGTTTAGAAATGAAATTAAAAGATAGGTACATCACGTAAAACACTTTATAGCCTTTACTATTAAAACCAAAAGGCCAAATTCTGGTCGAAACAAATATATCAACCATCTCTACTCGAGAAGAAGATACTTAACTTCTATCTATAACTTCTTCAGCTATTAGTGGATAAATAGCTAAGTAAATAAACCAAGTATAAAAAAAAAAACATAAGAAACAATAACCAATTATCTACCTAAAAGCCAAGTAACAACTCTCTCTGTAAGGTCAAGTCCGCTTATGAACTGCGCATTGCATTGTTCGTAGGCAACACCATAACCAGTGACATAAATTATTCACACACACGCAACAGCGAAACGCTAACGATATCTTCCACGAGCGCAGGCAAGTCTCAGAAGCTGGTGTGTCCTAAACCGGGACAATCGGCCTTCGTGTTGTTCCCTATTCCCTGCGAGAAGAACTCTCAATGCCGATCGAGCAGTGGCCCCGACCAAGTCTGCTGTGAGAACCGTTGCGTCAAAGGAGTGCCGGCGCCAAAACCGACGAGAAAACCAAAGTCACATCAACGTAAGAACTTGTTTACTTGCGACACTATTATTAAATCGAAAGGTATCCTTCATAACTTTCCTCTGCGGTTTGTGCGGTTATAAAACCTAAATATAAACTCATTGTAAATGTAAGTAACTACGCAGCGACGAAACTGGGTAAGTTATATGAATATGATTACGAGTGCAATAGGTTCCACCCTAATTTATAGCATCATGTTCGTACTCAACAAGTTCATAAAAAGGAAGATTTTATAACAGTTCATAGACATTGGAAATAGATTGAGTTCCGGCACAGCGGGCACTAAACAATCCTATTAGCTAGAACAAGAACATCAAAGTACTTAAATTCTTAAAGAAGTTTCAATATGAAATAGTTCTTAGCATTTTCAACATAGTCAAGTCTAGCCGACTAGATACATCCATTGATGTGTGTCCATACAAAGTAGAATAGAATACATTTGCATATTTACAAAAACTGAGAACCACCTTGGATTACGTAAATTAGAATTTCATTTATTAATTCTTACCTACACCCAATAGAACTTCGTCGAAGCAAAGAGGTTTTCTATATCTATGCCTACACTAATTTCAGCTCTACTAGGCGTAATTCCCCGCGAGTGTCCCGCCGCGCCTCTCGGAGAGCTGCTGTTCGAAGTCCAAACGTGCAAGACCGACGCCGACTGCTGGCCGCGGATATGCTGTCCCGACGGCACCCGGTCGTACTGTCGCACTGCCCGCGCCAGGCTTGACCTGGTGCCAGTAGCCAATGCCATTGATGGACGTGAGTATTACTATTAATAGTAAAGTAAAGAAATAATAATAACAACTGTATGGCACTACTAGAGTAACTATTTATTAAATAAGTTAGCCCATGAAAATGTTAGCACTTTAATGCTATAACAGTTGAGTTTGTCAAGGTTCTTTCTCTTATGTTCTCAAAAAAAAAACAACCCCTTGTCCTTCATAAAACTAAACATAACTGTTCTATCAATAGATTTAAGCCTTGCTAATTCAATTTCGATGAATTCTGTAATAACCGTCTACCTTATTGAACATGAAATTGTCCTTTACCTAGATTACAGAGCTTTAAAAACGTGTTTTGCAACCTCTTTCAGCTGTGCGAATGGTTGAGCAATATCTCCAATGCACGCCGCCCCCGCAGTACGACGTGTTTCCCCAGAAGTGCAGCTCAAGTGTGGACTGCTTCCCTAACCTCTGTTGTGCCGAAGGAGGCCAAAAACATTGCCGGCCGCCACAGAGGAGCCTCTTGGCACTTTTAGCTGGAGTAAGTCATGGTCACAGCCCTAAACCATACTATGTGTTTTGAATATCTTTATTTATAATAATTCTAATGCAACTCTTCAATTTCCAGAGGTTTGGTGGTGCAGTTGGAAACCTGCGCCAAGCAACTGGAGGCAATACTTTGTAGTTATTTATTGTGAAGTTATAGAATAGTTGGGTTAAAATAGTAGTTTTTATATTTTTGTACAGTATTTAAAAATAAATTCTATCTGCTTTGTTATTATGAAGTTTCAATTCAAATCCCCCTAAGGTAAATGCAAATAGGCATTGTATAAGAAAGATAAGTTTAATAAAACAGTTTATTACTTAGAAATAAAGATTTATTACTGTCTAAGCATGTTCATTTAGTCCAGCTGAAACAAGCAAAAGATTTACTATTAGAATTTATTTACATTACAATGCAACTGTTGGTTGAACACAAACATATTTCCAAATCTAAAAACGATGAAATAATGAAAATAAATAATGAAATAATGCTAATTACGTATGGAACACGAGACGAGTAGGATTTTCTGGAAAGGACAACGACAACTAATTGCACATTGATATTTCCAGAGGAATCGCGATTAGGTTAGGGACACAGATGTAGGTACTACATTTTGGGCAAAATAGAAGTGACAGTTAGTACGAATATCAGTTACCTTCTTGAAACCAATGTCGTGAGCGTATTCCCTGAAGCACTGTCTGCAAATGTTCAGGCCATATTTACGGATAAGACCGTGTCGGTTGGAGCAGGCTCGGCTGAAATGATAAATCATACATAACCTCAAACACGTGCTCTGACCAATTTAAAGTAAACAAAACACAAGAGTATTTTTTTAATATCTTACCATGAGCGAGATCCCTGTCCGTATCTGCGGGGGTGAGAATACCAGATATTGGCGTGACCCATTGCGAATTATTTGTATTTTACGCTGATAACAACGCGAAACACGTCCAAAATGGAGCTTACACAGATTGAAAAGAAATCGACAGATAAAATATCAAAATGATTCAATCAATCACAATTCTGTCTAATCCATAGATAAAATATCATAAGTTTAATGTATTTTGAAGATGTGAATGTGATGTGAATGGGGCCTATTATTTTGTAGTCTATAATTTGTTACGTGGTTGTCATTATTACTGTCAAAACTCACAGACCGGCTGTCAAAACTGACAAGTAAGTAGGTATAGTATTTGTTTTAGAAGAAAATCTTGTCTTGAACTTGCTTTTTCGTGATTTTTTTTATTACCTACTTACTTTCTACAAAAAATTGAGTTGAGACGAGGCGTGCGGTATTCCACGTAGTCAGAGGTAAGATTAAAAAAATAAAATTGTATAATAACTGTACTTCTGTTAAATAATTATGAGAACAAACAGCTTTCTATAGATCACCTTTGAAATGCGTTTAGTCGATAATGCTATACATAACTGTAAATTTTTATTTAAGTTCAAACAAGACAAGTCATCAACTTTTGTACTTCGGACTCTGTTAACTCTGATATTTCATGCATTAGGTCACCCTTGTTCTGTTTTGGATGCCATTGTTATCAAAACTTGTACAAAGACAGTAAAATAATATTATTTAAAATAATATTCAAATACCTGAGGTACTTAGTTATTCAAATAACTTGTTAAATAAATCATTATGCACCATGTAATAACTGATATATATTAATATATTCCACTTGCTAGTCCTCAGGATGTCTTTAATGAATGCATGTTAAATAATTATATTTTCTTTCTAGAAAAGCTTTTATGTTTACAGGTAATTTTTTTTTTCTATAATTGTAATATTTTTCGAATTCTTCTAGGTTAAAGGTGTGTGAAGATGGGGTTTATTTACAATCTGGTGAAGCGCTTGCTGCGGCTATCAATTTATGTAGCCATTTTACTCACACTTATTGTGGTAATACCAAATCTACCTCCATATACAAAGTTCACAAGTATTAAGTGAGTATTATAATAATAACTTTGGATCTGCCTTGGTGACAGAGTGTTGTTACCCATAAATTCATAGATTCTATGAATTTATAAGTAATAACACTGATAACTTATGTGCATTTAATGTGTGGGCCTATGTATAGCTACTTGAAGAGGTAAACTTAGGAAAACTGATTACATTTCCTTATAATTAAGACAACCCCAGTTTCTCATATAAGAATACATATTCAATAAATTAACCTTGACAGTGACATCAACCATAATTACATAGATGAATAAATAAATATATACTGACTAATTTGCATACCATTGTTATATCCAAACAAACATCTATGGTCTCTAGACTGTGGAGAATCATAAATATAAAAGCTTTAATATGTAATTAAAAAGCTTTAATAATAACATCTGAGTAGGTAGGTTCTTTTAGTTTTACATGATAAAAATTGAAATGTTTATTTAACTGCACCTGACTGCTATCAATGTAAGATTAACTAGAAAAAAAAATTACCTACATTTTTACCCTTAGGTTAAAACAAGGTTGTTGGACATTGAAAGGTCATTTAAAACTGATTATTTTAATTTCTTTTCAAAGACTCGAAGCACCTTTACCAAGAGTAGGGGGCCTGGCTCCGAATGGGGATCTCAATAATGCTCAGCGAGTGTATACAGGCAAGCTAGAGGGACCGGAAGCATTCCAAGTACATAAAGGGGAACTGTACACAAGTCTTGCCACTGGAGAAATTGTGAAGGTTTCACCGGGTGGCCATGTCACCTTCGTTACAAAGTTAGGACAACCTTGCAGTGAGTAAAGTTTAACATCATTATGGTTTTCCTAATCTTTAGTTTTATTGATATTACTTAATTATTCCTTGGTATCGGTTGTAAATTAATAATTTAGTATGTAATGGCTATGATAATGGCTTATTTTAGTTTTTTAGATAACATATCATTGATAAGTAAATATTACATGTTGTCAATTATTATTTTGTTTAATATAACGAAAAATATGGTTCTTGCATTGCCCAATGTTTTTAAATGCTTTTTAATGTGATGATTATAAAGCAATATAACTTCCAGTTAAAAATTACCAAACAAGTTAAATCCTACCAATATTATAAATGCGAAAGTTTGTGAGGATGTATGTATGTTTGTTACTCTTTCACGAAAAAACTGTTGGACGGATTTGGATGAAAATTTACAGTAATATAGAAAATACAGCAAAATAACACATGAGGTAAATTTTAACCCGAAATTCCCGCGGGAACGGGTACAACGCGGGTAACACCGTGGGGCGCGGCTTGTAGATACATATATAGTTGTATTATTCATTATTTTTCAATGTTTTGGTCTGTCAAAATGTTACAATAAAAATGTATGGATATAGTCCGAATATTAGCAATTTTTTTTTCAAATATTTAACAAACTACGACAAAAACGATAAATATGTAATTAATATTAAACAGGATAAAACATAGTTATATAGACGAGTCGTGAACTAGATTTAGTGCCATAACTATTTATTACTATTATCAACTATTATTTTAAACACGATAGCGTGTGAGCGAGTCTATGAGGATGGATGGATATTTGTAACTCCTTAATGCAAATAGTACTGACAAATATAGAGAAAAATATCCAGCAATATATCTAATCATTAGAGACCAGAATATGCAACATAAAATGCTTGAAGTATAAATAAATATATGTATCTTGAAATATCATACATACATCTTTACAAACTTTCGCATTTATACAGTAGGATACTCCCACGGGAACAGAACAGAGCTTGTAAAACTGCGGTTATCACCTAACTTATGTATGAAATCTAAGTCTGGAACAATATTTCCAGCTGGTTTAGTCCAAGAACACATCTGCGGCAGACCACTGGGCTTCGTCATTGATGAAAAGAACGACTTGATGTACGTGGCTGATGCATACCTCGGCATATGGAAGGTGAACCTCAAGAACGATAAGAAACAGCTGCTGGTCTCGCCGCGAGTCGCCATTGAAGGCAGGACGCCGAAGTTATTCAACTGTGTGACATTGAGCAAGAAGGGAGATCTGTACTGGACGGACTCGAGCAGTGACTTCCATCTTAGGGACGGAGCTATTGCTACTTTGACTGATCCCACTGGCAGGTTTGTTATTCAATAGATATTACCGTAATAATCTCAATAACTCTGACACCAGGATTGGTCAGTCTTGACCATCCACTTGATGAAGAAGAAGAACCGTAATTTTACTCATGGTCTCCCTCAAGCTCTCTATATTATTAAAATGATTCCATCCACTAAACTACTCTTGACGTTTTGAAAGGAAACTTTATATAAATCTTCTTCTTTTTCGTGTCGATGGCACAAAAACGCAATTAAAATGAGCCCGCTCCAGTGCATCGCCACCCCTACCTTGATATAGATCACAGTGGTTTTGAAAACAGTTAATTAGTTAAAAAATACTGTTATTCAGAGCGTGTTCTTGTTTTGTCTTAAGATTATTCCACTACAACGCCGCGACAAACCAGAGCAAAGTGTTGCTCGATGACTTGTGGTTCGCCAACGGAGTGGTGGTCTCCCCCGACAACCAGTTCGTAGTGATCTCGGAGACGTCGCGCCTGAGGCTTGTCAAGTACTACATCGAAGGACCTAAGAAGGGGCAATCCGAAGTCTTCGTAGCTGGACTTCCAGGTAACAAAAATATTTTTTTTTGTACAGGGTATACTGGAGTATATTGAAGGTCCTTGGGAAAAGACAGTGTAGATTTCATAAAATGTATTCAAAATCAAAATCAAAATCATTTATTGCTTAAAATAGGTAAGAAAGATGTTATACAATAATTTGGGAGTCACTTCTATTTTACTGAGATAACTCGGCATGCAACATGTACTTATATGTGATATTAATTAATTATTTATAAATTCATTAATGCTATAAAAACATGACACTGTCAACCATTTCTTCAGTTTGCGACACATAAGTTTAAAAGGGCCATCTTTAAATAGTTGTGGTATTTTGTTATACACTTTCACGCACATACAGTAGCAGTTTTTTTGACAATAATTTATTAATAGTTAATGTACAATAATGCTTGTATAGAAAAACGGAATTCTGGATGCTAAAATAGCAAACTTTTAATTACCAACATGGCCTCAAGGTTTTATAATTGGCAATAAATAATAAAGTCATTGAGAAACTAGCTTAAATACAAACATTTCATTACAATGCAATATTTTCAGTACGGCACTATTTAAAACGAGTGTCGTCCATAATTCCGACAATTAAACAGACTTTTGATCATAAACACTTGCAACAAGCCCACGAAACACATTAGGCCTATCTGGAAAGCAGACCACGTGTCGACTCTATGTGTGTCTTTGAACGCGCTGTAGGAGTCACGTGATCTAGTCGCAGAGAACAGATCCAGCATATGTCTTGCACTTAGAACGTGTTTCAACGTCCGCGAGAGAGAATCAGCTATGAACTCTATTTGTACGTAATAAGGTTCTCCATTGTCGTAACTGCCCATCCAATGTAAAACTTCTTGTGGCTGGGCCTCCTTAATTTCTCTTCCACTATCATCCACGATACTAACCTCGGCCTCTTCGTTGTCCGTATCTTCCAACATGATATAAATGAACACTAGTTTGGAGTTCATCACGCTGTATGAATTGTCCAAACAGACGGCGTAATCGCCGCTTTGATTCAACTCTCTGATGATGGAGTTCTGCGATTTCTTGTAGTCAGATGCTAGGAAGTTCCCATTGGCGTCGAAAACGTCCACTGATATATCCAACTCGCCTTGTTGGCCATCCAACACTTGGTAGTACACTTCCATCATTTGCCCAGACTTAGCTGTTTCATAGAAGCAGGTTCTATCTCCAGGATCCACGCGAAAATGCAGATTTTTCGTATACAGCATTTGTGAATTGCATTGCGTTAAGAATAGTAGATATATTAAGTAAATTAAAATCATTTTCTGTTGATAAGTTGACCGCGTGAAAATGTATTTAACTGTGACTGCCTGCACTGAAGTAAACACATGATTATGAGTTTATACGTTACGGTTCATTTCGTGTTTACACAGTTGTTAAACTCTTTGATTAGAACAGCTTTGTGGATGTGACTATTGTTTTATTCTAAGTTTTTTACACCAGAAGAAAGTAATATAAAAAGTAACATATTTCTTCATAATAAACTATATTATTTTTTTACAAAAAAAAATGTGGTACATGGATGTTGCTGTAAAACGTATTACACAATGCAGCATTAATCATAATTGATTAAAGTTACGCTATCATTTATAGACTAGAGGAGTGTCTCACTCAGCTCAGGAAGTTGTTAAGGAGAAATCTTTACGCGGCGGGTAACTGGATAGCTCATGGTACGGAGCTATCCAGTTACCTGCCTATTTGAAGAACAACCTATATGCTTCTCAAAGTTATGCTGTGTCAGCGTACATCATACGCCAGCCTCTCACTGTTTACTTAATAAAGACGCATCCATAAACTGTTTGTTTTATAATAGACCATAGATCCATATAATAGACCATAGACCTACCCATCTGCTGTTTATTTTATAGACCATAGATAAACCTCTTTCTACGTTGTAACCAGGTATCCCTGACAACCTGCGTGCTCTGCCCGACGGCTCGGGTGTGCTGATCGCTCTGTACTGCACATACGACGACAACAACCCACTGTTAATGCGCTCGCTCTCGGAGACGCCGCTCGTCCGGAAACTCCTCGCCAGGATACAGAGGCTGGTCGAGATACCCATCGAGTACATCAACACGGCCTTCCCTCATGTTATCTTTGAAGAAATTTTACATAACGTAAGTTAAGACAAGGTTTTTTTCTAACGAATAAGATACGAATCTTATAGTATTAGTTCTAGTTGGAAATAACTATGGTTGAAATATTTAAATCTATCATATTGGCCCTTTTGTTTTACCATGAAAGAGCCGAAATTTTCTTCATCAACGCATAATATGTTAATATAATTACTAGAATTTTCTTAACTAAACCACACACACCATCAATTTTCTAAAAGGACTACTATGTTTGCACCAAGACAGTGTGAAGTATAATATTTAAAATATGAATAATATAATATCTCTGTTATTTTTATCCCCAGATTGGCCACTTCAAAACAGCAGCTGGTATGATTCCCAAAATGAGCGGGTTAGTTTACGTTGACTGGAATGGCAACATCGTTTCGTCCCATTACAACACGGACGGCTCGCTCGGGCCCATCAGCGACGCCGTGCTCTTCAACGGAAGGCTGCACACCGGCTCCCCTCACTTACAAAAGTTCATTGGCTCCATAGAAGTACCTCCAGTGTTGAAGAAAGCTTTCGAAGGAGGACAAAAGCCGGTGGAAGCCAAAGTAGAAAAGCGTGAAGCACCTAAACCTGTTGAAACGCCGAAACCGACAACAACTACACCAAAACCGACCACAACCACGACCACGCCCAAACCGACCACCACTACGACGACTACACCGAAGCCGACCACGACAACAACTACGACTACGCCCAAACCAACCACGACCACAACTACGACCACGCCCAAACCGACCACAACTACGACTACACCGAAACCTACCACGACAACGCAGAAACCGACCACTACTACCCAGAAACCGACCACAACCACTCCTGAACCCACTGCGGCGCCGAAACCGACTACTCCCCCGCCAGCAGACAAGAAACCCCCTTCACCCAAGCCCGTTGAGCCAAAGAAAGAACAACCGAAACCAGCACCTACCCAAGAATCCAAACCCTCTTCGCCAACCCCCACCCAGACTCCCTCTAAAGTACAGAAAACAACTAAACCAGAAGTCAATCCAAAACAAGATAAACCCGAGAAAGCGCCAAAGAACAAAGAAAACGCCATACATAACTCAAACAAACCTACCCCCGAACAAATACCGATCGAAGAAGAAATCCCATCGGACACGGTGAAACCAGTCAAAGAAAACCTGAAGGTGATCAAAAAGGGAGGGGTACCCGCTGAGATACCGAACCCGCAATTGTAAATATATTCATAAATGGTTGTGTTCTTTCTCCAATAGTTGTGGTAGATTAATATTTGTAGGTGAAGGATCTCTAGAGGCAACTTCGATTATTATTTATTGTAGACCATGACATGCGACATTCCACATCACCATTCCTCTAGTTATTATAAGTAGTCACCCACATTATTTCGTTTATGCCCCGCGAGGATTGCTGCATGAGCGTGCAATTAGTTTTCGTTGGGGCAACTATAGTATTTGCACTGTAGCATGGGACGACCCACAGCTACAACTATTCCTTGTGTGATTGATAGCTATGATCCGCCGCACGGTACAATGCAAGAACTACAATAAACGTTATCTCTTGTTGTGGGGCAAAAGTGCCTAAAGATCGACACAACATTGATACTATCGTTTTAAAAAAGGTTTTGAAATATATTTTTTTTAATTACATTATTTACAATTGTTACATTGAACAAATTAAGTTATTTATAATTGAAAAGTATTTTATTTATTTTATCTTTTCTAAGATATTATTAATTTTAGATTGAATATTTGGACCAATTCCAAAATTTGTAGTGTAATATTAGGCCACAATTATTTTGATCTGCACTATATTTAGTAATATTGTTATTGTGAATATAAATGTACTGTTCAATACCGTTATTATATATAACACATAAATAAAATGTCATATCATATTCATAAATCACGTACACCTAAGCATGACTGCCACGAGTATGCCAATCTAATAATCTTTATTTGTGTATGTAGAATCTATTACTCATTAGTTACCGCGTGAATGTACGAGTAATAAAATAATGTTGTCTTTTAAACGAGCGTCGATAAATAAACATGTGTTTTTTCAATGTGTACATAAGAGCGAAATCCAGACCACAACAATTGACTCAAAATCAGTATTTATCTTTTTTTGTTGAGAAAGAATAGGTACCGATGTATCTCAGAACTGAATTTGTTTTTTACAGTAATTCAGCGTCGCACTAACGCAAAACAAAAGCTTCTCATTGTAAAATTTAATACCTTTTTGATCAGTTAAAGATGTCTGTGTCAGAAGTGTTTTTTTGCGAATTAAAATGGTTTGTAAATTTTACATTGACACGCTTCGAAGCACAGGCTCTGCTCTGCGTCTTTGTACCGTGACCATTGCTGTGTACTTATTCTGGTTACGGATTTCGCACCATGTATAAATTTAAAAACACAGGTATTTTTATATGAATGCTAAAGAGGAATTGTTTATATTTTATAATTTAGTGTAAATGTAATTGGGGTACCTGTACAGTTTGTAATGTACAATAAGTAACAGCAGTTACCTGATCTTATTCCATTTACAATTTGTTCAACTCGTTTTGCAATACAATTGATGTTCGAGCAATAATATATTTTACGATAAGTGTATGTATTGATTAAAGTCACAATAATATTATTTATATTCGTTTTATTATGTTATGCCTATCAACAATAAATGATTACAAGGTTACTGGGTAATACGAAGTGTCTTCATGTTTTAGAAATCAAGGACTACGGGAAGTAATTTCAAATATTTAATCATTATTTAATTAAAGTACCGCTGTCCCCGTGTACAATGGGGAGCCGGGGATCAAAGACATACATTGAAATGAAACGGTTTATTCTCTTAGGGACTACCGCTTACCGCTTGGCACTACTAGTAGAGTGAAGGGAAATTTTACTCTCCCGTGCCACTACTGATAGTGCTACGGGTAAACGTACATTTCCACTGACACTACACTGTTGCCAGTAGTTTCACGGGAAAGTAAATTTCCCATGGCACGAGTGGGCTATCTATAAGGCTATTCAATCTTTTTTAACTTCTTTATTCACCCCAGTTAAAAATGGTTTTAACGGACCCAAAAAAAATAACCCTAACCTACCGAATATGAAGAAAATACTGATTTGTAACCAGTTACGTAAAAACAATTTTCTTACTATTCGGTAGGTTAGGGTTTTTTTTTTTTTTACTAGTCCCATAGTAATCGGTTAACATTACGGGGGAATATCCTCAATTAATAAATACATTTTTGGAACAAATAAATTTTTTGTTTATCTTGCCACTTAGTATTAGAGTAGTGTAATGGGTAATGAGGTAATCTACGGGAGTTTTTTAACATGCGTTTAATTAGCCAATAAGAATAGTAGTGGCACGGGAGAGTAAAATTTCCCTTCACTCTACTAGTAGTGCCAAGCGGTAAGCGGTAGTCCCTAAGAGGATTAACGAATGAAACGAGACAGTCATGGTTCAACTTAATTTTATTTTTTCTAAGAAAATATTATGAATAACATATTCATTAAAACATTTTCAATTTATTACCTTCTAAGGTAATGTGAAACTATTTCAATTCTGAGTATCATTTGAATAAACGAATTAATTTCCATTCATATTATGAAATGGTAAGCTACTCTATAATAGGCGATCACAGCATTTGTACCTAGAAGGAAAGTATCCTAGCAGAGTCTAATTTGAGCTCGTCCTATTACTAAATGACAAACAAATTGGAATGTAAAAAATAATGTCTTTATATACTATTCATAATACTTTAAAATAAATTAATAATTTAATAGTTACACGTAATTATGTACACACAATTCGTAATAATTTACTGTAATTGATTTTATATTAAATTCATATTTAATTATTGTGTTACAATGTTTTAATTATTAGTAATAGAGAGGGCTAGGTTCGTTAGTTCATTATGTAAATTAGTTGTGACATTCGTTGCGTAGCTTACTACCTGTTAATGAAGGTAGTTCGAATCGGATCGTTCAAGATATCGTATTGTCTCAATTAATGTAATCGTTTATCTCAGTCTATGGAGTGCTCAATCCAACCAACTAGCTACGCCCGCAGTATATGCATCTCGTGGGAATATGTAGATTCTAATCTTTGCCTTATTAACCATCTCTGATTTGAGTACCATATATTCCATGCCAATTGCTAAAGCTGCCCCTGCCAAGCCGTAACAAATATCCAGACACTTTTTTGTATATTATAACCTATTCTAATGCCCTTAACTATACAAACACTTGTTCGGCGGCGAGCGCGTCTGCAAAAGGTTTGACGACGCATCTGGTGGCGAAGTAGAAGATGAGACCGAATGTGATAGAGATCGGGAGCGCGGGAAGCGCCTTCTTGAGTATCGCGAGCAGAAGGAGAGTGAGGCATAGACCCTAGAACAAACAAAAAACAATTAAAAAAAATACCTTTTAGATGCAGTATGGAATATTTTGTAATGAGAATAGAATGTAGAAATGCATTCGATTACTTACCATAATTACAGAAAAAAATACAATGTCAATATAATAATTAATTGGTTTCATAATAACATGCAGTGTTATACTCACAACGAGGATGGCGACGAAGCAGGCGAGCGTGGTGTTCCAGTCGCCGTACGAGCTGGCCTTGCCCACCAACACGCTGTAGAATATGAAGTCTCCCAGGCCGAGCTTCACGCCCTCTGTTAAGAAAACAAGAATTTATAATAAACGTAGAACTAAAATATGTGTTAAATTTCACAGACAATTTAGTTAAAATGTGTGTCACACACAGCATACATTCTGTTTCCAATACTTATCTTTGTTGGCTTACTCTTTCTTTCTAACTTCAACATATTTGTTGGCTTCTCAAGGTCATCATAATTTTGACTGCAAAGCGCTGGTGGCTTATCCATGGTTAGACTGAAATGCTGGTGCTCAATGTTAAGAACCACTGAACGTACATATAATACAACAAAATTAGGCAACAAGTGTGTACTAACTCTCTTCATCGTCGAGCGGCTGGTCCCTGTCGGGGCGGTGTATGGTGGTGGTGGGCGCGCCCGGCGTGGCGTCGACGCGCAGGCGCCGCGGCGCCGCGCCCGCCGCCGCGCCCGCCGCGCGCGCGCGCCACTCCGCCGTGAACCCGTCCGCCTCGCCGCCCGCGCCGCCCGCGCCTGCCGCGCCACCCGCAGTCGTACCTGATGTTATATGACACAAATAATTATAGCAGTCTGTGTGCTTTGACCCAGTGGTGGATTGGAATTTGATTAGGTATGACTCTGGTTAGGATAGGTAATCAAGGGAAACTAATGAAAACAGAAAAATAATCGCAGACGTGAGTCTTACGAGACTTACAAAGTTTGTAGGTATGCCATTGAAAATAAGAGTGGAATTCATAATAGAGATCACGGGCATAGCTATCCTATTATTATCATTACATTCGAACCAGAAGGTTAATTATAAACTTATTATGATTTAAATAATTAAAACTCCACAACATTTAAATGGACCAGCCAACAAAATGAATTATCAACACATAAGCTACGAAAAACCTCAACAAAATCGTTGAACTCTCTAATGCCACAGAAAACACACAAAATCAAACGAGACAAAGTGAAGTGCACAGAAGCTCAGTGAAGTGAATCTGTCACCATGGACCTGGCTCCACGGGTGGGAGTGGGCAACGGACCGTGTGGGCTGAGCGGGCGCAGCTCCTGCTCACCTTCCGAGACGGGGTCGGCGCCCGGCGCGGCCGTCGCCGCCAGGCAGTACATCACCGTGGCTGCAAAAAACAAAAGCCATTATAGAACTATGTCATTAACATTAGTAATTAAGGATTTTATGGATGTTACAATGTACCATATGTCTGGCATGATCACCCCGAGCATTCAAAGTTTTCTTACAGTTGCTAAACACGACATATGTTTGGACTGGTACAGTTGGTTAGACAGTATTTACCAAACAAAAAGCTAACCAGGAGCAAATACTACAAAATATTAAGAGACGAATTTATGATGTTAAAATGTATATGAATTGTATGATCGGCTAGGATGATCAAAGCCTGGAGTCTTCATAGGGGTCTTGTATGTAGAGTGTAAAAGGAAGTAAACTTAGTTCAAAATAGTGTGGTGTTAAGGTGTTAAAATGTTTATCCTAAAATAAAGAAATTAACTCACATGAATATATGAGGGCAGGGAATATAGGTTCGTTTCTCTCTTGGGCAGTCTCTACCAATATTCTAAGTGGTCCCTTGGGTGTCAATACAGCAATTAAATCTGAAAAAGAAAAATGGTTTCAATTCCATATGTGTTGCTTATGCTAAATGTGAGTGTAATTTAAGTATCTCCTAGATGCACTTTTGCTCTTAAATGATAGTAGAGACTGGTAATCAATGTAGCATCTGATGAAATATAGGATACAACATTTATAATGGACATGTGAAGATTGGTATATGTTGCCCTTTATAACTAAAATAGCTGGACAGATCAAAGAACAATGTTAGTTGATAATCGCTACATGGTATAAAACAAAGTCGTTTTCCGTTGTCTGTCTGTCTGCCTGTCTGTCCCTATGCATGCTTAGATGTTTAAAACTTCGAAACGGAATTTGACGCGTTGGAGTAATTCAAGAAAAAGGTTTATAAGTAACAAAATTCCTGAAAATCCCACAGAAACGGGCACTAAGCTGATAAAACTGCGGTGCGTTGCTAGTCATAAATAAATAAGAAGCTCATTAAAACCCATAAAATTTTCACAATTGTTATTTACAGCAAAATAGCGTCTTTTAATTTGTATGATATGGTAATATCTTACCCCAGATCGAAATGACAGCAAGCACAGCCCAAGTAGTCCACTCGGGCAGATACTTTATAAACACCAGGGCCATTAACGCTGCTATAAATATGAGGTATGCCTGTTGTAGTCTCAGGGGACCCTTCCAGTGGATCACAATCATGCCAACTACACCAAAGTTCCACATAACAAAGGCAAGTGTTATGTAGTCCATCGGTATGTTGTATGCTCGGAGTGCTTCCCTGAAGGCAAATAGTGTAAAAGTGAGTTAGTTATGTAGGTACAAATAAAGTAGGTAAATATTTAATGGTATAGATATTGTGTTGTTATTGTCACAAATTGTGACTCACAATATGATTTTGAAGTTTTGAAGAATAGCCTGTGTGTTTTATTGACTTCAAAAAGTATATACTTCATAATAATTCATATGTTGATTTTTTTGAGTATAAAATTTTAATTTCTTTTTGCGAACTTGCATTGAAGGTGTGATAAGTGCAAAGTATCTTTGCAATATTACTTTTAAAGATAAAAAACTTGAAACTTCATTATAAAAATACTCACTCTATATACAGGTATGAAAACAAAAACAGCAACATAAGCGAGGACAGAATGAGCCAGCCGTGTATGATCTTATAACATCTCTTCTTGTAAAGCACAATTAGAAGTACTGTCATACACGCAATCACACACAACAGGATCATGGAGTTAGCCAATGCATTCCATACTTTAGTGACGGCATGAGGACTCTCTTCATGGAACGGTGTGTATGCTCTGTAATTAAATGGTTTTAGAACAATATTAATGGCTTAGAAAGTGAAAAGTAAAGATTATAATAATTTTAAATTTATTGAAAAAATAATTAAATTTTAATATTGTACCTATTAATTATTTTTGCCCAACAGTTCCATAGGATATTGGTGGGCAGGATATTGATTTACAAATATAATAAGTAAGTCAACTTAATCAGTATGAAAGTAGTTAATATACTTACAGATAAACATCTTTAACTGAATAGAAGTTGATAGACGATATTGTAGCAACAACAACAATAACACAGAGTGTTACAGGCACAAACAGTTTGATCACATGTCGGGCTCCATACTTCAACTCAAGTTCTTCCATTTGAACTTCCGGTCGCGGGGGGGCTGCGCTGGGGGCTCCGCTGCCACTCGCCCCGCTACCATCGTTAGGAGGCTCCACAGTCTGTTATTAATATTACCATTCTAATTAAACATACTGACAAAGAACTATTGCATGACATTCTATGCATGTTAGAAGGTTTAATGACTTCTCTGAATAGTGGGCAAATATTGTAGGTGTGAACTCGATAAGTAAAGAGATATAATACCATGTAGGTTTAATAGCACCATTGAGTCATCATTTCTATGTACAAGCTAGCTAATGTAATTACAAAACATTCATACTTGATGAGTTGTGTAATTTACTCACCCCATAGGATCGTTCGGTTTTCGACTTTCTTTTCCTAGCAGATATCTCCCGATCAGGGCGAGCTTCAGCTATATGCCCATCCATGAGTGCAGTACGTTCAGTAGCTTCGCTTGAACTTGAATCACTCTCTGAACCGCTCATTCATTAAAAGCAACAAAACTTGTACTTCTAAACTAAATTATGTTTTTAACATTACACATTTAGAGCGTTTGACTATTATAACACAAGGATCATTACAAATAAATGTAGATGTAAATAAAGCGAAAGCTACCAACAAAATTGACTTTACGTAGGTACGATGCGAATTTTACGTTTTTATTTCTTTTGTCAAAATTCATATAATTGTCAAGTACCTATCGTCATCTTTCTTTTGACAATGACATTTGACATACATACGTCATATGAATTAAGAGCATTGAATTAGTTCATAGTCTGTGGCAAGCATAGAGCCGAGCCGAGGTGGAGCCGAGTCGATCTGATTTTTAGACAACGCCCGTCCTTCCCGACCTCAATTAATGCGGCAATAAATACTAAGCCGAAGTTGGCGCACTAGAATCAGTCTCATAGTAAACAAGATGTTGATCAGACGTTTTTTTTAAAGTACCTATGCCATTATGAACAATATACTTAAACAAAACATAAAATGCCGAGCTGCGTTGTGAAGTTGTGTAAAAACAACTCTAAAAATAATACTAAACGCACAGGTATCACATTCCATAAGTGAGTAAATAAATAAATCCTAACTAATTATACTTTCATAATTATTATCGGTAATAATATAAAACACCTATTTTCCTATTTTGTAAATTCTCCAATTAGTATTGTCTGTCGTATTGATTCGCACACAACTTGAGCTTACCCAATACACACCACCAAAATTCACCCAGGATTTACCTACTTGGATGCATGTTTAATATTGTTAGGATTTAAGTTTTAGTCAGATTCGTTATAAATTCGAAACAAAAATATGGAATTTAATTCTTAATAAATATTGATAGTTGAACCTACCTATATATATCATTTTATTGCGCTTATTAAAAGCTACACATGGTTTAATCAAAACAATGGAGAAGGCAAACATTTTTTACTTTACACACCAAATAAATCTATACAAAATTACAAGAAAAACTGTGTTTTTACTTTTTCCATATCTCAATAAATGGCTAAGATATTAACGATCAAAGTGCGTATTTTCGGCCGTGGGATTTTAAAAACGCGGGCGGGCGCTCACTGGTCGATGACGTCACAAGACTACAGTCGCGCTCTCGTACGCACGCCGCTGCGTATTAAAAATCAAAATTTAACTGTTTTCTGCGGAAAAATGAGTGAAAAAATAGTGAGTAAATACTGTATTGTGCCTGAGTGCTTCAATTCGTCAGTTAAAACACCAGATAAACTCTTTTTTAATGTGCCTGGGGACCCAAAAATGTGGAAGAAGTGGATGACTGCAGTAAAAAGGTTGGATTCAATAAGCCCTACATACGTGTTCCTCTCTTTTTAACTGTATATACCCTATGGCATCATCTCCGTACTTAGATTATAGAAAGAAAGTACTAGATGTAGCATTCAAATGTATTTACAAGCTACACGCTGTGTCCAAAAACAGAACAAAGTCCCTCGCGTAGTGTTGTTAGCTCTCGCATTATTTGCCCATTTTTGGGGTAAATTTTGGGAGTTTCGAAGGTAATATGATAATAGAATAAAAATTGTCCTTTTCTTTATAACTATGTACCTACCTGATTATCTCAAGAAATAGATAGGTATATTAAATAAAACACGGTGTTAAGGTGGATGTTTGCACACTTTTATCGGGTGATGGAAAAATTATATATTTTTATTTTATTTTAAAGTATTCGGAAAACTTACAGCTAGGTACAAGAGTTACATAAAAAAAGAATAATAACTAAGGGCCAATTACAATTTTTCACTATCTAAGATGGCTAATATAGAAACATAATTTTATACCCGCTCCCCCTCTCCCCTTCTACCTCACACGCACACCAAAAATTTGTTTAGAAATCCTATAGACTAACATACTTACTATTTAATAGGATTGTTAGGTTAGGTACATAGGAGCCGCACTTACGCTTTATACTTCTTTTTTCAAGTTGGTTATTTTTTATTATATTACTTATTAATATTCTACAACGAATTAAAGCCCTCAAAAGGTAATAAAAAGAAGGGTAAATCAAAACTCTTATATTGGCAACACTAGCATAGATTGACGCATCACTCTCTATGACAATTGAAATCTGAGAAAATAATTAAATATTTAAATAAGACGATACCTAAATGCGATACTTACACGTGAAATGTGATCCCATCCTGTTTCTTTTTCAGACCCACTGCATTTTTACAGGTAGGAATGACACAAGACGGCATAGTTTCGTGAAATTGGTCACGGGTAAAACACGTTAGCGCGTTCCGACGGTCACAAAGTGACTGATCGGTTGCGCATCAAACTACACTATTTAAGGCTAGTTTGAGTAGCTACAGTATTATGCGCGCTCACGGGTTCTGGTTATTCTGTATTCTGAGTCTCCGTAGCTCTCTCTTCCTGACCTAGAACCATAAAACACTACGAATTTAAAAAAAAAACCTTCAAAACGTACGTTTTTAATGTTAAGTACATTAAAAACGTACTATTAGAACGGTTTAACCGATTTTGACAAAACATGTCTACGAACCTCTGTTTAAAAACAACATTGAAATAAAATAAAAACGCATCGAAATCGGTTCACCCGCTTAAAAATATGCTACGTTACTACAGACAAACATACAGACACGCAGACAGACATAGGTAGACAGACACCTTCTAACTTGCAACACCCCTGTATAAAGGAAAAATTTGCGGCCCGCAAGTTGATCACCACTGATTTCTTAACTAAGTATTATTTATTTTTATTAAAAAAAAACAACTGTGAATGAAAAACCTAAAGCGTACATTGGATAAAATTAAAAAAATATCTGGTTTATTATAAAACTATATTAATAGGCAGGTAGGTACTTACCTACTTACCTATTTGTCTACTCAGAAAAGTAATAACTACGTAAATACCTACTTACTAGAACTTACCTACATCTGTATATGGGTAAATAGTGACATTTTCTTATGTAAGTACTAATAAAACATAGAGGTAAAAATAATCATCGAAAACCTCGAGATATAGATTGGGAGTAGGTATCTGGTAGAATTTTTTATCGCCGTCCATAATAGGTAGGTACCTACTAAATTAAATAGTAGGAAATGCTTACTCAGAACGTAAATAGGTACCTTTTCATCTATCAAACTATCCACTCTTGGCAGATTGTCCGACTGACCTTTTAAAAAACCTTCTTCCATTCTACAGACTTCACGTTTCACTCGATTTAATGGGATATAAAGGATAATTTACTTTATATCTTTAAAATATAAGCACACTAGGTATTATGAATACGAAGACAATCAAAACAATATGAAACGAGACGCCAAAACCACAGTATTACTGTGCCAAAACGCACCAAAGTTTACTGGAGTTCACCGGACCGACCGACCGCCGCGCCTTGTGTCGTCTCGTGACGTCATAGCGTAAGCGCGCCTAATCTCGGAAATTCAAAAAAGGGCTTGAACTTCTCGTCGTTATAACTTCGGAAATACTGCATGGATTGAAGTGAAATAAAAACTAGTGTAATATATATGACCTAAGCTCAGATTGTAGGTGCATTTGATAGTAATATTTTGACCCATTTGCCTTCTCCATTGATCACTATTTTTTATTGTTTCAGATTTCCTGTCGATCCAGATTTATTAGAGCGATGGATAGCAATAGTACGACGGAGTCGAGGAGAAAGTTCATGGAAGCCAGGAGAGCGCAGTGTGATATGTTCAGCTCACTTTAACGAGACCGATTTATACACAACAAAAGGAGGTTTGAAGAGATTGAGCAAAGGAACTGTTCCATATAATCAGCTGTTTTTGTCTTCGATACAAACAGAAATTCCTACTAATGGTATGATGAAGGAAGAACCTAACACATCCTTTGCAAAAGAAAATTCAACTAATCCTTCTAGTTCTGATTCACATAGGTTGCACCTTGAGAAGAAGCTTCGCAAAAGCAAGCTTCTACAATTTCAACAATCTCGAACAATAAAAACTTTACGACAAAAGGTTCGTCGCTTGCAAAAAGTTAATGTCCGCTTAAAAAATATTATTAGGAGACAACGAGGTAAGGGCGTTGAAAATAAATAAATAATTAAAAAATATATAGGTATAATATAAATTAATTATTAATCGGTAGCTACCTGTGATTTTATTTTCCTATTGTTGAGTAAACATTTATAGCCTGGCAACATATTTTGCATGTACCCACGATGCGATATTGTTTTACCCCAACCTAGATGCTAAACT
The DNA here is from genome assembly GCA_963082685.1 of Cyclophora albipunctata. Classification (NCBI taxonomy): domain Eukaryota; kingdom Metazoa; phylum Arthropoda; class Insecta; order Lepidoptera; family Geometridae; genus Cyclophora; species Cyclophora albipunctata. The sequence goes on along the minus strand of OY720129.1, from coordinate 7,249,619 downwards.
GAGGCTAAAACGTAGTGATTATTTTCTCTATGCTAGATGCCTTAACGAACTAGAGATTTCGATTGCTACTCCTTAGTCCTTCCGCAAGCTTCATGTAACTTTTATGTTTTACTAGCCGCGCCCCGCAGTGTTACCCGCGTTGTACCCGTTCCCGCGGGAATTGGGGATAAAAGTAGCCTACGTTACTCCTTGTTACATCAATTATCTGCCAGTGAAAGTCCCGTCAAAATCGGTCCAGCCAGCCATGCCAATTTAAAAAATTAGCCGGAACAAACAGACTGACAAAAAATGTTGCTATGGTATATGTATATGTGTATCGTGTCTCTATATGCACTTAGTAAAAAGCAGTTATTTTAATACTACAAACAGACACTTCAATTTTATTTATTTGTATAGATGTAATAAAAACTTCATTAAATTACAATAATATTTATTTGAGAAATAATATTTCAATACATTCATTAAGCTCTTAAAGGTAGAGTCCTTCAGGCGTGCCTTCCTTCTTGCGGTAGAGGACACTTTCTTTAGACTTCTTGAAGTCTTCATTGGTGACCTTCATGCGGCGTTCTCGGAGGGCCATTAGCCCGGCCTCTGTGCAAATAGCCTGGAAACATACGTAACATTTAGATAGACTGACAGAAGACCTAAAAACTATGATAAATATAATATGCTTTATACGATTCAATTACAGGGTCAAGATTTCGAAATTAGCTTTTTAGAGCTCACAGATATGAATAGGTATGTGTAAGAAGTTACAACAGACATATTACGGTTTTAGCGCCGCCGTGTAATGCAACGTAATGAAGGCGAAATACTAAATGGTGATGACCTTGTCAGGTCTTAATCTAAATACCACGTCTAAATTAACTGACCAATTAAAAAACATAATTAAAAACAATTGCCTGTAGAGCAGCTCTCATCCCACTGAAGTAAGTAAATAAGTACTATCTTAACTGAAGAGGTACAGTGAGCAGGACACTAAGCGTAATCAATTTGTCTTGCCTTTATATCAGCACCGGAGAGATCATCTTTAGACATAATCAGTTCTGAAAGGTTCACATCATCAGCGAGCGTCATCCGGGAGGTGTGGATGGTGAAGATGCGGCGTTTGGTCTTCTCGTCAGGGAGGGGGAACTCGATCTTGCGGTCGATACGGCCCGGGCGGATCAGCGCCGGGTCCAGGGTCTCGATCCTGTTGGTCGCCATGATTACCTAGAAGGAAAATATGTACAGTAAAGTTCTATATTTCCTAATTTATTCAAAAACAGTTTTACAATACAATCTAATCATTAAAATGTTCTGTTTTCTGTTCTGAATTTGTCCTCATTCGAACAAATAATCATCCACTATAGTATAATAATGGTAAATGTAAATAGTGCGACTCCAGCCAGTTGTAGCTACATTGTGGCTGTTTATATCCAAATTTAGCTCAGGAAGGTGTCCCTGTCCTCGGAAAATGTTACAAGATGTTGAGGGAGACCTGCTCAGAAGAGGGAGAGTATAGGGAAAAACAAATCGTTAGTTACCTTAACATCACCTCTTGAATCGAATCCATCTAATTGATTTAACAACTCCAACATAGTTCTCTGGATTTCTCGTTCTCCACCAGAATTGGAATCATATCTGTTATACAATGAGAAATTACATTAATCAAATACACAAAATGACAGTCAATCAAAGAATGCTTTTACTATTTTGTGCCTGGAATAGTTAGCATATTGATATCTGATCTCACCGTTTTGTACCAACAGCATCAATTTCATCTATAAATACTATAGAAGGAGCATGCTCTTCAGCCACTCTGAATAATTCACGAACTAACTTAGGCCCATCTCCCTGGAAAAAGAAAACATTTATGATGTAAACTACTCTAAAACAAATTCACTTTACTTCCCCATTAAAAGTTTAGAAGTTCAATTATACTAGTCTCAACTTGTTATGTTTTTTCCAAATGTCTCTCATGTATCCAAAACTTAAACTTTGATGTCAGCTTAAATAAAACCTATATAATGTATAACGAAGTAGCCGCATTCCGCGGTTTTTCCCGCATTGTACTCGTTCTTGCGGAAAATTTCAGGATAAAATGTATACCATGTCTTATCCTGATGCATAGCCTATATTACTGTAAAGTTTTATCCAAATCCATTCAGTAGTGACGGCATAATAAACATACATATACATACGTCTTCACAAACTTCCGCATTTATAATATTAGTATGAAGTAGGATTATCAGCGTAGATGAGCTACAATAACTGCAGAATACTTACTAAATATTTCTGGATTAATTCAGAGCCAACAACTCGGAGGAAAGTGGCCGAGGTCTGATTGGCCACAGCCTTGGCCAGCAAGGTCTTGCCAGTCCCGGGAGGACCGTACAGGATCACACCCTTGGGAGGTTTGATACCCATCTCCTCATAGTACTCGGGGTGAGTGAGTGGCAGTTCCACTGATTCCTGTTTATACGAAAATAAACAGTGTGGTGTTATTAAAATTAAAATAATATGCTGATGTTAACATGTTGTTATATGCTGGAATATTTGTTTTCAATGATTATCTACACTTTTTTTAAACTTATTTTATGGCAGTCATTTTGTTACTGAAAACTTATAATGATATTTTCAGTGAGATGAGAGGTCTTTGCCCTCATCTCTAACTATTGCCACAAATTACCAATATTACCATTAACTTATACAAATTCAAATGAACATATTATATTAACATATTATACAAATTTAAATGAATATGATTTGGTATCAAAATACTATGAACGACATAAATAAAATCCAACTTGTAAACAATGACATGAAAGATATAACCTAACCTTCACAAGAAATATATTTTACAGAGATATTAACCTTAATTTCCTGAATCTGTGTGTCTAGACCTCCAATGTCAGCGTAAGTCTCCTGTGGAGCCTTCTCCAGTTTCATCACAGAGACCATTGGATCAGTGTCATCTCCCAAAACACCAACTACTGCATGGACCTATACCATTACAATTATAAACATTAATATTGTTGTAACATGTAGAACTGTGGCTGCTAAGAAACATAAACTTGCCAGTCATAAACTTTCAGTGTGACTTACTTTATAAAAATTTACCTTGTTGTGTAAATTACATTAGTTTTATGTTTAATACAAGCTTAAACCGTAATTTTGGATTAAACAAGCCTGCAAATGAGTAGTAAAGATATTTTTATATGTTACCTTGTGGTTGAGCAGCACTGAGCATCCTGGTTCTAATTGATCTTTGTCGACAAATGATAAAATGCTGACATAGTGTTCACTACCAACTGAAGTAGAGACAATGGCGTGATTGTCATCAATGATCTCTTCAAGGTTACCCACCGACATGGGAGTGCCTCTCAGATCATCCACCTAGGGAAAACAAGAGTAAATTCGAGAAAATTGTAACAAAGAGGTACAAACAAGTTTACAAACAAAAATGAATGTTTTGAAACATTGTTATTGAGACCAAACTGACCTTAGACCTTTCTTCTTCAATCTTCTCCTCCTGGGGCTTTAGTCTTTCTTGATTGCGAATGAATTCCTCCTCCATTAGCAAATAATCTTTTATTCTTTCCAGCTTCAACAATTTTAGCCTACATTTTGTATGAGGAGTGACTTGAGGCAGCTTGAGCGCTGCATCGGGACCCTTGGCCTTGCGCTTCTTCTTGCCCACCCTTGTAGGAATCGGGGGTTCGTACTTCTTCTTTTTATCTTTGTCATCTTTCTTGTCGCCACCACTTCCACCTCCAGATTGATTTTGACCCTATTAGCAAACAAAACTATTACTCTTTTCCCTGATATCAATATGAATAATTGTAGTCCAAAACATTAACTTCTATTATTTCGTACCATGTTTCGCCTTTCTTTTCTAAATTATGATAAATTCTAATTTATTGAAACAAAATCACAAACTCACAACGATTACAAGGCGAATTTGACTTGCCACAGATTAAAAATCACAGCGCCATCACCAAAATCTTAAATTATTCATTCACTTTTGACAATCATATGGTTAAAACTGATTGCCGTCACTGTCAAAATATAGTTTGACGTAAACGTTCGTCGTGTCGTATTCGCTTCGCATGTTGCTTTGGTTGTCTTGTCACGTCAATTAAAATTCATTCAGAATTTCTGTGTAATAATCGCGTATTGTGTGTGAATTATAAAGAAAATATTAGTTTTATTCAGTGTTATAACAATATGTTTTAAACACTATAATGTCACAAATACTCTGCATCAAAACAGATGTAAAACTCATATGCGCAACTTAGTAATTCTGTAAAATAGATCAACAGCTGACGACAGAGGTTTTGTAGTAGTTCTTCAAGGTATTCAAGATGGTTTTAGCAGATTTAGGTCGAAAAATAACAACAGCCCTGCAATCATTAAGCAGGGCTACCATCATCAATGAAGAGGTAGCGAAACTAATACAATTATACGTAATGTTTATTTATGTATTTTCGTCATTGAGATTGGTTACAGTTACAAAGTGCATCCTTTATTCTAGGTTCTAAATTCTATGCTCAAACAAATATGTGCTGCGTTACTTGAGGCTGATGTTAACATTCGTTTGGTAAAGAACTTACGTGAAAATGTGCGGGCTGTCATTGACTTTGATGAGATGGCTGGTGGACTCAACAAACGGAGAATGATACAGTCTGCTGTGTTCAAAGAGCTTGTGAAGGTAGGTTTACGTGACTGCTAACATATTACTACATATATTTGTATCTTAACTACATACTTCATATCAAATCATGACTAAAAGATATTTCTCTCATGATTACAGCTTGTAGATCCAGCAGTGAAGCCATACCAGCCTGTCAAGGGCAAGCCAAATATTATTATGTTTGTCGGTCTGCAAGGGTCGGGTAAAACCACAACATGTACGAAGCTGGCGTACCATTATCTAAGGAAAAACTGGAAGTCCTGCCTTGTCTGTGCGGATACATTCAGAGCTGGTGCCTACGATCAGGTCAAACAGAACTGTACTAAGGCTAGAATACCATTTTATGGAAGGTTTGTTATTCTCCTTTAATTAATTTGTATCCATAGTTACCTTTTGAATATTTAACTAAACTTCATGTTACCTGTACTGTATTGAGGCAGAAAAGCAATTAAGTTCAAGGATTTTGGTGGCCTGTATTTAACTTATTACAAAATTTTATCTCAAAATATTATTTTTACATATTTTAACTGAAATCTTTTATATTTACTTTAATATTCATTGTATTTCTTTCAATATCTTAAACAAATAGTAGTAATTATTGAGCATAATGCATGCATAGATAATTTGTTCTTAGTTTACCAATTAGGTTATTTAGCTCTAATATTAGTCATTTAAGTTAAGTTAATCATGTAAGGATGTGTAATCTTTTTCGTAAATAAATAATTTCTAGCTTTAAGAATATCTAAAAGACACTTCCTATATTTTTGTTTACTATAAGCTTGCACTGAATACATGGAAAAGTCTGCATCGGACTTACCAACAAGAACCATGCTCTTCAATTTATGATGATGAATATCTTGTTTATGAACTAATTTATTAATGACAATGTAAACAATAATTCCAGTTACACAGAAGTAGATCCTGTGGTGATAGCAACCACCGGTGTGGAGATGTTCAAGAAGGAAGGCTTTGAGATGATCATAGTGGACACGAGTGGTCGGCACAAGCAGGAGGAGTCGCTCTTTGAGGAGATGTTGGCAGTCGCTAATGCTATTGTAAGTGCCAGTATTTATTATGGTCAAAAGCTTGTGATTTATTCAGCCTAAAATAAAGTTTGAAAAATTTGATTTGCCATGCAAATCTAGTCTTTAATTACATTGGAGCAAGAACTTGAGACTAAATTCAAAATGTGAAAGTATCTCTGTACATCTGTTTAGTTATTTATTACACCTAAGTCACTGAACTGATACTTGTGGCTATCCAAATCTCTGTTTTACGAACAAAATATAATCAAAATTTTTATCAAAATATAATCAAAATTTTATTATTTATAGAAACCCGACAACATCATATTCGTGATGGACGCTACGATCGGTCAAGCTTGTGAAGCGCAAGCCAAGGCCTTCAAGGAGAAGGTGGACATTGGTTCCGTCATCATCACAAAATTGGATGGTCACGCTAAGGGAGGTGGTGCGTTGTCCGCGTAAGTATTCACTACTTTCATCTTGCTTGTATTTTCCCAAAGCTAGGTAAAGATTACCACCCCTAAATATACACAATACTCTCTTCTTTTCTAGTTGAAATGATACAAAAGCCGCTCATTCAGCTGTATTTGACTATATTTGTTTAGACCAGAATTTAGCCATATCTGTTGCACTGGCCTTTGCCTTACTTATAACATCAAACAAAAAGTTTATCAAATTGTTTTTCGATCAAATTGTTACTGGACGTACTATGAACAAAATACATGTTGTATTTTAATTTATTTCATTTATCTTCTAGTGTTGCAGCTACACAAAGTCCTATCATTTTCATTGGTACCGGAGAACACATTGATGATTTAGAACCATTTAAGACCAAACCTTTTATTAACAAACTTCTCGGCATGGGAGACATTGAAGGCCTCCTAGACAAAGTGAATGAACTGAAGTTAGATGACAATGATGAATTGTTGGAGAAACTAAAGCATGGCCAGTTCACCCTTAGAGCTATGTACGAACAGTTCCAGAACATTATGAAGATGGGACCTTTTTCACAGATCATGGTAAGGATTGTTATGTTTATTTATAGAACTTGATGTTTATTTACAATATAATATACCCAGACAAGTAAATTGATACAGAGTTAGTTATAGGGCCTTTACACTTTACTACTTCTTTGATTATGATTACAAAGATTATGAGTTAAGTTTCTAATAATATACTTTGTTATTCCAGGGCATGATCCCCGGCTTCTCTCAAGACCTAATGACCAAAGGTAGCGAACAAGAATCCATGGCCAAATTGAAGCGGCTCATGACAATAATGGACTCCATGAACGAAGGCGAACTGGACCACCGAGACGGCGCCAAGTTGTTCACTAAGCAGCCCACCAGGATTACAAGGGTGGCTCAAGGCGCCGGAGTTACCGAAAAAGATGTCAAAGACCTCATAACACAATACACTAAGTTCTCTGCAGTTGTAAAGAAAATGGGAGGCATCAAAGGCCTGTTCAAAGGGGGCGATATGGCGAAGAATGTTAATCAAACTCAGATGGTTAAGTTGAACCAGCAAATGGCTAAGATGATGGACCCGAGGATCCTGCAGCAGATGGGCGGCATGTCGGGGCTCCACAACATGATGCGGCAGCTGCAGCAGGGCTCCAGCGGAATGAGTAGCTTGATGGGCGGGAAATGACAGTAGACTGGTTACTCCATGTTATTAAGATAATAAAGCATATTGGTCAAATGGTGTTTATTTATTTATTTATTTTAGACATTTGAAAAGTAAATTCTGCTGTTTTGTTGTTGCTAGTATGATACATTAAATTAGTATCTAAGATTGTTCTTTTCTGTGGCCAGTTTTAGGTAAACTATAAGAAATCTTTCTGAGCGATTTATTTATAGTCTTATCTTGGTATAGTGATTTTATATTTTATAGTCCCTAATCTCTCAAGATCCTGATTTGACAATAAATCAAAGTCAAGATCAAATTTGTTTCGTGGTCTGTGGATCAAATCAAAACCATATTCAAATCAAAAATGTGGCAGCTTTCGTACAAAAATATGCAAGAAGATTAAAATTAGATATAAGTTACAATAAGTTTAATTTACCTTCCCACTATTTGTCTTTTCACCTACAAGATGTAAATACATTTCAAAAGATATAATGTAACCGCCGAACAAATCTTCCGAGCCACCCCATCCACCAACAATGCAATAACTACATATACTAACAATAAACAAACAGTTCCTAACCAAGTTCAAAATCGAGATAATGGCTGAAGCAACAAATACAAGGGCATCTTTAGGAGATTCGCCAGCAGTAATAGCAAGGAGAAATTTTGTAAAACGAACCAATTGGTGCCCCGTAAGTTCTAACAATATAACTTACTAGCAGTAGGCCGCGGTTTACCCGCGTTGTACGAGTGTCATGTGGGATTTTTTGCATGAAAAGTATATCACAAACCTTCCCCTTGATTTCATCATGATTCATGATCAAAATTTCACATCTTGATTATTTTAAAATCTCTTTGTGAGACTGTCCTCAGTTTGGTTAGGGCATTACAGGCCTGAATCACCTGATTGCCCGAAAAGTAAGATGTTTCCATGCTTCGGAGGAAACGTTAAGCCGTCGGTCCCGGTTACTTTCTACGGATAGTAGTCGTTACATGAGTCATGTCAGAGGCCTTTAAGCAGCTCAGTAACTCTGACACCAGGATTGGTCAGGTTGACCATCCATTCGATTAAGAAGAAGAAGTGCAGTGTGTTGGGTGGGTCCAGTGTATGTAACAGTATTTAGGTAACTGTATATAGAAGATTCACGTTTTCAGAAACCTGAAATAGACTTCGATCCAATGTGTGATCCGCTTAATCCTAAAGAGATAAGCGCTAAAGAAATCTATAACGCTCATATTGCGTTGAAATCTAAGAAATACCGAATGACCCCGATCGTGGTAAGAACGAACCTTTCTGTATCAGTAGGGTATAGGTTCTTTATGTAGGATTGGTATAAGCAGTACTTAATTCTAAATATGGGATAGTAATTTCTGGTAATTTGGTCTGATTCTTATCAGTTTCACGAAGATACTTGCTCAATAATAAAGTAACTTAATACAACATTATTTTGATTTTGTTCCAGAGATCAAAATATTGTGTACAATTTGGAATGGAACTGAACTATAAAGTTGAAAGTTTGAATAAAGTTGGCTGGTAATTCTAAGTTTACCTACTTACGTTTACGTTTCTATTTATAAGTCTAACTACATAACCTTTATAATATTTAGTTTTCATGAACGTGGAGCGATGTATGCTCTCTCAAAGATAACAGATGATCAGAAAGAGTTGGGAGTCTACACGGCATCCAACGGAAACTGGGGATTGGTGAGTCATATCATCTCATACGATAGTTTGAGCCATTCTGGTCAATAATGGTGTTTCTTCCAGGCGTTGGCGTATCAAGGACAATGTTTTAATATACCCGTAACAGTCGTATTCCCCGTTTCTGCGATGTTGGAAATTGTGGATAAATGTTTGGAATATAATGCAAAAGTTGTGATACAAGGAAAAGATATAAACGAAGCAAAAAAGAGTGCTTTTAGGTTAATGGCCGAAAACGGCGGCGGAACATATATTAACGGGTCGGTTTCCTTACGATTTAATGGCTGTTAACTAGTTAGTACGCAAGTATGTATAGAACTTCATTGCCATCTTGAACATAATGTATTTGCTTACTAATTTAATAACATAGGTACATACTATGACGCACCCATCTTTGAGGTCATTCTTAATACCTTGCTTCAAGTGAAAAACTGGTCCAACATAAGTATAAGGTTTAGACCATTAAGCCCTTTTAAATATCAAGTTGTAAGCGGCAAGAAAACCTTTTTTTTACTTAAAGGACGGACGCATATATCTATTATAGAAGAACTTTTAAGACGATTTAAAAAAAACGGAAATTGCAAACAATCTACTATATTAATCTGTGATTCCAGCTACGATCACCCACATGTCATAGCCGCATGTGGGTCTATTGGAATAGAAATATTACAGCAACTACCCAACACAGACGTTATCATCGTGCCGGTCGGCGGTGGCGGTCTCATAGCTGGCATAGCGGTGGCAGTCAAACAGATCAAACCTAATGTTCTCATTTATGTAGGTTGCAACTCCGAACCTATGTAGATAGTTAATAGAAACAGATCACTTAGGTCTGATAGACTCATCTTATCACTTAGATTCATCTTTATACTACAGGGTCATTATTACGTCTACTCCTCTTCACTTGACTCACTGACATTACCTTCGTAAATAAGCGCTTTCTTTTTGTCCGATTAGGGCGTCGAATCTAGCAAAAACTGTAGTTTTTTTAAAGCAATGGAAAATGACCGCCCGTATCAAACGCATATTGAAGAAAGTATTGCACATTCCCTGGGGGTGCCGACAGCTGGTTACAATGCATACCACACTGCCAGATCATACATCGATAAAATGGTAAATAATGCTTCTACTATATCATTCTCCAATGTCTATCTGGGTCCATTTCGACACCTTTGTTTACTTTGCAGTAATTTCGTTATAAGTACTTTAACTTGAAGTGATAAGTTTGATAATTAAGTTACTTTTAACTACAAGTAATTTTCAGTTGTTAGTTGACGACGATTGGACATGTCAAGCAGTTCTACATCTTTATGAAGAGGAAAAAATGATAGTACAAGGTGCCGGTGCCATTAGTTTAGGCGCTTTAATGGCGAAACCTACTGTGTTACCGGAACTACGCGATAAAACGTAAGACATTCAGTACCTGAATATCACAATTATCTATAAATAAATTAAGAAGACTTAAATTTCAGACAATCGACCTCCACTTTTAGACATATGCTTCACCTTTAGTACCTATAGCCATACTAAAATACTATCGCCTTTTGCCTGCGAGTATAGGCGTCTATAAACTAACCCGACTTTATTTTTTTTCTAAAATATAGTTGAAAGATAGGTCTACGCCTCAGGTTATGATTGATTTTATGCCTAAAGTTTAATATCCTTAACAGGATCTTCTTTTGTTTTACTATTTTGTACACGGATGTCCAATGAACTCCCATATTTGTAGCAACAGTTTTTAAAATATTATCATTATTTGATGCATAAGGCGCAGCCTCAAGAAAACTATTTTAAGTACATGTTGCATAGTTTAAGGTCAATGTTAAATCTAAATTGAGAAAACAAGAGCTAGAGCATGAGGAACACAAGAGCACCAAACCATACGTCCGCACGCCAGAGGCAGACGAGCGAGACTGACATAAATGCGCACAGCGCAGCGTGTATGCGCCCTATGTTCGTTATCTATGACCAATGAGATGCCAGTCCAAATTTTCCTATATGATTGTCTCGATGAATCTACACTAATATTATAAAGAGGAAAACTTTGTTTGTTTGGTTGTAATGAATAGGCTCAAAAACTACTGGACCGTTTTTAAAAACTCTTTCACCATTCGAAAGCTACATTATCCACGAATAACATAGGCTATTTTTCATCCCGAAATTCCCACAGGAATAGACAAAACGCGGGTAAAACCGCGGGGCGCTGCTAGTAGGGTATAAAGTTCTCATTCAGCCGATAATTAAACATTTTCAGAGTTGTCTGCATTATGAGTGGAGGCAATATGGATTTATTCACCTTGCCTAGAGCACTAGAGAGAGCAATGGCAATCGAGGGTAGAATAATTCAATTGATTGTAAGCATCATCACTACATAGTATAAAATAAAGTCGTCTCTTTTTCGTGTCTGTCTGTCTGTTTGTCTGTCTGTATGCTTAAATCTTTAAAATTACGCAACGGATTTTGATGCGGTTTTTTGTAATAGGTAGAGTGATTCAAGAGGAAGGTTTTTGTGTAAAAAAAATCCCGAAATGCCCACGGGAACGGGCACAACGCGGGTAAAACCGCGGGGCGTTTTTAATAAACCCCATAAAGTCTTATCAAATTACCTAATACCTAAGTCATAAGAAATTTTACATTTTCAGGTTAAGATGAATACTGAGGACACAAAATTGTGGGTAAAGGTTTCAAAAATCATAGGAAACGTTGGCTGCAATATTTTAAACTGCCGTACAGATAAGACATGGATAGTACAAAATGATTTAGAAAACCAGTATGTAAGTGGCAGTAAGATTTAGTTTATCTATACTAATATTATAAAGCTGAAGAGTTTGTTTTGTTTGTTTGTTTAAACGCGCTAATCTCAGAAACTACTGAACCGATTTGAATAATTCTTTCACTGTTAGATAGTCTATTTATCGAGGAAGGCTATAGGCATTTTATCCCGGATTTCCTACGGGAACGGGCACAACGCGGGTAAAACCGCGGGGCGCTGCTAGTTGGTTTTATATAGCAAAAAAGGGATATTATCTGAGTAGCCGCGCCCCGCGGTGTTACCTGCGTTGTACCCGTTCCCGCGGGAATTTCGGGATAAAATGTATCCCATGTGTTATTCTGATATCTAACCTATATTACTGTAAAGTTTCAGCCAAATCCGTCCCGTAGTTTTGAAAGAGTAACAAACATACATACATCATCAACTCACAAACTTTCGCATTTATGATATTAGTAGTAATAGGATAAGTATGATAGATACTTTTAAATTAATGGATCAATTCTAATCTACACTAATACTATAAAGAGGAAAACTTTGTTTGTTTGGTTGTTATGAATAGGCTCAAAAACTACTGGACCGTTTTTAAAAATTCTTTCACCATTCGAAAGCTACATTATCCACGAGTAACATAGGCTATTTTTCATCCCGAAATCCCCACAGGAATGGACACAACGCGGGTAAAACCGCGGGGCGCTGATAGTATTTTATATAGGCAATATCGGAGGATTTAAGGCGGTCTAAAAGCTTAGTTACCAGGGTTGGTAACGATGATGATGTTTACCTACCTAGTTTGTTTATTTTCAGCTGACCATAGTGTGTGAAACGCGAGACTTGGCACACGCCTGCACGCTCAGGCGAGTCATGAGGAGACTCTTCCCCGACATCGTAGAGTTTATTGAAGAACCATTTGAACATACGAAGTCATGCCCTTGTTATCCCAAGAAAATACAAATGAATTTAACGCTATAATCCCTTTCCAATACACTGTTTAATAAATTTTACGACTTTTCTTCTTAAGTTTTTATTATTATTTTAGTATTCTAATAATTTGCTTTCCTTCCTTTAGTAAATAAGTCGTTGCTGATCACGAAACAATAGTAACTAAGTAGTTATTTTAGGGGGGGTGCGTGGTAATATTGGTTGAATTAAACCACAAAGATGAATTGCCAAAGTTTATTAGCCACACACAACACACACTATTTTAGTTTTTAGAAGGATAGCAAGACAGGATCAATGTAGCACATAATACATATCATGTAATTAATCAAAGTAGTAAGTGAACAGTTCACGCGTGGGCAAAACGCGAGTGCGCGTGAGAACGAGTTGTATGTGTCTCCCGTAGCATACGCTGTGATCGACTGCGCGCGCGCGATGCGCCTCCGCGTGGCTTCACATTCCACAATTCACAAATTCGGAACAACGCATATCGCGCGGGTTTGCTTGCCGAATTATTGTTTGTTTACATTTGGTTAGAAATTATTTATTTGTGTTATGAATGTTATGTTACTGGGATATGAATGTGTGATGTATGTAAGTGGTTTTTAATATATTATTGTGTGTAAATAAAATATAATTATAATGTATGTTTAAGTGGAGGTCACCTACATCATCCCCCTCCAGAGACCGACTAAGGGCGATAAAAGTCAGGGAACCGTACTGTACGACCTGAACGCGTAGTTGTTAGCGCGGTCTTTTCCTGCGGTGGATGAACAGGGACACGTTCTGGAGTTGCAGTGTAGGATCGAGGAACGGGTACACGAACGTCTAGTATATAGGCTGGCTTAAGGCGGTCTATAGTTACTGTGAGATCTTTGTTCCTAACGCGAATAATAAATGTTTTACTCCTTCTTTTGAGCACTTCGTATGGACCAGTGTAAGCAGGCTGGAATGAGCCACGCATCACTTCTTCCCTAAGGAATACGTGACTGCATGTAGCTAGATCTTGGAATACGAAAGCTCTGCGATTTGAGTGGTGTTGGGAGGGAACCGGACGAATATTTTCCGCAAAGGACTTCAACCGAGCCGCGAAATCGGTGATGTCGGTGGTGTAGTACGCAATATCGTGACCGAAGAATTCGCCAGGGAGACGAAGTGGTTCACCGTACACCAACTCAGCTGATGAAGTCTGGAGGTCTTCCTTAAAGGCACTCCTAATGCCTAGCAACACAAGTGGAAGTGATTCGGTCCACTTGGTGTCTGCATGACAGGTAATTGCAGCTTTTAGTTGCCTGTGAAAACGCTCCACCAATCCGTTGCATTGCGGATGATAACTCGTTGTCCTACGGTGATCGTAACCGATGGACTGAGAAAGCTGTTGAAACAGTGCCGATTGGAATTGTCCGCCTCGATCGGTTACGATCTCGGTAGGACAACCATATCGTGCCACCCAACAGGAAATAAACGTTTTGGCCACTGTTTCCGCGGAAATATCGGTAATAGGCACAGCTTCCGGCCATCGCGTAAAGCGATCGACGGCTGTGAGGCAGTACCGATAATTATTGGATGATGGTAGTGGGCCGATTAGGTCTAGATGTACATGTTTGAACCGTGCTGAAGGTAAATCGTGCGTACCTAAAGGTGAGGCAACGTGTCTCGTTACCTTCGAGCGCTGGCATGCCAAACATGACTTAGCCCATTCTCGGCAGTCCCTTCGCATCAGTGGCCAAACAAAACGTTGTGCAACGAGTTTGGCGGTAGCATTTGCACCGGGGTGGCTGAGGGAGTGGAGACTGTTGTAAACTTGCATTCGAAGTTGTTTAGGGACGAAAGGTCTGGGTGTCGGTGTACTGACGTCGCAGTACAGAACGGTACGACTCCCAGGTATATTCGTCTGTGTAAGGCGAAGTGAAGTGTCACCTTTGAGGTGTTCCGCAAGGTCTGGATCTGAACCTTGGAGCTCAGCCATCACTTCAAGGTCAACTGGTACCTGCAGTTCATCGACGCGTGATAGTGTGTCGGCAACCACGTTGTCCTTACCAGCAATAAAAACGATATCGGTGGTGAACTGCGAGATGAAATTAAGGTGTCTATACTGACGTGGTGAGCAGTTACTTTTACGTTCACTGAATGCGTAACAAAGAGGTTTGTGGTCAGTATAGATAGTGAAGTGAGTAGCTTCCAGCATATGGCGGAAGTATTTTATACTCTCGTAAATGGCAAGGAGCTCACGGTCATACGGAGAGTATTTCGTTTGTGACGGGCTTAACTTGCGAGAGAAAAATGCTAATGGCTGCCAGTCTCCATCCTTGAGCTGTTGCAGGACACCACCTATCGCCGTGTCTGAGGCGTCAGTGGCCAATCCTAATTTAGCTTGCGAATCAGGATGAGCTAAAAGTGCTGCATTGCACAGACTCTTCTTGCAGTTTTCGAACGCTTGCGATGATTCTTTAGTCATAACAATCGGATCGGATGCCTTAACCGATCCGGACAGTAAGGCATTCAGGGGTGCTTGAATCTGAGCGGCGTTGGGTAAAAATCGCCTGTAAAAATTTACCATGCCCAAAAATCGTCTGAGTTCTCGGACGGTTTTTGGTAGAGGGAAATCAGACATTGCCTTTACCTTGCTGTCCAGAGGTTTGGTGCCGCTTTCAGAGATTTCGTAGCCGAGAAATTGAATATTAGACACACCGAAGACACACTTGGCCGGATTGATTAATATACCGAATTCTCTCATTCGCGTAAAAAGTTGACGCAAGTGTTCTTCGTGCTCACGTGGCGTGCGGCTGAACACAAGAAAATCGTCCTGGTAAGGCCAGCAAAAGTCTAAGCCACGAGTAAGCTCATCAACAAATCTCTGAAAGGTTTTACTTGCGTTACGAAGTCCAAATGTCATGACTAAAAATTCAAACAATCCGAAGGGTGTTGTTATTGCAGTTTTCGGAATATCTGCCCTATTAACACTAATCTGATTATATGCTTTCACTAAATCGATACTCGAGTATACAGTACAACCCGACAGGTTTTGCGAAAAATCCTGTATATGACGAATCGGATACTGATCTGGTATAGTACGAGCGTTTAATTGGCGGTAATCGCCGCATGGACGCCACCCATTATCTTTTTTAGTCACGAGATGAAGAGGTGATGCCCAAGGGCTGTCAGAAGGACGTGCGATACCGCTAGCAATCATAGCGTCAAATTCTTGACGAGCTACCTTCAATTTATCAGGCGCGAGACGGCGAGGAGAACATGATACAGGTGGACCTGGTGTGGTGCGAATGTGGTGTTGTGTATTGTGTTTTGCGATTTGAGGAGTTCCAAAAGGACGTGTAATTTCCGGGAAATTAGACAAAATTTTATGATACACAGTATCACCATTAAAACTAGCTACCTTAACACTTAAAACAGCATTGTCGCTTAAATCTAAACAAGCTACAGTGCTAACATTGGTTAGACTATCGATAAGCTTCTGTTGGCCAACATCAACAACCAAACGATAGTGAGAAAGGAAATCTACGCCTATGATTGCTTTTGTGACGTCAGCAACAACAAAACGCCACGGAAAATCACGCCGCAGACCCAAATTCAAATTTAATTGCATGTAGCCGTAAGTGTCGATAGTCGAACCATTGGCAGCACTGAGCTGATATGTTGATTTACAAAGTTGCCTTTTAAGGGCTGAAACCGGGTACACACAAATGTCACTTCCAGTGTCTATTAGAAACTGTATCTGTGAACCACGATCCGTGATGAAGAGGCGACCTGAGCTGGGGTTGTGGCAATCATCAGTCGCCATCACTGACTGCCTCTCTCGTTTCCCTGGTTGTAGTCGCACGGCTGGATACACCGACGAGCTTTGGAACCATGCCGTGAGTGGTACCAACAAACTGGGTACTTGCGGTAGTTCGACGCTGAACGTCGTGACGTCGATCGGCTGCGTTGCGCATCTCTGCGGCGCTCGGTGGGTCGAGGTCGATGTCGCGATTGGATAGTTAAAGCGCTCACCTGGCGCGTCAGCTGAGCTACCTGGCGTGTGAGCTCCTCAACAGCTATTGATGATGACGGTACCGTTGAGGTTGCAGCAACTTGATGAGATGGCACTGCGATGTCATGGACGCGGTCAGCGAGTTCAGCGAGTGCGTCAAGACCCAGGGTAGGCTGTGACGCAACGATAGGCTGAAGTGAAACGGGTAGTCGGCTCGTCCAGATTGTTTGGAGAAATTCTTGAGGGATATCTGGACCGGCGAGATGTTGAAGATGCCGAAGGAATTGTGACGGCTTGCGATCACCTAGCTGCTCGTAGGTCAAAAGTTGTTTGACTTTATTTTCTCTCGACGCAGACAACCTTTTGATTAACTCCTCTTTGAGGCGTTGGTAATTGGGAGGACCAGTGAGGATGTCCTCTATTTCAGCAGCATACTGACGGTCGAGCGAAACCAAAATGTGGTAGAATTTGGCTGCTTCGTCTGTCACGCGCATGATTGCAAACTGTCCTTCTACTTGTGCGAACCAAATTGCTGGTTTTTCAGGCCAAAAAGGTGGTATTCTTATGCTCACTGGATTACTTGCAACTGTTAAAGCGGGCACGACGGGAGACGCCATCTTGATTTTGGAGTGGCGTCGTGGACGCGTGTCCACGTTACCGGTGGTATCTGAACCACTCGACGCCGACATCCAGGCTGCGAATTGC
Organism: Cyclophora albipunctata; assembly: GCA_963082685.1. Classification (NCBI taxonomy): domain Eukaryota; kingdom Metazoa; phylum Arthropoda; class Insecta; order Lepidoptera; family Geometridae; genus Cyclophora; species Cyclophora albipunctata. Next base: position 7,232,186 of record OY720129.1, on the reverse strand, counting down.
TCCTTGTCTTCCGTGTTCCTCAGTTTGTTCCGGGGTCACCAGTTTTAGGGGGGGTGCGTGGTAATATTGGTTGAATTAAACCACAAAGATGAATTGCCAAAGTTTATTAGCCACACACAACACACACTATTTTAGTTTTTAGAAGGATAGCAAGACAGGATCAATGTAGCACATAATACATATCATGTAATTAATCAAAGTAGTAAGTGAACAGTTCACGCGTGGGCAAAACGCGAGTGCGCGTGAGAACGAGTTGTATGTGTCTCCCGTAGCATACGCTGTGATCGACTGCGCGCGCGCGATGCGCCTCCGCGTGGCTTCACATTCCACAATTAACTTAAATGCAAGATTTGCACAAATTCGGAACAACGCATATCGCGCGGGTTTGCTTGCCGAATTATTGTTTGTTTACATTTGGTTAGAAATTATTTATTTGTGTTATGAATGTTATGTTACTGGGATATGAATGTGTGATGTATGTAAGTGGTTTTTAATATATTATTGTGTGTAAATAAAATATAATTATAATGTATGTTTAAGTGGAGGTCACCTACAGTTATAAGCTAAAAAGTTAAAAATAAAATAATTGAATAGGTACTCGTAGTACTCGTCGTACATACATAGTACTAGTACTCCTTCGTCGGTATTGCTGAATGTGTTGTTTATGGGGTCTATCTTGGACACTGACCTCTACTATATGGACTGGCTATATGGTTACCCAGTGCTGTTACCACAGATGTCAGAAATACAGGAGATATGGCAAGGAGGCGTGGCGCTTGCGAACGCATCTAGCCGCAAAGCGGCTTGTTGCCAGTTTCGGCCATTAGTCGAATGCCAACTTGCGACGTCTTCACTGCTCGTGATTTTTTACAAAATGCCGCGTTGTACAGTGGTTGTTTGCAAAAATAACACCTCTATTGTGAATTATACGAAAGATGGCATCTCATTTCACACGTAAGTATAAAAATATGATTGTTTTTCTTATTAAATTCATTAAAACATTACTTCGTGATACTAGAAACACGATAAAGTACCAAAAGCAATTATTTTCATTAGGAACTAAAACCATTGTTTGCTTAATACACATCGATCAATGAATCGCCTGGTCTAATAACGCAATGGAAAAGTGTTTTACTGATACTCTCACTCACACGATAGTTTCGTGAAGCGGGTGCTGCACACTGGTTCCAATTAATGAAATCAGGGACATAGAGGTCGAAGTACGAATTTCAATCTGATTTTTTGTAATTAAGGTCTTTGAGTGATTCTAAGCCTATTTTATAGAATACGTTTTTTTGAAATACCTGCCCGTTTCCGAGAAAAAAAATGTTAAGTTTTTTTTTGTATGGAGAAAAATCGTTTTCTTTATTTATTTTATAAACGGGCAGAGACGTTAAAACCAAACCTTAAAGGGATTAAAGAACACAATATAATTCCTTGCATTTTGTTCGAAATCATCTACTCCATATCTCTGCCCGTTTAAAAACGGCAGGCGTTCCAAATTTTTTTTTTCTTTTGTCGTTTTTTTGGTTTAAATACGCTTGAATGAATACTTAAATAGCAATATTGTAATATTAGTACTTCATTCCATCGATACAAAATGGAATTGTAATATTAATAGCTTAAGTAATTTTATACCTACATACCTGCTATGTTACTTTTTTACCTGGGTATTGTTTTGCGTAGAGGCTTTTGCAAGGCCGAATATGTTTTATTGTTCACGTTACCTGGATAAGATAAGAAAAGAGGGCACTTACAGGTTACAGGTAATCAGGTAACTTACCTGATTAGTTGTTTTCAAAACGGAGTCACTCGTTCCTCGGATCCTAAAGTATCAACACGTACCTACACGCTCTTTACCATTAATATGTCTCAGTTTAAATCAAATTTGGATATATATGTGCTACTGAAATCAAGTGGAAATATCAAAAACAGTGATATATTGTGCACTACGTTTTTAAATCAAATAAACGTTGAAGTTTCTGCTGAAGATCTTAGAATTCTAAAACAGTTCACAAGAACATATGTTGCAAATTTACACAAGAGATGGTTGCAAGCAAATAGATGTCAATCTAATTTTTTCACCAAGAACACCATATTTGATGTCAATATTTGCGAAAGAGAATTTGGATGTCTCAAGCAATGGAAGCCAGTCCGCAGTCAGATGCTGCTACAAATACTCCACAGAAAGCCATCTGAGACCCACCAGAGGATCTATCAAACAAGCATAAAAGAAGGTGCCTTTCATCTCTTAAAAACCACTCCGAAGAAGAATTACTGTCTGCATTATTAGATAGATTGAAAGACAATTAGATTGACATCTATTTGCTTGCAACCATCTCTTGTGTAAATTTGCAACATATGTTCTTGTGAACTGTTTTAGAATTCTAAGATCTTCAGCAGAAACTTCAACGTTTATTTGATTTAAAAACGTAGTGCACAATATATCACTGTTTTTGATATTTCCACTTGATTTCAGTAGCACATATATATCCAAATTTGATTTAAACTGAGACATATTAATGGTAAAGAGCGTGTAGGTACGTGTTGATACTTTAGGATCCGAGGAACGAGTGACTCCGTTTTGAAAACAACTAATCAGGTAAGTTACCTGATTACCTGTAACCTGTAAGTGCCCTCTTTTCTTATCTTATCCAGGTAACGTGAACAATAAAACATATTCGGCCTTGCAAAAGCCTCTACGCAAAACAATACCCAGGTAAAAAAGTAACATAGCAGGTATGTAGGTATAAAATTACTTAAGCTATTAATATTACAATTCCATTTTGTATCGATGGAATGAAGTACTAATATTACAATATTGCTATTTAAGTATTCATTCAAGCGTATTTAAACCAAAAAAAACCACAAAAGAAAAAAAAAATTTGGAACGCCTGCCGTTTTTAAACGGGCAGATATATGGAGTAGATGATTTCGAACAAAATGCAAGGAATTATGTGTTCTTTAATCCCTTTAAGGTTTGGTTTTAACGTCTCTGCCCGTTTATAAAATAAATAAAGAAAACGATTTTTCTCCATACAAAAAAAAACTTAACATTTTTTTTCTCGGAAACGGGCAGGTATTTCAAAAAAACGTATTCTATAAAATAGGCTTAGAATCACTCAAAGACCTTAATTACAAAAAATCAGATTGAAATTCGTACTTTGACCTCTATGTCCCTGATTTCATTAATTGGAACCAGTGTCCATTGTTAGGTAGATAATTAGAGATGTGATGTCACTTTTGAGGTTGTCGATATTTTATATCGATCCTACTTAGTTCGAATGATTACACAAGGGAACAAAATTAGACTTTTTTTGCTGCATGGAACTTTATAGCTGTTGTTTACTAATGTGAGGTAAAAATGATATAATTAATTATTGAAAACACAATTCATTACTATTTCTTGATTACTCGACTTATTATTATTATTGAATCAAGTATGGGTTTTTAATTTATTGCGGTACTCTTACACATGTATCATTGATATCATCATCATCATTCACACCTTTTTAATATTTTAGCTATCCGAAGGATCCAAAAATAAAAGAAAAGTGGATAAATGCAACAGGAAAAGGTCCAAACTGGTTTCCCACAAAAAATAACACGATATGTTCGTCTCACTTTGAGCCTAAGTGCTTTCAACCATTGAAGAAAGTTCGTCGGCTCTGAATTTCATCGATACTATTTTTTCTACGATTCAAATTCAAATTCAAATTCAAATCAATTACCTCTTCACATCACTAGTTGCGATGTGTGTTTATTGTCTGTAGCTACAGGTAGAAGCCCCGCCCCCTGTATGCATGTGTTCTATTACTGAGTTTATTAGTGTTGCTGTAAGTTTCTTTGTGTGCGGGAGAAATATGAGCTCGTGTGCCGTTCTTATAGTTTTTGCTTTTGTGTTAGTGAATTAAGTGGGGAGAACACGGCGACATCTGAACACGAATACATTTGTTTACAAAGCATATCTCCTGTATTTCTGACATCTGTGGCTGTTACCATACAAATGACAGCTAATTTTGTGTGAATCTTGGACACTGACCTCTACTATAATCTTGGATCATCAGGTAGAGTCACTGACCTCTACTATAGTAGAGGTCAGTGGGTAGAGTGAATGAAAAGATCCAAACCTAGCCTTTGTTCTTTTACATTATCTATGAAGATATTATTCTCTTTGTACAAAAAGTCAAAATATACGGGCAATATTTTAAATTTTGGGATGTATTTTCTAAATTATTTGTGTAAATAAATACATAACATCAAAATGTCTCGTCGCAATGTAAGTTGGGTTACACCCAACCTAAGTATTTCCTTTCGCGAATCTGTTTTCATTAGCTCGGTCAGTATTTTTAAAGGTAGCCTATTTTAAATGCGGTTTTAATATTTTGTAGGAAGACTTCGATGAATTCTGTGACCCGGACAACCCGAGGATTATTAAAATGACCGATGTTGAGGGAGCAGCCGATAGACTCAAACCATTCATTGTTAACACACAGTGTATCGTAAGTGATGCCCCACAAATGTATTTTAAGAGGGAAAACCAATGTAATTATAATAATCGTTTAACTTCCAGCCCTCTCATCATCAACGCGAGTTTTTAATGAATCTTTATTACAAACCAGAGTTCTTACAAAAGTCTGGCAGGTGGGTTTAATTCATGATATATGTAGGTACATATTTGTAAACGTTTCATAATCTAATAAAATCAATCTTAGTTTTAAGGAGAGAGGCTCTTTGAACGCTCTGCAGCTTTTGGCTCCTGATAAAAAGAAGATCGGTGTAGTGATCGCGTCCATCGGTAACGACGCCATCGGTTTTTGCTACCACGCGTCCAAGATTAACGTGCCTGTGGTGGTGGTGATGCCCAATAACGTGCCTATCACCAAAATGCAGAAATGCCACGGTCTCGGCGCCAAAGTCGTCGCGCACGGGAACACCCTTTTTGACTGCCAGAGATACGCGCGAGCCATTGCCCGGGATAAGGGTCTAACCTACATCAACGGGTTGGATTTCTAACATTGTATTATTTGTCGTAATGAGATAACTTTAGTGAGAGATTAATAATAATTTTACTGCAGGAGTTTGGTATTCGGGGAACCTGTAGATCGTTAGATATTTGTATCTTAGTAATTCTAATGGAGTAGCTTTATTTTTAGTATTTGCTTTTTTATATCTATTATGTTACACAGACGTGATCATCCCAACGTATTAGCTGGATACGGTACTGTGGCTTTAGAGATTCTAGATCAGATACCGACAGTGGAAGCCATCATTGTGCCGGTCGGCAGCGGAGGACTGGCCGCTGCCGTAACGGCCGTCGTCAAACAAATCAAGCCTCAATGCCTCGTTTACGTAAGTTTCACGCAGCACTGAGCAATTAGGCAACCTATTGCCTGAATACCTAACTTACTAAACATCATCATGCCTAAATCGTTATACCTATGTTTGTATCTCATTAGATGCCTGGTTATTGACTTGTTGCTTGGTTTTCTAGTGGTGTTGAAATCTTTCTTTGCAGGGGGTCTCACCGGAATGTTCAACCGCATTTTTCAAATCGTTAGAAATGGATCAACCGGTGGTAGTCCCTGTGAATCATACCATAGCAGATGCAGTTGCCACACCCAATGTGGGAGTCAATTCATTTGCAAATGCCCATCATTTGTTGGATAAAATGGTATGGATTTGTCTTCCCCTCTGAGATAATTTGATAAGCTTTGAGTTTTTAATCAAATAGCCTCGTTTTTAGTTATTGGTGACGGAAGATTGGATAGCCCGTTCCATGCTTCATCTCGTCGAGAAAGAGAAATTCATCGTCGAAGGGGCCGGAGCGTGCACCCTAGCTACAATTATTGGCAATCTCGTACCGGAACTAAAGCTAAAAAAGTGTGAATGGGAAATAATTGTACTCCATATGAGCTATAATTTTCATAATGTTTTTTGTTTATCATATTTGATTTAAATGTTCGCTTTGTTTTAGTGTCGTTTGTATCCTAAGTGGGGGAAATGTGGATAATTTATGCCTTGCGCGAGTTTTGGATAGAGGACTCTCAGCTGAAGGAAGATTAGTAAAATTCAGCGTAAGGAAATACCTATCATATAAGTAATCCAACAACAAAAAGTAAACAATTTAGATCATTAAAGGACCATGGGCAAATTTGTATGGGCACTGTCCCCACCCACCAACAGAAATGAAACATGTCTCATTTAATAGATCTTGGCAAACTGATGATTTTTTACTATGACGAGAATCGCCCTATGTATGGGGTTTTCTTGGAAAACCGTGTTTTGTTTTTACATATTTTTTGCTCATCTCATTGAAAGTTACAAAGAGAAAGTTGAAAAAATATTATGTTACTAACAATAATACTTCACAAATATATATTTAGGACAGAAATCTTTTATATTATTTAATAGTTTTGGCTAAAAATATTATTTAATATAAGTTACCTATAGTACTCTTTAAAAGACAACATGTATGAATATTTATATTCAGCCAGTGGGCTAATTGAGTAACGCATTTGAATTTCGAATACTTTATACTTAATTGGAATTTGGAATCAAATCTCACTGCCAATAAGGCACGTCAAATAGACATTATTCTAGATCGTACGCGAACGTCGTCTGTTTCTGCGTTATCCTTATCAGACTTATCATTTTGTTATTAGATTTTCTGTGACCCCTGCTTGCATACTGGACCTTTCGATTGCCAGAGGGAGACTTTGTACAAAGTCGTCTGCATGGGCACCTCTGTCTCACCTATTTCTGTCCCTAAGCAGTTATGTTTTCATGGCGGTGTTCCGGTTTGAAGGGTGAGACATGGCAGTGCAATTACTGGGTATTGTGGCATAAGATCTTTACGTCACATGGTCGGTAACGCGTATTACGTGATAACCATGAGTTGTTACATCCGTCTATAGGCTGCGGTGACTGTTTACCATCACGCAGCCCCGCATGCTTGTTTATCAATCAACTAGTATAATAAAAAAACAAAAACTTTCAATGAAATGAGCAAAAAATATGTAAAAACAAAACACGGTTTTCCAAGAAAACCCCATACATATGGCGATCCTCGTCATAGTAAAAAATCATCAGGTTGCTAAGATCTATTAAATGAGACATGTTTCATTTCTGTTGGTGGGTGGGGACATTTCTGCCCATGGTCCTTTTGACTATTAGTCCCGATCGCTTATTGCTAGACGCTAACCCAGCCAGAGTGTACACTGTACACTGTCATCAGTTTAGGCAACAATTGACGTGGAATATGTAACACTTAACATGTTTGGCAATGTTGTACCTATAACACTTTGGAGATAGTCTCCCTATATTACATAAGAATTTCCAACATTTCAAATTCTCTAAATCTACATAGTATATATTTAATGTCATTCTCCCATAGGTCGGCATTGCAGACGGTACAAAAGCTAGTGCCCAATTAATGGCGCTGCTGGCCAATGGCGGGTACAACGTAGTCAGCCAGTTCCAGGATCACGTGTGGGTCGCGGACGAAATATTTTATGTCGAGGTTTGTAAAGATCACGGCCCTTACCACAGCAGCCAATTGCCACAAGTCAGGAGTATTCGTTACATGCCTTGTCGATTTGGTTGCCGTCATTTTGCTAGGTAGGAGTAGGTAAATTGTATTATCTAGTATATAATTTAGTAAGTACAACTAACACTCAACAGTAACCTCCGTCGTACGTAAGTTCCCGTTTTATCAAATAATTAAGTACCTACCACTAAGTTACCGATTTTTGGACGCTAAGCTGAAAGTTTGGGCCATAAATCATCCGAATGTAGCATGCACGGTAATAGTATATAGATAGAGCTTTAGTTGATAATAAGAGACGCTGATAGTGATACTAAAATAAAGTTATTTATTTCTAGGTTAAACTAGTTTGCGAGACGAAAGGTTTAGAGCACGCGCTAGAGTTGAAACGCATCATAGAGAGGGCGTATCCATGCACATCTGCCTTCGAAACAGAGCCTTTCAACGACAAGCGAACATGTCCATGCTACGTCAGAAAGACTATGTAATAAACCAAAGAGAATACACACATCTGGAGCCTGCACACAGGTATCCTGTTGCAACATCCCCCCTGCAAGTGCAAATGCTAATAGCTTGCTACCATATGTAGCATGATAATTATGCATTGAAATAGCACTTGCAGCCAACTAGCTTGCAAGCTGCAGCCTTAGATTTAACGCCTACAAGAATTCGAATAACGCAATGCCAAGCAAGATATGATAAAATAGTGAAATATGTATAGCAACAACTTTTAGAATACAATTTACAAATAAAGTAATGACCTTTCACACTAGCGTTATTATTGTTTTTGGTAATTCAATGACTTATCATTGAATTACCACAAACAAAAATGTATGTTAATAAATGAGATAATAGCATTTATAACTTTAAGCGGTCTTATTTACGTAATAAATTAGATCGTGTTTATTTCTATGAGCCCTTATGGTACGACAAAACTTGGTCGGCGGGGAGGCATTAAGTGGGAGGGACCTCTCCATTGCATTTCGCCTAAGTGTAGGGCCACATCTGCGGAACGTACGGCGCCGAACCTTCCGCTAAATACGCTCGTAGTGTATTTCAAGTTATCTATGACACATCAGTACGCGGCGTAATTTCGACTGATGTGTCATAGAGCGGAAGGTTCGGCGCCGTACGTTCCGCAGATGTGGCCCTACACTAAGATTAACAAAAGTCAAAACTAAAGATACAAATTAAAAAGTAAAAGTCGCTTTATTCATCGACAAACCACTGAGTTAGCATAATCACAATACAAATGAAACACACAAATTAAGTACAACATTAAATATACTTTATTAACTTTAAAATAACATACCTATTTGTTCAGAGTACAGCCAGGCATACGTTACTTACACCTAAGTTTACATTATTGTCTTACGAAGAGTAGTTCTTATCCATAAAGGTTGCCATTCGGACGTCTCTCTTACTGAGGCCGTTGACATCGTGAGATGATAGAGTTACCTGTTGAAAGAAATAAGTCAGGTATTAGTGTATTTATCAATGAATCATACTTTTTCAATCTATTCTACTATAACAAATAAATGTTATAAAATGTGTCTTATTTTCACATCTAAATTACTCAAACGCTTGCGGGGTCCCCGCAAGCGTTGGAGGGACGAACTAGACCAACACAATAGTAACTGGCCCACAATAGCTCAGGATAGAGATCAGTGGAAGGAGGGTAGGGAGGCCTTTGCCCTGCAGTGGGACATTTATGGCTAATTAATAAATAATTACTCAAACATATTGCAACCAATATTATTTCAAGATACCATAAAAAACAGATGATTTGATAGAATCTATGTAATAAATTGGGTTAAAACAATATGAAAGGTAGCCCACTGTAGAACTATCAAACTTTTAAGTATAAAAAATTTTCAAGAAACAAAAGCATATTTTTTACTGTAGCAGTACTTTTGTATTTACATAATGTGAATTTTAAAAGATTAAAAATAATGAACTGCTTATAAAACCTGTTTCTAAACAAGGTCAATATTAAGTTATTATTTCATTCTGTTCATTTTGTACTTTCTTTCAAAACAATGTGTTTACTGGTAGTTAGTTCACGGTTGACTGGTAGTTTTAGCTTCAACTTCATGTAGTTATCCACATGAGGTCATTCAGTATTCATGTTTTTGTTATCAGTAGTATAAGTATTGAGCCTCCTAGAGGCCAATAAGTAAGCAAAAGTAAGTATTAGCCTATAATGTCCCACTGGGCAAATCTCTTCTCACTGAAGATATCAGTACAGTGAGGAGGAGGCCAATATTTTCAAAAAGGTTAAATTATGTAAGTCTTGCTTCATAATTCACGATGGAAACCGACACTTCTAAACACTTCTTGGTGCCCAAGTTTCAGTCAAAACAAGCTGATTCCACAATCTACGTAGTTGTGCAGTGTGGGCACTGAGTAATCAGGTGATATCTAATAGACAACTTCTAAGTTTCTGTTGAATTACCTGAAGCTTATTGTAAACATTGAACCACTCCGGGTGGTGGTCCATCTTCTCAGCCAGCAGCGCTACCCGGCTCATGAAACCAAATGCCTCATTGAAGTCCTTGAATTTGAACTCCTTCTCAATAGCATCTCTGTTGCTTTGCACTTTCCACCCAGATTGGAGAAGGGGCGCGAGGGCAGTGTCGCGATCTTCGACAGTCAGTTTATCAGCCTAAAACAGTGATTTAGTTACAGTACTCTACACAAGTAAGTAAAGTTAATTTGATTGTTAAGTGATTCATGTGTTGTGGTTAAATGAATGAGTATTAATAATATTAGTTACCATTTTCCTTTTACTCGTTGAGGTGGCAGACACGCTAGCGAAACCGGCGGCGGCACGAATATCATTGATCGCGGCCGCAGCCTCCGCGCGGCACACCGACCCCGCGGGGTGAAAGTGTATCGCAAGGCGCGCGCTCAACAAACTTTTAAACATAATTCCTACAGTATTCTTTAAATGCACGGCTAAATGTATGGACTAACTGCACAGTTTCAATATCTGCAAACGCATTTGATTTTTATTTACGTAATCCTTTGACAATCAATAGAAATAAATAAAACACTTGTTGATATTTTGAAATTTTTGAATGAAATCATGTGTTAGGTGTCAGGAAAGAGATAGATATACTAGTAATGGCAGTAAGTGCGAAAGAGATGTCACTATTATTGTTCTTTCAAACTTCAAAGTACGTGTTATGTCAATGTCAAAACAAAAAGAAAATGTATGGCGCGAAATTTGAAAATCTATACTAATATTATAAAGCTGAAGAGTTTGTTTTGTTTGTTTGTTTGTTTAAACGCGCTAATCTCAGAAACTACTGAACCGATTTGAATAATTCTTTCACTGTTAGATAGTCTATTTATCGAGGAAGGCTATAGGCTACATTTTATCCCGAAATTCCCACGGGAACGGGCACAACGCGGAAAAAACCGCGGGGCGCTGCTAGTGGATAATAAAATTGGTCTAAAAAAAACTTACCACAACTTTAATGAACTTTAGTTCATTTAATTTCCTCCAAGATGCTTTATTCGTAAGAAGGAAGTTATCGACAATTACTTCTTTACTGGCGTTTCATGAACATAGTCTTCTAATCCATTGGCTTTTATAACAAATCTGGCACTTTTATTTGGCAAATCTGGTGCAAAGATTACAGATAGTTTTCTCATTTGTTGATTATAATCCAAATCCATATGATGTGTTGTTTTCTCAAGATGTAATCTTGTGCTGATCATATTGGACCATGCTAGACCTAAAGATGGTAATAAACTATTAGGACCTTCTAAGGAGGCAGAAACTTGATTAATGCATAAAATGGCCAGGTTGAACTTTTGAGCCAAAATCAATAAAGATACTGCTAGCTCTCTCATATCTTCAGCTCTGTGAATATAATTGGTAGTTTCTACTCTGAATGGAGCTGCAACTGAATCCACCACAACAAGTGTGAAATTATTCTGTGTCAGCAACTTGGGCAGACGCACTCTCACACATGACAGCAAGTCAGTCGCTTCAGTGATATGCTCTACAAAAATATTTGACCCATAGTCAATATTGCTCTTATAATTTGGTATTCCTTTTTTAATACTTTCAAATCTCTTGACTGGGAATAAGTCTTCAGTACAGATGTACACAGTGCAGTCGGGCCAGTTGTGTACTGCAGCTTGTATACCAATTTGGGTTTTACCAGAACCACTCTCGCCATATATTTCTGATATAGTCCCTTTACGGAAACCTCCATTCAAAATGTCATTTAAGCCTTCGCAACCAGTAGATATGTTACCATTTTCTGATAAATTATCACAAGTTACAATGGTGGGACTAACATGACTGCAAACTAAATTTTTCAAGAATTGTATATCTTCGTGTTTCAGGTGTGTTAATTTCTCAATATCCCAAACAGACATTAATATAATTTGTTTGAGAGTAGCGATACCGGCACGTTCCACAACTTCGAATATTTTTGGCGGTAAAACACTCTGTAGTTTGTGCATTTTATTAACGGATTTCTTTATTCTCAGGTTTCGTATACATAATACAATACACATACAATGCCCTAGACACTAACTACCACAGCTAACTACACACATTTGGTGCACAAAATAAAGTAGAGTAATAAATAAATAAATAAAGCGCATAGCGTGTTTGTTTGTTTATTTGCTTTCTTTGACACAAGTGACAAGTGACAAGAGAGAGAGTGAGCGGAGCGGGTGAATGCACAGACCTACGAACCAAAGAGGTGAGGTGAATGACAGACGGCACCTCTCACAGATCCAATGAGACCAAATAAAAATGGAACACATAAGCACGCAGAGAAATTAGGGTTGGGACGGGCGGAGTTGGGACGGAGTTTGGTCTCATCGCCCCCTCGCTCCTCTCTCGCAGTTTCTTCATAAGAAAAAACAATGATGTAAATGATTAGGGAGGACCGGATAGGGTGAGAATAATCATGGAGGTTTGTTATGAAGGTAGATCATGTTCCTACCATTCTACCATTGGTTCGTGGTCTGTACTCCTACCTTCATGAATATCCACCCACAGCACAGACTTGTAACTACTTCCGGTAATAATAACGTAACAAACAACGTTTCCGGTTCCACTGAAAATTACCGGAAATGGAAGTATTTATTTTTTATTATGACCAAAATTTCGTGCAATAAATGGTTTGTGGTTTCTAATTTGAAAATATGTTTTATCTGTAGTTTGGTTCATTTAAAAATAGCTGTCAACTAGTTTTGACGTTGACATTACGATAATGGCAAAAATAAACGTCAATCAAATCCCGACCGAACGGAACACACACGGAAGTCCGAAGCTGTATCCCGAAAAGGCTGAAATCCGAATGAACAGAAATCGAATTAAAAATAAAATAGTGATCTCATAGAAACACAAAATAAAACGCTTTAATGCTCGCAATTTAAAACCTTACATTATTTTTACTGTTTATTATTTGTTGTAATGTAAATGTAACGTATTAGTGTAATTTATAACATGCAGCAATCTCCTTTTGAGAATATATTCAACATAATAGGCGGTCTATCTGAGGGGAGCGAAAAGCCCATGAAGCATGGGTTTTATAATGCTTTTGCCCTGTTTATATTGACGGTGTGCTGTGCGGCAGTGTATGTGCTGTTTTTGATACTTGAGCCGTTCTTTAAGCCTTTGTTTTGGGCGTTGTTAGTGGGGTCACTGCTGCATCCGTTCAAGTACCGATTATGCCAGAAGCTGAAGTCTAGGATCGAACATTTAGATAAGGCGAATACCTCTGTGATAGTGGGACTAGCGGTGATACCTTGGAATATTGTCAACTACGCTTCCAATACCGTGGGCCAGCAGTTTAGGGAACATTATAAGGTTTGATTCATTATCGCACTTAGTAATCAGTATTATTCTACATTCATGCCAAATATAAATTCCATAAACGTCTTGCTACTAGTCCTTTAAACAATGTATCTAACCATGCATCAGAAACTATGAGTAAAAAGATTTATGTACATTCTGTATGAAACGGTGAAAAAAATTCTCAGTTTCATTATATACAGGAGGTATCACAAATGATATACAAGCATATCTTTATTACTGATCTAAAATATACTCATATGAGTCAGTAACAGAGGTGATATCATCACCTTGATCCTCTGGGAAGCATTAACAGTTCGTATATAATTATTACAGCTAATCAAATAAGGTTTGACTTATGTGACCTTGCTAAATATATTTACTATATGAACCTGCTTACAAGTTTTTATCTAAAACACAATCATTACATATTATTTTGAAACAAACTCTCATACAATGCATCTGTCTCAATATTCATCACTAATTTCAAATACTACTAAATTTATTTTATTTTGGTTTTTACCCATAAAGTTATTAATGAGGATGGTTTTTAATTATTTTTTATCCTGATTTTCCAACATGATGTACTTGATCTAAGCAAAGCAGTATTTTGTGTTACTCATTTATTTAAGCCCTACACAGGAAGCATGGTGTACTATGTAAGATAAAATGTAAAATAATAGCAAAGTTTATCTGTAAACAAAATATTATTATAAAATGAATAACATCATATTTTACCAATGTTTTCAGACTGTGATAGCATTGTTATTGGCAATATTTGTATTGCCGTGGCTGTATAACTCTGTGCCAAGGGGCCTGGCCTGTCTGTTTTGGCAGTTCACCAGCTTTGTTAGCTTCTCTACGACATTGCTCATCAGTGTATGCAGCTCTTACATTGTAAGTATCAAGTATAACAATCCCATAATTTAATAGCCTTCAGACTAATTAAGTAGGTATAGTAGCCTATGAAAAGATTGTATATTTGATTAGAACTTTATCAGATTCTTATTGTCATGTTAGGTATTATAGAATTGTTTTATGCTTGATTTTTTAAATGGTATTGAATATGACAACCTACATAATTATATTCTCTTGCAGACACTAACAGTTTTATTGGCGTATCTCATAAGTGTATATATATTATGGACGCCAGAGAGAGCCATTATCTTCAAAGGCACCTCCCAAGTGCTATGGCTAGTCATTATAGCATGTCTCGCCAAATTAACTGGCTCTCTACAAGTATACACATTTATTATACTACACGGCATGTGTATCACGGGGATGGCATTAGAAGTGCTGGATGTTCATAAGAAATTGTTGGAAACTAGTGAGTATTTAGCTTTTACTTCTACTAATATAATAAATGCGAAAGCTTGTTAGGAAATGTTTAGTGTGTATGTACTCATGCAATTGAACAGATTGAACAAAACTAAATGAATATTGGCACTTCAATAGATTAGTCTGGAAAGGTAGGCTACTTTTAATTCTGAAATTTTCATAGGAACTGTTACATCGCGGGTAAACTCTGATGGTTATCTATAATCCCAAAAACCTATTTCAGAACCAGACGCAACTTTAGCCGAAGCATTATTCAAGGCTGTAACATGTGATAAGACCAAAGAACTAGAACAAAAACCACCAGAAGTCACTCAGGATACATCAGAAAGTACCGGCCAAGAGACGACTCCTGAAAATGACACCCCTTCACCCGTCACCCCCGAGGCAAACATCAAAAGGGGAAGTTGGGCCAGTAATGAGCCTATACAGAGTTCGCCTAGACACGCGAAAATGCTGTTCAAAACTCGAACCATGTCTGCACTACCCTTATCGAATTCGAAACTAAAAGGCGAAAATCGATTCCTTCTCGCAATGAAACAGAGATCATTGGACGAGAATTATATGAAGAATAATTTCGATAATGATGAAGAGACAGCTTTGTACTTCAAGCTATTGTTCTTCGGATGCCTCTGTATGCTCGTTTGGAAGCATATTTGGCTCCTGCCAGTAATGCTGTTCTTTTTGGCGATACATTTCTTGCAGATTTTACTCGATTATTTTGGTGTGTGGTTGTTCTTCGAGAATCAGTATAACAGTGTTATGGGGAAGATTAAGTGCTGGTGGAATAATAGGTTTGTACTAAGTTTTATTTGTTTTTAACGATATTAATCATAAGGATCAACCATAAATTGTCGAACATTTTCTCAACTAACATGTATGCAGTTATTTTCTTAGATTTAAGGGTCTATTGAGCAACGAATGAAGTCGTGGATATAAACAGCTAAATAGCTAGGCTAAGAGCTACCTAGCTGAGGTATGGATAGATAGAACTAGAACAGAAAATGTTGCATAAAAAAAAATACCGACAAATTATAATAATGTTTTTGTACATAAAACCACATTCAACATTTAGAAAACGGGTACAACGTCGATAAAACCGATGATGATAATATTTCTTGCAGGCAGTCAGCACTGATCCCGGCTCACATCCGCGGCGTGGGCAAGATGCTGTCGTTCTGCAACCGCAGCATGATGGACATGGCGCACGGCTCCGTCGACACCGTGTCCTCGTGCATAGTCATAATTGGGCTTATTGCGTTCCTCACTATAGCTATCATATTCATAAGTATACAGGTAAGAGACTATAAGGGCCGACACTGCGTTAGCGTGCGCACGCCGCGGTTTCATACAAAAGTGAACCGTCGCGGGCGCCCGTTGCGTGCGGTGTCATACAAAAGTGTTTTTATTTTATTTATTTGGTTTCATTATAATTGCGATTTGATCCACTCAGCTCTTCCAAAAAATATTTGCCAAGAATACCATTATTTTAATGTCATTTCTCACAGATATACTCCGAAGCTATAGTAGTAGTACAACTAAGCGGCAGTCTCCTGAACAGTACGTACGTCCAGAACAGCGAGCTGCACGCCTACCTTCCCGAGGGGTGGGAGGAGAAGCTCGATTCGCTCATTGACAACGCATATACCTACGGCAGGGAAGGGATTTCTACCACGGTATGTGTAATGGTTCTATAATAGATTCTCAGCGCTTATCCGCGTTGTGTCGTTTTCGTGGGGATTTTGGGATGAAAAATAGCCTATAAGCTTACCGCTGAATATGGGCATTCATTACAAAAATAATTATTCAAATTTAGTTTCAGTTTTGTAGATCATTAACTCTGTGTCGCCACTGGTGCATGGTGTGTCGCTAGTTCGTCTGTCGTTGTGCTATATGACTTCCCAGATTTCTCTAGGTTTATACTAGTACAAGAAAGTGGCTTTATATGTATTTATTTAAATTTGTTTTCGGCTTACCATTGGATGTAACAGATCACGGATATTGTAAGTTTAGAAGCTTTTTTATCAAACTCTATGTATATCTCGGGTTGTTATTTTTTGTTATGCTTCGAAATTAAACGTAACATATTTTACTGTAATCAGAAATTAACTAACCCATTGGTTTAGTCTCTAGAGTCACTAGCAACGCAAACAAAAGGAGAGGAGCCCTTTGCCTTGTCTTGAAACAGCATAGAAAGTTAAAGCAATATAATTATGCTAGCTTATAAATAAAACATTTACAACTCCACTGGCAGGTGAAGAGCATTCTCAAGGAGGGTGATCCCGAGAAGGTGGCTCGAGTGGAGCAACAGATGCTGGAGGTGTGGGACCGCGTGTACCAGAGCTGGGTGTCGGGCCACTTCGCCGCGCACGTGGGCCCGCACGTCGACGGCAGCGCCGTCTCCGACTCCTGGGACAAGTTCGTCAACAGTGTCACGGATGCTCCCGGTACTATACACTACTATATATAATCTTTACTAATATCGTGGTGTCAAAAATTTGGACTAACGTATCAGTACAAATGTGTATTGAAGCTTAGCTTAGATGAAACACTGAGTAAAAGATAGATAGATACGTGTATACGATAGAGTTATTCATTCACTGCGTCATCAGTTTTCGTCCGTCACAATTTTTAATGAATGCCGTGTTGGCCCAGTAATGAATGTGATGTTTGTGGCAGGGCTGGTGGACATGTCGGGCATAGTGTCGTGGCTGCAGGCGAACGTGGGCACGCTGGGCGCGCTGGCGCGCGGCGCGTGGGCGCCGCTCGCCTCCAACGTGTCGCTGCTGGCGGGCTCGCTCACCGCCGCCAGCTCGCTGCTGCTCTGCGGCGGCAGTGCTATCATCAACGCCATCATTAACATGGTACGTCTTATATCATCAACGCTGCTGTTGTGAATATGCTGTGTTAGTA
Organism: Cyclophora albipunctata; assembly: GCA_963082685.1. Classification (NCBI taxonomy): domain Eukaryota; kingdom Metazoa; phylum Arthropoda; class Insecta; order Lepidoptera; family Geometridae; genus Cyclophora; species Cyclophora albipunctata. Next base: position 7,214,565 of record OY720129.1, on the reverse strand, counting down.
ATATGTCATGTACTTTTGTAATGGAGCTGTGCAATACCCAAAATAGATACAAGACATTTTTGTCCTATTTTTTTTTGATGGTGTTCGAATTCTTATTTGACCGAATTGATAACCGAAAGATTTTTTTGATAGATTTGACAGTCGCCAAAGTCAAAGTCGCCAAAGTCGTCGTTTTAACAATTTGAATCATGGCACATCTTGTTTGACCAAAACCCATTTTCAACATTTATTTACGAGGATTTTCAACGTCACGAAAAAACTCTTTTTCTTGCCACTTCTTTGACAGCCGTTTTTCACATTTGATCTCGCCGGTCTCGCCCACAGGTGGTATTCTTCACGACCCTCTTCTACTTACTCGCGTCCAGTAACGCCCTCTACAAGCCGGTGGAAGTCATCACTCAGATACAGCCCAACTTCGGGCCGCGGCTCGGGATTGCGCTCTCATGTGCCATTAATCAAGTAAGTTCATGTTCCTTAACTGATTCTTACATTACTATGCATTCTTCAACCAAGACTCCGCTCGTTCTCGGTAAACTTTAAAACGACTTGACGGTTTTTGATACAGTTTTCAATAGACAAAGACAGTTTCCCGTTCTAATTCCTTATTCCTACAGCAAAACAGGAACATGGGACATGTTATCCCAAAATTTCTTCGAGGACCGGAAAAAGACGAGAAAAATAATGGTGTGTTGTTATTTTCACCTAGTAGAGTTTGTTTTAAAACATTGTAATTTTGTGTCAGGTATTCCGGGCGTCTTTCAAAATGGCACTGTTCTACGGTCTTTGGACGTGGCTGGTCCACAACCTGTTCGGAGCCAAGGTGGTCTACTTACCTTCAGGTTAGAAGTGAACTAATAATAAAATAATAGATATGTGTAACTTAACGGTATCGAAACCGTATATTTTGTGGAGGGTTAAAGATACACGTCTCTTGGAAATGGTTCTGTATGTCTACATGTATTCTGAGGTGGTTATCCACTATTTATTCTGAGAACGTAAAGCGATACCCGCCAATTGGGCTTTTGAAAAAAAATTTTTTTGTGATAAATCGAAAGATTATATATTAGTTTTATAACAAAACTATTTTTATTTTATTTTTTTCGCAATAATTCAAAAGTTATTTCAAAATAAAAATTAATTTTTGAATCCAGTACAGAAGACACTCGGACAACTCCCGAACAAACCCGAGCGCGTGTGACGTCATAATGGTAGCCCCATTCGGTTACACGTGTAATAGCCGTAAACGCTGTACGTACTTATGGTTATTAGCTCTATCATTATCACGTCACAACTATGGTGACCAATTATGGCGCGTTTATAGTCACGTGACTTTTATTCAAATTTCATCAATTTTTAATTGTTTATAATTAATTGAAAAAATATTTTTTTAAAGTTTTTTGCATTAAATATCAATATTATTAATAATAAACTTTTAAAATACATAAAAAAAAACATTTTTTTTTCAAAAGCCCAATTATTTGGCCGCCAACATCGCCGGTCGTACCTCAATAAAAGAAGATTAATAATTCATGAGTAAGTATTCTGGGAACAAAAAATATGCTATCAAACTGACCTCTTAAATGAGGCACTGTGACATCATGTCCCCAATAAACAGAATAGGTACATTCTTTACATTATCTAGAACTTATATAACATAAAGTAAATCGACAAAACCCAATGTCATTAAACTTTAAATTCGTTTACGATAAATAAATACACAATATTTTTATAATAACTCAATGTGAATTATCTCCGCACTCTAATTGATAATTTAAACGGTCGCGCTTGTGTCTGTCTATTTGGTTTGTAAAAGTTGTTGTTTAAAAACATGCGGTCTTCGGGCGGTCTGAAGACTGTGATTGGACTAGTGTTGTTCGCCGGATATGCTCTCGGCGTGAGGATCAATTTCACGAGCTGCCAGTACCCGGAGTGGTCATGTGACAACAATCTGGCGAATGATATCGTTTACACATGTTCTGTACTTAGGAATGTAAGTATCATATTTTTAAAATCTATAAATAATAAAATCTAAGACCTTACCAGATTTGATAGTATGTGGTATCTACTATGGCAAGCCAGGACCTTAACCCATATATGGAACTTTTACCCATATAAAACTTTATTGAAACATAGTTAGGACCACGGTACATATTTTTTTTTCTTTTGCAGGACTATATAATACATCTAAAAGATTTCTACACGGACCATATAACGAGCTTGACGGTACAAAACTGTCCGGATCTGCGAGTCGTCCTCGACTGTCCGATCCTGCAGAGAAACTCTCAGCTTCAAAGGATTACTATCAAGAACTGCAATAGACTGGAATTTATTACTCTATCCAGCGGGTCGACACAGCAAACCCCAGCAGAGTTTAACATAGAAAATGTTAGAGAAGTGGTCTCGTTACCAAGGAAAATGTTCAAATCGCCATCTTCTAACACTGAGAGAAAGTGCTTGGGTGCAAGCTCGTTGAGAAAACTCAGATTCGTCGACACAAATATCAACACTATACAAGCGAGAGCGTTTTCCAACGTCACTGGCATCAAGAGTATTGAATTTGAGAACGTGACAATAAGCAATGTCATGAGTCAAGCGATAGACGCAGCGATGGGCTCAGACACAACGCTGTTCACAATAATAAACAGCAGAATAGATAACATCGAATACAAAGGCATAGTGGTCCAAAGCACCACCGCAACGATTACAGATAACAATTTTGGTGAAATAACAACAAATTCCATTAACATTACATCAGACTATCTATCAATAACGGATAATAAAATCAAACAAATAAACCCAAATGGTTTGGTTACAAAATCACTAAACACAGATATAAAGAGGAACGAAATTAATGTTCTCAAAACTAACGCTTTGAATAACGTCAGGTGTGGCTGGAGGAGGGCGAGCAAAAAGCAGCTCAATTTAGTCGGAAATAAAGTCGTCAATGTGGAACCGTATTCGTTGTACTTCGACCACGCTAGTTGCAAATCCGCCGGCACGTCAATATTGTATAGTAACAATGAAATCGACTGCAGATGTCGTAATATCGCGTTTCTGAATTCAGCTACATCATACGCTGAATTGAGCGGCGTGATTATGAATGGGGCGTTTAATAATACTTGTTTATCTGCGCCGTGCGCGCTTCCCGTTGATGTGGTGAAGTTATTGATAGAGAGCGATATGTGTCGGCTAGACCTTGACCTGCAAGTGATGTGTCTGTTGTATAGCGACAAGCACGCCAGCGACCGCGCGTCCACTACTGACGATGACGTCACGGAACCAGCACCAACCTTCTACTTGATACGTCAAGCGAATTCCCCCAACGGAGTGGCCGCCATGACAGCTATCAACAAAGACGATCTATTAAGAGACACTCGTTTAAACATGACCAATAGAACCGCGATCAAAGTTGTGTTCGATTCCTCCAAAGATTTTGTGGAAACGTTAAGAAGCACGAGCACTTCTCGGAAGAAGACTGTTGAGGAATCGAAAGCGCCTACAGAGGAATACGTGAACAGATGTGTGGGGCCTCATTGCAGGAACAATGTCGCCTATGACCGACAGAAAGCATTGGATTTCTACAAGTATGTGTACGCGCAACTGCGACCGCCCAGAGAGACGGACAAGAAAAAAGTCTAATTGTGTTTATTTTGTTGTTTAATAAATGTTCAAGTTTAATAATTTGTTTTTATCAACCTTTTGCAGGATTGGCTAATAAAATTAGTGTATAATGGTAAATACAATAAATACGAGATAAACTAAAATTCTAGTCACTACATAGTATAAAATAAAGTCGTCTCTTTTTCGTGTCTGTCACACTGTTTGTCTGTCTGTATGCTTAAATCTTTAAAATTACGCAACGGATTTTGATGCGGTTTTTTGTAATAGGTAGAGTGATTCAAGAGGAAGGTTTTTATGTAAAAAAATTCCCGAAATTCCCACGGGAACGGGCACAACGCGGGTAAAACCGCGGGGCGCTGCTAGTTTATACATAAAAAACAAATATGTGCTTTAGAGATTGATTATCGAGAGAGACGGGGTATAAGTTTAGAAATCATTTTTAATAAGGCATTGTTTTCATTCCCGTACGTACAAGTCTCGCTTTTAAGACAAGTACCACTGACTCCCTATATTTATATTAACGACTATAATCTAAAAAAAATATCGTTTTGAAGTAATTTAGTCACTTTATTTCAGTGCCTAAAACTAAACCGACCCAATATTCCAGTGTTAGCAGCAGTGTTAGGCGCCGCGCCGTTCCTCGGCCCGTACTTAGCGGGTCTGCCCGCAGCTTTGGACGTGTGGCTTCAAGGGCGTCCGATGGCCGCCATCATGTTACCGATCACGCAGGCGGCGCCTATAGCCTTCCTAGACGCCGCCGTCTACGCTGAGATTAGAGAGTAAGTACATTTGTAGCATGCAGTAAACTTACTTTAAGTTTGAGTTAGTCAGTAGGTGTGCCTAGTGAGCTTCAGACTGCTTTTTAGACAGGCCTTCGACATAATCTATCGATTGAAATAACCGAGATTAGAGAGCCGATAACTGCTAACCGAAAAGTCACCCATAAACCTCCTGAGGGAGTTGGTCTGCTGGTTTTGTAAAGTGTTGTCACAAAACCTGTATGAGCTTTTTGGGTAGTTTGTCAGTGGACAATGGTAAAAAGTATTCGTTGTTACTTGAGGGTCAAGGCCATTTGTTTAGTGACTTAGAAAGGGTGTCAATTGATGGGGAAATATATGAATTGTAAGTAAATTAATTGTGCTAGTAGCGTGTGATAGATTACCTTTTATATGTTTTATAGCTTATATGCTTTTGGTTTTATGTCCGGTTTGAATGGTTTGGAATTGGTTTGAATGGTTTTATATCCGTGGCATGTTCCAGTGGCGGTCACCCGTACGTGACCGGGCTGGCCATCGCCGGCGGCATCTTCTACCTCGGGCCGGAGGGCGCCATCCTCGGGCCCTTGCTGCTGTGCTGCCTCATGGTGGTGCTCAACCTCTCATCCACCTTCCTACGAGACACACCCTCGGAGGAACGGGCGGCGTTGCACTCGAGAGTCAGGTAAACTTAGTGTCACGTAGACACGAACTGAGAAAATAAACACCTGGTTTTTATTCAAAAGTCTTGTAGAAGGAAACTCAGTATAGTGGTCAAGTCAAGTGAATAATAATATATAATCCTTTACTCTGTGTTCATTTTAAAATAGCATGAGTTTTCTTTTATGATTGCTGTCCCAAAATTGATTCCTTGTGTAAAACCTTATAAACTAAGGCTGATAAGGTTGTTTTTTTTATTCCTAAATCGAATGTTTTTGAGATTACTTTATGATTTTGTTGTGTGCTTTTATGTTTGTTTGTTACTGGAAAATGAATCTTATAGGGCGGCTTGCATACTTAATAGATTAATTAATTTATTTAATAGAAAATAATTTTATGACACTCCCTTTAGAAAGAGTTATTGCCCAAGATCCTAATAGAGCCACTTTGCCCAGCTGTGGGACATTGCAGGCTAATACTTTAATAGTCATGCAATGGAGATGTCATGCAAGTCGCCCGCACAATGTACTGGTTTGTTATAATTTTTAATATTAAACTATTTTGATTTTATTTGGAACTTTGTGAGTTGTGACAAATAGAAAGCTTTTAGATAGAAAGATTTTGTCACTTATTTATGGACAATTTATGTATACTGTACGATATAATCTACTTTTACATACATATAACTAAATGCTTATAAAAAGTTTGCAAATAAAAGGTGAATCTCTTGTAATTCTACTATTATATTTGTATTCCATCTTATATTATTATTTATTTCAATTTATATGTTAATTTTGTATACTTCTCTTTACATTTAGGTCACTATTGGGATTTTAGTTTAAAGTTAAGGTGTGTATCTGGTTATTTCCGAGTAGTGATTTTTAACAATATACACTTTTACACTGTGACACTAAGCACCTTTAGTGACGGGATGTTTGAAATATAATTGCACTAATATTTTTTTTTATTGCACCTAAGAAGTATGAAAACGTATATGGAGGTCGAAGCACATATAAATTGCACCTCTCTCGCAGAACTGCAAAAGGCGTTCGAATGTCAGCTACGCTTGGACGTAATAAACAATAAAACGTTAAGCGAACTTGCCAGCTAACCGTTTTAGTTACCAATGTCAATTTTATTATTCCAAATGTAATAATGGTATATTGACACTTATCGGGCAGATGGAAACTAAAACTAACGCTTTTGGTTGGTCAACAAGCGACCGAAAGAAATAGTGTGAAGCAGATTAGTATTTTTTCCTTTAGTTAAAATGAATCAAACATAGATCCCTGGAATTTGGATCTAAACAAGATTTTTTTAATTTATTTGCACCAAAATGAAGTATAGCACCGTTAGTCTCATGTAAGTATTTTTGCACAAACTTGCATGTCTACTTGCTATGCTACTCTGCAAGCCTTGGCTTTAAATATGGCAATGCATGTTGGACTGGTTGCTGCTCTCTAAAATGTGTATTTATAATACTAAGTATATATTTATTATACGTAGAAATTATACTCTGATAAACTTAGCATATACTAAATTAAAAGCTCAGATTTTTATAATATAGAGATGTCTTTACTTAATTTTTTACTTATCTAAAGTTGACTATATATAATCTGTCGAGCTTTACTTTTTATGTCACTGTGTCGGTCTACTCTCTATGACTCTGCCCTTCTCTTTTCCTTTCTCTTGTCACTGTTACAGCTAAATGTCCTAAATCCACTGTTTAATGACAATTGATAATATTAATGCTTTACGTCTCTTTGCAGGCTCGGTGCTTATCTGTGATCGTCTTGCATGGACATTAACATGCTAACAAGTCAGTAACGTGGTAATCAAACTATAATCGTATATCTTCCTCGCTAGACAGAAAGCAATCGCATATGAATATGAAAATTTATGGGAAAGTGTCGTCACGTGATCATATGACATTCATTCCCATACATTCGACAGTAGACAACAAATCAAACGCGAGGCGATTGCTACTTGTCTGAGTCTATAGTCACTTCTTGTTAATAGCTGAATACCTAATAATTACTACGTTTAGCTAGAAGGCCAAAACGAGGCAGCATGCAAATACATCATATAAACTCGGTAGGTTATGGATGCATGCTTTTTATCTATACTAATATTATAAAGCTGAAGAGTTTGTTTTGTTTGTTTGTTTGTTTGTTTGTTTGTTTGTTTGTTTGTTTAAACGCGCTAATCTCAGAAACTACTGAACCGATTTGAATAATTCTTTCACTGTTAGATAGTCTATTTATCGAGGAAGGCTATAGGCTACATTTTATCCCGAAATTCCCACGGGAACGGGCACAACGCGGGTAAAACCGCGGGGCGCTGCTAGTATTACATATAAGCAGGAATATAAAGGGACTAAGATAAAAAGCAACCAGAAACGGGTTTCATACTTTAATATATAGATAGCGCGTAGTGCTATATGTGGTGAACTATAAATATTTATATTATGCTAATTATTGCAATACGTTGCGAGTAACATCCGTCATTGGTGTACAGTTTTATTGAACTAGTAAATATTGTACTAGGTAGCTGTTACTCACGCACGCCATACTAAGGTGCGAAAACGATATTAGTATTATATAATATTTTGCCGACTTATTTGAGATACCGTTATCAGTACTAATACATATTATCAAAACAATGTAATAAAATGTTAGATCAGATTAACAATAGCCGGTAATGTGCAGCTTTTCACTTGATTGATGCTTAGAATGACCACATACTCTCTAAGCTTAAAAGTCATGCATCTTGCTTGCAAAATATTTTACAGCTGTTGGCAATTCAGCTAGCCAATAGGCTATTGGCTTATGCCAATAGCCTATTGGACATGATAAACTTTATCATGTTATCAATCAGTTTAGTATTAATTGTATAATGGTCGAAAATCATCAGGATTTGTAGAGCTGAGGATCTTTATCTCTTTGCCAAACTGGTTGTCAATTCATATGATGCATGACGAATGATTTGCCAAACACTACTATAGATTTCAAATGTTGCCTTTGATGTTATTGTGATTTAAGCCTTATAAAAAGAACTATAAGTTATTTTGTTGTAGTTGTAGAGACAACGAATGTAAATATATTCAGTCAAATATTAGACATGTCTATTAATATTTTAATTTATTATAAATCGTCCAAATATGTTTTTATTAAATGAATCTCGATTTGAACACCAATAGACGCTATAAGTAGTCCAGTATTATGGACTTTACGATTACAGTGATTAGGCTGAATTTAGATTGATAAAGATTTATGACTGTTTTATAAAACCTACTTTATTTATATGTGAATTAAAAACTTGTATGACAAAATTAAAAAGATAAATGTAACGCATTGATGCCATTTTTGGCTTCGTAATAACGCTTTGAAAAGTATGATATAGTTTGTTCAAAGAGAGAACCGTTTGAAGACAATAAAAAATTTAACCAATTTCTCTGTCCAAAAACAGTGGTATGTTTTGAAACAAACGATATCAGTGACTTCAATTGTCTTTCTTTTAGTTAGTTTTTGCTAACTTTCTTTTGTACTTAATTATGTGATATTGTTTTAAACATTAAATGGTGCTTAAATATTCAACTCGAAGTGCGAAATTAAAATTAAAACATTGTAATATAAGCCTTATTGTTACCAATATAAAACTATTTCGTTTGATGGAAAAAACTAGGAAGGAACTGTCTTTAATAAAGATTCTGCAGAGCAAAGTGTTCTGATTTGCTGAAACAATAAGGGTGGGTTTCAGTTGAAGCGGATATCTGCGGAGCTCAATCAATCACAACGCAGTGATTTTGTCAAACAAAACATTGACATTGTTAAAAAAATTTCAATCATTGACAAAGTAAAAGATGGTACAGATTAGTAATAGTGCTCCTCTACGCACAGCTCCACTCCGCTTCTATGGCAACGCATCCTTAAACTTGAGCTCGCTTAACCATTTTGGTTCAAGTTGAAAAAAATATTAATTGGTTGTTTTAAGTAGCTCGTTGAGTTTTTAGCATGGACGATAAATGAATTATAACTTATACTTACATAAATACTAACATATTTTATGTTATTGTCAATTAATGAAATTAATTATGAACTAAAATATTGTAATTCATCTAGGTAATCTAATAGACTCTTAATTTAAATATCAAAACGAAATTTTTGCTATGGGCCATTTTTGCCAAATTTAATGCAACAAGTTATGGTCTGCCTAAAAATAAATTTGTTTCGATTATTTTATTTATTTATAACTATCTGTTATCGTTATACTTATTTATTAACGTGGGAAAAGTTTCACTATTTATATATCATATTCGGAACTTTTTGAAGTATTTTTTTACCTTTCTTTAAGGCCTTTGCCCAGCAGTGGGACATTACAGGCTAATACTTTTACTTTTTTTAAAGTAATAGGAGTCTATTAGATTGCGTCACTATGTAATCCTTGTCAGATGGTGTATACTAACTATTCCATAGTGTTGTAACGTTCTATATATAGAAATTGGTAAAAAATAATAAACTGTCACGCCCTTACCAGTTCCAGAAGTGTCGTCCAAAGTACGCGTTAATTATAAATTGCAAATTTGTATTAAGTTAGCAAGCGTATACATCAAGAATAAAGTTTATATTTTGCGTTTTACTTTGCATTTTATTCAGTTCACCTGAAGGGCCATACCTCACCGAGATGCCATGGCGACGTGGCCAGCGACGGCGCCAACTAGTTCTTATTGAGATGTATGACGGCTAACTCACTTGGCGACCGACTGGCGACGTTGCCAAGTAGCCAGCGTAGCCAGAGTCGACCGCTCCGCATGCGGCGACTGGCGACGCTAGCTACCTGGCGACGTCGCCAGTTGTTTGCACGTGTTTGAATGATCCGTCACTCACTTAGTCGCCAACCAGTCGCCGCGTTGAACGCACGTCGTATTGAGAAGAAAATGTCGTTCGATACTGAGAGATTTATCATAGAAATTGAAAATCGGCCGTGTTTATGGAACAACGCATTGAAAGAGTACTCTGACCGCAACTTGAAAATAAATACAAACGGATGTACCCATATTTTTTTCTTTTTTCGTTTCATCTTTTTCCGACGCTGGTAATAATATAATAACAGTGCAGTAATTTCCACGTCCATTCCTGACTGTTTCGAGACAGAACTGAATGCATTGGCGACGCGATTTGGCGACTCAGTCTGGCGACGCAGGGACGCCAGACGTAGCCATGGCGACGTCGCTGGTCACGTCGCCATGGCATCTCGGTGAGGTATGGCCCGGAACCAGAACAATGTCAAACTTGTGCGCATCACAGAGAAGTGTCAAATGTCAAAAATATCATATGGCTTTCTATTGACTACACTACAATTTCGTATCTTGTCCTAACTTGTGATGTTGTTATGGTTCGGACCTTGAAAACATTCACTCCAGAATGTTTTTTTGTCTCTTAATATCCGGAGTTAGTGGTGCAATTACCAACAAGAACTATATGTCTTACTAGCAGCGCCCCGCGGTTTTACCCACGTTGTGCCCGTTCCCGTAGGAAATCCGGGATAAAATGTAGCCTATAGCCTTCCTCGATAAATAGACTATCTAACAGTGAAAGAATTATTCAAATCGGTTCAGTAGTTTCTGAGATTAGCGCGTTTAAACAAACAAACAAACAAAACAAACTCTTCAGCTTTATAATATTAGTATAGATTGAAATCAGTCACTTAGTAATTTAATTAGTTAATCGTGTTATATTATTAGAAGAGGAACGCGAAGTAAAATATCACATCATGCTTTGAACCTTTATTCTTAATACTAATAATAAATGATAAATGTTACGTTAAGTCGCTTGGAATGGAAAATGTATGTACTGATTAAAAATACTATTTACAGAAGAGATCGGTTGCTCTTATTCATATTTCTAAACATAGGTAACGTTCTACGGCCACTAGCAGACTACGTGTAGTAAGACGAACGTCTGCACTAGCATTGAATTCGGAAAACTTATTCACGTTTTGTTTCGTTCTCATAGTACTGATAGGTAATAGATTTCTCCAAATCACTTGGTTTCAAAGAAAGCTTGGTCACGTATTTTATCGTAGTGTGTGCTTCAGTGAGCATCACACCGTTTTGTTCGAAGTACCCGTGAGGATACGTGGTCTCCAACCAGAAGAACAGAGCAATGGAACTCGATTTGATGTTTATGTCGAATACGTTTCTATTCTCGGTTCCATCATCGGAACTCTTTGATACGCTAATCTGTAAAGAAATATTAAGTATTAGTTATTTATAGGTACCTAGCAGCGCCCCGCGGTTTTACCCGCGTTGTACCCGTTCCCGTGGGAATTTCGGTAATTTTTATACATATAAACCTTCCTCTTGAATCACTCTACCTATTACAAAAAACCGCATCAAAATCCGTTGCGTAATTTTAAAGATTTAAGCATACAGACAAACAAACAGACAAAAGTAGCGACTTTGTTTTATTCTATGTAGTGATATTGGTAAAGCTGAAGTTTATTGAGTTTGATTTTTTGGTGGCTTGAACGGACTAATCTCATAAACTACCAATCCAATAATTATATTTGTTATTTATAGCCAAGGTTTTATGCTATTTTTCATCTCGAAGGGCCCGTTTCCCAGGGGAACGGGGACAACGCGAATAAAACCGGGGCACTGCTAGTTACGAAATATTATATAAATACTAGTATGAAGAGGAACGATGGAATTTGACGTTTACTCACCTGAATTTTAGGCTTCTCATACAACGAAACCGTCTTCAAAGGCTTCGGAAATACGTAATTATACGGATTGAAACCAACCCCTTCACCTCTCAAAGAGAACCTCAAGAAAACTTCGTTTTCATTGTACTGTGTCCATAAATCCAGCTTTATGTCTTGTTTGGTTGAAGTTAGCGCTCTGCCAAACGCTGGGTACGTCTTAGTGTGGATTGGTACGAAACTGTTCCAGTTATAGACGTCTACTACTATCGACGCGTCCTCTATTGGGACGAAACGATCATTCAGTAGATATACTTCGACAACTCCTGATATAAGTAGACGTGGTGATACCAACACTGGTGCGAAGAAAATGCAAGCGAAGTAATGAAGCATTTTCCAGTTCCCTGTATATTCTGAAAAGTGATGCATGCTTTAGTATCGTGAGCTTAACCAGTGGCTAAATGTTATGCTGAATGTATCAAAGTTATGCTGTGAATTTACCTATACTGGACCACGAAGGGGCTTGCCATACATCATTCAATTGCCAGTAAAGGGCACCCATTGTGTCCCAATCTGCTTGACTCTGCCTATAGAATTCAGTCTCGGCCTTTAGCGCCATTGCTTGGGATATCTATACAAACAAAGAATACATAAATACCTATTCACATTCACATCTTATCAATTTGTTTCAACCTTATCAATCTATTTCCGTACCTGACTGTAGAACACATACTTTTCAAAATGCCTGGTATCATTTCTGTCCAAAGCAAGATGCATTAACATCTGATTTTCAATAAAAGTGTATCCATCAGGGCTATGCTGTCTATGCTTTGAATATTCACTATCGATACTAAAATCTTTCTTGTCTTGAGTTGCGGTCTTCATGGCGGCTAAAGTGGGTAAAGATTGGAACCCATATTCGGACGCGAATCTCGTAAGAGGGTAGATATTCGGGTTCCAGTTATCAGCTAAATAGTTGTAGTAGTGTGTGTCACCGTAACGAGAATCATAAGGATTGACCGCTATGTAACCATCTTTTACCGATTGTAAGCCATTTGAAGGACTGGAGACCAGGTACCGTCTCTCGGGATCCAAGCTCTCAACAATCGGCATAATGGTATCTACATAAAGTTTTACGTAATCTTCTTTATATCTCTCGAAGTCCGGTTTTGTGTTGTACCAGTTTCCTCTTAATGCTGCCTCGTTTTCGTTATTTCCCGCCCAAATTGCTATAGATGGATGATGTTGGAGACGAATCACGTTTTGTTCTACCTCTTTTTCTACAGAGCTGAAAACACCAAAGAATGTATTCAAGATATCAAAGCAGGTATCTTGTTGAAAAAAATACATGAACTTTTCATGTAGGTACCTCAAAAATTCTGCGTCTGCAGGGTACATAGAACAAGCGAACATGAGATCTTGCCAAATGAGGATCCCAAGTTCATCGCATCTTTTGTAAAAGTAGTCCGACTCGTACAAACCGCCTCCCCAGACGCGCATCATAGTCATGTGCGCATCTTTAGCAGAGTTTAATAGATTTTCAACTGAAAACACAACAATTATTACACCATGCAGGGAACACGTTGTTCTTAATATGAAGCAGAAAACTGTTAAATATAGAAAAGTATAAATATCGCAACTCACTTGTAGGCCTGCTACTATACAACGTTGTATTCTCTGGAAGGACGTTCAAAGGGATCCAGTTAGCTCCCTTCATGAACAATTTATATCCGTTGACTCTGAAGTAAAAGGATAATCCTTTGGTGGCTGAAGAGTTACCTGGAAATTAATATGTATAAAAGGTTTACATTATCTTTTTTCTTTCACGTATGCAATCATGCATCCACTTGCAGTGACGATCCTCAAGCTTTCGAATCATTTGTAAAGCTGAAGGTTACTTAAGTTTTGGATGCATCTCAGTTTATCGTCATATTATTTCTACATTATTATTCATTCACTAATTTCAAGTAGGTTAGTGGCTAACCCTGTATCGGAGTTTACTCACCCATCTCTTCTTCGATAAGCTCCACTGTCCTGAATCCAATTCGTAAATGTTTCCGAGACACTTCAGAATTTCCTTTTGTCGATAAAAATACATTAAGATCGTATAAAGGTTGATCTCCAAAACCATTTGGCCACCAAAGGCTTACAACGTTCTGTAAAAATATTTAAATTATCCTATTTGTTTAAAAGATCGCCCCGGTGGTCTATTGCTATGAGCACTCGCCTGCCAAGACTGAGGTCCTGGGTCCAATTCCCAGGTCGAGCGAAAACATGCTCCCTACTTTTAAAACATGGCTTGGGTTTGAGATCACCTACCCGCATTGGGCAAGCATGTGATTACCCCTAATCTTCCTCACTGTACTGATATCTTCGGTAAGACGAGAGGCCTTTACCCAGCAGTGGGGATACATATGAGTAGCTATATCTACAAGTGGGTATTATTTATCAGACTTACTTCACTCAGGTACATGCCGATATCAACTTCTGCTGTGCCATCTTCTTTTGTGTCTATCGCTAGATCCCTTCCTACTTTTATTGACTGTTGCGAGTCGAGAGTCAAGGAAGCACTCAGGTATCCAACAATATGTTTCTTCACAAAACCAGACTCAATGTAAACCCTGACCTTCACATTCCAGTTCTTGTCCACCTTCTCAATGTGTGTGGTCACGGATCTGATAATAGCACCGTCGTAAAATTCGATGAAAACCGGTTTCCTGTAACAATTTATTTTGTTTTGGGTTTTGATATATTGAGTTTAGATATATTGACTCTAACGTCTCTAAGCATAATCTACTATACAAAAATAAGTCGGGTTTTCCTCCCTGACGCTATAACTCCAGAACACACGAACCGATTTCCACGGTTTTGCATTCGTTGGAAAGGTCTCGGGCTCCGTGAGGTTTATAGGGAATAAAAACTCAAAATTCCCACGGGAACGGGGGCGCTGCGGGTGAAACCGCGGGGCACAGCTAGTTAGTCCATAAAACAGTATAGAACTCGTAACAATTAGTTAGTGCCTAAATGTTTTGTTAGTTCTAACGATTGTTACATGTGATGCCACAGGTTCACGGATAACGTACACTTCGCTTCATTTTTCAGTTAAAGATATTTTCTTTTACCATAAACCAACGGAGGGGAAGGCGGGTCCCCAGTCCCACCCGAAGGACGCCTGCAACTTCCTCAGCTGATTGACGTGGCACTCTCCGTGGTACTCTACAGGCAAGCAGTCTGGAGCAGTGAAGTGCTTCTCAGACCGTCTCCGGGCAGCTTCCACCGGCGATACCAAGTGCACCTTGATCTCGTTTAACCCTTCCTGTAAAAGGATCGATATTATTATTGGGTAGAGAGGATGGAGAGAAATGGAATGAAAATAGGCATAACATTATTCCATTTTATGATAGGAAATCAAGTCAGCAAAATGTTGTGGCCGGTGCCACAGTGGTGGCATTGAAGAATTTTTAACTAATATATTTTGAAATTATTTATGTAGTAGTGGGTAAAGTTGTAGTTCCAATCTATTTTCAAATGACCTGTTTGACCTGTTTGTTTTACGATTTTTTGCGCTCTAACCATCCCGTCATGCGAATTAATTTAAGTCTTAGGTATTTAATACCTAAAACAAAATAGTATCTTGCTTCATTCTTTTTACAAAGCTATAAAAAAGTAGTTAAGTGTTCCATATTTTATTTGTTTATGGTATCACCTTGAGCTGTTGTTTAACATCGAACGCATATCTCACGAACATGTTGTCGGTGGTGCCCACCGGGATGTCGTTCACTTCGATGAAGGACACCGTGTCCACTCCTTCCAGGACTAGACGCGCTACATTCTTCTCCAATTGTTTCTCAGATACTGGAACAATAATTTCTGTTTGAAAACTCTGACACCAGAGTTGGCCACTAACTTACTGCAACTTACATACAAATTCGACGAAAGTGAAACTTAACTGACTTTGGGAAAGTTCAAAAAATTGACATTTTGTATATTTGCTGTCGATTTCAATCACTTCTAATGTTCAAATACTATAGGTTTAAGTATCATCAAACATATAATAATGAGATCCCTTCTCAGCACCATATTTACCAGTGAATTCCCCAGTGTACGACCATGCGTCGTGGGCTATCCACCTGGTTTCCACATCGTTGAAGCCAGCGAGGATGTCCCCTATGATGCCAGCTCTATGGAGATCGGAGTACGCTCCTCCGGGTACAGATCCTTGAACTGATATTGCTGAAAATCATTAAACATACAGATGTTAGACAATCAATACATTTAACCTCTCGGAACATCATGAGACCAAGTTGGCTTTTAAGCGGTCCAAAATGTTCGACTCCAATATGTTCAACTGTCTGTTGACCAGTTGAAAAAAATGGAGAAAAGTAATCCAATTTCTAAGAACTCCACACCAGACTGGCCCACTGACCTATTCAAATCCAACTTGTATACTACCATGTATGTAACTATAGGTACCATGTTTTGACTAAACGATGGTAATGGATAATTTAGCTGATTTCTTGGAATTGATCAATAATTGATTAAACACCTCAATTATTGAGGTGGTTTTCACGATTTTAAACACCTGATGTTTCATGATTGAAATGAAACCTTTGTTTTATGTACTTAGTGGGAAACTTTACTTAAAGTTACGATTCAAAAATAGTAGTTTATGCAACGTCATATAAAGAAGGGTATGAGTGTGAGTTTATGATACGAGCGCAGCGAGTTTCATAATAGTAACGAGTGTTTTAATACCCGTGTTATATGCAGTTGCATACACTACTTTATCTTCACTAATGCAATTAATCAAACAAAATTTTAAAAACAAAACACATTGCGAAACATTAAATTCACGCGTACGTGTATTGTCACAGTGAACTTGCCGCCATTAAAATCTAACCAATGAGAGCGCAGCTGCGCGTAGGGCCAATCAGGAGCGAGCGAGATCTTACCAAAGAGTTTTGTGTATGTAGTTTCGACGAAGTTTTCACGTATAACCCAACTGTTTTCAAAAGCCAGCCTAATATCAAAATTTTATGCAACTAGTATGAGGATTTTGACATAAGGCTCGCCAGGCCAATTGGTCGCGTTATAATGATGTTATAATGTTATATTATAATGATATTATAACATCATGTGAAATTGCTTAAATTGAGTGTTTTAGTTGTCTGCGCTATAACAGTAGTAATTATAAGTCAAGTATTGGAATCATAAGTAGAATGTTACAACATTAGTGTAGATAAATACCTTTATTTAAAACCTTCTGAAACTCGGATTTATCTAGATTTATTTAAGAATTAAATATAAATTGATATATCAATTCATACCTCTTATCTTTGCGTCGAAACTTGATACCTTAGATATTAACTTTGATGCCATAACAATATATTTGTTGTCTTATATCTTTGATATGTTATGCTTTCTGATGCGCGCCATCGCGCCTGAGATTAGGATAATGGCATGAGCTAGCCTTGGAGTACTGTCAGATTAATTACATAAGCTGATAATAGAAAGCAAGTAATGAAACAGCTTATTACTTATAAGAAACTCTTAAAGTCAGAAATAACTACGGAAAATAAATACTTGTAAGTATATATATATGGTACATCATATATTGCACTATGCGAATAGTTGTATAGTAGCAGTACGTTAGTTCATTATAACATTTATGACTCAATGATACAGCTCAGTAAAGCTATAACTTTATCACACTATCGATGTTTAGTTTGTAGCCAGTGTCAGTGTAACAAAATACACATAAGAACCTTAGCCAAAACCTTACAAGATTCCTCCCCGCGCCCTCCGACATTTTTACGCCCATGATGTCGATCAATAAGTAGGCAAAACAAAGTTTTAAAACTCTGAATGAAGTGAATGTTTAGAGATCAGATTCGATCCAGTCTTTTAGAAAGAAAAATAAAAAATATTCGTCTTTTATTTATACATAATTATGTAAAACAATCCGACAAGTCTCCAATGTCAACATACCATATCGAACCACTAAAACAATGGACAATAACTTCGAGTTTAAAATTTCATTATAATGGAAATAATCGAGATCGGTGTTTCTTTAACCAACCCAGTTTAAATCAAATGAGAAGAATACTAAAATACGACAAAATAACAAGTACATTAATTTCAACATTACATTACATAATGCAACCATCTATATATAGACTCATTAATATACTCAATTGATTTGTTCTTGAAATGATTGTAAGTATACTCCAAAAGGCGGAACATACCATACAGGAAAATATGGTGTAATACAAATATACATACATATACATAATACACTCACTATAAGGTTACATTTAAAGAAATAACATACCGGCATAGCGTAATACATTAAATTTCCATGACAAACTAAATAATACAACAATTACTTACATCCATTGCTGTTAACTAATTTCCAAGTAATTTTGTCACCAGATATTACGCTGAACTTGGCGTCAGCTCCGCACAGCATGGCGCAAATAATAAAAAGCGACGCGCTCATCGCACCGACATGACAAACACACTCGAGATCAAACGGACTAATGTACTTATATCGTGTTTTGATATCGGATCTCGGAACTCTACGCCTTTCGTGAATGAATATTGGTGTCGAGTTGCTCTACTTATACTAGTGATAAATCTGTATATGTGGTATTATGGTGTTAGGTATTACCACCATTTTGCACGGTAATAGTTTTAACGCCCATCTGCTTCTCCTGCGTTGAAACTGTTCTAGCATTCGGTATTTTCCATTAACCTTCTGCATTTTCTGTAAAAACTTTGGGATAGGAATCAGGAATATAATATAAATACAAATGAATCACTATTAAGTGAACTCGTAGAAGATTACTACATAACCGGTATTGACAGCACTTTACGACGTTAGATCATTAATTTAAAACTCATTAATAATTCATTAGACTTGGTATTACAAAAACCGACTTCAGAAATAGAAATTCTTTTTATGGCCAATGCATTATGTCTTACTCGTCGGCGTCTAGAGGGCGGTAGTCGCTTAGATTCAGTTAGATTCTGTATTTTTTCGGTCGAATTATATTTGAGTAGGATACATACTTAATTATACATCTGTACGTTAATAGCCGCGCATTAATTCATTGCATCGATAAGGAAGGGCAACATAATACAAAGGTCAAACCAATAGACGCGACGGATGTCCCACAGATAAGTACAATGATAGTACAATGCGCATATTTTAAAATCATAATGCAACAAAGTGTCATGTATTTAGTCAATTTATCTACTACTTAATTTACCATCTCAGACAAAATGAAAAGTGCTATTGGTATTCTTTTGGAACTCTATAATAATCATGGCAATCACTTAATCTATTAATTTTTTGATTTGAATTATATTTAGAAACTCTTACATACGAAACCTTGTAAAGAAACGGCTTGGGCACTTACGAGTACTTACCTCACCCAACGTCACAATCATAGACATAACATAGAAACCGCTTCGCTGCGCATTCTAGTTCTATGGCAATTCTATGTTCACAATCTTCATACAATGTTCTGAACCCTACAACGTCAATAGTACTCCTTCTTCTGTGGTCGCAGCAAGGTTGGTAGGTGGTTGGCAGGCATTATGTTGATTGAAGGATCTCAAAAATCCTAGCGTCTTCGATGTCTTAGTTGATGTCAAACCCACATGCTCTTGTTGATAACATAATTGATAAAGTATAAGTAAGGTAATGTGGATTTATTTAGACAGTAAAAAGAAAATAACCAGTTGAAAGAAACACTTCATTCCGACATGGATGATATGGATATGGATGATGTACCGTTATACGATGAGTACAGACTGATTGAAAAGATGGAAGCGGAAGTAAGTGGTGTATGGAAAGGTAAATAATACAATGTGGATGTTCGATGGCAGCATGGATCCATCACTTACCCCTATTTAGGATGGTTTTCCTAGTTCATTGTATGTTTAGGTCGAACTCCATAAAACAACATCACAACAGGTCAAAATATAAAATGTTGCTATATAGTGTTGTATTCTAAACCTTTCACCGCCCCTTTTTCAGTATATAATCACTACATAGTATAAAATAAAGTCGTCTCTTTTTCGTGTCTGTCTGTTTGTCTGTCTGTATGCTTAAATCTTAAAAATTACGCAACGGATTTTGATGCGGTTTTTTGTAATAGGTAGAGTGATTCAAGAGGAAGGTTTTTATGTAAAAAAACTCCCGAAATTCCCACGGGAACGGGCACAACGCGGGTAAAACCGCGGGGCGCTGCTAGTTATGTTATAAAGAGGTAAAATGTGTAATTATGTTTATATGGTTCGACTTTTGGCTAATCTTCGGAAGTACCAGTCCAAATGGGAATAGCTTCATTCAACAGGAAGCATAAAGCCTAGTTTTAATCCCCAAAATTTCACAAGCGTACTAAATTGCGGGTAAAACCGCAGAGAGCGCTGCTAGTTAAAAAAAATAATTAAACATTACATCCATGCTACTAAATGTTGTGAGCGTTATCGTGCATTAGAGGGCACGTTTAATTGATATGTATTTATTATTTCCAGGCGCTCATTTGCTGCTATTCTTCTCAGCGTTCGTGTTCGGTTCAGTGTGCACGTTCTGCTTCCACATGCTCATGTACTTGTTCGACGAACAATGTGTTCTGTTCCCGAAACTCTTGTCTCTTACAAGTGTCCGACACAACGTTATTTATGAATTTCTGCCGGAAAATAAGCAGTTGAAAGATAGTAATGATATTTGCCTAGCAGTTTCGCCCCCATTCTCTTACAATTCCATATTTAATGTATTATCATTATCCAATAGACGTAGCAAGTATAAGTAGCTTCACTATGACGTGATCTAAATTCATTCAGTACTGACTAACAACCGTTCATTAATCTTTCTACGTCGAACCTCGTTCAATTACAACTACAGCGTTTATGTTTAGTAATAGGTTGTACGTAGTTGTAGATTTATTATATTTCTTTACAAAACTTAAAATTCAAACCATCAGGACCAATGTTTCAACTAAAGCGTACTAGTTCCATTAAGGAAAGGGGTTGTATAGAATGAAATCACATTAGCGCTTTCGCTCTTCATCTTTGTCGTGAAAACGACCACAATAGTACATGATTTAACTCTCGTATCAAAATATAGTTAAGTTATATTCAAAACTTGGTCTATTTCAACATGTTTCCCTTGAATTACTCCTCACTGTGTTGGTGTGAAACGCCTTTGCTCACCAATGGGACATTACAGGCTAATACTTTTTTTTTAGGGAAGCGCAAAGTTCTACTTCTAATCCTCACTGTAACTAATTACTTAAATTTATAGTCCTTTGCAGTCGAATCCCAGGCTATACTTAACTTTTCAGTGTTACCGGTGGATTTCTTATGCACCCAGTGGGTGGAGAAAAGTGCCTGTTACCTGCCCACGTACGTACCGCTGGTGTCGGGCATCTTCGGCCTGGTGTGGACTACGATGTTCCTCATGTGCTCCACTGGAAGTCGCTCTCTTACAGGGTAAATAGTATGCTATACTATTCTATATAGTATGCTGAGGTAACGTTTCTAACTTTGTATTGTTTATTTGTAAGGGCAAATCTCAAAAACTATCAATCCAATTTAAATAATTCTGTTTGTAATGGATAGCCAAATTCAATGGAAAGGTTATATTTTATTTTTCATGCCGAAATTCCCACGGGAACGGGCTCACACGGGTAAAACCGCTAGGCGCTGCTAGTCTTTTATAAACTTACGCGGGTGATTCTACCGCGTGTGAGTAACGGGGTAGAATCACTCACTCGAATGGTGCAATTCAATCTAAACGTCGACAAATAAAAAGTAAATAAGATTACTTGGTTTAATCAACTTTTTACCGGGTAAATATGCGCTTTGACTAAACTCAAAAACTACCTACCATGGGACTTATAAACACGGTCGTAACCATTGAGTTATATGTACTAGTACGTTAGTACATATAACTCAATGGTCGCAACCCAAGATTTACAAGGTGTAGATATACAGCACCTGCGTATTTTCTGATGACATTCAATGAGGTGCGCACTGTAACCACGATATTGTTTATTGCCTAATACATAGTTGTTAGATAGTTACTTAGGCGTTTGCTTACCAATATTTTCAAACATTTCTTTGTACTAGCTTGATGTCTTGTCTTTTGTGTTCTTAGTTTACAGAGGCCGTGGCGGGTGATGTTACCGATATTCATTTTCTCAATAGCCATGGGTGGATTGTGTATCTACACCTCTGTTGTGACTCATTATGGCCTGCAAGATCTTTGCGATAAACTTCGCGAGATCACTGGTGTTTCTAACAGGTAACATTAGCACTTTTAATTAGCAAAGGTTAATTAGACCCACACCAAGATCCAACTAAACTGATACGAAGCTTGAGCTTCATATCTATTTATTGGAATAGATAAAGATATAATTAACACCGTCGCCAACGTCTGTCCGTCTGCACATTATTGTAGACAAGCCCGTTGCCTTATGATAACTCTGCGACGAGGCGCGGCGCTCGTACTACACTTAACACTACTAAATAGTAGTCACTGCTGATTGATTAGTTACTCATTCCAATATAAGCACAATGAGTACATACTTTGTATTTCATAAGAAAGCAGAACCCAGAGGCTCTGATACTATATCATGAAACTATGTAGCTATACGGTGAACGTGGCTACTTTGGCGTACGAGCGTCGCATCCGCGGCGTGTACCAAGCGACCCGGCTCACCATCATTGCCGCGTGGATGCATACCTCGTGCTGGATCTTGGCGGCGCTGGTGGCGCTGCTACGCGTGGTGCTGGTCATAGACTTCCACCTCGTCAGGATCAACGTGCGCCTCATCGGAGACATCGACAGAATGCTGGTCAGTCCAACGTTAGAGGCGACGTTGATAGCTTGAGATCCATATAAGAGAACATTTGATTTAATAATTACTCTTAATTGTAGGAAAACTACGAGGAACATATTCGTACCGTGTCTCCAATCGTCCAATGGTACGACGAAGATAGCGCAGATCTTATGGATGTGGTATCTCTGTTTGAAGCTACCAGCGTACAAGATGTCCTGGAAGACACTTCGACTGCGACTTACGAATCTGAGGCTGATAAAATTGATACTCTTTACGATAACCAATTAGAGGAAGATAGGTCTAAGTTATCATTAGTTCCAGAAGAACAAAATAAATTGGAAGTCATGGAGAAGTATATGGCACTGCCAAAAGATAAAAGATTCATTGTGAAGATTATATATAGTTTATTGGATAAAGTCGAGGATTTGACACGCGTCAAATATCGCAAAAAGATGCTAGCGACAAAGATAGCTGAAAAGTTACGTCTTATTAAACCAAGTAGGGTGAACGTACCAATCCCAAACCAGTTAAGGACAAATTTGAGTTTAAAATGCTCATATCTGCTAAAATATAGCTCTGACGTAGAAATGTTATTACATGAAGTTGTTTATTATTTATTAAAGCTGCAATAATGATAAATTATATGAATCCAACTATTATAGTTTTTTATTAATTCCTTGAAGAATACAAAAAACGGGAAATTGCCTAAGTCTGACCAGCGTGCTCCAATAAATTACCATTTTTTGGACCAATGGTTGACCACTTAAAAATCAGCGAAAATGGTAGAAATAAAACAATAGTTATACTCAAATTGACATAAATTTTTAATGGCACGGTTATGGCTACCGGTGGCCCAGTCTCCTGGTACATTTCGCACTATTTCAAGTGGAATCCTTTCGTAGGGGTAAATGATAAGGACGGGCAAAACTTTTCCTGATGCTGTAAAAGTTCCCAGGACAGTGATGCTTTCCTTTTCCTTGTCTTTTATTTCGTATAAATTAGACATTCCTTTAGGACCCAGCACCAAACCTGACGTAGGACATACATTGAAACCAGATTCATCAGCATTTATTATTCTGTCAGGATCATCAAGTATATCTTCGGCATTTTGACTTCTTAAGTATTTTCTTAAATCAGAGTGCCATTTTCTTAGGCTTTCTTCTGTAACCCGGCTTCGCGCTGAGTTTATAGATTCAGCATGTCGCTGCGTTACATCGGGATGTCTTTTTAGAAAGCAGGTAAACCATTTTCGTCCAGGTTTTCCATCTGTAAAAGGATTATTCCGCCCATCCTCCTGTATTATTTTGCTAACTGCTTCCAACAAACGATCCTTTGTTAAGGGAATTCCCTTACTAGCATTAGCGTTAATCCATCTAGTCAATAACAACTCTTCATTGGGGCTCATGATAGTTGGTGGACCCATTTTCCGCGGCACAGGATGTCTCATTTTCAGTTTGTTAATAACGGTCGAGTGAGGAATATTATATTTACGACATGTTTCCCTAAGTTTCGCGCCTTTATTAATATCATCAAGACACTTCAAAAGGTCTTCCTCGGAGTAATTGAAAAAAAATTTTTTTTGGTGGCATTTTTAGTCTAAAACAAAGAGAAACAACATTGAAACTCAAATTTGGTCGTCTTTAGGAACACAACTGTGTACCAAAAGCAAACCAGTGGTCAATTACTGGATAACACTTCGCAAAACGATTATAATGATATGAATGAAGTTCTAAACTGTGAAACAAGAACATCCCTATGAAAAAAAACATAAAAAAAGAAACGACCATAGATTACCAATAGCAAACCAGCTGGTCAACAATTGGACGTCAGTACAAGGCGTATTCCAGTAGTTAACCAGCTTGAAATCTACTTCTTATTGGCATAATTTATTTAAAATAATAGTTCACAGCACTCAAATAAACACTTAATTTTCTAAATAATTTAATTTTGTTTATGTATCTATGAAATAATAGGTGATTTTTAAAGATTTAGCTTACCATGTCAACGTGCACTTCTAGTTGTGATGGCGGCTCGAAGGCAAGTGAACGAGACACGTGTGTTTCAAATAGAGCAAGGTAGCAATATCTTTTGTTCACTCGCTCAAAATGTATGCTAGGAAGCTAGGTAACAGTCTAGACAACATTACAACATAATTCAAGTTATCAAAAAAGCCCGCGATTCCTTATTTTATCGATTTTAACATGCTAGTGGTCAACCATTGGTGCCTGGTTTGGGACTGGTACACCCACCCTACCTCGAAACAAAAATCAATTCAGTCTATGGAATCTCGCGGAGGAGGAATGGTACAGGCTGTGCCTGAAAAACTCGCTTTGATTGAGAGTAAGTCTAAGTCCGCCCCTAAGAGTTTCGGGCCGCGCAGAAAATCTAATCTAAAATCAACTTATGTTCAAACTGAGCAGAAAGATAAAAAGAAAACGGATAAAAAAGTTGTTATATCTGATAATAGAACCAGCATCTATGACACGGATCCAAATGAGCCTCCACCTGACGACCAGGATAAGGAGACCCAGACTCCGGCGAAGGAGAAACAAGACTGATGATTGAGCAACCAGGGCGGCGCACAAGGATTCTTAAATCTATTTCAATACATAAAAATGTTCAAGAAACAAAAGTTGTTTGTTTAAAATTGTATTTTATACTGCAGGAAATAGAACACCATTTAAGACGAAGGTCATTTGTTTTTTTTAAACATATTTAGGTACTAAATAGATATCTGTCCACACTATTGAATAATTAAGTAACACTTATCTATGTAAATTGACTGTTATTAAAGAAACTTCAACTTGCCATTACTAGCGGAGTATCCCATCCTTTTCTACTAATAGATATGTATTATAAATGCGAAAGTTTGTGAGAATGGATGTATATTTGTTGCTCTTTCACGCAAAAACTACTGAACCGATTTGGATGAAATTTTACAGTAATGTAGGTTATATATCAGAATAACACATGGAATACATTTTATCCCGAAATTCCCGCGGGAACAGGTATAACGCGGGTAACACCATGGGGCGCGGCTAGTTTTTTATAATAAAGAAAAAGTGTGTTTATATTGTAATCCCATATTTTATTACTGCATCGTATCCTACACAAGTAACTTATTATAAAAGTTTTATTATGTATTAACTCTCAATAAGGAACTTTGCGGGATTTTTTTTTTTTTAATATACCCGGACCAATTCACTCACGGCTAATTAGACCCAAACTAAGCTCTAAGCTTGTAATATGGAATCTAACTCACTGATACTAATACATATACATACACAAATACTTTAAAAGAATATATAATTGTCACCCAGACGTCGTCGTCAACAACTATGTCTTCATATATTGTTGACTCCGGGCAGGAATTGAACCCGCAACCCCCGACACAGTAAGCGCTCTCACTGCCACTGTGCCAACGGGCTTGTCAAATCCCCAATACAAAGCAACAAGAGCTGTTTATTTGTGACCTTTGATATGTTAACTTTTACGGTACGATAAAGCATGCACATTGATATGTTGATTTATCACAATATCATAAAACGTAGGTAATCATTGTGTGTACCGAAAGATCTCTGACTTACTCGGTCGGCCAATGCTAAGCATACGTAGATAGAACTTTGTCGTAATCAAACTTAAAACACCAACCTGCTAACATGTTACGGAGAATTGCCTAATTCTATAATGTGACAAAGAACTTAACTTGTTACGTTATCCGTACGCTGACTGTACTTAACTTACTAGCTGCTACCACTAGTAAGAGCTAGCTAGAAAGGGTAAATAAGAGACTTTATTACAATAGGGTTTTATTCATAAACACTTAACAACATATTCGCTATCAAATGGTGTATCCCTTTCCGAGATATACTATTTTTCAAAGAGCAAAAGAGTCAAACCCCTTTATAACAGTGTTTTGGTTAAAGAGCTTTTATGAATGACGCGGTTAGACGTTGGCTTACTCCGACACGACGCGACAACAAAAAGGTTCCTTTTTCGGAGAACAACTGGGATTAAATAAAACAAAGTTAAATTTAATAAATTTTAATTGTCATACAAACTAACCACTACAACAATATAAGTGATAATCAATATATTGTAAAAAATAAAAAACCAGCCAAGTACGAGTCGGACTTGAGCACGGAGGGTTCCGTACTTTAAAAAACGGAAAAAATCACGTTTATTGTATGGGAGCCTCGCCTATTTTTTAATTTAAATTAATTATGTTTAGAGAGAACATAAAACTTAATATTCTGTGAATAGTTTAAGACTGTGGTTTAAGCGTCTACCTGTCGCCATTATTAGTATCGAGCACTAATAATGGCGACAGGAAAGAATCACGTTTGTTGTATGGGAGCCCCCTTGAATATTTGTTTTATTTTATTTTTAGTATTTTTTGTTATAGCGGCAATAGAAATACATCATCTGTGAAAATTCAACTGTCTAGCTATCACCGTTCTTGAGATACAGCCTGATGACCGACGTACGGACGGACGGACGGACAGCGTGGTCTCCGTAAAAGGGTTCCGTTTTTACCCTTTGGGTACGGAACCCTAAAAATTTGCATATAATCCATTAACCATTTTAACTGTCTAGTCTTTATAATGTTACCTTTAGATAGGAACAGTAAAGTACGACACGGTATGTTAGTCACAGTAGGTACTATCTTACTAGCCAATATTAGAAGCATTACCAAGCATATTTTAGATGACGAAAATACTTACTTTAAATAACTGTTCCTATCTAAAGGTAAAGTTTAATAAAGACTAGCCAGTATTACGAGAATCAATTATATGTTTAATTGCTTTGGCCATATATTCATAATCTTTATGAATGTCAATTTTATATTTATAACTAAATGGTTTTTTTCCGCAACCAAGTTTTAAATCGATTGTATATAATAATATATTGCACAATATCGTATTGTACTTTGCAGATAAACTTGAAAAGTTTCTTCTTTCGACTACACGAGAGAAAGGGAAAAATGCGTTTCCGTGTAAAGAATACCTGTAATATTCTTCGGCAAGTTTGATTAGTGGTATTCGAATGTTCCGGTCATAATATTCATTAAGTTTCAGGTTTGTCAATATATCCCAGAGAGCGCTTTCCTTGATGTTGTAGCAGTTAGCTGCTTTGAAGAAAAGCTGAGGCAGTTGGAGACCAGTCCACTGGAACTGGTTTATAAATGTGGCTCTCATCACGGACTTGGTACTCTCGTCCCCGCTGTTCAAATATGCGTGTATAAGCAATTTAATCATATTACCCATGACCTGTTGTTGCATAGCTAATTTTGCATTTACAGCAAAACTTTTACATGGCGTCGGCAAAAGCTTATCGAGCGGATAAGGGCACAGTTTCACATAACTGGTATGAACATTAAAGTTATTTTTCAACGAATTTAAGAAATCCGTTTCATTTTTAACACACAATCTTAAAATGTAAAAGCAAATGTATGTAACGTTAACGTTTAATCCAATATATTTTTGATCGTCATAATTTGAACGCAAGTCAATAATCAATTGCTTAATTCTCGTCATATATTTTGAAGTTGGAAAAGACTCGATTTTGTTTCCACAGTCTTGTTCGTTGGAATCGAGTTGACCGGGGAAGGCATTTTCACTATCATCAGGGTTAAATTCAAACAATAATGCTCCCGTGTTACCGAATAATCGTGCATGAACTATCAAGTATAAAAACTCATTGAAACGAAACGATACATTAACAATCCCAAAATAATAAAGATACAGGTTTCTCGCACAATTTAGGTACAGGTTGATATTAAAATATGTAATACATTTTGGTATCTGTTGTTTTAATACATCTATCGATTCGAAACAATTCCAGTCTCTTTTTTGTAGAATATACAAAGAAAATGTCTTAAGGAAGAGTTGATTGAAAGGGGAGTCCTGAGAGCTTATTTCCTTTAAGTACTTCTCGATGTTGACCGAAGAACAATCACTATTATTTTTGTTAACATCATTACTGTTTGTAATAGCCGACAAAAACCTTTGCCGTTGTTGCCGCAGCACTTCCATTTGATGTTGGTCTGTGGTTTTTGCCATTGTGTTCACTTCACTATTGTACAGATTCTCGAAAGCATAATTCACTTATTATTCAACTATAGTATTTTATATTAATCACCTCTCACTGAAACTAGTAAATACTAATTGACACGAACAATTTACATTAACAAGTAGCGACCGAACGGCCGTTCAGTTAGGGATTGATAAACAACTGATTACAGTTCAGAGAATGAACTTACCATACAATAGTACATTAGTCATCGTTTCGAGATAAAGCATGTTTTGTATGGTTAATGTCCACAGTAGACCAGAGTCCAGACACATGTATGTCGACAAAATGTTATTTAGATAAGTAGGTATGTACCTACTCGTTTATTGCTTGTAGGTGGGTTTTAATTAGTCGAGTCGCTTTCAGCTTGCACTACTTCTCTCCTCAGCTTGACCAAGTGTTTTAAATATTGTGTTGGAGTTCTTATTTGACTTTCAGGGCTGTGTTCTTGCCTATTAAATTTGAATGAGGCCAAAGAATGTCTTTCATAAATTCTTGCTGAATTTTCAAGATCGTCGCAGGATTCTAGTAAAAGCCTCTCAACGTCGTCATAGCGTAACTGTCTTCTTTTATGAGTGCTGTCACAGGAATGTGTGCCATAACTGTCACTAGAGCTATACCCTTTGCATCTTCCATTTAAAGAGCATGTGTTATATTTATTTTTGGATGAAATATATCTTGGATTGTGTTTATAAACTGGAGTGTATTGTTTTCTCAAATGGGGTTTAGTTTTACTTGATTGGTGCCAAACAAAAGAATCAGTCTCCATTTTACTAGAACTGGTCGACATGGAGTCCGATATGGAGCATTCACTCAATTCATCTTGATTAGGGTTTATATTAACCTCACTTTTCGGTTGTCTAGACACGTCGCCGGCATTTGTTTGCTTACATGGGTGGTTTTCTATTTGAAACTTAACTACATTCTTCGTAAGGCGTTCTTTGGGCGGAGACAAAATAATATTATAAGGATACACATTGCTATTGCGGCCTAATATAATGTTTCTCATATCGCCGTAACATGAATCCCTTGACTCATTAATAGTCACTCTCGGTAAACTATATTCTTCCGATTCATTGAATTCGTCGTTCAATTGGTTTGTTTCTTGTATATTAATTGTCGCTGGTGACAAACCATTTCCAGGAATGTTGGATACTTTACAATCATCAGGTTTTTCAAGATCACATGCATTGGATATATCTAAATGGCTGGTTAATAAATCTGGAGTTGCTGTCACTTTTATAGAATCTTTACTGCTGTTAATGTCTGTGTTATCATCAGAGCTCTGAGTTTCAGAGTCACAAGGATAGCTGTGTGATATATTTATACTGATTACAGGAACCAAATTATCGTCTGAACATTGTTCGTTGCTTTTTATATCTTTTGACTTTATATTACTTTTTTTTCTTCTGGGTGGAGGCAAAATGGGTGTTTGTGTGCACTGCTCGCTTTTCGAAGCAATATCAGTCATCATGCCCGAGCTTTTACAAATGATTTGTTTATTTTCTGTGAAAGTAGCTCTATCGTTAAAGTTAAGCGTCCCATATTTGGATCCAACGGCTATTTCTTTACAACGGGCGGTCATAGGCATTGTCTCTGTGCTAACATCTCGATGTAGGGTGTATGAGTTCTGACTATTTACAGTATATGATTCTAAATCCGTCTGTACATCGATACCTTGATCTTTCACTCTAATTACAGATGCTCTGGTTTGGGTGTAAGCTGGTATACCTATTCTCCGTTTATTCCGCAAAGCTTTTGCACTCAACTCCATCAGTCTCTGTCGAGCATTAGTGCATATTCTCAGTTCACTCAGAGGTTCCACAATCTTTTTATCAACGACAGATTCAATTTTATTAACAGCCGCTTCTTCTTTTTTCTTTAGTTTGGAGTATAGCCTTTCTGTAACCGACGCCACAATTTCTGCTCTTTGACTTTCGTGAAGTATAGGAACTTTTATTTTATCATTTTGTTCGTGAATTTTTGTTGGGATACTCAACATTGAGCTATTAGGGCAATGAGTTTGTTCCTTTTCGTCCAGAGGTAATACTTCTTGCGATCTATACTGACGTCTTTTATTTCTAATTGGAGCTATTACTTTCAAATCCCCGCCGCTACTAGTTCTTTCTAGGGACGCCGGAGCGAACAGTTTATCAACTTCTTTGTTAATTGCTTCAGTTATTTTATTATTCTGATCCATTGTATTTGTAATATCAGAGTTTTCACTAGCAGCCGATGCAGCTGTGGATTCCGAATTGTTCTGATCGGCTTTTGAAAGAAATTTATTCATTATAGAACCTATGGTTTCGTTTTTATTTAAAACATCTTTTGGAATATTATATTGATTCTGCAACTGCCAGTGATGTTCGTCGTAAGTTAGTATGCCAGTTTCAGGAATCTGCAAGTTAAAATATTCTTTACCTAAATTTCATTTAACTTTAAATACAAATAAAAGTTACTAATAATAGGTAACTGCTAACTTTCGCAATGGTACATTCAATATGTATACTTTTATGTGTATGACTGGCTTATATAGTGTAGCTTAAATAGTTTGGCATAGGTATGCCAAAAACAAATTCAATAAATATTATTGAAATATAATAAAAGAAATTCGGTTCTACGCTCTGATTTAACTTAACTAGTACGGTACAATTTCATACCAGAAACCTTTATTAAGTTAATGCATACTTACGTATTGAATGTAATTCTTGGACAGTAGTTCTATAAGCTGGTTGTACTGGGCCTGTAGGAATGCTTTCGTGTGAGGGCTGGTCGCGGTGTGGGTGCTCTTGTTGAGGGGCAGCTGGCGGGCGCGTTCGGCCCAACGCAATGTTGACGCGGATTCACCGTAGCAACCGAGACTTGGGGACACGGCTGTGACGAAAATGGATAGGTACACATAACTACTTGTAATTAAAAAAAGCTATTTTTTTCACGGGATTTAAAATGTTATCAGATATGGCTGGATTTTCAACTAAAGTCAATATCTTCTTTCTTCCACTATCCTTCCTTATTGCAATACAATAACGAGGCAGCAGAACTATGTTCCCTTTTTCGACGAAATATTTATCTTTAAGCTTACCATTGTCGTATATTAAAAACTTAAATAACATCGATATGAACTGAAGTTCTTCCTTATTTTACAATCCTTGTGTCCCCGCCGATATCTCGCGAGAGCATCTTAAGCTTACTATACTTGTTAAGTTGTTACCAATAGGTACTCACTAGCTATAATGAACGTGCTGGCGCCTCCAGTGAAACAGTCTTTGAGGAGCCACGTGAGGGCGGAGTCCCGGTACGGAACGAACTTGTTGCGGCTGTTGTTACCGTTCACTAGGAATAAAAGTTCTTGTTATAAAACTAACAATAATGTCTTTCATCATCTCGTCGCCTCCGTCTTTTTTTATTAGTTATTCACAATTAGTGAACCGCCCTCGCTTCGTTTTTGGTTAATCAAGATTGTGTGAGGTTCCTGTGGGAATTTCGAAATAAAAACGATTCTATCCACTTCCATTTTTTTCTCTCGTTCCAACACTTTAGTTTGCAAAAAGTACCTATAAGTAAAGACGATGGTTTGGTAATAGGAGCAATGAAGGGGGATACCCATTCCCCAGTTTACTCGTAATAATATTTTACCAAGAGCTGAGATGACGTTGCTGAGAGCCACCAATGACTTGTTGATGTTTGCTCCCTCTTTCTGCCTGCCGCCGGTGCCTCCACTACCTTCCCAACTAGCTTTCTCGCTATAACAAAAGAATTTATTTTCTCCATTATTTAACATGAAACATTAAAGTTAAAATCTTGGCGTATTATATGGGTCTAGAAAAAATGGCAGATATTCCTAAAATTGACGGAAATATCGTAAAATGACGAGTCCAGGATTTCGATTAACTCTGGCCCGGCTTGACTCTTGTAGGGGTAGAGGATTTTGCATTGGGGGAATTTGAGCCCGATAAAGTTTCATAAAGGGAAAAAAAAACATGTTGAAATGAGAAGATTCTTGGACGACTTCTTGGAGTAAGCTTGTACCCCTCTGCACCCACCTCCTTCTTCGTTACATAATTGCATTCAGAATGTTAACACCTAAATAAGTAATATAGCAATCTCGATTATGGGAGTTACCTTCCGGCAAGGTCAGCGAGATGCAAGGTGCCTTGCGGCGTGGTGATGTCCAGCAGAGCGTGCGACCTCGAAGACGTGGAGTTGCGTCTTGTGGCCGCCGTGCGCCGTCTGCGGGTCCCTTCACTCACGAGAGCCTCTAGTGCTTCCACGTCCCTTACTGCCACACGCCTTAGATCTACAGAGCAGGATATTAATAAACCATTAAAACTTCAGCTATCGTGATAGTTTTGCAGGTCTATTCGGTACAGCGGTAGTTGTTACTTTCACGGATTATATTTGTCATAAGGATGAAAAATATGTCGCGAGTCGCGACGTATGCAACTATCTAAAGGCCACCACTGACGATACGTCCATTTAGTAGACTTCCTTTTGTATGCACTCCAAATGAAATTGTATCCAATCACGGTACCATTCACGATACTTCCATTTGGATGCATGGCGTCACTTCGAACTTTGCAATCGTACGGAACGGAAATAAATAATACTATGGACTTCGATCAACAATAGACAACTAGATTTCGGGTCGGCGCAAATCATACGTCTAGGTACTTATCGGCTCATTTGATTTATATTTTTCTATTACTTCCAACACAAAGTCACGCGCGGACGTAGACATAATAAAACAAATATTTATAACGCTTCACAAATACAAAGCACACGCACCACCATCGACATCAAAACATAAAGTGAAACAATAATCTCAAAAAAATGGACGCCGTTTCGCCCATTCACGGACAATTCGGACTGCTTCCATATGGCGTGGCGCACGTTTGGACGCATGGATTTCAATCCGTTTGGAAATCCAGAGCTGCCTGACGTCCATCCAAATGGAATATATTTTTACCATTCATGGGACGATTTTGGACGACGACTACTCCATTCGGAGTAATGGACGTATCGTCAGTGGTAACCTTAAGAATCCAGTCTTCCATTATCGCTATAGTGTTCAATAATCTCCAATCAATCACCGCGCTTCGGGGGAACGTTAAGCAGTAGATCCCGGCTATTTCAGTCGTAAGACCATGCCAGCCTTTAGGCGTCTAAAAACTCTGACACCAGGGTTCACCACTAACCTACTCGAAGTTAATGAATGAATAATTTCCACGTCGAACTATAAAATCGGTAAAGTAGTTTGCCTTCGTCTGATAATGGTTGTTGAACAATTTAATAGGTTCAATAAAGATTTGAGCAGAATATTACTTTGCACGTAAGGTCCCTTGTGTGGATGCTCCCGCACGCGCAGGTCCTTGCGCGCGTTGCCGCGGCGCCGCGGCAGCGAGTGGCAGTACGGAGCCGCCTCCACCAGCAGGTCGTGCACCTTCTCGTTGTAGATCTCTAAGAAACTGGACACAAATGGTTTCTATATAAGGAACTGGAAACAAATGGTTTCTATATAAGGAACTGGACACAAATGGTTTCTATATACCTAAGGAACTGGACACAAATGGTTTCTATATAAGGAACTTGAGTAAAATGGTTCTCTATAAGAATCCGGACACAAATGGTTTCTCTAAGAATCTGGACACAAACATGACACAAATGGTTTCTACCTTAGAAACTGGGTTTCTCTCTCAACTCTCAAGTGATCTTCAGTGCCCAAACAAGAATGAAGAAAAGAGAAAATAAGTACAATACAGATCATTAATGAACACCCGAATTCATTCTGCAAACTTTGGAAACTTATATGCTGGATTATAGTTAATCACGGCTATAAAGGTAAACGAACAAACTTTATGTCGTTAACTAGTAAACGTTTGTCACTATCATCTAATTTAGTTTTAATGAGTCGCCATCATTAAAGACACGAACCGCAAGGCAAGGCATAAAATACCTAAATACTTACTTCCTATTACGATTTGTGCCCGCTTTATTGTGGCTTTAAGTTATATATGTACCTATGAACTATTTGTATACCTAGATATAGAAATGTTACCTAAATCAGAATACTTAATAATATCTTAACATTTGATTGAATAAAAACTAGTATCTAGCAATTTCTCTGCATGTACAGAATATCTAAGTAAATCTAGACACGCGGCAGCGTGTCAAGCCAAGTTCAAGCAAAGGAACGGCTAGCCAGCGCCGAGTGTAATATTACACGAACCATTTGGTGCCACTTTTGACCCTTCTATAACTCAAAACCTATTTAACGTAAACACATGAAACTTCGTGTGTTTAATTATATCCATTAGGACATCTAGAAACCCAAATTTCATGAAGCTAGCTCAAACGGTTATAAAGATATGAACGTCAGAAAGTCGTAAATTTTAGTATTGACTGACTGACTGACATATAGTACCTAAACCTAACCTACTTCCAGATGACCTAGAAGGATGAAATTTGGAATCTAGCTCGGTAATTGTGTGTAAGCGTAAGAAAAAATCTAAAAATATAAAATAGTTAAAAAATAGGGGGGGTCCCCATACAAAAAATATATTTTTTAATTGTAGCGTTGGAACCGTTACTAGCAGATATTTGAAACTATCCCAATATATGTATTATTATATTTGCTATTTAACTGCAATATAAACGTAAAGTTAAGTAAAAAAAATAAGTGGTGTCCCCATTCAAAAAAACTTAAATTTCGCGCTAAACAACCGGCCAACGGTGTGTCGTCGGCGGCGCGCGGTAGGTACTTATGACGCGGTCGGTCCACCGTCGCCCCAGCCAATCAGCGTCACGCTCTGATGAATAGTACACAATTATAAGCGGTAGCGATTTGGTAAAAATTTAGCGGGTCGGTTGGTTTATACCTGCATGGTAGTAAAGCGATGTATTATTGTTACCGATATAATGTATGTATTGACTAATTTAAGAATGCTGGTTGAACTCGCTCGCGCCTTGCACTTGTAGGCTAAGGACTCACGAAGCGGTTTTCACCCGTGCCCGCCGCGGTTGCGGGCCCGCAGCCTTTGTAGAATACAGATATTTATGTAAAAACTTAAAGCACATTTCACGACGCGTTTTACGCCCGCGGCGTGTGCGATTGTTTGCGGGTCCCGCTGCTCCAGCGGTCATCTTGTACCGGCGGGCGCGGGTCGCGGTCCCGCAGCCGCGGCGGGTTGCACCCGCGCGTTCTGCGGTCGGTTGGCGGGCGACCGCGCGTGGACAGTGGGGGGTGGGGGGGGGAGGTTAGAAATCCGACGCCATTTTGCAGTGACTTGTTATTACTCGTTGCGTAGTAGTTTCTGGTGTGTGTCCATGACGGTCTGGAACTCAACTGATCGTTTAACCGCCCGTCTTGCGATTATCAACCGCCAAGTTTGCGGGCGATAATCGCAACCGCGACGGCTGCGTAACCGCACAAAACTCCGGTCTCGTGAGTTTTGAAAATAAAACTCCATTCCGCCACCGCGGCGGGCACGGGTGAAAACCGCTTCGTGAGTCCTTACTCGTACGCGGGGGCAGCGCGCGGCTCACAAGCGCTATACGATACAATTTAAAATGCGAACGAACCAAAGTACCTATGCAGCGGAAACGCAAGAAAAAACAATAAATATCAATACCTAGTTTTCTTTACAAAAAGTAATGATATCCCACCAAAAACATAAATGTAAAAAAGGAGAGCCAAGTTCAATACAAAAATTATGCATGGCTATGGGCTTCGCTGCAAAAAGAATGGAGATCTAAATGAGGGCCAAGTTCTAGGCAATATCTCAATATGTATTTATAGGAACAAAATAACATTATGAACAAGTATTAAACTCTATTTCTTCTCTTTATTCGATACCTATGACAATTGCTGTTATTTAAAAATGTGAGATCTTAAAGTGGGTTAGATTTAACTTGGCCAGTTTGTTGTTATATGTTGAATAACTTTATAAAATGACTGCTGTAATGAAAACTGGTCAAGTCAAATCTAACTCACTTTAAGATCTCACATTTTTAAATAACAGCAATTGTCATAGGTATCGAATAAAGAGAAGAAATAGAGTTTAATACTTGTTCATAATGTTATTTTGTTCCTATAAATACATATTGAGATATTGCCTAGAACTTGGCCCTCATTTAGATCTCCATTCTTTTTGCAGCGAAGCCCATAGCCATGCATAATTTTTGTATTGAACTTGGCTCTCCTTTTTTACATTTATGTTTTTGGTGGGTAAATAACTGCTCGAACAGTGAAAACCGAATGTAAAGTATGAAAAAAGTGTGAAATTGCTTGGCACCGAAATAAATTCAAAACATTTAACTCTGGGTACATAACTCAACAGAATATATATTTCCAAGTGCAAAACATCACGGAATGCTTGCATGGCATAAGTTTGTCTTTACTTTTGTAAGACAGAAAAAAGTGTTTATTTTGTGTGTTGAGAATGTCATGCACCTTTATAGTTTATAGCGGCGCCCCGCGGTTTTACCAGAGTTGTGCCCATTCCCGTAGAAATATCGGAATGAAAAATAGCCTATAGCTTTCCTCGATAAGTGGACTATCCAACACTAAAAGAATCTTTAAAATCGGACCAGTAGTTCCTCAGATTAGCGCGTTCAAACAAACAACCAAACTCTGCAGCTTTATAATATTAGTAGACTAGCAGCGCCCCGCGGTTTTACCCGCGTTGTGCCCGTTCCCGTAGGAAATCCGGGATAAAATGTAGCCTATAGCCTTCCTCGATAAATAGACTATCTAACAGCGAAAGAATTATTCAAATCGGTTCAGTAGTTTCTGAGATTAGCGCGTTTAAACAAACAAACAAACAAACAAAACAAACTCTTCAGCTTTATAATCTACTATACTAATATTATAAAGCTGAAGAGTTTGTTTTGTTTGTTTGTTTGTTTGTTTGTTTGTTTTTTTGTTTGTTTAAACGCGCTAATCTCAGAAACTACTGAACCGATTTGAATAATTCTTTCACTGTTAGATAGTCTATTTATCGAGGAAGGCTATAGGCTACATTTTATCCCGGATTTCCTACGGGAACGGGCACAACGCGGGTAAAACCGCGGGGCGCTGCTAGTATTAGTATAGATATAGAAAAAGAAAGGGCTGCACTCCGCAGTTTTACTGACATTAGGTATCTATATCTGTTAGCTGTTACCCAATAATTTTGGGATAAGAGGCCAACAGCTCCTTGAATTGTATGAGTTGTCAGCCTTGTTGTCAGCCAATCAAAAGGCCACTCTTAATAAGCCCTTCAAAACAGGATTAGGTCACGTTAATAACCGTGATTAGGTGATGTCGTCAATTGTGTGCCATTGATGTTAACATCTCATAGTAACATAAACATATGTAGGAACGTTATTAGACATAAGGGTTATATCTAACTAAATAATGCCTCCCTTCCTCTTTCGATCTCCTTTAAGATTACTAGATACTTATGATTAATTTCCAGACACTTAATTTGCCACTTAATAATACCTACATACTTATACTGATCACCATTTCGGGTAAACGCGACAATCCAATATTAATTTAATTAGTTATTGCCCATTATTAACATTTAAACGTATCATTTTTTTCTAATAGCTTAACATTTAAACGTATCCATTTTTTCTAATAGCTACCTTAATTAAACGGGCAGATGAATAAAAACTCACCGCCAATGTATTTTCTAAGTCCTAGGCTGTTCCTGCGCGGTTCGGATCCTTACGTTCAGCGGTTCACGCGACCACGAGTTACGAAACACGGCACACTATAGAGGTGTGAAGCCATACCAACGACATCGCAGACTATACACTCTATACATAGATATCTACTAAATAGCTATATAATGTATGTTCAGATGGAGTTTGCTCGGTGGCAAAATTCTTATCAAAGTCGTATAGTATCTCAAGAACCAAAATTCTTCTCTTAATGTACCATTACATCATTTTAGTTACCTCTACCAGGGATTGTAGCGCTCATAGCGTGGATTAGTAGGTAATTCTTCTTCTTCTTCTTCATCGAGTGGATGGTCAACCTGACCAATCCTGGTGTCAGAGTTATTGAGCCGCCAAAGGCCTCTGACATGGCTCATGTAACGACTACTATCCGTAGAAAGTAACCGGGACCCTCCGAAGCACGGAATCATCTTACTTTTCGGGCAATCAGGTGATTCAGCCTGCAATGCCCTAACCAAGCTATTATTAGTAACTCATTACTATTGTTGAGCAACGTGCAGCTCGGATGGGTTAGTTGGCGGCTACATGGCGCTACCGTGCTTCGGAGTGTCGGTACCGGTTGTTTCGTCAGATCATATCAGAAGCTTTGAGGCGTAGCGGTCAAGGCGTACTTCGACTGAACTAAGCATGTTTCATAAGTAGTTGATAAGTAACTTGAACTGAACTTTGCGGCTCGGCCAATACTTAGCTACTTAGATGGGTGACCAACGGAGGCATTCGTATCCGAGAGCACTTATGGACACGGTTTAATGTTTTTTAGCGGTACTGGCCAGTCTGACCACTTTCAAGAAGTCTTCAATTACACTTTCGAGTAGAAGAATGGAAGTTTCAATTACCAGGCGTTTGATTGAAAAAGTCTAGTGTGGGAGATGGTCCAAGTTGACCTATACCAGTTAAGGTGAGGATGACTACATTTTATGAATTGATGATGATGAGAGCTAGTAATACACAATAATTGTTTATTGTCTAGACCAGTCAAAAAATTTGTCCACAGGTACCTATTCTTCATTAAGTATGTTCCCGATATAATATTTAAGATGGTTTTATTTTTAATTCTCAGTAGTTTACTTCCATAACCTTACTCCATAGGAGCTTGTTATCTACATTATTTCCAATGGTCGTCCACGAGGTAATAACGGGCGGGATGTGTTGATAAACCCGGTGATGGCGCTCGCGTGTCTCGCCGCCCTTGGCACCACCCCCGGCTCCGACTCGCATTTATTGCCATTCAAACTTAATCGAATACAACCGACAATATATTACCTACGCAGTGTTACGAACATAATCATAAAAACTTTTTAAAGAAAACAATATCAAGAACTTGAGTGATATCACTTCTAATTGTGCGTCAGTGGGTTGGTACTCATCCACCTTCCACCACGACCTTAGTGGCCAACCCTGGTGCTTTTAGATCGCCTCACGGCCTCCGTCACGGTCTTACGATTAAAGCAACTGGGACCAAAAATCAAACGTGCCCGCAATCGCAGTGCGCTACTGTGCTTCGGAGCACGGTAGCGCACTGCGATTGCGCGTTTCAGCCTGTCATGCGTTACGAAAATCGGTCCGCTCGGTCGTCGTAACAAGAAACACTATGCTAAATAGAAGTTATGGTTGGTACATACCAAAAACATATTTCGTTTTTATGTGTTAACTATTAGCAAGTAGGTATTACTAACTGAGTAAAATGTTCGAACTAAGCCTGGTCTGTATCTTAGAAGGCAGATAGTAAGCAAGCAAGAGTACAGATGGGTAGGTACCCATTAGTATTGGATTGTATAAAGTTCTGCTAATGGAAGGTTCCATTAGCAGAACTTTATACAATCCAATACTAATGATAGGATCAATTCATTCATTGATTTCTTTATTGCGGTCCCCATAAGATTTAGTAAGTGTCAATCCAAACACGAACTACAGAAAACTCATTTAATTTCAAAAGAATCGCGTGCAAACTTACAGTTCCATTCTATTCGAGGAATGCATAACAGAAACAATTTGCACCATACGGCTAGTTCCAATACGTGGTATAGTGGAGTGAGTTGTCGGTATTGTTTTTGTAATATCTTGGGGATACAA
The DNA here is from genome assembly GCA_963082685.1 of Cyclophora albipunctata. NCBI lineage: Eukaryota > Metazoa > Arthropoda > Insecta > Lepidoptera > Geometridae > Cyclophora > Cyclophora albipunctata. Next base: position 7,174,106 of record OY720129.1, on the reverse strand, counting down.
ACAAATAGTACTTTGTAGTACCTTAACATAATGCTTTGATTATAATTTCACCTACATATGGCCCTAACCCATACTCAAGTAGATGAAATGTTCAAGTTATATCATACCACACTATACCATGCAATATTTACACGAAATTAGTGTACGGCTGACAACTGTTTTGTTATGTAACCTCACTGTCCCAAAGATTTGCCCCAATTCCTTACATGTCTCTCTTTCCTGGCTTCCTTATAGAATGGCCCAGCTCTTTCCGACATCTGTTAGGACATACTTAATTCATTCATTCGTTTCGAGCAGGTCAGTCAGTGGCCATCCCTGGTATCGGACTTTTAGAGGAGTTCGAGAAGAGGTTTTGAGGAGAGAGAAGGCAGTTTACTGGAGTTGTAAAGGCCTCCGACGTAGTCTTACACTAAATTATAAAGCCCAATGTACCTGACTGTGACGTCAAACGGGTGGAGGGCGGCGAGCGCGTGGCACAGACGCGGCACCAGGCCAGGCTGGTCCTCGCTCCCGATCATGGTGTGGGTCTTGCCCGTGGCGCTCTGCCCGTACGCCATCACGCACGACGAGCTCCCGCGACATAGAGACGCCATCACCTCCTCACCGATGGATTCGAATATCTGGGTTACAGTACAGATTAAATTTTAGAAATATTTTATTGAAATGTAGATACTTACCTAGACTTTGTTACGCAAAAGGAAAAGATTCAGATAAAGGCAACATTTAGATTTTCACCAATTCTGGGTAACATCAGATAATATAGGATGTAGGTACATATTTAATGGTATTAAGAGACTGGGTTGGGTTATAGGTAGATTTATTAATGACGTAGGTATTCATGCTTTTCTACCGGTGAAATATTCAGCGCTTTTTTGATTGTCTCTACTGATGTCGACGGAGCTACGTATCCCTATGAAAAACATGCATTAATTCAGTTAAGTACCCGCCCAATAGAAAACCATGAAAGTTGAGTGTGAGCGCAGTTCGTAATCTGCATAACAGACGAGGCAAACATGTTTTCGGATGTTTCTCTATAATCTGTACAGATGTGCTGACTTAATTTAAGATAAATCCTTCAAATGAGCTTATCTGAATAAGAATTACCTTCTCCTGAGAGGCATATGCCGGGCTATTCGTTGAACACGCGCTGTCAAATGTATAATCTGCATAATATCTGCGCACCCTCTCCCGGCTGTCACCAGCGCCAGACACGTTGACCTGGCCAAGATGTAACGTATTATATAATAATAAATAGAATAATTTAGGGAACCAGTTGAATAAGTACGAAAAAAAGTCAACAACCGGAAATAGGCCAGGACTACGGAAACGAAATAAAGTTAAAAGTAACTAGTTAGTTAAATAAAGTCTATAATTTTAAAAGTTTTATGGAAATGCCTAGGCCACACAATAGGATACTTTTGCGTAATATTAACTTCATATTAACTCACCTTCGTGTTTGTGATCGTAACTGTATGTTCATCGAGGACATCTATTACGGATGTTCGATCTTTCTCAGACTTCAGCTCCCTAAATTAAACAAAAAAAAAAAACAAATAATTTAGCATTATTAATAGTACCTAATTGAAAGACAGTAACAAGTAAAGTTGTAAGTATAAGTAACAAGAGTTTTTCTTTGGATAAAATAGGTACTTAGACTTACTTTTCCGTAAACGGTCTTACGCGAATTGCCAATTTAACGTTGGACATTGCGATGAATATGATAAAAGTTTTGTGTTTAGGGATGGTTATGTGATTACACAATTTACTGACAAATAAAGTAACAACATAACACTCGATAAGGCGCCACCTTGCCCACGCGTTGCGTCGCACTGCACCGAATCCTGCGACGGCAAGTTATTTTCAGAATCATGTCTTCCGTTCCCAAAAGCACTTTGGGAATGTTTACAGGATGAAAATAGAATAGTTCTAATGATGGTGTAAAACTCTTTGGTGACATTCTGCCTTAAGTATAAAACAGATGATGATTTGATTTTAAATTATGTTCTTGATATAGGTAGGTACCTTGTACATGTATCAACGTCCCGCAGTTACTACCCGTGTTACACCCATGGGAATTTCGGTATAAAATTACTCTATCTATTCCATTTTATTAATTCCACTTGGTATTATATAAAGTAAAATAAAAAAATATTAATAACTAGTTACTTAACTACTCGATTGTCATCAATATCATTAATGAATGTGGTAAGCGTTTACCTAACAGTCTTCGATCAATAATAACAGTGAATAGATTTTTCAAATCGACTGGTAGTTCCAGGAGGAACCCCCTAACAGGATGTAATGTAAATAAATTAAAGCAAATTCAAATTCAAAATTTATTATAATATATAGGTACTTACTTAACTACATTAAATTTTGAATTTGATCAACGTGTTCAATCTAACTGGTTCAGTCAGAAAAAAAAAAAATTCATAATGAGTCCCTACCTATATAATTTTCCGTAAATTATATTTACATGACAAAATTAAAAATCAATAAATATACACACACTTAGTTACTTTCAGAATTAAAATAATTCCGTTTATTTCCAGAACGTAACAAAGTAATCACCTTTCGTAGTCGTCCCATTGTCAAATACACAATACATTTCTGGCACACACTATGAGGAATCCGTGACTTGTCTCATTCTTTTTCTTCGATTCAATATGGTTATTGTATATTTAAACTTATGTGGAAGCAGATCAAAACTTTGCAGCAGAAATTACGCTTATCCATTGTAAAAGGACTTGTCAGCAGATGCGTCATAATTAAGGGATCGGTGCCGCAGGTGCATTGGATGATGCTGGAGTAGTCCCATTTCGCTATATTTGAATGCACAGCATCCTAACTGACTACATAAGCGATTAGATTTTTAGGTTAGCGTTTTCCAGTTTACCCAAGATTAGAGGAGATATCTGATGTTTAGAGATTCTCTGCCGGGGTCACAAAATTCCAGTCGAAAGAGGGAATTTGTCTAGCCACATTGTAAGTCTGGCAGCCGAGACTTTGTCTTTGCTACTTGGCATGGTCTGACTTAGAAAGAAAAGTACTTACTTGAAAAAAAAACTGTTGCAATATTCAAGAAATGCTCATCTAATTAACGGAAAAAACATAAAGTTTGAAGAAAACATACAAATGTTTATTCATTGACCATGACCAGTAAGCTGATTGATGATGGAAGGGGGCCATCAATCAACCAAGGGAATTCCCCTCGTAGACTAGAAACTGGTCTACTACAGACAAAATCACAGATCTCTTAGTGACACCCATGGAATTACTATATGACATGTAAACAATCAAAACGTCACATTGACATGCATGATTCAACGTTCATTCTTTCCATTCAACTTCAGTCAAAGTTTTAAACTTCAATTTCATTTTTATTTTAAATCCATTTTATTAAGAAAAAATTAAAAAGAAAGTAAACCGATGTGAATAAAATTTCATTTTTTATCGAAAATGTTACAACTATCATAAAAAAATCATACTGATTTTACTCATTCAAGTAATTTTATATCAAAAATAAATAAAATACATAACGGTGAGTTGAATTTTGGGTATTTTGGTCAATTAGTTAAAAACTCTTGAAATTGAACATAAAGCTTTTTTAATGTACTTATTAATGGTAAAAAAATCTGCTTAAATTTGTTTGTTTGCATAGCCACATTGACAAACAGTAGAAATTATGTGTACTTACCTCAATTTCTAAAAAGGTTTTCATTGATATGTGAAATCTATCAAGTCAATTTATATGGATTATTCAAAGATCTTATATATTCTTATATAAGAGATCTGATTGTTGGTGACATAGTAAATACTTCCACTTCATAAAATGTCTAACTATTCTACAGGGTCAAATCTTTACATATTGTCACTTATTCAATCTTGTTATCTGATTAGAACGCTTCAAACACAAATTTCCATGACAATTGTTCACTGGCTTATAAAAAGAATCAACTCTTAGTAATATTGACAATACTGTGTGTTTTTCCGAAGATGTTGGTGCGGAACTTAGCTAGGACCCTTTGGAGGTCGACACGGTTTGAAAAGAGATTCTTGGCTACAGAACCAACCAAGCCACAGTCGGAGACTAAGGAAGGCTTGGAGTCACTACAGGTAGGTCTTAGGTATGTTGTGTTAGTTATATGAAGTAGAAAGCTATAATCAAAAAATCTGATGTTTTCATCAATCCTGCAATGGTGAATTAGCCATTGCCATCCATTTAACACGAACATTAGCCATTTTTACTTGTAGGCGGTGATATCATAAAAAAGGTTTAAAGCATATATTAACTAGATTCACTAAATTATTATTATTTTAGGCATTACTGTCCCTCTGGTGGGCAAAGGCCTCTCCCTAGATACATCCTATATACACTAAAATAACATAAATATGTACTGGATTAATTCATACACAATTACTTGAAGTTGAACCCAAACTTAGAGCTTCTAAATTTGTATTAAGTTTAAAATAATTTATTTTAATTACAGGCTGAAGCTTTAGATAAGGATATTTGTCTGTTAGTTGATGAAAAGGACAATTTCATTGGAACAGCCACAAAGCGGGAGTGCCACACTGTGAGCCCCGATGGGAATGTGCCCCTTCATCGTGCCTTCAGTGTTTTCCTCTTCAATAAGAGAGGAGACATGCTCTTGCAGAGACGCTCCAGTGAAAAGGTTGGTTTAAATGGCCAATAGCAGAACCCTATGTTGTGCCCATTTTCGTGACAATTTCGGGATGAAACATAGCCTATAACCATCACATTGAATGTGGCTATCTATTACAAAAACTATTATTTAACTCAGACTGGTAAATTAAGCCAAAAGTGTGTTTTATTTCTTGATAGAAATTTCTAAAATAACATGTGATTTAAAGTTTAGTTTTATGAGTGTTATGAGTGTTATGAATTAGTTTGTTTACTATAGGGCTGGGCTTGCTTATTTTGTATATAATATGTATGTATATAAATTTCGTAGGTAACATACCCGGATTACTATACAAATGCATGCTGCAGTCACCCGCTGTACATTGATGATAAAGCGGAAGATGTCATACCAGCGGCAATTCGCCGGCTCAACTTCGAACTCGGAATACCCATTAACCAGGTAAGATCATATATATAATCAAAGACATAAATAATGAAACCGTAAATTTAGTAAGGGCTTGTATATTATTTATTTATGATACATAGTAACTGAACGTCTGAAAGTATCGTCCTATAAGACACTGCAGATCAAAGTCCTCTCACTGAAGATGTTGTACAGCGAGGAGTACACGTAATCACAAGCAAGCACTAATGTAAAGTATTGTCCAGCTCTAATGCCTACATATATTAGAACACTTAGATTATAGAAAGTACTAGATGTAGCATTCAAATGTATTTACAAGCTACACGCTGTGTCCAAAAACAGAACAAAGTCCCTCGCGTAGTGTTGTTAGCTCTCGCATTATTTGCCCATTTTTGGGGTAAATTTTGGGAGATTCGGAGGTAATATGATAATAGAATAAAAATTGTCCTTTTCTTTATAACTATGTACCTACCTGATTATCTCAAGAAATAGATAGGTATATTAAATAAAACACGGTGTTAAGGTGGATGTTTGCACACTTTTATCGGGTGATGGAAAAATTATATATTTTTATTTTATTTTAAAGTATTCGGAAAACTTACAGCTAGGTACAAGAGTTACATAAAAAAAGAATAATAACTTAGGGCCAATTACAATTTTTCACTATCTAAGATGGCTAATATAGAAACATAATTTTATACCCGCTCCCCCTCTCCCCTTCTACCTCACACGCACACCAAAAATTTGTTTAGAAATCCTATAGACTAACATACTTACTATTTAATAGGATTGTTAGGTTAGGTACATAGGAGCCGCACTTACGCTTTATACTTTCTTTTTTCAAGTTGGTTATTTTTTATTATATTACTTATTAATATTCTACAACGAATTAAAGCCCTCAAAAGGTAATAAAAAGAAGGGTAAATCAAAACTCTTATATTGGCAACACTAGCATAGATTGACGCATCACTCTCTATGACAATTGAAATCTGAGAAAATAATTAAATATTTAAATAAGACGATACCTAAATGCGATACTTACACGTGAAATGTGATCCCATCCTGTTTCTTTTTCAGACCCACTGCATTTTTACAGGTAGGAATGACACAAGACGGCATAGTTTCGTGAAATTGGTCACGGGTAAAACACGTTAGCGCGTTCCGACGGTCACAAAGTGACTGATCGGTTGCGCATCAAACTACACTATTTAAGGCTAGTTTGAGTAGCTACAGTATTATGCGCGCTCACGGGTTCTGGTTATTCTGTATTCTGAGTTAGAACACTGGTACTTGGATAATATAGTTACAGATCCAGGGTTTCCTATCCCGTGTTCCCGAAAATAAAAGCAATTTTTACTAAATATCCGGGAATTGAGTATGGTTCAGTACCTAATAGTTCATGTTTTGTTTGATTTTTTATTTGTCGTGTCGCGATGTAGGTATTAGGGCTATAGCAGACATGAAACTATTCGTAACCGCGATCGGCGTTTCAGTGGTTTTTCCCATTCAAATCAATTCCGATACTCGGGAATCAAAAAGAGCCGGGAACGCGTTAACGATAACGAGCTTAGGCTCTTGGCGTTAGCCTCTACTCCAATTTACTTAGAAACCACATCATTTCCAGATGGACCCCGAACTGTTCACGTACCTCACACGGGTGCACTACCACGACCCCGGCGACGGCGTCTACGGCGAGCACGAGATCGACCACATCCTCTTCCTGCAGAGCGATTTCACCATCAAGCCCAACTCTAACGAGATTTCTGAGTACTGCTTCGTGCCTAAGGCCGAGTTTAACGCGTAAGTATAGTACAAGCACTCGAAAAAAAAATTGTGGTCATCATTGACATGGAAGAAGTACCCAATTAATCTACAATAAGTTAGTTGACTTATTGAGCTCTCGAGACTGTTGTCAACTGTTGATCTTGGCCAACTACTAGGAGTTACTGCACTGACACAACAATTTGCCAGTAACACGCTCACTCTCAGCTCAGTATTAGTGTGAAAAACATTACGCTCTTTCGGCTTTTTATACTAAAATTCCTACGGCTACTAAGAGGGTAATACAGTGCCCTAGTGTTCCAATAAACAAAAGTCGTACTAATGTCGCTTAAAATAACATTAATATTTCCAGATTCATTCCGACGTTAGAAGGCCCGCTGACTCCCTGGTTCAACATCATTCGTCGGCACAGACTCAAGCTCTGGTGGGATAACCTGCATCGCATCAAAGAACTAGCCGAACCCGAGAAAATACGCAAATTCATCGAACAGCAATAAAAAAAATAGAAGGCAATATTGAACAATTTCTATTTATTTTAATCAATTGAAGTATAATTGTGTTTGTTACTAACATTGTTTTCGAGAGCTTGAAGGCTTATCAATCTTATAATACACGAACCGCTTGTTATCTTACGGCAAATCCCCGATAACTATTGCGATGCCATTGATACGTTCGCAAATGCATTTGCTATTGCCTTATGAGAACGCCATGTTGCTCGTGTATACAAGGCCTTAAGTTTAATTAATTAGTTGTTGTAATTAATAGAGGCAAGCTCTTACATGAATGATCGTGTCGCGGTTATGGGACTAACATAGCAACGGAAGAAATTACTTTATTTAGCATTTTCCTTGCATTTCATTTCAATTATTGTTAATTATTATTTTATCAATCTAAGGACAGTCTTCGTTGCATAAAGAGTGTAAGAAATTATATATAAAGTTAAGAATATATAAATTACTTATCTGTGTGATGTTTTATTATTCAATATTACTAAATTAATAAAGAAATCACAGTACTAAGACTTAGACAAGTTTCATTACTTATAGAGAAACATCGAGACTTGGCTAGTTTGTTACAAGAAGTTTTTGCTTGGATTATGTTATCGATTCAGTGATCGCAAATTATAACATTCATCGTCATTTTAATTATGTTAGGTATGAAATAAAAAAACTGTTAAAGGTATTATAATATACCATTTTATTTGGCAAAGGAATAAAAATACATCAAGCTGTGGAACTTGGAATCACAACCATATTTTTGCGCTCCTTTGAAACGGAGCGGAGCTGTGTGGAGCTCAATCGACCAATAAAGTACGCATTACGAAAAAAAAACTTGAGAGATGTCAAGGGACACCCGGATGGAACGAAGTTTATCTATTATCAACAAAAATAATTGTCGCGACACCACACTGTTCAATGCGAAATAGAAAGACGAAACGAAAATATCTAGCTTGCTTTCTATAAGAGAGAGAGAGACAGACGTGCGCATGTTTCTCTGTCTGTCTCTCTCTGGCGTGCGCATGTTTCTCTGTCTATCTCTCTCTGGCGTGCGCATGTTTCTCTGTCTCTCTCTCTCTAACGCAAAAAGTGTCGTTACATTTTTTCCGTCTAGCCCCCTTTCGCAACGCGCGATAAGGTACTTCGTTCCAATTGACGAAGTTGATGCGTTGTTTGACAATTTCAGTGCGTTGTGTTGGTCAATTGAGGTCCGTACCGTACAGCACCGCTCCGATTCAATGGAATGCACCCTACGGTGCGAGATTCCAGTTTGCCGATAGGTGGCGGCAACGGCCGGCGAGTAAATCAAATCAAGTCAATCTCTTATGAGGAAACAAACGAACCTATTAGTAAGTTTAAATGAACCTATAAATAAGTAGAAACGTAACCTATTTATTCCTTAATAGGTAGGAGAAGTTCCTCCGAGCTATAAGTTTCGGACGCACTCGATGAATTACACCTCCTTTTAGTTGCGAAGGTCGTCACCCACTGAGAGGTGCGAGCATGTTTACTCCTCTTCTTGCGGTAAGCTTTTTTCGACCCTATATTCGGCATTTCAGTGTCAGTGAAAGATCTCAACAGGTACGCCTTGCATTTGAACCGGTTGCCGGCGTGGAGGCCGTTCTTATACGCCGTGTGGAGGTACCGGACCGTTATTACTTGCAGGATCTAGAATATAATATCACAGATAATAATTCCGATTATTCGACCGAGTTGGAATAATGGAACTCAAATTAAGTTCGAGTTATAGAATCTACTCTATTTATCGAACTATATCTACTCTACTATTATGTACTTACTAGCAGCGCCCCGCGGTTTTACCCGCGTTGTGCCCGTTCCCGTGGGAATTTCGGGATAAAATTTAGCCTATAGCTTTCCTCGATAAATAGACTATCTAACAGTGAAAGAATTATTCAAATCGGTTCAGTAGTTTCTGAGATTAGCGCGTTTAAACAAACAAACAAACAAACAAAACAAACTCTTCAGCTTTATAATATTAGTATAGATTATTACACATACTCCGCTCTGCTCTGCATCAGTGTGAAATAGTAGTTTATGCAACGTCATATAAAGAAGGGTATTAAAACACGAGTGTGAGTTTATGAAACGAGCGCAGCGAGTTTCATAATAGTAACGAGTGTTTTAATACCCGTGTTATATGCAGTTGCATACACTACTTTATCTTCACTATTTAATGCAATTAATCAAACAAAATTTTAAAAACAAAACACATTGCGAAACATTAAATTCACGCGTAGGTACGTGTATTGTCACAGTGAACTTGCCGCCATTAAAATCTAACCAATGAGAGCGCAGCTGCGCGTAGGGCCAATCAGGAGCGAGCGAGATCTTACCAAAGAGTTTTGTGTATGTAGTTTCGACGAAGTTTTCACGTATAACCCAACTATTTTAAAAAGCCAGCATAATATCAAAATTTTATACAACTAGTATGAGGATTTTGACATAAGGCTCGCCAGGTTAATTGGTCGCGTTATAATGATGTTATAATGTTAAATTATAATGATATTATAACATCATGTGCAATTGCTTAAATTGAGTGTTTTAGTTGTCTGCGCTATAACAGTAGTAATTATAAGTCAAGTATTGGAAACATAAGTAGAATGTTACAACATTAGTGTAGATAAACATCGTTACTACCTTAGTAATCCTAATTTAATTTTAAAAGATGAATAAGTAGTTAGATAAAACTTCACGATTGACATGACTTCACTAACCATTGCAATAATGATGAGCGAAGTCACAGCATTGAATCTCCATGAGACAGTCATCATTTCAGTAATCAGCTTCTCTTCGCAACCGTCTTTCCAAATCGTCAGCTGTTTCTGTTTTTATAATACCATTTCTTATATTTAAATTGTAGGGTAAATTATAACGAGAATATTGTGTTAAGGTTTAGGGTAACTCTAGAATCGGTGACATGGTTCCTAAGAAGAAAATGTCCGCATCTCCTGTAGTTTCATATTTACCTATACTGTTTAAAAAAACAACTTGTGTACAGTGCAAACTTCACTAGGCTCGTTTCCAGTTAAAAACCTCTCTTTTAAAAACTTAATGTCATCGCACATATGCAGCAGCCAACCACTCATGCAGCGCACTGCCTAGTTTCGGCCACTTTTGATTAACGTGGTAATGATAAGTAGGTACTTCATACATGAATGAAAAGAAGATATCCTCAACTAAGTTAGGCTAGATGCGTGTTGGATACTGAGTTGTTGTATGAGCGATGGCCTGTAAAGTCATGGAATCATACACTACCATGGGATCATACTTGTAAATTGATCCCACGTGATTGACACCGTGATGGATGCAAGGGTACAGCACGTCCATAGAGCAGCAGCTATATGGCACGTTGTCGGCGAAAAACTTCTGCTCTTCACTGTTAAGGAAAACATAACTACTAATGAAGGGATTATTTAGGTTTTACTAATTTTAAGGACACCCTTAAAAAATTTAGGCTCTTCTTAAATAGTCCGGTATGAAAGTTTATCAGACCATTTATTCGGTTGCGGGGGATTTCAGTAGTTTAGTACTAAAGCGCAAAGAAATCTCACTCGCTCAACATATCAGAATTTACATTGAAGAGAATTAGGTGTATAAGAATGTAGATATTACGTATTCTCATGTTTTGTGTCAGTAGCCTCTGGAGTCAGGAACCAAGGTATAAAGAACCACTCTTGATAGAAGACTCGCCCGCAGCAGTGGAACCTGGTCTGCAAACGGTCTATCGCCACTTTGGAAGGGAGGTGGCTCGAATACTTTTGCATTGCTTTTGTGATTCCTCCCTTTATTTTAGCTGAAATATGTATTATGTAAAAACTGAGTTGTGTAGGTTCCTACTTAGATAGTACTACAAACACAATTGAGTCCAAAATAAGAAATAAATTAGATTTAAGTGGCTACCTCTATAATAGTATAATATTTTTTTACCTCTTAATATTGTAGACTGTAACCCTGAATAAAATATAATAGCTAGGAATATTAATATTATAATGATCAGTGCCCAAATGTAGTAGAACAGGCCATTTGTGACGTCGTATTCACGCTTTGACAATCCAGCCTTGAAAAGTTGATATAATCCGTAAATCTAAAACAAAAGGTACTGGGGTTGAGTGTTAGCCAATCTCGGTGCCACTCGGTTCGGTGCAGTGGTGCAACTGGTTATGTAATGGACTACTATGAGCGACGACCTTTACGTTCTTCGGATATCGTCATCGTCGAAGCAAGGAGCTGGGAACAGTGGCACTGAACCAGGTTAGTATTTTTAAATCTTGGGGGATGACCATGCAGTGCACCCACCTTAATAGAGCTAAGTAAGTAAATATAATAGCCAACCTACCTCAATGACCACCGCAAGGACTGACCCACTTGCGATAATAACGGGTATAGCATTACCATCAGGCCAGCAAACTAAATCGAGAAGACTACCTTCTTCTTTTCGTATCCTTTCAGAAGTATTTATCAACCATATCAAATAAAATATCAGAATTGGCATGCAAGCCATAAGAAGCATTCGCACATTATTAAATGTGGCCCAGCTCATATACATTATTAGATTTATTAGCCAAATAAATCTGTTATTTTACTAGAATTAAAATAAGATTGTGTCAGTTTCGGTGTCAACACAAAAGGAAAATAAAGTAAAAATTGGAAACACGATGAAACCAAAGAAAGAAGTGGTAGACCGATAGAGGTAGGGCCATGGATTTAATATAAAGTCCTTGGGCAGGATCAAGATTGACTGAACGGTTGACTGAAGCAAGCGACATGGAAGTGACTAAAAGTTGAAAGAATTCTAATCTGTGCAAAAAGATGTCAAAGTCAATGTCATAGCATTAAAAAATAATAACATTAAAAAAACCAATCAAAGTTCATTATTGTGGTTCAATGTTATTGTCTGATTCTTTGAAGATAAAAGATTTACAGGGATTTCTACAAAGAGAAATAAAATCAGCACTTCAAACCTGGCTTCGTATCAACGCGCCTAAATGACCAACGTCTCTGCGAGCTAAAATGTAACCAAGAAAACAATGTGAAAATATTTCTTCATCTTTGCTTACTTTTTTGTTATTTCCTACTGATTATTGTTTTATTTTGTTAATTACTTGTCGTGAAAAGTGTTTTTAATATGAACAAAGACTATGGTCCAAAATTGAGGGTGATAAAGTTTTGTATAAAACTTATCTATCCGAAGTACAATTATTATGCGTTCCTCGTATTCTTGGCGATAAAAGCCCGTATTTGGTATAAGAAGAAGACTCTAAACGCAGACATGGAGACTTTTTCATTCAAGACCGTGCCCTCTTACATTGTGAGTAAACTCATACAGGACAAGTTGGAAGAATACAATCAAGTAATAAAAGAAAAGTGTATTGTTGTAAGTAAAGAACAATATATACAGTTGTGCAGCGAGAACCTGTTCTATTTAGACAAGGGGCTGCTGTGGGTATCAATGAAACTATCACCAAACACAAAAGCTGCACTTAAGAAACAAGATGTTAATCAAACATTAACAAAATACAACCTCAACTTTGTAACCTTAGAGATACACAAGAAACTCTGGATGGATACATCTAATAGCATTGACAATATCCGAATTGTACCTGTGATAGGCTCTAAACTGGTCTCGGAAAACACAGCAGTAGTAACCGAAAATGAATTCTACAATATAACATCATGTTTTGGTACCACTAACAAAAATATTGAAGTTACATTCCATCCAGTGCCTTCTATAGAAAACTCACCAAAAATAGCAGCTGCAGCTGACGTCAACTTAGTTATAAACCACTACGACTTATCAAATGACTTCCTCAAAGAAATACTGAACAATTATTTTGAAAAACCCAAATTACTGAATGTTAATGACATAATCTGTATAGAGTTAACACCAGAAATAACTGGAAAGAATCATTTCAAGTACTTAGACTTATTCAAAACGCAAGGGAAACTGTATTTTAAATGTAAATCTCTTGGTACTGAGGCAAATAGTAATAAAAAAGAACCCAACATTATCGGAGCATATTTTATTGTGAAAGGGGTAACACAATTGACAATTAGTGAAAGTATACACACAGTTAAAGCTAAGGATGAATTTGTAAAAGGGAAAATGGATAACATTGTGAAGTCATGCCCGAGTGGATTGAAACATGTCTTTGAACAGATACAGGAAGCTATAGCTCCATTTTTAAGTGGTGATATAAGTAAGTATACAAAAGAAAATGTCAAGCATTCATAAAGCCTTACCATATTCAAACTTGTGTTCAGTATACCTACAAAGATGTCAATGTGACAAAGCACTTAAGTGATGACTGTTGACTAAAAAGCTGTTTCTTTGATTATTATTATGTTATTCAGTTCTAAAATATAAAAATAATAAAAAAACTATGAATTTTCCAGATGAATTATCGTCATCACTGACTAACCCAATCATTCCGATGGTGCTACTCACGGGACAGCTGGGCTCCGGCAGACATGTGCTTGTTAATACTTTAGCTAAATATAATGGTAAGAAAAACTTTATCTGTGTTACTTCCAGTTTTCAGAAAGAACAAAAATTTAAATCACTGAACACAGTATCCTTGTGAAGTAAAAAATACTATTAAGTACTATTGTTATATGTTTTCCAGGTGTAAACTGTCTTCCAATAGATTGCAATGGGCTGCAGAGTTCAACCGCAAAACAGACGGAGAGCAAGATCAACCTGACTGTTCAGATGGCCAAGGCGGCGGCGCCAGTAATTGTGATTCTGGACAATTTTGAGGTAGAAAGGTTATTTATTTAATGGAGGGATATTCAGGATGTATGAAAATTATGCACTCCTAGGAGTAACTACATCTACAATTATAGTAAACTAGCAACGTCCCACGGTTTTACCCGCGTTGTGCCTGTTCCTTTAGGAATTTCGAGATGAAAAATAGCCTAATGCCTTCCTCGATAAGTGGACTATCCAACACTGAAAGAATTTTTCAAATCGGACCTGTAGTTCCCGAGATTAGCGCGTTCAAACAAACAAACAAACAAACTCTGCAGATTTATAATATTAGTATAGATACAAGTATGTCTTCTATCTCAATATTGGTATTGGTACAATCCAGAGTCTCATTGGAGTCAAAACTACTAACATGTAACTTTCACTGGTTGTCCAATGAAAAAAGTAAAGAAATAAAACTGATTTGAAAATTAATTGTATTTGTAGGTATTTGCAGTGGACCCAGAAAACAATGAAGATTGCCGCGTTATAGAATACTTCATACTATCATTGCGTGATCTATACGAGAACTACACAAAGCACCCAATCGTATTCGTAGCCATCACTGAGAAACAAGACTTGAAACCGAACATAATGAGGCTTTTCTTAGACAAATTCCATATTGGTAAACCGAACGCGACACAGAGGTTTAAGACGTTAGAATGGTTTACGAAAGCGATGCAATTGAATATAGAGAATGAATACACAGAGACTGATAATGTACTGAATGAATTTAAAGTTGGTAATAAAACTGAGGAGATATTGAAAAGAGTAGCCGCTAAAACTGAAACATTCCTATATGGTGATTTAGATACGTTGTTACACTTTGCTTTGAGAGAGTCGTATTTGAAACAAAGCAAGGAGAAGATGGATCTTGATCTAAGTTTGATTAATGAAGAGGATTTTAATACCGCTTTAGGTAGTGTGCTATTTAGTATCTTACAAGCCCACGTCTTTTTCTTCTTCTTCATCGAGTGGATGGTCTACCTGACCAATCCTGGTGTCAAACTTATTGTGCCGCCAAAGGCCTCTGACATGGCTCATGTAAAGACTACTATCCGTAGGAAGTAGCCGGGACCGACGGCTTAACGTGCCCTCCGAAGCACGGAATCATCTTACTTTTCGGGCAATCAGGTGATTCAGCCTGCAATGCCCTAACCAAACTGAGGGCAGTCTCACAAAGAGATTTTTGTGAGATATTGTCCCCACCGGGAATCGAACCCAGAACTTCCGGATCGTGAGCCGGGCGTTCAAACCACAAGACCAGGGAGGCACGTGGCATAGTGTGACTAAGCGATGGTAGTTCATAGTGATTGTTTAACAACGTGCAGCTCGGCACCTACTCGGATGAGTAGCTGATGGTTATATTTATATCTGAACGCTACCTTGCTTCGGAGGGCACGTAAAATTGTTGGTTCCAGTGGTTTCATTTTTATCTTTAGACCATGTCGGAAGCCTTTAGTTAGGCGGTCCATTAACTCCGACACCAGGATGGCCACTGCCCTACTCGAACGTACATACGTTTACTATTATTATTACAGTCGACTCTCGTTAATTCCAACCTGCGATAATTAGAACCTCTCTATAATTCAAAGTTATCACGAGTTCCCTACAAAATCTCTTTATATTTCGAACTAAATCAATAATTTTTTATGCACTTGGTAATTCGAACGAAAAAATCATTGCTTTATAATAAAACGACGCGTTAATTCGAACTCATCGGCGTCCAACACTCGCCAATTCAAAGTTGCAGAGAGAAAGAGCGACAAGTTCAAACTTGTTACAACAAGTTCAAACTTGTATATAATAAAACAACGTAACGCGTTGTTTTATTATATATTTTTTTATATATTCGAACTCATCGGCGTCCACACAAATTTCGAACCATTTGATATTTCAAACATTCGATAATTCGTAATATTTTAAGAGTCCCTCAAGTTTCGAATTAACGAGAGTCGACTGTATATCCAAAAATCATTCTACCAAATTCAGAAATAATTATCTCTTACAGAATCAATAAGAAGTCTTCAAAGTCAGAACATGGACGCGCCAAAGATACCGAAAGTATATTGGGATGATATCGGAGGGCTAGAGAAACTAAAGAAAGAAATATTGAAGACCATCGAGTTTCCTATCAAATATCCGCATTTATTTAAGAATTCTAGTCTTAAACGATCAGGTAAGGCATATAATTTAATATTGGGAAACGAAAAATAATTAATGTGACCTGTGTCTAGATCAAATAGATTAAACTAAATCAAAATTGGTTTACCCATTTGGGAAATACGATCCCACCCACACACATATACATATATTACACGTCTTGGAATGCTATTCAATCCACTTCTGTAAGAGGGGCGGTAAAATGATTCTTCGATTTTGTTTTATTTCAGGCATACTCATGTACGGCCCTCCGGGTTGTGGTAAAACTTTGGTAGCTAAAGCAGTGAGCACTGAACTGAATGTCAGTTTCCTCAGCGTGAAGGGACCGGAACTTCTCAACATGTATATTGGACAATCCGAGGAGAACGTTAGAAAAGGTGAGATTACAATATATTTCATTATTATATCACATTGAAATATTTAAAAAAATGCTTATGGTTTCACCCGCGTTGTCCCCGTTCCCATAGGGATTTTAAGGTACACAATTACACATATCCTATACTTATTTCTCATGTCTCAATAAGCTACCTACATGCCAGACTCCATTAATTATTTTATTAGTAACGTGTCGTAGCTTTGGGAATTCAGGGAAGCATTTATTCGTATAATATAATAACGCCATTATAATGTAGTGTCCTGCAAGAATTTCGGGAATCATTAGTTCGTATAATAATAACGTACGTGTTTCATTCAAATATTCGATTCATCCCGCATGCCTCTCAAAAAGACCGGGCTTGTCCCGTGACTGAGGAGAAACAATAAAATAATAAGTTACGTGTTTAATTCCAGTATTCGAGTCAGCGCGCGCGTCGTCCCCGTGCATCGTGTTCCTGGACGAGCTGGACGCGCTGGCGCCGCGGCGCGGCGCGGCCGGCGACTCGGGCGGCGCCAGCGACCGCGTCGTCAGCCAGCTGCTGGCCGAGCTCGATGGAGTCGCTCACGACGAAGGTAGCGAACACATTTTGTAACCTGATAAGTTCAGGCATTAAACACTTTATTTTGTGCGTAATGAATGAGACTGAGCCATAGAACTAGATAAGCACAGCAAGTAGGTTTCTATGTCTATGTTCTATGTAATTCTATGGTTTGATTATGTAATCCTCCTCACTTTACAGATATCTTCAGTGAGATGAGAGGCCTTTGCCCAGCAGTGGGACATTACAGGCTAATACTTACTTACTAATGCTTCTGGTGATAATGATATAGTCAACGTGACATTGCTATAAAGTGTCTTTTCATAATTTTTGTAACTGTGAACTCTCCCTATACAACTTACTTAATCTTGTCCCCACTGGGTATTTAGAAAATTTCTTACTAATAATTAATGTGTTCTTTTTGCTCTAGATTCTGATTCAACAAGTTTCGTGTTCATTATGGGCGCTACAAATCGGCCGGACCTATTGGAGCAGTCGCTGCTGAGGCCCGGCAGACTGGACAAGCTCGTGTACGTCGGCCCTTATGCGGGACTGACGGAGAAAACCAGTGTACTCAAAGCTTTATGTAGGAAGTGAGTAAACTAAGTACAATACTGTAAATCTGTTATTATGTATTCGTGAAAGAGTGATTTGTGATGATAAGCTCCGCTAAATAAGACGCCAAATAAGGTTGTCTCACTCTTTAATTATAAGTAAAGTGTGTATCTCCTTCCTCAATAAAATTAAAATGCTGTAAGGAGTATCTTAGGGCCAACACAACCTTTTCTTCATACGCTTGAACTATCACCGCGCTTGTTGTATTATTACAATTTAAATACTTTTATTTCAGCTACAACCTACGACCGGAAGTGAACCTAGAGTCGGTGGCGGCGGCGTTACCGGAGCGCTGTACCGGCGCGGATCTCATGCAAGTGGTGTCTACAGCGCGTACTGTAGCCGTAAGGCATGTCGTCGATAGACTGCACAGTGGTAAATTGAAGCTTTTTTATACAGCTTGATCGTGTATTTACAGTATTTTACAGGAAAAAAAATTAAAAAATTTGTAACTAAAAAAAAATTCCGTTTACCATATAAAATGCGCGCGCTTGGAACGGAATATAATGGTTATTTACGGTTTATACTTCCAGGTTTAATAAAAGAAAGTGAACTAAGTCCCGATTCTATTATATTGGGTGTGTCCGAGCTCTGGCAGGGCGTGGAGTCATTCCGGCCATCAGTCACAGATGAAGAGCTAGCTTATTACGAGTCCATGGAGTCGCAGTTTTAGCCAAATAAAATGATATAGCAAAACAAACTAGTCTAATGGTATATTTTAAGACAAAATGTTATGGGTTAAATAATTTTCAATAAATGATTTTAGTACATATTTTATTTCTTGCTTTCTGCTTAACTCACGCTTAACTAGAGTGTTTGTTGACCATAACAATTCCCGTCCTACGCAGTGGCCGAACCAGAGGAGGCTAGGTTGGCACCTTTGTAGTAGCTTCATGGTATGGTTAGCACTACCTATCATTAGACTCCTCCGCTCTCCTTACGACCTTTTTCCTACCACACTATTCGTGAAGAGCTGAAGGGCTGAAGATGAAATTATTGTATGAATATTTACATAAGGAAAAAAAAAACTTACAGATTTCCTCACTAAAGTCTTCTGTTGCTATTAATTGTATTTAAATATTAAAAGCTTGGAGTATCAGTGGAACCAATCAACAAAAGCAAATCGAGAACTGATCGTGTAAATTCTCCTTCAGTCACTTCAGTTATACTTTCCTATCAAAATGACATTGACAGAATGGTTGCATCGCATCATAGACAACTTTTTGACATTTTAGTAAATGTCAATTTGAGGGACATAGACAATCAAACGTCAGCTTTCTTTCCGGTTTCAAGATGGTGAGTGAAGCGATAGTTTCTCTCAAAATATTTTAAAAATTAGTATTTCTATTCAATAATGTGTTATTTTGGTCAATTTGGAGCAAATATAATGAATTTAAAGTTGTTCCATATATTCAATACTTTTCTCGCGTGATTAAATTAGTGTTGGAATTTCCATTGATAGATCGGTAACCTCGTGGCGTCTCTTGTATTACAACTTATTTTATTTATTTTAGCCGCCCAAGAAGGACTCGAAATCCTCGGCTAAGCAGCCCCAAAAGACACAAAAGAAGAAGGAAGGATCTGGTGGCGGCAAAGCCAAGAAGAAGGTAAACAACTTGACCATGACACCTTGTGTAAAGTGAGGTTATGTATGCATGCGAAGTATCTATCATCACAAAACAATTCGCCAAGTGATTACAAAATTATTCTTGAATTACCTGAGAGTAAAAACTGATATATTGAGGCTGATGGCAATAAAATACTCAACGAAACAACAAAATTACTGTTATTATTTTATTCACACATGATATTTTCCATTTGCAGAAGTGGTCCAAAGGAAAAGTCCGTGACAAGTTAAACAACCAGGTGTTGTTCGACAAGGCTACCTATGAGAAGCTGTACAAGGAAGTGCCCCAGTACAAACTGATCACCCCCGCCGTCGTATCCGAAAGATTGAAGGTGCGAGGATCCCTCGCCAGGCGAGCACTCATTGAGCTTAGGGAAAAAGGTAAGTTTCCACTTTTGCATAAATTATCCATACTAGTGAATTATAGTTGATGTTATTGTGAATTTTAAATCAAATCAGTGTAATAGTAGACTACTAGAAACATAACTACTTGATTATGATTACTTCATCTCCCCTATAACATTGTCAAGGTGTGGCTATTTGTGTTGTGACTTGCAAGACTAGGTTACATCTAGCCAGCTATTGACCTTGTGTACTTTATATAGTTCATCAATACTTATTTAGTTCTTGCTAACAATGTTTCTCTTATGATGATCAATTCCTCTGGATCTATACTGTGACAGTTAAAACTGATATATTGAGTCTGATTTCAATAGATTAATACTTAATAGTTTACAATTAGATTGCATTGTATTATAGACAATGTTTTCTTGTTTCAGGTTTAATCAAGCAGGTAGTCCAACACCACGGACAGGTGATCTACACACGAGCAACCAAGGGTGATGACCCCGTTGCTTAAACTAATGTATAAGGACAAAAAATAAAAAAAAACTTAAAAAATTGGTACATTTTCTTTTATCACTCACAATTTTACAAATCAGTTATCCAACACACAACATTTGAAATAATTATCTTGGTATATGACATATTTTAAAGGACTTTTAAAAATAACAGACAATTTATTCTTATCTGACCAGAATTTTATGTTTATCATCAACATCAGTGAGGGCAAATCTTGCTGTGGGATATAAATCTCGCAGGTGATCTTTGAGACTAGCAGCGTGATCCTCATTTGCAGTCTCAACTACAACATTAGCCTGGAAAAACAAGATATGTTCAATTATCATAAGGGCTTTCGCACAGTCAGTAGACAAGTTAGAATAATCCAACTAACCTTTATTTTATAAATTTATAACTAGTTAATTAAAATATCCAGGATTTTACTGATACATACTATAACCCATGCTAGGTTACTAAGCTAGTAGGATAGGAGAGGTCCCACCTGTCATGGAGCATTGGTATTTGCATTGGTATTAAATATGTAAAATAATTTGCCGATATCCTTTTAAGTTGTTACATATTGACTAGTATTGGTTGAGGTTAGGTTAGATAGAACTGTGACCACAAACAAGCGTGTGAGCGTGCGGCTGCAGGCGAGGGCCTGAACCGAGTTCTACCTACAGGGTATGGTGACAACGGGAAGTAATTTATAAATATTTCCTGTACGGGGACAATGGGCATATCATAGAGCACATTTAATTATATATCACCACCTACCCAAGTAGAAGAAACATCGGTGTGGACCCACATCTGTTCGGTGACCAGACTCTTCAGCACCGCATTTTTCTCCGATATGCTCTTGGCCAACATCTCGAGCCCGGCCCGATGGTCCGGCACGGTCACTGCGAACCTCAACAACCTGCCACAGGCGCCTAATCCTCGTTGAATCACTCTGCAGAGCCGATTGCTGTCTACATTACCTCCACTTAGCACACATACCGCCCTGAAAAATAGTAATTGACACGTGATTTACTTTACGAATATGAATCGCGTTTAGATCATCAACTTGTCAGTGTTATGCCAGTGTGGTTATTCTGGTGGTACATAACGCCTAATCCTTCTCTTACTGACATCTTCAGTGATCGAGAGGCGTTTAATCTGATCATACAGTTCATTACCTATACAGCCCCGCGGTATTACCCGTGTTGTGCTCGTTCCAATGGGAATTTCTGGGCTACTGCCTTGAGCGTGGCTTTCCAACACAAAAATAATGTATAGCATGGGAATGGTACCTAGCAATATTTATTGCGATGATAGTCATTGGCGTTGACCGTTAGTGTGGTGCAGTATTACCGTTTCCCCCTAAGCTCCGGCACGAGACCCTGCATGACGGCCGCTATAGCGCACACTCCGGACCCGTCAGCCACCAAGTGTTCTCGCTCCAGCATCGTGATCATAGCGCGGGCGATGTGTGACTCGTCTATTAGTAACTGCAACGAAAGTAGACCTCTGATTCAATTATGAACATACTTAGATCCTGAAGAAGTTAATAAACGATTTGGTCGGTATATAAAAACGTGTTATTAGTACCTCCTTCATACTGTTTTGTTGTACTTACGTGTAGGTTAGAATTATTAGCTCATAAGTGGTCCATTTTTTCTAATCACTTTCCAACCACTTACCATACGATCGAGTCTTCCCTTGAGCGACTGAAAAGCGTTCGGGCTGACGGTGGAGATGTTGTAACTGGACACCAGGTTGGGGGTGGTGACCACGGGCACTGGGTTGCCCGCCTGCAGCGCCTTCCACATCACGGGCGCTTTGGAGCACTCTCCGCCCTATGGTGGATAACAAGGTTAAAGAAGTACCTAAGTACTTATTTATCGTAGCCGGCAGAGAATATAACTAAATCTAAAATAATTTAAAAAGGTACCTATAAATCTACTCCATTTCTTGTTAGTGCGCGTGATCCCAATTTTAGGGTTATGTAGTCGAATGGCAAAAAAAACGAAACACCTATACAAATTCACTGGGTCTGTCCGTCCGTTCGTTTGTCACAGCCACTGTATTTAGTGTAGCCGAAACATTATTGTCACAAGAACACTCTAGATGAAAGTACAGAACAGAATTCGGTATCCAGGTAGCCGACTATCTCCGGAGTACCCTAGGGTTTTAACACGTTATGTACCACGAAAACACAATACTCACGTAAACTAAACACGAGCACTTGAGCTTCTTGCACGCGACGATGATGCCGGCGAGCAGCGCCCCGGACCCGGCCGGCACCAGCACCGCGTCCACCTCCGGCAGTTGCGTCACTATCTCCAAGCCCACGGTGCCCAGCCCAGCCATCACTAGTGGATCGTCTGAACTGGATACCAATAAAACAATAGGTAAGTACGTGTAGATGGATTTGGAGTTCGTTTAAGGCGGGTTTAGAACATCAAGGAACTTTCGCACCTAGCATTATAGGTACATCCCAACGACAAACACCGAAAAACGATGTTTTGACCTTGATGCCCGTAGCACATCTCCGCTGCGAAATACGAGTAGCGGAACCGCCTGGATGAATACCGCTGCGATCAAGTGTATTTTGAATGGCCGGAGCGCGTAAGTGTGGCTGGCGGTCGGTGCAGATCCACGAAACCCCGCGGGAAAGGAGATAGAAGTAGTCAAAGTGGCAGTTTCGCAAATATTCCGCTTCTCATACATACGGACAAGACATGGGGAAATTATAAATAAATAAATAAATAAATCGTTTATTTCTCACCATAATCATACAAAAAGACGGTACCTAGTATTAAATTTGTTCAATGTTAGATTATGGTGGGTTGACATCTGAACTGGGAATAACCTGTATCTCAGAGTATCAACCCTCCACCTCAACAATTAGGACACTGTTGGTGCCTATGCACGGTGCGCTTACATTTGTATTCTTCAATTGTTGCGGTTCCGCTGTTATCGTTTCACAGCGGAGGTGTGGTACAGGCATGATCTATCGATCTATCGTAATACCTTGGTCTATGTAAGCACTAATAATGACTTATATCCTACAGCTTGGTAAAGACTTCTGATCTCGCTGGACATATCATTAGCCACTGTGCTTACTGTCAAAGTATTGAGGACAATATAATTTCAAATTCAAAACCAGGGGAACATAGCACTAACGTCAATATAATCTGTCCGCTTTCTTTCTGCGCCTTCTGCGTATACGCGATGGTCTCGTCGAAGTTCTCCCCGCAGATGACCACTTCGGCACCGAACTCGGAGCAGCGCTGCGCCACGGAGGGCGACGTCTTCTCCGGCAACACTACAGTCACCTGGGGGAATAATGAAAATGACAAAAACAGACTTAGTTACTTTACTCAGGTCTTTTCCAACTATGCATAATTATATGAGGACATCCTCCCCATAGAAAGTATGTCGCCGAGCTAAAAGCCCGGAATAAAAGCTATGCAATAGCTTAAAATGCTTACTGGTATCCCGAGATTCCTCCCATGGTACGCCGCGGCGAGGGCGGTGTTCCCCCGGGACGGCACGATCGTCCCTCGGCTCACGGCTTGATCCCCGTACGCGATCAAGGCATTTCTAACACCGCGCTCAATTGAGCTGAAATACAATACATGTTTTACTTAGTTAACTAAGTACTTCCTTATCTTGGAATTTAGAACTTTATTAACAACTGAAAGATCTTAATATATAAATTGAGTTTTTAATGTTCATACTCATAGTACCAGCCAGACACCGTTACCCCTTAAGATGGTTTAACCGTGAATAGATTCCGTTTTGTTGATACCTCTACTCGTGGTAAAAATATGAATTTAGTAACCTGCCAGTGTATTGTAAATTTTCGCACTTCAGGTAAACATCATAGTCCATGTCTCTTGTAAACTTTGCTTCCTGGAATATTTATCAGATTTTACCTAACGACCAACGGTATTTTATAAGCAACTCACAATTCATAAGCAACTAAATATGTAATGCATCTATATAGCATAGGTATATAGCATTAACAATTTTAAGCAATCGAGTACTTTTTCAGTCACTTTTCACAAAATAATAACATAATAAATAATGGTAAATCAAAATAATCTTACACAGAGAGGAGTATGAATTATTGAACCTTTTATTCTTTCCGCGGCTTGTTTTATATCGTTGAATGTCAAAGTGTGTGTTGCGCCGTCCATCATTAAACTTTTAAATTCCTAAATAACAAAGTAAATTCAGCTAGTAAGAGCGAAGTAGACTAAGCCAAGGGAGTACACAGAAAGGAGCAAGGGGAAAAAGCTCCCTCTTCGAGAATCCGGAAAGTTTCATGAATTCATTTTTTTCATTTCACTTGGCTCCCCTAGGCAACTAGAATTTCAGCCCTATCATATTTATACTCATATTTCACTGTGTTACCTACTTACCATTTTATTATTTCTGTATATACAAATACCACCAGGTGATTTATTCGTGAATTTTTTAAACTTTCAAAAATTTTAGCATTTTTATCATTTCAATTTTGGAGCTTTGACAGTGAAAGAAGTCAAGAATCAAAGATAATTAGGGCAAATAATATACGAAATAGAATAGAGAATAACATGTAACAGCCAAGGTGGTAAAAGAAGTCCTTGGGTAAAAACTAAACCAGCTAAGGGTGCCTGTCCATTGAACCGGAGCGCGGCTGCGGAGCGGAGAAACGGATAAATATTAAGGTCCGACCGAAACTGGTTTTCCAGCCGAAACCGAAACCGAAACCGAATATTCGGCCGTGGCTTCAGTTTCGGCCGAAACCGAAACCGAAACTCACGTGGTCAAGTATAAAATTCCGTAAAATACTGAAATTGTGCATTTCACCCATTATTCTGCATTAATTAGGACATGAAATAGAAACACAGTAAGTATATTAATTTTGTTGCAATCATTTATTTAATATAATATAAAAATATATTAATAATATATTTATATTGAAAAATAAATTAGTTCTCATAGCAAAATGTTTATCAATAAACTTTTTAAACTCACACGATTTGCACTCATTATACTAAATGAAACGGGTCTGTATCGTGTTAGATAATTTAACGTATTTACTAAAATACGTACCCGACGTTTCGAGTGGATTACACCGCTCGTGGTCACGGGAAGACTGGCTGGAGAGGCGAATATTCACTGCACAATATTGTTTTTTCCAATTACCCGCACAAACTACCCGCACTTAATGTTTATCACCAAATTGTTAGTCATTAAGTTGGCGACACACCACGCTCACTACATCCGAATTATCGGTCAATTTGCGTGATGCCGACGACCATTAATTACCGGATTCCACATGGAATTTTAAAATCGTATTCCATAAACACCATATTTACTCCTTTGTCGAAAATAGCACAGCAAGTGAGGTCACCGAAGGACACGATCCCTTACCAGACTCCAGGCGTCTATAAAATTGACTGTAGCTGCGGTAGTTCATACATTGGACAGACCAAGCGCACGATAGCGGAGAGGGTCAGAGAACATATCGCAGCGGTCAAAAACCGCCAGGTTGAAAAGTCCGCGAATTCCGACCATTTATTATCATCAGGACCAAACCATTGGATTGAGTTGCATGCGCCGAAAATCCTTTCCACGGAACGACATTACTACTCCAGGATTGTTCGTGAAGCGGTGGAAATCAAAAAACACTTGAATTTCAACCGGGAAAGTGGTTTTAAGCTCTCGTCCATGTGGAATCCGGTAATTAATGGTCGTCGGCATCACGAAAAATTGACCGAAAATTCGGATGTAGTGAGCGTGGTGTGTCGCCAACTTAATGACTAACAATTTGGTGATAAACATTAAGTGCGGGTAGTTTGTGCGGGTAATTGGAAAAAACAATATTGTGCAGTGAATATTCGCCTCTCCAGCCAGTCTTCCCGTGACCACGAGCGGTGTAATCCACTCGAAACGTCGGGTACGTATTTTAGTAAATACGTTAAATTCTCTAACACGATACAGACCCGTTTCATTTAGTATAAAAATGTTTATCAGTTATCAATAAATAATCAAATTATTTGTAACTGTTTCATTAAATACTACTACGTATTGTTATTTTGAAATCATATTAATTAATACTTTGGTTTTTATTTGTTTGTATTTAGAAGAATCATCAATCTCTTTTATGTATGTAGTTACATCTTATATAAAAATAATAATTACTAAAATTACTATTATACTCTTAGTTCCAGTCTCAACAAAGATAATCATAACACCTATTTAGAAAACAAAACATAACCTCTAAAGAATGTTTGCGTCGGGCGATAACGCACTGACTAAGTTGTGTTGCTACAGAGCTTTCCGAACGGCGCACGACAATTCCCGAACAGGGCCGCCAGCGCCCGCCAGAGCGTTGCCGCGAGAAACGAAATTAGGCGAGCGTGCACGACAACTACCGTAATCAGTTTCGGTTTCGGCAAAAGTTTCGGCCAATTTTGGGCCGAAACCGAAACTGCCGCCGAAACTTGATTTTTGGCCGAAACTCGGCCGAAACCGAAACCGAAACCGAAATTTCGGTCGGACACTAATAAATATTAACCAAAAGGATTGCACATAACACTGTGAGCGAAAATTGTATGCCCCTACCTATCAATCAATCATCAATATTCAATATATATATTATATTATATTATTTATATTTATATTATATTATATTATATACATATAATAAAATTGTAAATGGTCGTTGTCTGTACATAGAAGATATTTTAGGAAAAATATGTAAGAGGGGCTTTATGAACGCAATAGAACCCAAAACAATGATTTTTAGATTTTTTGTCTGTTTGTCTGTATGTTTGTGCGCGCTAATCTCAGAAACGGCTTAACCGAATTGAATGCAGATTTCATCAATGCGTTGTGATTTGCTGGGATTAACATTTAGTCTTTGTTTCGTTTTAATCGGTTCATAAATAAAAAAGTTATATCAATCTAAAGAATCGCATCATTACATCACATCGTATCGTATGTTTGTTACTCGTTTGCGCAAAAACTACTGAACGGATTTGGATGAAACTTTACAGTAATGTAGGTTATAGGTACATCAGAATAACATACAGGCTACAATTTGTAATGATTTTATGTAATTTTGGTCGTAATATAACAATACATGTCAATTAAGTCGGAAAAAAATTCGGCAACCTTTTGACTGGCAAGGGCCACAAAGTAGCCAAATAAAGTAAGGCGGGCCGCATTTGTGACAAAGGGGTATATGTATTGAAACAATTAGAAAGATCATCATTCAATAGAGTTAAATCGATGATGCGGAACCGGGAGAGTGCTACACTTCAATACGGAGGTGGGAGTGTACTACGACGCGGAGGTGGCTACGATGCGGAGGTGGGAGTATGCTACGATTCGGAGGTGGGAGGGTGCTACGATTCGGAGGTGGGAGGGTGCTACGATGCGGAGGTAGCTACGATGCGGAGGTGGCTACGATGCGGAGGTGGGAGTGTGCAACGATGCGGTGGCGGGAAAGTGCTACGATGCGGAGGCGGGAGAGTGCTACGATTCGGAGGTGGAAGTGTTTATTAGACAAATAATGTCGGTGACCAAACGATAGTTGTTGCTACCTACTGTGTTTATTTCTCTAAGATATTTTTATATAGAAGTTTTACTATTTTTGATTGGGCTGCGGGCCTCAAATGACGTGTCTGCGGGCCCGCAAGTAGTAACTATAAAATAAAATAGGACCTTGGGTGAGATACTATGGAGCCTGGCCCAATGCCAAACAGTGACATAACCTATGTACAAGTCACTATTTGACGGTTTTATCGAAATCGACGGC
This sequence comes from Cyclophora albipunctata, assembly GCA_963082685.1. Lineage (NCBI taxonomy): Eukaryota > Metazoa > Arthropoda > Insecta > Lepidoptera > Geometridae > Cyclophora > Cyclophora albipunctata. Next base: position 7,146,032 of record OY720129.1, on the reverse strand, counting down.
CAACTCGGTATTTTTGATCACCGAAGAATAGAGTTGAGCTATGGTATCGACCCATGGTATCGACCCTAATCGTGGTGCTCAACAGTGTCATGACATGGTCATGACCTATGTCATTTGAAAGTTCTTGAAGAGTTGTACAAAGGTTGTACAAGTCACTCTTTGACGATCAAATCGAACTTGATGGCTAACTCGATGTTTTTGACCACCGCAGAATAGAGTTGGACTCTATTAAGAACCATAATCGTGTTGCTCACCAGTGACATGACCTCTGCCATTTGAAAGGAAAAGGCTCCTCTTTTTGCGTCGGGTTAATAAAAAAATGTTTTAAACGATCTATCACGAAACTTAATGTGGCAGACTAAATTCCACGCGAGCGAAGCCGCGGGCAAAAGCTAGTTAAAAATAAACCCGTACACCGACCTACAAATTATTTAGGTATAAGACACGGTATAAGTAATGACCCTGAGATTTCAATTTGTCCTACTTATAGAAAAAGGGAGTGCTACTTTGTACTCGAACAAGGTACGTACTAGGTACTCTCTGTATTGAATATTGCTGTTCTTCAACCTAAGAAAATAGAATCCCCGACTAATAATAATCATCCTTATCTGTAGTCGTGTTGTGACGATTGTTAATAAAAGGCAGCTTACTTGAACATAGATATATTTAAAAAAACAATCGGATAGTAAAAAACCAAAAATGAACATTATAAGTACCTACAGTACCTGGCAGAAACTAATGGCTATAATGATTAGTTAGTGATTGCAAAACTAAATGAAGTTCACCATCGTCGGCCGAAACTCGTATGAGTTGTTCATGCCAGGAACTGTAAACAGGTTTATCAAAAAATTGCATTTTTTACAAAAATTGAAAACAAGACTGCGCATATTCTTTCGTGAGTTTCTTTTCAAGTTCTTTCGCTTGGTTTTGGTCACTCGTTTCGATGAGCATGTTCACCTACGTAAAAATAGCATTCAATAAATATTAAGCAGGCATTATATGTTATTAAATAACCTACATAAGGAGATAAAAGTAGAAGTAACATTTAATTTACTTATTTTTATTTATTACCTATATAGGTTGCCTTCACACAACTCACAGAAAATTTGTTTTTACCTAATAATTTTATTCTACCAACCAATTTTTCTATCACAATCAACATATCTCTTGACTCATTGATAATATGAAAGTTTCACAGCTGTAAGCCGTCAAAACTTACAGTAACAGTAAAGAGGTCCGACTTCATCCAAGTACGTTCAGGCACGAAGCTTCTAACGTCCGCGCCGCAGTCAGTGACCCTGTTAAGGAGTCGCGCCATAGCTCCAGGTACATCTGGGAGCATGGCGCTGAACCGGACCAAGCGCCCCTCGGCCGCCATGCCGCGCTCGACCATGCGAGATAGTCGGGAAGTGTTGACATTACCACCCGATAGTATACATACAACCCTGGGGATAGGACGAGATAAAACCAAACATTATCTATAATAGCTTTTAATAAGAGGAAGATTTTTTTTTCTGCTCAACGAAATGTATGGGCGCACCCATGCGCGACTCCCATCAAATCTGGCAGTACAAGTAAGCGCGATCTACAAAATTATCATGCTAGTGTGAAATATTTAAAAAGTTCTATTTTCAAAGTTAGAACCTTTGGTAAGCCAGTAAGTAAATCAAAAAACGAACTTGTGACTTGCAATGGTTGAAAATACGCCTTTTATCTCCATCACTCAAGACGCTTGCCCCCTGAGGCAGGTGGTTACGGTGTGTGACGGTTGACAGTACGTATAGGTAAATGAAGCCTAAGGGTCCGTTCACACAGACCGGCTCGGAGAGCATCGGCGCGCATTTTTCTTTTCACACAGACCGGATCGTATGCGCTTGGAGTTGGTCGGAGCGGAGCCGCCAACTATTTCACATAGACCGGCTGGAAGCGACCTGAAAGCGGATGCGCTCGGAGCCGGTTGGATGCGCTCGCAGCCGGTCGGAATCGCTCGCAGCCGGTCGGATACGCTCGCAGCCGGTCGGATGCGCTCGCAGCCGGTCGGATGCGCTCGGAGCCGTTCGGATGTGCTCGGAGCCGGATGGGTACACTACAAAGGCAGTACCAGTCTTCCGATCCAGCACGCAATCGGAGCCGATCGGCTGCGCGAGCGAGAAAGAGCACGCAATCGGAGCCGATCGGTTGCGCGAGCGAGAAAGAGCACGCAATCGGAACCGATCGGCTGTGCGAGCGTTAAAGAGCATGCAATCGGAGCCGATCGGCTGCGCGAGCAAGAAAGAGCACGCAATCGGAACCGATCGGCTGTGCGAGCATTAAAGAGCATGCGATCGGAGCCGGTAAGCTCCTCTTATTATTTCACACCAAGCGCCTTCAAGCATTCTTAATCACAAAAGCAGTGCACATGCAAAAATAAACCTTAATACAAATACTAAAAACTCTGTTTTCAACGTGATAAGAATCTGCTCTCCTCTCCGAGCCGGTCTGTGTGAACGGACCCTTAACAGACGGACAGACAACCGAGTTGTGCTATAAGGGATTTGTTTTTTCGATTTGACGTATGGGACTCTACAAAGTGACAAGTGTATCCTCACTTTTTGCCCCTCAATTCGGGAGTCTTCCCCGCCATTATAGCAGCCACGGTGCACGCCCCAGCACCTTCCACGATCATTTTCTCTCTCTCCATTATGGTGATTACCGCCCGCGATATCCACGTCTCATCCAAACTTATCTACATGAAATAATTTATGTTAATTTTAAAATGTTAATAATGTCTAGGTACTTACACAAAATTACCTACCTATTCCTATCTGTTCTATTGCAACAATTTTATCTTCTTCGTTGATAGAAACAATTACCCTACCAAAAGGTTACAATTTTAATCTTACGTCGGATAATGCACACCGACCCGATTTCCACAATCCCCTCGCAGAGGTCGATCGGCAACTATTTCGACCGAGCGTCGCAAAAAATAGATTAGGGGCCAAACCCGGTCTCGGATTTTTAATATCGCCTAAAGCCTCCAAGATGGCCTTACGATCGAAATAGTACATAACTTAACGTGTCCTCCGAAGCATTGTAGCGGTCAAAAAAATTAAGAAAGATGTAAAGTTAGGTGTTAAGGTTAAAGAGGATAGCAGAAGATATAGAAAAGTGGAAAAAACTCTATCATCAAGAGCCGAGCTCTTAAATTTAAAAAGAAGAAAGTAAAACATTGGTTCGAACCATTCTATCTAAATATCGTCTAATGATTTGGTAGGCGTTGTTGCTGGCGATGATGCAGGAGGCGCTCTCGGCGATGTTGGGTTGCATCTGTATCATGGTGGGCTTTCTCTCCTGCAGAGCGCGCGTCATGGTCGGCGCCAAATTACACTCTACACCCTGGAAACACGGGAAACGTACAGCCCATGAAAATAAAGAGCACTGTAGTACTTTATCCCAATTTTACAACTTGAACTCGCATCGCATGTACATGTTAGTAAGTTTTCTGGAATGTTGAATATGATAATTAAGGTTCTACTATTTCTACTAACCTCAACAATTTTTGGACTTAAAAAATTGTGTCACGTTTGTCAATGCCGCGCGTTGATGTCTTTTATTAGAGTCGCTAATGCTATACAAAAGACATAAATGCGTGCGCGCATTGATTCATTAGTAAGTTTAAAATATATTTTGAAAATAACGCATAAGGAATATTCGGTTTTGAAGAAGAAGAAATGACGATTTTCTTTAAGAGATACGAAACTGCAGCAGATATAGGAGACTGAATGATTTAGGCTGCCATATGAAAATAAGGTAGGTACACCATATGAATAGAAGTGACAAAGGTTCAACCGTACATACGTAAATCAGGCACTTAGGGTTGAGGCTTTTGATTGCGATGATGAGGCCCGCCAGCAGGCAGCCCGAGCCGACGGGGCACAAGATGGCGTCGATCTTATCCAGCTGGGAGAGTAGTTCCAAGCCCAGAGTGCCGTACCCGGCTATCAGGTCCAGGCGATCGTTGCTGTGAGATTTTAGTAGATAAAGATATGTAGGTATTCAGACACCTAGCACTTATGTAACTTAGTCACGCGGGGAGTACATACTTGTGCTTAGCAGTTAGTACCGATGCAGTACAGGCATCGGTGCCAGGCACATGTGCTCCTAATGCTCGCTCACAGTTACATAAGGCTACACAGACCGAGGCATGCGTGGCCAACCTTCTGCGACGCATTCTACGCAATGTCTGTGCTGCGACCACTACCTACGCCAATGCTCGGTACATAAGGTGTTCGAGCCAAGTAGTAGATGCTTGAATAAATCTAACTAATTAATGGTAAGACGCATGACATGATATAAAACCCACCTATGAATATAGTTAGACTTAATTTCTGCAGCGTAAGTCAGTGCATGGAGATTAGCTTCATTCACATCGCTCCCGTGGACTTTGATGATTGCGAAGTTTTCTTTGAACCGTTGTTTGTCACTCAAAACGCAGTCTTTGGGCACGACAACGTTGACGGGCACGGACTGGCGGATCCCGTAGTAAGTTATGGCGTAGAGAAAGTTCCTTCCACCAGCGACGGTGACTCCTCGACTTTTGTCGGAGGGGGACATGGAAGCCAGGAGGTTGCACGCGCCGCGAGCCTTGAAACTATACCAAAGTGGAGCCAGAGATCTCAGTTGAAGTAAGTTTAATCAGGATAAGCTGTACAGACTTAGGTTAGGAAGTAGAGGTAGGTAACAGGATGGGATGGCAGAAAGAGATATTAGTTCTTTGTGGTTCAATCCGTTTCGTCCCCATAAGAATGTGTTCATAGGTAAAGGTCAGGTCGATATGTTCGTCTATACAAGGTCTATTATTTTCTATCTAAAAGTATCTAAAAAGGTTAGCAGTTTTAAGTGTAAACTGAACCAGTGCACATAAATACGAGTACTTATTATTTATAGATACGATAGTTATTATTTCACAGAAAGTAAGGAAGAGAAGATTGACATTAAATTCAAGTCGTCAAGATACATTTAGTTTAGTATAGGTGATATACATAGTTCAATACCTTCCTGTATGCTGTAAATTTTCACATTTCAACATAACATTGCAAAAACTTTTTCCAATATGCTTTGATTCCTAAAAAAGACTTGACATATATTAAAATATCTATTTGGCTTGTTTGCAAAGGGGATACTTGAAATAAGTAGAAGATATGAGAAATAAGATAAGTAAAAAACATCAATTATCTTTTGTCAAATTGGCTAAACATGAGAAGGCTCTGGACAGGAAACATTCAACTTACAATAACCGGGGTACATATCACATCATCTTTTATTTTTTTATGGGCATCTTGGACGTCTTGTAGTTTAATTTTAAACACAGTCGACGCGTCACCTACGTCGTCATTAAACTGAAAAAATATTACCATGAAGTCGCCTGGTAATTCTAAATTAAGTAGATACAACCGAAAGAGACGAGTTCGATTATATTGGAGTTGGTAAGTGATGGTTTCCCTGGAGTCAGTTAACAGCCTGAAGGCCTCAATAATCCAGGTAATATTTCACTATTTTTATCCAACAACAGCTCGGCCCCTACTTTAATAGGGGTCTGAAAGCGGCATCTATCTGAGCGATACCATGCTTCAGGATCGTCAATTTATCGGTACCATTTGTTCCAACCATTAAACCATGTCCTTACCTACCTACCCAACTATATACCTAATTATTGGGAAAAATATTCAATAACCTACAAAATATATTTATTTAGTGATGTGACTGTGCCTAAATCTCCTAACTTATCACTTTACTAGTATCTTTGGAGAGAAGCCTTTTTCCAGCAATGGGACATAATAGGCTAATACCAACTAAAACTACCAGTTATTTGAATTGAAGTTAAAAATAAATTCTAAAACTATATAACACACAATACCTCAGGCATTTCTTTACGATACCCATTGTGATCTCTGTGATAGGCATTCATAGATTCAAAAGTCGTCATTTTCTAAGTATATTGGTAAATAATACTTGCAATTATAACTATAATTTATATGATCCGAAGATGGGCACCAGAATTTTTATTTTCTTTGTGTTTATTTTACGTTTTTTAAAATGTTTTTGATATAGGTATTTAAAAAATAGATATATTGACAGGAAAATGAAAGCTACTCTATAAAAAGACCAAAGATCAAAAAGGTCTTAGGCGACGGTTTGTCATTATTTATTCATGGATTTCTAGATTTCTTGATTCTGTATTGATGATCCGTCGGATTATGATAAATATTGATCGTGTAGCCTCGCGTCAATATTTATCACGTCAGTTCAGTACGGTTAGAAGGTGTTACTATTGTCAGAAGTTCTTCAAAGCAGGGTTCAGGCATTCGAAAATAATTCTCGTAATCATCCATTTCACCATGTAATCTAAAAAAAACTAATTCTTTTGACAAGAAGACAGACTGATCCAAGGTGCCAATCATCCCCAAAACTCAATTTTAATATCGCTGTAGGTGAGAGCGCGACAGCATTATCCATGCGCATGAGACTGAGTGAGACCAACTGGGCTGTCAAGGCCATGTGAATTAATTGAGCAGATATTTTATAATTTTTTTAACTTTTGCTAATGAATAAATTCTTGCAAAAAAATAATGACATGAAATAATAATTAAAAAAAAAAGCATTTTAAAAAAATAATGTTAAAGTTAACTGACGTTTTCAATATTTTTTTTCATTTATTAATTAGAACTGAACAATATATTTTTAAATTGCACTTGAAGTTTTTAATTTTTTTTTTTGTAATAGTTAAGTATTAGCCGACCCACTGTTGTGCAAAGGCCTCTCATCTCACTCGCTTGGACCATACTGTAACTATCTGTAACTTGAAATTAGGTACAGGGGTTCTGTTCTCGATGTAAGTGAGCAACAAGAAAAGATTTTGCGAAATTCAAACCCTAACATGCGGTGGCAGTTTCACCCCAAGCGAAGCGCGGGCAGCCACTAGTAATTTAATATTCTGAGAAAACAGACTGCAGTATTCGAAAAATTACTTATCAAGGGTCTTCAAAACCAAGCTTGGTCTCTTTATATTAGTCACTCTGTAATACTCTGTATTACTATCATTAATACAGACAGATATTGCAATATAATAATCATTTAATACTATAAAATACAATTAAAATTTAACTTAATTTATAGCCAGAGCATCATTCTGTGCTTCTTGTGCAAGCTGTACTTGTAAATTCAATAACTTATTTTTCAACACTACAATGCCCATGAGAACAATGTTCTCAGGTTTGAGGGCTCCTGAAGACTCCACATTGTAGAAGAATTTGTTAGGTTTAGCTTCCCAATTGAACTCCGCTTCATAGTGGTCTTCATCCAACTCGGTGTGCTCACTCTTGGGCCACTCGTCGGGTCGCGGGTATAAGGTGTGTCTCATTATATTATCAGGATCATATTCAAATGAAACTCCTGCAGTGGGGTTCCATTTGGCATGTTCTTTCCCAAACCCTTTCTTTGCGTAAGCTCGTAGTTTTAGTTCTTGTCCTTTCCGCAGCTTGATGATCAATATTTCATCTGTCTCGCCGTAATCAGCCTGATCCTCGTCCCTGTGACGTGATGTGACGGGAACTACTCGAGGATCACTCGATTTCAAATCTGCTGTTGTTACGTGCCTGGTTTGATCGTCGGTACATTTGACATCTAGAGTAAACTCTACACTGCATTCTGAACAGAAGTCGGCGCACATACAGTCACGAGAGTAGCGAATTTTGTCAACGACGTCATCCGATATGAGCGGTATAAGCCCTATGCGATGGGCTAGAAACTCGTCACTCAAAACCGTGGAATTTGCTTCGAGTTGAACCCAATCAATGGCCATTGTCGGAGTCTCGGCAATAAACACACGCCGCATACTGTTAGCGACGCTTAGTTCTGTATCTTCCACAACAAATTTCACGTTATCATCAGTAAGTTCAGTGATGTGCACTGAAGGTTGATTAGCGTATGGCATATTGGTTGTAAATTATTATCTGGGTTCCAAAATAAAGCCTTTTCCTAGTTATGTTTAGAAAATCAAACACTTTTAATAAAAACAGCAACTATATCAATAAAAATTGAATAAACTTTTCCCAGTCGCGTCGAATACATACAACACAAACAAACCACAGACGTAAACAATGAATGAATGAGTATCGTTGACATTGACAGCATGTTACGCAACAGTGACGTGCTGTTATAACCGTCACTATGTCGTCACAGATAAAAAATAATAACCACAGACCTAACACTAACGAGGATTACTTGAAGAATATGAAGTATTTCCTCTTGGTTGGTTGTGTAGTGCTACAATTTGGCTACTTGCTTCCTGGTCCGGGTTGGCGACAATCAAGGACTGTAATGCAATAAATGAGACATGAATTGCAATCAATTTGAATTAAACACATGGTGTTAAAAAAACAGCCTTATAACAGCTATTCTAGATACTCTTTGTAATACACTACCTGTGATCGCGAATAGAGTTTATCTATACTATAACTGAGATCTATGTCGATAAGAACTCGATTAAGTATAAATATATACAGCTATGTATATTTTAGTTTAAGTTATAGTCGAACACAGTTAACACCGCTGCCCTAAACATTGAACTCCTTCCGATGCAGTCGGGTAAAAAATCATTAGAGTGGAAGCTCATTAGTAACATAAGAACATTTAATTAATCTGGTTAATTAGTGATTATGGTGGGATAATTTCTTTCTCCACATGAGAATTAGATAGAAGTTCTATATATAACAATCGAGGTGTAAGAATCGAAGTTAGTGCTTCTTGAATTAGCTGCAATGGCGCAACAAGTAGATTTCGACCCTATGTGTGATAAGGACCATCCACGAAAGATATCTTGGAGAGATGTTTCTGGCGCAGCGTGTAGATTAAAAGGCGGCCTTAAAGTTTCGCCTTGTGTTGTAAGTTAAAGCTTAATTAATGGAAAATCATATTGATTATTGATTGAGTGATCTATTAAAGTACTAATCTTTATTTTTCACAAAAAAGAAGTCCCACGATTCCGCTCTCCATGGAATGGATATTTATTTGAAGTGTGAATTTCTTCATTATACAGGCAGGTCGGTATTTTAAGCTTTCTATTTCATAAAATTCGAATTCAAATGTAGAACAATTAATAACTCCCCTGTATTTCAGTTTCAAGGAGCGTGGCGCTCGCAATGCGCTACTACAGCTCTCTGATGAAAATAAGCGACGAGGAGTTATAGCTGCCTCTTTGGGAAATCATTCACAAGGAATCAGTTACCACGCGCATCTGTTAAACATCCCAGCCACAGTAGTGATGCCGATCGTCGCTCCTATAATGAAGATAGAGAAATGTCGATCCTTTGGAGCAAACGTTGTGGTCCGAGGAAAGGACATGACTGAAGCCAAACATATTGCTTTGTCGATCGCCAAAGAAAAAGGACTTGTTTACATTAACGGGTAAGATTTACCGTGTTTTGGGGTATTGGAAAGACAGGAAGGAGTTTTCAGGGAAGGACAGTCATCAGGAATCTTCAGATTTGAAAAGTTGAATGTTTGGACACTTTCTTCCGGATTTGTTTCGAAAAAAGTAAAGTTATTATTAGTTATGTTGTATCAGATACGACCACCCCGACATCCTGTCCGGGCAGGGCACGTGCGGGCTGGAGATCCTGGAGCAGGTGCCCGACGTGGACGCGGTGCTGGTGCCTATCGGCGGCGGAGGACTCGTCGCCGGCGTCGCGGTCGCCATCAAGCATATGAAACCTAATTGTCTCGTCTATGTGAGTATTAGTTGTGTTGTATTATATACGACTCCACCAAGACCAGGGTAGCGAGTATTACGCTTCTTCAAGCGCTTGCCTGTAGCCAACCCTACAGGCCAGTGAAGAGGCGAACTTTTCTCATCGCACAGAAAAGTTACATGTGAATCTTGCCAGAAGTGTTCTAGATTCTGGCTGCTGGTACGCACGATCTTTCCGTGATTATTTTCCTTGGCATATTTTCATATGGCATTTTCCTAGGGCATTCAAACCGTGAGCTGTCCCAGCATGTTGCATGCAGTGGAAGTGGGTGAGCCTGCAGCAGTTGAGATTAAGTCCACGCTGGCCGATGGGCTGGCGGTAAATAAAGTCGGCTACAACTCCTTCGTTACTGCAACGCCCAATATGGATAGAATCGTGAGTACCACGTGGGTTGGGTAGGATACAAACGGTAGAGATGTTTTGTTATTTGAACATATAATTACTTAAAAACGGGTGGTCATGGGTATGTCGAATGTCGATATACCTACTCAACAGTTTCGGCCTCATACGGTGACCTTCCTCAGGAGTTAGAGCGACAAACACAAACGTACGTAATTTTCCGTTCAAATAAGTAATAACGGTACAGATAGTTGACCTATGCATCGAAATCAGTTTCAGTTGCGCTTTCATAATAGGAAAATCAGTATGAGAAATACTAATTAAGACATATAGTACTTTTCTTATATGTGTTTTGTATATTATTTAGCTTAATTTTGGGATATTTAGTATTTAAAGATCGAAACAGGTCTCACTACATCATATCACACATGCTTTCAGTAAGGTTCTGCTTTAATGCTTCATAAACCTTTTCGATTCCATTGTTGGTGAGATCATTAATTTTGTTCGCTACCTTGATTAACAGTAAGTAGGATATCAGAAGTGAAAATAATTAAAGTAGTACCTTTAAAAAATGTCACGGGAATTGTTTTAGAGTCCCCTAGTCCCATGGAAATGGCGGTAAATAGGTTCTAACTGGTTTAGAAATTAAAAACTTCATCTTCTTGTATATTACGTTAAACTGTCTATAAATGTTATTTGCTCTCCAGATTGCGGTAAGTGAAAGCTGGATAGCGCGGGCTATCTTAAGACTGGTTGAACAGGAGAAGTACGTCGTCGAAGGAGGTGGCGCCGTTGGAATGGCAGCCATCATGGCGGGGCTAGTCCCGGAACTGGTTGGGAAAAAGTAAATGATTTTAAACCTTTCCTCATAATAGATTGAGTCCAAAACATACAAGTTAGTGACGCAAATCATCTCTAGAATTACTAGTTAGTAGTTGCTATCGTAACTATGCGATTAATAGGCTTTGCTTATCAGGGGCAAAATGAGTTTGTTTTATGCTTGTGTGTATTACAGGTTCAATCAAGTCTATTTTCTACTGATTTTAAACAAATACCTTTTATCTTTGCTGCTTTATGCAATTACGCATGCTTGATCAGATCCTTCATTAAGTATAAGCGTTCTTTCAATTAAAGCGTATTTAGTCGTACTGTTATGTACGTGCCGCAGTTGTTTAGTCGCCCTTAGACTTTTATACAAAACGCATGAAGCAGAAAGCCAAAAAAGCACCCTACAACATAACCTACTTTCAGAGTGGTAACCATCCTGTCGGGAGGTAACATCGACACGGTCATTCTGGGCCGCTGTTTGGAGCGAGGGCTGGCGGCTGAACAGCGATTGGTCAAGTTCAACGTGACAGTCAGCGACCGCCCTGGGGGTATCGCGGAACTGGCCAAACTCCTCACTGACAACGGTGTTTCCATCAGAGAAATGTTCCAAGAACGGGCTTGGGTCTTTAATGACGTCTTTAGTGTGCGGGTAAGATTAAAAGAACAATTTTTAAATTTCTGACGTTTGTGGCCGATTAACCAACCAAAGACAATTTCTTCTACCTAGAGGAAAAACGTTTTGTTGGGTTTGGAATGGAATGAAATCACTTAACGTTTTCCCTTTAGGTATATCATGCATAATATTTATGTACTTGTTCTTGCATGTAGGTATCTTATTCAAATTTCAGGTAAAGGTGGTGTGCGAGACTCGTGGACCGAACCACCTCGTGGAGTTGATGAGAGTTATTGAAAAACATTACAAACAATACTGTTTCGTTGAAGACCATACTGAGAAAAAGCAAAAATAAACTTTATGAGTAAAGGAATATTATCTAACTATATATTGGTAGGGTTTTTTAATTTATTGAATTGTTACATCGGTGTGTACAAATTAACATTAATAATTAAGTATGTAGCATGTGTTCAAATTCAGTGTGCAACACCAATTATAGATGTAATCATAAAGAGATTATAAACAATGCAATATAAATAATAAGTAAAGGGTGGTTTGCACAACCATTTTAAATTATATTTAGTGCAAATATGGTTAAAAAATTAAATGACAATCGTTTAAAATGGTGTGTTACTACTTATTCAGTAGGTATTAAAAAGTTCGTGTGCAATCCGGGTTAATGTCAATATGGGTTAAATGTTATGGGGTCTTTAAATTTTGAGCGTTTTAAGGTTTTTTTTTAGTCTTCCTGTGGCTCGCAGCTGTATTGCGCAATGTCAAGCCGTCTTTATATAGCCTTGAGTGTAATTATATAAGCTAAACGTTGTATACAGTCATGAAAATAAATGGTTATGTTATCAACATGTTTCTTAATTTTTATAAAATCATTTAAGTATCAGCAACATCCCTTCGTCAACAGAAATGGTCGGGCGGCCTATTCACAAGCCTATAGCGGGCATGTAGCAAGTAATTCGAACTGACAGGCACACTTTCCTTCTTCTATCTACTTGCACGAGCTTCCGAGCGAGTGCGAGGGCAGAAAAGATGCACGAATAACATATCCTCAAAGTAGTAATACGTACGAAAATGTAATTTGTAAGCCACAGTGTATGTATATTTTTGTTTGCAATAAACTATTTATTTATTTATTTGGTATAAAATTCAAGATATTTTTTTAAGTTTTGTCTAAACTAAGTAGGTAACTAATGAAAACGAAAACTAAGTCTAAAGGCTTCGGAGGATGAAGGATGGAGATAGGAGGATTTCATATCAGATGTCAGAGGCCTTGAGGCGGTCTTTAAACACCGATACATAGGTGTATTTTTCTTTCTTTTTATGTCTCAGAAACTATGAGATCTATAAAAAAATGAGAAATATAAATCAATATTATGGAACGCCGATTCATAATGTGATGCAATCATGGGATCCAATAAAAATAAATACATACTTGTTTCACATACGTCGTTTTTCGCTTTATTGAGAAAGTAGCTTATATGCTAGCTAGTACAATAACTAGGTAAAAAAAGATCTATTCAACTTTATAAAATGAAAATTATTGTAGACCTCTTAGCTATTCATCTAGTAATCTTGTTGTTAAGATAAAGTAATCTATTTCAATAAACCTGCTTCGGTCACCATAGGTCGGTACTCACTTTCACTTGTTTCCATTCCCTGAAACTCTGAAAATAGGTACTCAAAGACCCCCAAAGCCTGAATTATGTGACCTTGACGACAAACTTATTGCTAAAAACTTATTTTCAAGTATTTATTCTCAATAATCATCTACTTGAATGACGTAAATAAAACTAAATTTCTGTCATCATTTTCGGTCCCACAACTAATCACAAAAAGCTCTGCATTATTTTTACCATGCATTAATATCAAAATTTACAGTGACTGCAGAATATAAATAATTCAATATGAATGATGTAAGTAATGAGTAAATATATTTTATTATGAATTAAAGAACCATGCCAAATAGGAACACAATAACAATTGCGGAAAGCCTAAGATATTTGTTTTGTACTTTACCCCTAAAGCGTGTGATTACCTACGCCTAATCCTCCTCACTGTACTGTACTCGGTGAGACGAAATACCTTTGTCCAGCAGTGAAACATTACAGTCTAATCTTTTTAATACTTAATACTTTACCCTTTTGCTAAGCTCATATTTATCAAAGGACGTACAATTCGACGTTAACTGCGACCCAAACAACCCAAGGAAGATCAAATACGATGACATACTCTCTGCATCTCGGCGAATCGTTGGAGCTGTCATCAGGACTCCATGCTCGGTGGGTAGCTTCGTAAACCTTACGTGTGTATGTAGGTAATTACTTGTCTTATTAATTAATATCTGCCTCTGAGATCTCAATAGGTAAGTACTCGATGAAGGTATTTTGCTATCTCAGAATAGGTGTTACTAGTCAGGTTTTTGTAAGTTTTATGATAACCTATTTATTCAAATTATCAGCTTTAGGGTGCCTGTCCATAGATAGACGCGGAGCGAGGCGCCCGGAGCGTGGAAACGGAGAAATATTAACCAATAGCATTGCATAAAATCTCCGCTCAGCTGCAGCTGAGCAAATCCCTGTCCACTGCAGTGGACAGGGATTTGCGAGCTAGTTTCAAAATTCATACATTTTTGGAAGCGACACGTGGTAGCTGGGCGAGGCGGCGGTGTGAGGCGACGGAGGGAGACAGCGGGGAAATGGACCGGCCTCGGGTCGGGGGATAGGATAGTATGGCGGTGAAGTTCGACCAGGGACCTGATTCTCAGGCTTTTGATATTATGACAATTACGATGTTTATTGCCTTGATAAATATCGTATAATCTACATCGTAATATTTCGCGTATACCGAACTAGCGTGAACTCGGCCTGGTTCCGCGCAGCTCGCAACTATACTCACTCGCTCCGTTCCGCTGTCATGCTCCGCGTCAATGGACAGGCACCCTTAGATAGTTAGTAACTATTTTAATCAATTTTCTTTTGGTATTAATTTCCTAGAAAGCACACATGTCCGAGAAACTTGGAATGGATTTGTATCTGAAACAGGAATTTTTGCAATATACGGGCTGGTAAATATCAAATTAAAGAAAATTATACTATGAACTTCTCAGATATTTAAAATCATAAACCACTATCATTTTAGCTTCAAAGAGCGTGGAGTTCGCAATGTTTTGATGAACCTTACCGACGAACAGAGGAAGTATGGTGTCATCACGTCTACTAAGGGGAACCACGGGTTCGCCATGAGCTACCACGCCTCTCTGCTGGGCATCCCTTGTGTCGTTGTGATGCCCGCCTTTACTCCCATCACTAAAATCAACAAGTGCGAGCAACTTTTAGCCAAAGTCATCATAAGCGGCAACAACCTCGTTGAAGCTCAACAACATGCCATGATACTCGCGAGGGAAAAGAGAATGACTTATATTAATGGGTTAGTACATGCGAGTCTCTATTTTTATTTGATTACTAACTTTATACTCGTTTTCATTTCGATTCCCTTGAGTACTTCGGTGCTTCGGGATAACAACTGGCCAATTGAAAGTTTAATCGAAAACTCCAAACTACAGTAGATTCTCCCACAAACTTTTGCTTAGGAGCAATTGCTTTTATTAATAGACATAGGATTAAAATCCAAATAAATTCATTCCTCAGATACGACCATCCCCACGTAATCGAGGGGCACGGCTCTATAGGCATAGAGATCATTGAACAGATTCCTACCGTGGATGCGATATTGATACCAGTCGGAGGGGGAGGTCTAATGTGTGGGGTCGCCATCGCTGCCAAACATTTGAAACCAGACACTGAAATATATGTAAGTTTAAGCATGAAAATGTATGTTTCATTCCATCCTGTGCCTTAGCGTTCGTATACGATGGTTGACATTGCGTCGATATTTGACTCTGCCGTTGATAACGTGCTACTCATGGTCTGACGACTTGTTTTATGAAGACTCGTTGTTGACTTTTAATAAGTTCATCTGCAGAAACATAGCCGATTGAGTTTTAATGCTGATGGTTGGTACTTATTAACCCGAACATAATAAAACGGTAGGTAAGGTAGAGTTAGTTACTAAGGTTGCTAATTTTCAGTGCAATTTCAGGGCATCGAAACTGACAAAACATGCAGCATGGTGGAATCGCTTAGAAAAAATGAACGATTATTTCTAGAAATTGAATCCACCATTGCAGACGGTTTGTGGATCAATATGGTCGGAGTCAATACGTTTCAAAATGTTAAAGGGATCGTCGACAAAATGGTAAATTAACCCCTTATATGTTACATTTAAAAAAGAGGGTGTGTATGTTATTAAACCATCTCGGCAATCTACGAACTCTGACCTAGTGTCAGAGTTTGTTCATTTCATCATTTAATCAGTGACAGACTAGAACTAATATTGCATTGTTTGTAAACAGGTGGTAGTGAAAGAGGATTGGGTCGCCCGCGCCATTATGCACCTTATAGAAGAGGAGCGGTTCGTGGTGGAAGGGGCCGGCGCAGTCACGGTGGCCGCCATTATGGCGGGGCTCTTCCCCAACTTGAAGGGAAAGAAGTAGGTGGATGATTAGTCATTAGTTCTTAGTTCAATAGCATACAGTTGTACTCCAATTTTGTATAATACAAATGAACCGTTTAGGTATAGGTATTTCGAGCCAGATGCTCGGTTTAACCATTTTGACCATTTCGAGTAACTAGGTTTGAAATCCATACCCTCCCTGGCTGGTGTCGTGCGAGTCAATTTATAAGAAGTGTTCTGTGATACCGCTATATCCTTATTATGAATCTAATGGTAAATGGTACTCGCCTATGACAGCTTGTGGTTGTACACACATAGGTCACACTTCAATTTAAAGTATACCACCTCTTGTTAAAGCCCAAAATCGTTTCTGCCGTAGGGTTGTATGTATCATAAGTGGAGGAAACATCGACGCAACGATCATGGCTCGGTCGTTAGAAAGAGGCATGGCTGCCGAAGGGCGTCTGATTAAGTTCAAGGTGACGGTGAACGACCGGCCCGGGGGCATGGCGGAGGTGTGCGCCATACTGGCGAGCATCGGAGTCACCATCAGGGACTGCGTGCCCGAGAGAGCCTGGGTCAAAGGAGATGTCTTTAGTGTTGAGGTAACTAACATATGTAGTTAAACTTGTCGATGGAGTTGTTCCCTTTTCTCTCTCTATTCTCTTCAACTGTTTATACGTCAAGATTAGGTAAATAAACGTTAAAAACGTTAAGATTACTAGATAGTGCTGAGAAACAGTCTTCTATGATTTTTTGTTTTTGACAGCTCAAAGTGATTGCTGAAACAAGAGGCTGGGACCACACGAAGGAGATGATCGAGCAGGTCAAGAGGCATTATAAAGAATACTTCTTCCCGGAAATGAGCGAGCGCACCGAAAAGGCACCAGGAACGCGCCGCGGGCCTTGCCTTGCGCCCAACCCGGTCTGTATGCAAAAGTGAACATCACTATCTTTTTCTAATTAAAACTTTTGTCTTGATTAATATTCAAAAATACTAATATAAATATAAAAATAAATGGAAGCAACTTTATCGAAAACATTCATAAAAATGAAAACCATGTATATGTCAATGATTTCATAAATTAAAAATTAATTACGAAGGTAACATAGTATTTTCTTTTTTGGTAAGTTAGAGATTAGCTTAAGCCAGAGATAGTCTTGATATTAGGAATTGAGAATAATAAATAATTTTATATAAACAATTGGTTATAAAAGTTCTGTTAAATACTCAACATACATATTTAAATAAGCTAACAGGCCGACTAAGACAATGAAAAGTCGTCGAGTATATCGGCACTGCTTCTTCTGCACTCGACTCGTTCCTGTGCGAATCTGAACTCCTTATAGGTCCCGGCGATTAATTCCACCAGCTCCCTCAAATGGTTCGGCCCTCGAGTCTCACACACCACTTTTACCTAGAAAAAATATTACGGTTTATTTAATATTTATAATAATTATTATGTCCGGTGCCAGCTGATATTGCCACACTCAAAGACGTCCATTAAATAGGCACTTTTATAAAATCACTCTTTTAAGAACCATTTAGAGTCTCTGAGTACGGGCGATAATCGCTTTTCAGAGCAATGTGCGAGAAAATATCGTATTTCAATTTTTTTGCTTAAAAATCAGACCCCAAAGTGAAGTGATACTTTGGTAAACAAATTTGGGGTAATAGTTGATGGGAGAGATGGCTCATAAAACCCGAAGATCAAAACTTTATTCAACTCTCACCCGCACACTAAATATATCTCCGTAGACCCAGGCCCTCTCCTGCATGATATCCTTGATGGAGACCCCGATGGTAGCGAGCAGCTTGCACAACTCCGCGGTGCCCCCGGGCCGGTCGCTGACCGTCACGTTAAACTTGACCAGACGCTGTTCAGCCGCCAGCCCGCGCTCCAGGCAGCGGCCCAGGATCGTCGTGTCGATGTTACCTCCAGAGAGTATGCTTACTACTCTGAAATTAAGGTTTGATGACTATTAATGCGGGCCATGCACGATGAAATTCACCGTCCAGTTTGCTGCGGACGTGATGTGGCCCGCGTAAGATAAGTGACGAAATGAAAATAACCAGTAGAGGTTTTGGCCCATTCTTCTCTGCTGAGGTCCTTCTGGTACGTTCAAAAGAGCCTCTTTGGGGCCAAAACTGAATAATCTTCTTCTCTTCTTCTTAAGAAGAGAAGAACTGAATAATAATAATGGAATTTAACTTTGACGATTAGTGAAGGCAAAGAATGCATGAATGCTATAGTTAGCACCTTCAGTCTGATGCTCCATGTAGGGGTCACAACGGACTGACTTTTTAAAATCCCTGTCCCATAAGGTGAACTGCCTCCACGAGTTGAGGAGATAGTTTGTTGTGAACTGTGAACCGCTAGACTGTGAAGTTTTTAGTATAATATGTATTTGATCACTGAGATACAAATCAATAATACCCGGAACCAGGGAAAAATCATCATCATCACGTTTCCTGGCGGGACAAGTATGAAGAACCTTAGATAGTTTAAAAATAAAATAAAGAAGGGTCGTACTTTTTCCCGGCCAGTTCGGGGACAAGCCCAGACATGATAGCCGCCACCCCCACAGCGCCCCCTCCTTCTACCACGTACTTTTCTTGCTCCACCAAGCGGAGGATCGCTCGGGCCAACCAGTCTTCACTCACTGTTACCTGAGGAATTACAAAAACTTTAGTCGAGACAAAGTAAACTTTCTAGACTAGACCTATCTTCTATTTAGCACCAAAAAGTCCTAGTTGAAATCTCCAAAGCCGATGCGCAGTAGAGTTCAATGCGCAGCAAAACCAAAGTATTCGCAGACAAGTTTTGACTATTTGGCAGTGTTGATGTTTTTATTTTGAAGTGACAGTCTGTCTGAATAACTGCAAACCAGAGACAAACGTTATATTAGGGAGTGTGTGAACAAGAACGTTCCACATGCCTTCCTGCTGGCTGCTGCGGAAACTTGTCAATAACTCCTTCCAAAGGTTGTCGAGCAAGATTTTACGCTTTAAGCACAGATTACTAAATAGTTACTACGTAACTTTAAGCCTGTAGTTTGTTTTATCTGCATGTTTATTCCTCTCCATAAAAATAACCTTAATGACTTGCATTCCTTAATGACTAGTAAATAATGGTATGTGAACTGAAATTACTTGAACCCAAAGTAATGAGGTCATCTGTTTATTACACTAATGAACCATTGATACGCATTTAGATAATAAGCAATTAATTAATGTTTATTTATTTATAATAACTCTACGACGATATGATAACTAACATAGGTTAATAAGGTAGCTATCTATATATATAAAATTCAAAGTCCTGACTGACTGACTGATAATCAACGCACAGCCTTAACCGCTACACCTAGCAACATGAAATTTGGCAGGAAGGTTCTTCAAGTGACGTAAGTGCACACTAAGAAAGGATTTTCGAAAATTCCTACGGGAACGGGCTCAACGCGGGCAAAGCCGCGGGGCGCTGCTAGTCTATTGATATTATTCACGGTAATTACTAGGAAAGCATACGATCTCTATTATATGCACTAGTTGTGCCGTGGTTAACGGTTTACCCTTTTCCGTGAGAATTTCGGGATATAAGTATTTCCTTCTGAATATGCTTCTATTCAATACAAAATGAATTTAAATCCGAGTTCCAGAAATTAGCGCGAAGACTTTTACTTTTTGTTTGTTTGAACGCCCTAATCCTAGAAACTACCAATACGATTTGAATAATTATTTATGTAATCGATAACCACATTCAACGGAATGGTTATTTTTTAACCCGTAATTGCCGCGGGGACTAGAACGGGCACAACGCGGGTAAAATCGTGGGATGCTACTAGTTATTTAAACATCATAGATTGCTATGAATAAATAATGGACATTTACAATTTCACTTATTTATTCCATTTTTACATATCAAAGTTATTTCTTGGTTATTTTTTTTGTGAAATATTTATTATTTTATTCATACATAAATAAATAACTTTGTTGTATTTTCAGATGATAATACCCGTGACTACTTATTTATAAAATCTTATGTAAAACAAGGTTATGATAAAGTAAGAATTCCTACGTAGGTATGTTCTTTAAATTTCTACGCAGTTTTTCGTTTCGCCGGTCATTACTTGCGTAAAACAATTATAAAGTAATTACGCATGAATAAACATGGGCGTGTCACGTTTTGACAAAATATTGTTGTGACTTTGTCATGAAAGGTCACAAACGTTATTAAAGTTATCGTAGTACCTATTATCACTACATAGTATAAAATAAAGTCGTCTCTTTTTCATGTCTGTCTGTTTGTCTGTCTGTATGCTTAAATCTTTAAAATTACGCAACGGATTTTGATGCGGTTTTTTGTAATAGGTAGAGTGATTCAAGAGGAAGGTTTTTATGTAAAAAAAATCCCGAAATTCCCACGGGAACGGGCACAACGCGGGTAAAACCGCGGGGCGCTGCTAGTATTATAATGAGACGCGACTGATAACAGCCATTTTTAATTTCTTAAGTTTAAGCGAACACTACTCATTTTGAATTGAAACTAAAAATTGTCTTCTGTGAACACAGTTCCTGTAAAAGGGCCGAAACGTCAGATAAAGCGAAGTGTATCCGTAAAGGTGGTTTCAATTCAATAAATGCCTTTTTTCGCTTCATCGTGAAATACATCTATTTACATTGGGTCAATCACATTTACCTATTTGATTATCGGTTTTGAAGTAGGTAAAAAATAGTTATTCGTTTCATACCTAAGTATAAGTATGTATCATATCTATCGACATAGATGAAACGGTTTTGATTTAAGAATTATTTTATTTTAATAAAACTAACAGCGCTCCGCGGTTTTACCCGTGTTGAGCCTGCTGAGAATTTCGGAAAAAAATGTTGCCATTGAATGTGGCAATCCATTGGAAAAAGAATTATTCAAATGGTATTATTAGTTTCTGAGATTAGCGCGTTCAAACAAACAAACTCTTTGGCTTTATTTTATTAGTATAGATTGTGTCCACTAGCCAAGTCGAAAGATTTAAATTATCTGATTTTCTTTTAGTCACCTTATATTTACGCCTCGGTGGTCTAGTGGTATGTGCACTCGCCTGCCAAGACTAAGGTCCCGGGTTTAATTCCCGGGTCGAGCGAAAACATATTTCCTACTTTTCAAACATGGTTCGGGTTTGAGATCACCATCCCGCATTTGGCAAGTGTGGTGATTATGCCTAATCCTCCTCACCGTGCTGATATCTTCAATGAGATGAGAGGCCTTTGCCCGGCAGTGGGACATTACAGGTTAATACTTTACTTTACTTTTATATTACTCACCATTTTGTCCACGACTGATTTGAAAGTGGCGAAGGCGTTGTACCCGACCGTGGGCACCGCCAGGCCGTCCGCCAGCGTGGACCGGATCTCCACGCTGGAAGGCTCTCCCACGCGCATCGCAAACCGCATGCTGGGACATTTCTCTGTTTCTACACCCTGTAAAGTTGTATAATATACTAGCAAACGTTGTTTTCCATATAAAAATTAAGGACCACCCTAATCACTATAAACTATGATGTAAGCTATCCTATCTTTCAAGTTGCATCAAATTGCAAACGGTGTGTAACTAAATCAAATTAAAAATCGGTTCAGTAGTTTAGGAGTCTATCGCGGACAAACAACGTGACACGTATTTTTTTATAAATAAAGATAACATATTAACTAATTTTATAAAGTGGATGATTTTTTACTAAACATAATATGTGGGTCACAAAATCTGGAAAAATAATCGCGCGATCTACAATATTTTCGCACAAGCGCCATCTTTTGGGTTGTAGGTGGAACCAACGCGCGGTACAACAAGTAGCTTGAAAAGCTGTCTGTCTGTATGTATCTAGGACAGACCTTAAGCCTGTACCAATAGTCAGAACTACACTAGACATTATTCATTCATAGATATGGAGTGTGATACTGCGCACTGTAGGCTCCACTTACATAGATAAGCACACTCGGGTTCAAATGTTTGATGGCCACTGCGACTCCGGCGATGAGTCCTCCACCACCGACGGGCACCAGGACGGCGTCCACGTCAGGGACTTGCTCCAGGATCTCCAGCCCACACGTGCCTTGACCAGCCATTATGTGGGGATGATCATATCTGACACAAGAAGATTAATTGAAGACGTTTTGACGTTAATATTCAAGTTTTCACTTCTGCCGACACTCCCGGAGTGCAATCCGTTGTTTTTTGATAGTTTACTACGTCGGGAGTTAGATTGTAAAGTAATGGCGTTAATAATATTACGGTGATATATACAACATTAGTCAGTATCATTACCGTGTCAACTCAATATTATTAAACCAAAGCGTGTCTATTAGCCTACTGTGTTTGCACAACAGGCAGTGTTCAATTTGTATCTTTAAACAATTGTCCATTCAAATACACAAAAATAAGTAGGTAGTCAGACCTTAATAATTGCTTACCCGTTAATGTATATGAGACCCTTCTCCTTGGCGAGCACCATGGCGTGGTGTTTGGCTTCCTTCATGTCGTTTCCGTGGATGACCACATTGGCTCCGTACGAGCGGCACTTCTCAATCTTCATGATGGGCGCGATGGTCGGCATCACCACCGTCACCGGAATGTTCAGCAGGCTGGCGTGGTAGCTCAGCCCTTGGGAGTGGTTCCCAAGAGACGCGGAGATCACGCCACGCATTTTATTGTCATCTGATAATAGCAGCAAAGAATTGCGCGCCCCACGCTCCTTGAAACTACAAAAACATAGAACATTTCGTTATAGGTTGGTCTGGACTAATTGCTTATTAAATGGTTTAGTTATTTGGCGCAGTAAAGATACTAACCTGCCTGTATGCTGGAGAAATTCGCATTTTAAATAAATGTCCATTCCGTAAATAGTTGACATATGTGATTTCTGTAAATTGGAAGTTGTTATTACTATCGATAGGTACTCAATTACCAAAATACATAAATAATATGTGCAAACTAATTCTTAGAGGTTATTAGGCTAAATTACGGGAGCTTGACCATGGAATTTAGCTAAATAACAATTACATACTATTATATAAGAACATAAATGAATACGTCTTGTAATAAGAACTGAATTCATTGGCTTACATCCAAATTCCGCCTTCGGTAATCGTAGATACTGATAATTAACTCTAAACGGGAATTGAACCCTCAGCCTCGACACTGTGCGGTCATTCATATCGAATAGTTTAGAGGCCAACCCTAGTAGATGTCGAACTCTACTAACTACTCTACGTGCTCTCCGAATCACGGTCAAATATAATTATGAAATACTAGCCGCGCCCCGCGGTGTTACACGCGTTGTATCGATTCCCGCAGGAATTTCGGAATAAAATGTATCCCATGTATTATTCTGATGTATATACCTATATTACCGTAAAGTTTCATCCAAATCCGTTCAGTAGTTTTTTCGTGAAAGACCAACAAACATCCATCCTCACAAAGTTTCGCGTTTATAATGTTAAGTAGGATTTCTATGCGCTATGCGCCAAAGCGCTAGCACAGTTGTATCAGATACCATATATGTATCCATACCATATACTTATCATGCAAAGTATATAAAATGTCTTGGTACTCACCACGCATGGCGTTTTCTTAATACCTCTGTGAATTCTAAACGACGCGGCGGAAACATCTTCGAATGATATCTTCTGCGGACGGTCCTTATCACACATCGGGTCGTAATCTATCATTTGATGGTCGTTTTGCTGGTCTGCTTGTTGGAACACCATTTTCGTAAATTCACTTCACTTTATCAACATTCCGCGCGGTTTGTTGGACAACCACTCTTAGATATCTTATTCGAATGAATAATTTTTAATTACACAAGTTCTCCCCTCCATATCGTTAATGGCTAATGAACTAACAAAAGATTAAGGGGCTAAAGGTGATCATCACAGTGGTTGCTATGTATTATTGATATGATAACATTATATGTATCTACTTAGTTAGTTGAAATCAATATTAAGTTAGTGAATAGAAAGGTATGTTTTAAAGCTTCATTTGATTCTTAGTCACTATTATTTAATAAAATCGTGTTTCTTCTGAGGGTAACTGGCCAAGCCTGGTCTTTTTGTAAGGCATGCGAGGATATTAAAATCCAACTCATACAGGCTCTTTGAAGATGTTAAATATAATGGATTACACCTGCAGATACATGTTATCGCAAATGTATTAGTGAAGACACTAATATACGAGATGGAACAAAATGATTGTACTTTGGAAATGAAGTTTGGGAATGAAGACATTGATAATTGCAAAGGAAACGGCCATAACGAGTGTAGTATAAGATATAATGAAATAGGTATTAAGGTGGGTAAGCTATGCAAACAACTCGTAGTAAATATTGTGGCGTGAGGGTTTATTCGTAGCACAGTATGCGGTGAGATCATTTCGTAGCAGACGTTATAGTGTGAGGACATATTCGTAGCAGAGTTTGTAGTGAAAACAACGCGTAGCAGACGTCGTAGTGAGAGGTCATATTCGTAGTAAAGTTCGTAGTCAGAAAAAAATACTCGTAGAGGACAACCTAGTAAGTAGTACAGTTCGTAGCGAGAGGAAAAACTCGTAGCACACCAGTGCGAACACAAAATCGTAGCGGTTTGTTTGGTTGGAGTGTTATGTGAGATTGTAGCACACTGCACAATAACCATCAAAATGTCCGTCATGTACCCGCTGTGAACCTAAAACTAAAAGCGACATCAAGAAAAAAATATTGCTTAAAATGAGAAGTAATTCGTTTTATAAATAATTTTAGGTTCGGATAACGTATGTCTTACCAACATAAAGGCGCTCTCATCAATAGGAGCAATCACCTATGTTGTAAAAATATGATTACTTACTTAAGATGGAGCATAAGTTCCTAAGACATATGTGTATTATTAATTTCATTAAAACTTCAAAAACATTTATTTTCAACAATTTCATTTCAATAAAACAAACATTGAAAAAAGTATATTAAGAATTCAAAAAAACAAGAGACACAATGCAAAAAATACATATTATTCATTGAATTTTCACATTTAATCATTTTTTCTTAAATTCTAGTACCTACTTACTTATTATTCTTCTGTTCGTTTCGGATGACTACAAGTGGGTGCTCTGCAAGAGTGATTGGGATTTATACTTTCCCGGTGGGATACCTCACAAAAATCACTTTGTGAGACTGTCCTCAGTTTGGTTAGGGCATTGCAGGCTGAATCACCTGATTGCCCGAAAAGTAAGATGATTCCGTGCTTCGGAGGGCACGTTAAGCCGTCGGTACCGGTTACTTTCTACGGATAGTAGTCGTTACATGAGCCATGTCAGAGGCCTTTGGCGGCTCAATAACTCTGACACCAGGATTGGTCAGGTTGACCATCCACTCGATGAAGAAGAAGAAGAAGAAGAAGACTTGGAAATAATGTATAATCATAAAATACACTTATTTTTTAATTTATCATTATATAATGGATTTAAATATAGCTAACAGTATTAGGAGATATATTATAATTAATGAAAACTTGATGATTGCTTAATAGAACATAAACAGATTTCAATTGTGTGTTATATATGGCACCACCATGAAGCAGAACCAAACACAATAGATTTGAATGATTTTTTATGACTGAAATACATGCCAGTAACTAAATATACATTGAATAACAAGAAAATAACTAACTATATTTACATACACTAACAACTCACTATCTAATAATATTTCTACATTCACATTGTCATACTAATAAAATTGTACTAGTGGTAGTTTATCATGATATGAGAGAGCCTGGTGACCTGTACCACAGGTATCTCTTACCTTTTTCAGGCACCAGTCTCTCACAAACTTATCTAAGTAAGTACATTACTTAAGTTTTACCAAGTGTTTTGTTTTAAGCTAAATTTGTGAGTGGAAAAATAAATATATATCTTATATCTTATACATGATCCCACCCTCCTTCAGTTTTTTTATTATTTTAGTTTTAAAAGTATGTCATTAAAATGTGTATTAATTGATAATCTTTTACCCTAACTTATATCATTCCCTAGCTAGCCAAAAAAATCGTTTAAGAGCTATAATGACAAACATTACATAACTTTAGAGCAAAAAGTTTTTAATTTATTTTACCACTATTTAAGAAAACAAACTCTTCACCTTTATTAAATTAGTATTATAATAAAGCTGATGAGTTTGTTTTTTGAACTCAGAAGCTACCAATCAGATTGGAATATTTATTTTTGTAATGGATAGCCAGATTCAACGGGAAGGTTATATTATATAGGCTATTTTTCCATTCCCACGGGAGCAGGCACAACGCCGGTAAATACGTAGAGCGCTGCTATTTTCTTCATAAAAAGTTAAAACACATTATAGATTTCATTTACGAATATAGTTTTAAAAAAACTGATATGGGTTAAGTAAACACGTTTTCTTAGGCGCCTATCATTTTGCTCGCAATCTTCTGAAAGTAAGAATGTTTTCCAATAATACCTTCTTTTTAAGCTATTGCATAGCTTCTGTCGCGGGCCTTGAGCGCGGGGACCGAATCCAGAAATTCCGTAATGAAAAAACCTCACGCTCCCCACTAACGCCATCTAGTGATACAAAAAATAACTATGCAATAGCTTTACCGCGGCAGTCCCCGAGTGCCACACGTCTTTTTTATTGACAAAGCTTTGTGCCAACGCGCCGATTCTCTACTCTGTAAACTTCTGGGACACAGTTTCTATCAACTCCTTGTAATGATGCGGTCCACGGAGTATACATATCAATTTCACCTACAATGGAGGGATAAGGTTTTAAAAGACACTCCAAAAGCTCTCAAACGATAAACAAAGGAAGATAATTTATATTTTTTTAATTTAATTGCATAATTTGCTATAGTAATTCTACTGGAATTTTACTTTCTGATTGTTTCTATTACTACATCAAAACTTACCCTACAAGAAAAAATATTGCACATGACCCAAGCTCGTTCATGGTAAACTTCTTTGATCGAGACACCCAAATCAGACACGCAATTCAATAGCTCGCCGACACCCCCATCGACACCCCCATCGACGATCGTTACGTTGAACTTTATCAATCGCTGTTCAGCCGCCATTCCTCGATCCAAGCAACACTTCACGATGGTCGTGTCGATGTTACCACCACAAGCATAATGTTGATACCTTTGTTTCTTCATTGCAGTCTTTAAACACATACACATATTGACCTACCCTATTCCAACATTAGTTGTTCTATATTGATGGCTGTGCAGGACCAGTCCTTCATGAAGGAACCTCGATATCGTATTGTCTACGGTCCGTCGGTCCCAATAGAGATCAATTAATTTCGCTAACTTATGTATTCGACGTTGTGTGTTAGAGACATCGAGCCATGCAAGATTTAACGCACAAATCTAAAACCTAAAGGTGCTCCCACACTGCTGTTATAGAATGTTAAGTAACGTTAGTAAACATTTGTTAGCTAACATTTAATCACCAAAGTCAAAAAATGTTTTCATGTTAGTAAATGTTAATTAACATTTTTGAACAAAATTTTGTTTGTAAACATTTTATACGGGTGACGGCGGGGTATGCGGTGAGTCGGTGAGTTTTTCTCTAGCTTTAAGCGTTCTGCGCATCCAATAAGAGCGCTTTTTCTTTTTTTTTAAACAAAAAATGAAAGCTATCCCAATTAACAAATCTTCTTCCATTTTCGTGTAGACGCCTCAGAACGCAAAACCAAACTGCGAGCCAATGCCAGATTCAAAATGTTCTATAATGTTAGTAAACACTTTCCATCAGTGTAGGAGCACTTATAACATATAACAGTTCCTAACAAAATGTAAGAATTGACAACATTTGTTAGTAAATGTTTTAGTGTTCAAAAATGTTTATAAACATTTTGTAACAGCAGTGTGGGGAGCACCTTAAGATACCATAGGCTTAAGCTGTATCAAAACAATGTTACGCCACCTATTAATAATGTTCTGTACCAGTATTTATCACGTACCAAGAGGTACCAAGAGGGTGCAACGATTTTCCTAAAAGCGTTAAAAAATAAATATTTCACCAATTTATTTAGAGGTGCTAAATATTGTAAGTAGGTAAATATTGTATAAATAAGTCTAAGAATTCATTTCAATAATTTCAATAACACTGCAAAGTTATACAAATAACTAAATATATTTCAAAAACCATTGTAAAACAATATAGAATCCGTCTAAAACATGCCATATAAAAAGACCTCCAAGTAAGAAAATGTTCATTACAAAACATCATGAGCTAAACAAGACAAAATTACACATTCTCACTATAAAGCCACAGTTAGTTTCGTTAAAAAGAATTCTTATTATACAAAAATATTAAAGGAAGGTAAAACAGAAATCAGACTGGTAATTTGATAATCAAATGATATCGTCGATTGTGACGGTGCTGCCTCTCTTGTTGCCTTCCTCGTACGCCTCTCTCCCCGAGCCGAACCTGTAGTCTGTATACTGTTGGTCTATTCTGGCTTTCAGGTCGTTTAAATGTTGCGGTCCCCGAATTTCACAAATGACTTTTACCTAGAAGAGAATTTTCCTAAATGGAACGTTTTGTAAAAAATGCAGAAAATTTTAGTTCACCTATACCTACTTATCTATGCTAATATATACTAATTTAATCTATACTAATATAATAAAGAGGTACAATTTGTAAGTTTGTTTGTTTGTATGTTTGAGCTAATCTCAGGATCTACTAGCCCGATTTGAATAATTCTTTTTGCAATGGATAGCCACATTCAACGAGAAGGTTATAGGCTATTTTTTATCCCGAAATTCCCCCGGAAACAGGCACAATGCGGGTAAAACCGCGGGGCGCTGCTATTAGTATAGTTTCTCCGCTCCGCAGCCTCGCTCCGCGTCAATGGACAGGCACCCTATAAGCTTAATTAGAAACATCATCTACTCGCACCTAGTTAACTCGCTCAATCTAACAAAAATAAGTACCTTACCTAATTACCCGTTAAGTTTAGATAACATTAATTCAAGTTCTACGAGTATGTATCACAAAATTAACTTTGATTGCATTTGGTCATATCGATTATTTAATCGATATCTCTAATATCGAGCTTGTTATATATAAATTGCATAAATAAGATAATAGTATTATAATTCCAAAAAAATAATGTAGCCGTGTGTTTATTCAGATTTATTAAGCAAGTAATTTTGCATTCAAAGATGAAAATGCCTAAAAGTCTACGCCCGGGAATCGAATCGGTTCAAATGTGAAAATAATGACACACAGTGACTGTATTATGCCAATCAATAGTCTTTTATGACTGTATTATGTCGATCATTTTTTTTATAAACATAGCAAATTCATTTTAAGGGATAAATATTTGAGAATACAGCTTTACTTGCTTCGAATAATAAATGTTTAATTTCATCAAAATACTCGTCTCAATATTTTAGTTACCACCTAATATATATCTAATAGCAAATACCTTAATAAAAAAACCTGATACTTTTTTCCAGATTTTCCAGTTTTCATTGGGCGGTTTTATAATAACCCAGATTTCAACTACATATACAATGGGGTAGCTATCCCACTACAATTGGTTATAAAATTAATTGCACAGGCATACTAAGCTACTTACGCTGGCATAGTAAGTACTTTAATGAAAACTTACCCGCACTGAAAAGACATCGCGCATGACCCAAGCCCGCTCTTGGATTATGTCTTTGATAGAGATACCCAGACCAGAAAGGAGTGTGCATAGTTCACTAATACCCCCAGGGCGGTCACTGATTGTCACGTTGAACTTAATCAATCGCTTTTCAGCCGCCAGCCCTCGCTCCAAACAACGACCCAGGATAGTCGTGTCGATGTTACCACCCGACAAAATGGTAACAACTCTGTAAGTATACGTGTTATTAGCCAGTGTTTCCCCACTGCAGTGCAACGACTTCCCTACCTTACGTCCATCTTTCTTTGTAAATTTCTACGTGGTGCCAATCCTTCATGAAGGAATGTAGCTCATCTAGTTTTATTATTGATCGCGGTGGTCGGTTACGCTCACCTTTCTATCGTAACAAAGAGCTCTATCAAATAATGAAACCTGGTTACGCCTCAGAGGGTGATAAGGTAGCCGGGAACAAAGTGATTGCGTAGCAAAGTTCTTACCAAGAAGAGAAACCAAATAGTTGTATGAACCAAACAACTGTATTCATTTTGTTGGTGGCGTTGTAATGGTGTCTGTAATGGTGTCTTAATGAAATAGGGTAGTAGGCTCGCGCCCGTAGGTAGGTTGTACGTTTAGAGTACTGCATCGCTATACGAGACGGTATAAGCGATAAACTTAATAAATTCGCTACACAAATCACCTGACTTGTGTACGCGGACCTCCGCGGGGCCTAAGTAACTAAATAGTTAAATCGCACGACTAACGTCAAATTAGATGAAATAATGTTACTCCTCATCATTAATTCATTCTTTAGTTGAGAAATATAATAGAAGTCGTCCTCTCTGGAATAATGAATTCAGAAGCTAAAAATCTACAAATGAGCTTGCTATTGTAAAAAAATCTTTCTCACCCTCTTTAGTGTTTTTGTAGTGTTGGATACGAAGGCTTAAATTTAATTTGAACAAATTTGGGACTAAATGAAAGACACAACCTGCCTTAAAAAATTGCGGTCTGCGCATGTGTCACCGGTTTCTACTCTAAACTAAAGTACGGTCCCAGAGCAGGAATAATTTCTAAATTTTGTCTATTTGTCTCATCGCTAGTAGAAGGTAGTACTTATTGCAGCTTCACGTCGCCAATGCATTGTGCAAGTGAGACAGTAATATCATTGTGTCTAGTGATATCGATAGATAGACAAAGAGAAGAGATAAAGGTCAATGAACGAAATTCTTCCTGTTTCGCGACCATGCTTTACTCGTTTAGTGTAGGGCCACATCTGCGGAACGTACGGCGCCGAACCTTCCGCTAAATACGCTCGTAGTGTATTTCAAGTTATCTATGACACATCAGTACGCGGCGTAATTTCGACTGATGTGTCATAGAGCGGAAGGTTCGGCGCCGTACGTTCCGCAGATGTGGCGCTACACTTAGTTAATTTATTGTAACATCAGATTTAAGTCAGTATGATAGTTATGATATGATATATGAAAATCCCAATATTACACTTAAAGCCACTTTATTTCAAATAAGAATATTATGTATTAAATAACAAATTAAGACAATATAAACGTTTCATAAGAAAATCAGCTTGCGGACTTGCTTTAATTAGACTAAGTTTTTATGAACATAATTATCATAAGATTATCACTATATAAAGTGTTAGCCTGTAATGTCCCACTGCTGGGCAAAGGCCTCTCATCTCACTGAAGTTATCAGTACAGTGAGGAGGATTAGGCATAATCACCACGCTTGCCAAATGCGGGTTGGTGATCTCAAACTCGAGCCATGTTTGAAAAGTAGGAACTTATAAAATAAAAACATAATTACCGTTCACTTAGGCGAGGATATGTGGCGCTCGGGCAGATCTGAGGGGGGATCTGATGCGATGCCTGCATTCCATAAAATAAGGTTGAGATTTGTGAAGCAAGACACGAGTGCGTGATACGTGGCGGGCGAATATTACGTTTTAGTTGAACTCTTTTGCGTTTTTATAGAAATTGGCGGGTCTAATGAAAAATGTAACTGATTTAAATCTAAGTGAGTATTAGAAAATGTATATTCCTAAAAAAAACTATGATTATCGCTTCAAATAACGAGATCTAGGACGAGAAAATAATATTTGGTGCTACTTTTACATAATCTTGTGCATCTTATTTCTACATTATAATAATGAATTTTAAAATTATACTCGATTTAAAATTTTATAAAGGATATATTCTTTTAATTGGTTTTTTTTTATTGTATTTATAGAATCGGTAGAAGTGTTAATATTTGATCGTCAAAGTAGCGACTATTTTCGATATTTAGCGACGTTATTTTCACATATCCTCGCCGTATTCTCCACAAAATTAATTCTCACAATTGGTAATCACAAGTAAATACACGGTTCCTATATCTTATATGCATTTTGATCGAAGATAGAATCATTTTTTTCAAACAAAAATGAAAATGGGTGATTAATATTAGTGAGCCAAATAATGTCATGATATATTCATTTTTATATGAAAGTATCATAATCAAATGATATCATCTATGGTGAGGGTACTGCCTCGTTTATTGTTGTCCTTGTGAGCTTCACGCGACGAGCCGAATCTGTAGTCTTTATACGATTTGGATATATTATCCTTCAACTCTTGTAAATGATTTGTTCCCCGAACTTCGCACACCATTTTTACCTAGAATATAAGACTTTAGTTTAAACTCGAAGGGCCGCTAGAAATAAAAGAACTTCACATCGAAGAGCACTACATAATCATTCATCAAGCCCGATAATTCCCTTTGAGAACTAGATGAGATTTAGATTTAGATTCTTACTATTCTTAAATTTAGATTCTTACTATTCTTCTAAATTCTATAGATCAAAACTTACCCGAACGGAAAATATATCGTCGAGGAGCCAAGCTCGCTCTTGAATAATATCTTTGATTGTGACACCCAGCTTAGAAACGAGTGAGCATAGTTCACTTATACCCCCCGGGCGATCGCTGACTGTCACGTTGAACTTAATCAATCGGTGTTCAGCCGCCAGCCCTCGCTCCAAACAACGACCCAGGATGGTTGTGTCGATGTTACCACCCGACAAAATGGCAACAATTCTGTAAGTATTATGTTTTATTAGCCTAGGTTTAAGTAGGCTTTATCTACCTTTCTCGGCAATAAGCACTATGATGGACCAGTCCTTCATGAAGGAATCTAGCTCATCTCAATATCTTTCCAGACTCCAGTGTTGCGTTCATTAGTTACGTGCTGCGTTTGGTCGTAATAAATTATTAGTCGCGTCAACGAAGGTTTAAAAAAAAAGCATATATTTTAATAGTGCAATTTAAGGCGGATTCAATCATTATTAAAAAAAATTGGACTAGGCCCTAGAATGCATGCCATATAATCCCCATTGATAAAGCAGAATCGACGGCATGTCCATGCCGAACGAAGGGCTTCAGTAAGCAATTTTGGTTAGTGGTTAGATACTTTTTTGCCTCAATAACACTCACTAACATTGTTACCAGTCGATACCTGATGTTTGACAGTATACATGTGATTGTATGATGTGAGTGATGATTTTTGTAATACCGCAGTGTCTGACGTGTGACGTAATGATGTATAATTAAGATTTTAAGCAATGGTCAGTTCAAAATTGAAAGAATTGCAGGTAATGCCAAATTTTATATTTTCTTTTAAAATTTATAATACAATTTATAATTACAACAACATGCCCTATTTTAGGTAAATATAAATATATAAGTAAGTAAAAGGAAAAGTTGGCCTTGGTACAATTATCTCAGTGGAATTCAGCTTTCAGAAAAACTCGGCGCAGGCATTTTGACATTTACGTAATTGTATTATCTAAGTACTAATCGTATTCATCACCTGGTCGGACATAGTTGACTAATATTGTAGTGTCGGGTTTGTCTCTACCACATGCTGCTGTCACTCACTGACGCAACTACTAAATAATTAGTGACAATTTTCACACACCCCGGTAGTGCGACAGAACAACTATTCTCCACTTGTAGTTAGTTTAGTAGGTACGTTGAGTTGCACGATATATCGTCCATACCTATAAGAAATAAAAATAAGATGAAAATACCTTTACCGAATTTATTTATTAGTAACGAATGAAACACACGATTCTGTTTTATTATGTACTGTTATGTTTTCGAAAACTTTCTAAGTACTACTAGTTAGTGGACCTACTACAAAACATTTTTATTTCCGGTTGGCGGTTTTACAATTTGTATAACTACGATAAAAAACTATATTAATTAGGAAATGAATTAATCGCCTTATTTTACTGCAATATCATATAAGGATGACACAAGCACAGCGACCGTAACCCTTAGCTAATAACCCTTCTTTTGTGTTTCGCCACAGTCTGGTCTTAAAAGAATGAATTATTTTTTTCTTTTCATAACTACGTTTCGTTCTACGCAACACGATAATTTGAAAAGAGACATAAATTCCAGTATTAGACCCATCGCAGAAATCCGGGCTGGATCAAATAATGTACTTAGATGTTTTCGGGCAAGTGGCAGAACAATTTCTGGTTGCGAAACTTGGCTGTGAAATCGGCCGATAAATATAAGAAGTATTAGCCTGCTGGGCACAGGCCTCTCGTCTCACCGAATATATCAGCACAGTGAAGAGGATAATATTATAATATTTGAAATAAATAAAAGCTGTAACTCTATATTCTCTATATAAAGGAAAGAAATATATTTACCTGTAGAATTAGCAATGGTTCAAATTAAATTTCCATATAGCAACGCATTCAGACACTGATGAATTTATTAATAAAATAATTTTAATTTGATTAAGTAAATTTGTTGCATATATCCCCCTACCTGATCCCGGCGGGAATACGCCGAGTTACCAATAATAGCCCTGTATATGTCAAATTCCATAGATTTATAGATTTATATTTTTACGTTTACGAGTATAAGCGCGCGCATGGTAATATGGTAACATAGGCGTCCCTGCCTGATCTGCCTGTCTCTAAATTGGGCCATTCCTTCATGAAGGAATCCAGCTCATCTTGCCATCATTTTTAGGTTTGCCGCAAACGCAATTAACTATATGTTGGCAATTTTTTTATGTTCCATTATTTAAATATTAGATACTTGATCGGATCTAAAGTATACATATATCAACTAAATCTAAGACTAAACAAGTGTTAAAGCGCTTACTTTTTCCCTTTGAGTTCTGGTATTAACTCGGACATGATGGCCGCTATACCGATGGCGCCGCCCCCTTCCACGACGTACTTCTCTTGCTCCACCAGTCGTAGAATTGCGCGCGCTATCCAGTCTTCATGCACAATTACCTAGAGGAATGAGGTACATAAGTAGATTACAAAGTGAACTTTAGAGGCCGGTACATGAATATCTTTTCAGTAGTCGCCCATACATACTGATATTCTCAGTGATAGGCCCGGCAGCAAGGGCGTTGCTAGCCAGTCTGAGGAATGGGGGCAACGGTCTAGAGGGGCCTACGAGAGTCTACAGTGTAGCAGATACCTGACCCCTCTCGCATGTAGTGCATTATTTCAATGTGAGTAAGGATCCCGTCATTACACTCCTGTAGGTGCGGTATAAATATAAGCAACTGTTTTAAATTACATGCGTTGATTGTAAACAAATCAACAAACCATTTTGTCAACAACTGATTTGGCAGTCGCGAAGGCGTTGTACCCGACGGTTGGCACGGCGAGGCCGTCGGCTAGCGTGGGCAGGTTTGGTATGCCCGAAGGTGTTCCTTTTTCCAAAGCATATTTGAAACTGGGGCACTTCTCCGATTCAACACCCTAAAGAAATAAAACATTCATTGGAGCCTGAATAGACTAATTAGCAATATTTGAGGAGGTCTAACTCGGTTTTTCAGTAAACACTGGCTTTTGAGATATCCAATCAATCTCTGTACTCTGCTAAGAGTGAAAAATATATGGAACATTCTTCTCTCTGATTTAACTTATTACTAAAGTATATTTTCTAGATGTCGGGGTGATCAAATCTGCTAAGTACTTACATAGATCATACATTGAGGCCTCATATGCTTGATGGCAACCCCGACGCCGGCGGCGAGTCCTCCGCCGCCGATGGGCACTAGGATCGCGTCCACGTCGGGCACCTGCTCCAGGATTTCCAGCCCGCACGTGCCCTGCCCGGAGAGGATGTCAGGATGATCGTATCTGTAGAAACATTCGTCATTATCTTTCGATCATAGTAAATGAATATGGATTAACTAGCAGCTTCAACTGAGTGATATACCTAGTTTTATCCATTATATTTAACTATCATATCATAACCAAGGTGGCGCTAACTCCGCTCAATGTTTTACACTTCTTTGTCTAATTTCAACAACTATGGCGAGATATATTACAGGATTCTAATTTGATAATTCGGGCTGCCAGTAGAAAGCAAAGATTTTTCATTTTCTTTTGTCTGTTGAGACTGACATTTTGTGTTAATGTTCACAGGTGCGAGCGCGCAAGCTGAAGCAACCCGCCCTTACCCATTGATATACACCAATCCTTTTTCTTTGGCCATTATTAAAGCGAAAGATCTAGCTTCCATAATGTCATTCCCATGGATGATGACAGTTGAGCCGTAGGAGCGACATTTTTCAATCTTCATGATTGGCGCTACCACTGGCATTACAACAGTGGCTGGTATGTTGAGCAAGCTCGCGTGGTAACTGAGGGCTTGCGAGTGATTCCCTGTAGACGCAGATATCGCACCTACTTTCTTATTTGCATCGGGGAGTAGTATTAAAGCATTTCGGGCTCCACGCTCTTTAAAACTGTCAATAAATTAAGGTTAAAGTTAATGGATTACCTTTTAGTTGGATAAACTACATTTAGGTAATTAATTTAAATGGGAATTGTGAGCACCACAAATTGTGTAGGTATACTGGACTCGACACAGAAAAATATAACATTATAAATTAACGATTTCAACGTAGGTCAAATAAAGAAAATGTAATTATTTAAAAGAGCGATTCTCAACCTAGGTACCGTTGATAAAATAAAAAATTAAAAGGATTATTTTGATTTTCGAAATAATCCTACATTATAGTAGATAACCTAGACTCATTCCTATCCAATATGGGTCCCGATTGACAAAGTTGCTATATCCCGTATTTAAATAAGGATATTATTTGTTATCGTTTAGGTCAATTACTTTCTATGCATTTTTCGCTGTTCAAATCAACCAAACTTGTTTCATTCTTTTTAGTTTATAACAAGAGTATTTTTACGCAGTCGGGTTTTTTGATTTTTTTAATTTATGTATTTTTTTCATTTCAGACTTTTCAGTACTTTTATTTTCTGGTATTTTTACTAGCTTTCATTTGATACCCATATTGCTACGGTAAGAAAAAAATTCAACTCCCCCATTCCGCCATTTGCGGGCGCCATTTTGAAAATATAGCCTATGTCACTACTACAATTTAGACAAATCCAACGACACCTCATACGTCAAAAATCGTCCAGCCGTTTGGGCTTCAGGGCGTGCCAAAGAAATGGACATACATAGATACATAAATACTCGAAAAACAATA
The DNA here is from genome assembly GCA_963082685.1 of Cyclophora albipunctata. NCBI lineage: Eukaryota > Metazoa > Arthropoda > Insecta > Lepidoptera > Geometridae > Cyclophora > Cyclophora albipunctata. The sequence continues at coordinate 7,108,727 of OY720129.1, read as the reverse complement.
CCCTCCTTCTGTCGCAGTTGGGTAAAAAGGGCTGGGAATCCCTGTTAATAAATGTGCGATAATCCGATGACGGGATGTGTGTCGGATCGCAAAGTTTGTGTATTTCTAATTAAATAGATCTATTTTCGCGTTGGTAGTCGGGACGAGGCTTTATGCAACTAATTACTGACCTCCCCGTGTACTGAAGGAATTCACATTTGAGATAAACTTCCATTCCACAAGTATTAGACATGTAGGATCTCTGTTGGAAACAAAAGGAGGAATTTAGCCTCAAAGCCGATTTCATTTAATTATTTGAAATAATAATCGATTTACTCAATTAAAACGACGCGGTGAATCGTGAGATATTTGGATACACTTTTGAGCAGAGCGTTCTTCGAGTTGCCCCTGAGGAATCGCTCTTGGAAATACTTAAATACGTTCAGGTTTTCTAGAGCGATGACTTCTTCATCTCCCATAAGTCTCAGGTACTATAAAGACCTTGGTGGTCAACTGGGCCCGCAGAGCACTGAGCCCACGGGCTAAGTTGACCATTTTTTTTTCTTTATGGGCGACTCGACCCAAGGGTCAATTAAGCCCGCGGGCGTAGGTACCTACTATTCGGTAGGTTAGGGTTATTTTTTTTTTATTTAACTACAATATACTTGACATCGACTGAACCTGTGGGCTGAGCAGGCCCTTATCGGTAAATAGTAGTCGTCTGAACCCGCGGGTCGAGTTATCCGATTAGTGTGGGTCGAGTCACCTATGAAAAAAAACGGAGTGGGTAACTGAACCTGCGGGCTCAGTGCTCTGCGGGCCCTGTTGACCACCAAGCGCTATAAAGGTGCCAAATGCAAATCGCCTATTATAAGTAGACCCTCATACTTACTACACATGGTGTTTTTTTAATGCCACTTTGAATTCTATATGCCGCAGCAGTGATGTCTTCAAATGAAATAGTGCGGGGATTGTCCCTGTCGCACATGGGATCATAATCCTAAAAAATAGAATTTCAATTATATTATGCAAGTATTTAGCATTTTATCAGACTACTAAGTAATCTCTCTCTCTTCCTGGCTATGTCATGGCAGCCTCCAGTGTTTTCCTACTCCACTTCGCTCTATCGTCGACGACGTTAATAATTGGAACGAAGTTCCTTATCGCGCGTTGCGAAAGGGGGCTAGACGGAAAAAATGGTAAGTGCCATACCTCACCGAGACGCCATGGCGACGTGGCCAGCGACGACGCCAACTAGTTCTTATTGAGATGTAACGTCGCCAGTCGGTCGCCAAGTGAGTTAGCCGTCATACATCTCAATAAGAACTAGTTGGCGTCGTCGCTGGCCACGTCGCCATGGCGTGGTATATCACTAACGACAATTTTTAGACCAGAGAGGGACAGACAGAGAAACTTGCGCACGCCAGAGAGAGACAGACAGAGAAACATGCGCGAGAGAGACAGACGGAGAAACATGCGCGGAAAAATGCGCGGGCGCGCATGTTTCTCTTTCTGTCTCTCTCTGGCGTGCGCAAGTTTCTCTGTCTGTCTTTCTCTGGTCTAAAAAATGTCTGAATACTTTAGTCTACGACTCCAAAAATAACAATACTATAATTAATAATTATTATTACCTTAGTAGTACTCATATTATGGTTATAGAGTTATTTTTTGCTTTTTAGTTTTGAAGTCGGTTTTTTTAAACGTAGTCTTTTTAATTTTATTTTTTACTTTTTAGTATCTACTTTCTTTGAATTAAATAATTCTTGGTAATGTTTTAACAGTGAACTAGTTACTTATTTCCAATTAATTCGAACAGCGCGTGCAGCGGTTTGTTTAACCCACCCGCTGCATATTTCGTTCTTTTTAATTCGTCGTTAAATTTAAACGGACAGTCCAATTTTAATAATTTAAGTAGGTACATACTGAACTTTATTGTAGATGCATTTATTTTGATATATATTGATATCATCACGCGAATATCATAAGCTAACTATTGCAGTAATTTGAAGAAATTTAACTAGAAGTGGTAATTGTACGTAACGTAAACTATACTTACCTAATAGATAGGCATATACCGTCGCGGGTTTAATTATGCAAAGTAATGAGTACTTTAAACGTGTAGAACATTGTTTTTATGTATCATCTATAGTTTTCGCAGCGCACGCCATAGAAGCACGCCGATGAGTGTTTTTTTCTATACCCTGCGTTACACTATTTCAATTTTGATTAGGTTCCCGAAGGAATTTTGGGATAAAACTTTCAACGGGACCACCAATGGGAATGTTTACAGCATCGAACAAAAAAATAATCATGTAAATCGGATGAGAAACATTAGAGTAATCGGTGTACATACATAAAAAAATAAAAATACACCGGCCGAATTGAGAACCTGGCCGAATTGAGAACCTGGCCGAATTGAGAACCTGGCCGTCTTCGGTGTTTGAAGTCGGTTAATTAAGGGCATCCGCGTGGCATCCGTCGCATCCCAAAAGGATAGTTATCCAATTACTTCGAGGAACAATAAGTAAAATATCGATACCTTAACAGGCTCCTTTGCCATTATGAGATTCAAATAGAAAGCACAATATATAAATTCAAATCAATTGTATGAATGGGGGGAAAATTAATAAAATTTGTGAGTAAAAAAATATATTTGTGAAATAAAATATGACTGAGTGTCACATTATGTATTGTCAGAGTATGTAATTCAAAGAGTATAATTATATTATAAGGGGGAGGGAGGGAGTAACTAGTATATTTTTATAAGGTAATTTCATGGACTTATTATTATAAACAATAATAATAAGTCCATGGGTAATTTATTATTTATAATGGTACGTTTACACGCTTGCCAAGCCTTGGCAAGGATCGACAATCGCAAGCATGTAAAAAGGGCGTTTGGCTTGGCTTGCGTGGGCTTGTGCCTGCTTGCTTCCGATCCAGTCGAGTGTCGGTTTTTTTACGCAGATCAAAGGGCGTTTGCGGCAAGCGCTTGCGATGCATTTACATGTTGGTCCGCGTTTAGTAGCCATTGTGATCTCGCGGATAAATAAAAAATGAGTTGCTGGTCGAATGAGGAGAGTCTTTTGTTTCTGGGACATTACCAAATGGAACCATGCATCTGGAATCCGAAAGATGCAAATCATAAAGATAAGAAGATATTTCAAATAAAAGTACGTTAACCCAAATGCAATAGCCGTCACAAGTTCGCTGTCCGCCATGCTTGGATGTATATTGCAGACTGACGCATTCACAAGCGTATAAACGCCTTTCAAACGCCAAACGAGATTTCTGGAGGCTTGGGACTGTTTGGAGTTTGCCAAGGCTTAGCAAGCGTGTAAACCCGGCTTAAGGAAGGTGGAAATACACATATAGGTCATTGCTCATAGAACAACAACCAATGCACAATGGCTTCAATGTAATATAATCCGGTCAATTTAAACCAAAAAATGAGGGTGAGGTTACATAAAGTCCCAACAAGCTGAAAATCAGTAAAATTGTTCAAAACATAATTATAAACAATGTGTAAAAGTTCCCCATCATTCCCGTGTATGGATTTTTTTTATTCAAGGTCAAAGGTCAAAAAAAAGTGTTTTTCGCAAATATCTGAAAAACGGTGCAATGTAGCAAAAAAAAAGTGTATGATGAAATGAAAGCTTATAAAATTCTCTATAACTTTAATTCGATCCACTTTTTCCATATTCCAAACCGTTATTGAACTACACGCTCCAGAAATGTAAAAATTAAGGACCTCGGGCATGTAACTATGGAGCCTGCCCCAATGCTAAACAGTGACATGACTCATGTCATTTGAAAGGTCTTGAAGAGTTGTACAAGTTACTCCTAGACAGTTATATCGAATTCGATGGCCAACTCGGTGTTTTCGACCACCGAAGAATTACCACTGGAGGTGCTGTGGAGCCTGGACGGAATGCTCAACAGTGACATGACTTACGCATTTGAAAGCTCTTACAAGTCACTTTTTGATAGTTATGTCGAAATCGACGCCAAACTCGGTGTTTTCGACCACCGAAGAAAAAACACTAGGAGTATGTGCACTAATGTGCATTAGACCCTGATCGTATTGCTCAACAGTGACATGACTAATGTCATTTGAAAGCTCTTACAAGTCACTGCTTGACAGTTATATCGAAATCGACGGCCAACTCCGTGTTTTCGACCACGGAAGTATCGACACTGATCGTATTGCTCGACAGTGACATGACACATATAATTTGAAAGCTCATAAAGAGTTTTATAAGTCACTCTTTGATAATTATATCGAAATCGCCGTCCAACTTAGTGTTTTCGACCACGGAAGAATGGAGTTGGGCTATGCTATACCGAAGTATCGACCCTGATCCTAATGCTCAACAGTGACATGACCTATGTCATTTGAAAGCTCTTGAAGAGTTGTACGAGTCACTCTTTGACAGTTACATCGAAATCGACCGCCAACGCGGTGTTTTCGACCACCGAAGAATCGACACTGGGTGTATGTGCAGTTGACCCTGATGGTATTGCTCAACAGTGACATAACTTATGTCATTTCAAAGCCCTTGAAGATTTGTCCAAGTCACTCCTTGACATTTATATCGAATTCGACGGTTAACTCGGTGTTTTTGACAAAAAAAAATATATAACTTCACTCTCATTTTTTGGTCTAAATTGACCGGATTATCAAGGAGTGACTTGGACAACTCTTCAAGGGCTTTCAAATGACATAAGTTATGTCACTGTTGAGCAATACCATCAGGATCAACTGCACATACACCCAGTGTCGATTCTTCGGTGGTCGAAAACACCGCGTTGGCGGTCGATTTCGATATAACTGTCAAAGAGTGAGTCGTACAACTCTTCAAGAGCTTTCAAATGACATAGGTCATGTCACTGTTGAGCATTAGGATCAGGGTCGATACTTCGGTATAGCATAGCCCAACTCCATTCTTCCGTGGTCGAAAACACTAAGTTGGACGGCGATTTCGATATAATTATCAAAGAGTGACTTATAAAACTGTTTATGAGCTTTCAAATTATATGTGTCATGTCACTGTCGAGCAATACGATCAGTGTCGATACTTCGGTGGTCGAAAACACCGAGTTGGCCGTCGATTTAGATATAACTGTCAAGGAGTGACTTGTAAGAGCTTTCAAATGACATTAGTCATGTCACTGTTGAGCAATACGATCAGGGTCAACTGCACATTAGTGCACATACACCTAGTGTTTTTTCTTCGGTGGTCGAAAACACCGAGTTTGGCGTCGATTTCGAAATAACTATCAAAAAGTGACTTATAAGAGCTTTCAAATGCGTAAGTCATGTCACTGTTGAGCATTCCGTCCAGGCTCCACAGCACCTCCAGTGGTAATTCTTCGGTGGTCGAAAACACCGAGTTGGCCATCGAATTCGATATAACTGTCTAGGAGTAACTTGTACAACTCTTCAAGACCTTTCAAATGACATGGGTCATGTCACTGTTGAGCATTGGGGCAGGCTCCATAGTTACCTGCCCGAGGTCCTTAATTTTTACATTTCTGGAGCGTGTAGTTCAATAACGGTTTGGAATATGGAAAAAGTGGATCGAATTAAAGTTATAGAGAATTTTATAAGCTTTCATTTCATCATACACTTTTTTTGCTACATTGCACCGTTATTCAGATATTTGCGAAAAATACTTTTTTTGACCTTTGACCTTGAATTAAAAAAAATCCATACACGGGAATGATGGGGAACTTTTACACATTGTTTATAATTATGAAGTGAACAATTTACTGATTTTCAGCTTGTTGGGACTTTATGCAACCTCGAATGTCTAAATTGACCGGAGTAATAGGTTTTTGGTATGCTCAGCATTTGGTTGGGTGTCGGTTTGATGAGCTTAACAAGAACCTTGTCATAATCAAATTTTAAAACAATTATATACATGTCTATGAGCTTTTAGGAATTCAGGTATCATTTGACAAAGTACTTATTATAATTATTATGTGGTTAACAATTATTATTGTCTTTCAAATACTTGCCATGGAATGGAATCGGTCCCCGGTCGAAGATCCAGAGGCAGACCCAAGACAAGGTGGACGGATGTAGTGTCCAAGGATATGGCTGAGTGCAAGATTTCCGATGACGACGTCAACGAAAGAGCGAAGTGGAGGAGAAAAATATGGAAGGCTGACCCCACCACCATGTGGGACACATAGCCAGGAAGAGAGAGAGAGAGAGGAATGGAATCGGTTCACTTCTTAGTCCTCCATGACGTTAGTAATCACTGATTTATAAGTCTAATGTCAGTGTCAATGTGTCAAGTCAACACCATTTCATGTCCTATGGTTAAATTAAATCTATTTATACGTGGTCTGTGGTCTGTGTATTCCAATTTCCAACCAATATAACCTGTGAATCTAATTAAAATAAATTGAAATTATTTGAATCAATAATAAAACTAAATAGATTTCTTGAAAAAGACATAAATACCTATAAAAGTAAAATAAATGCCATTTATCGTAGATATTTTTAAGTTCGTTATGCAGTTTGGTTATACAAAGTTACTCAACGTATGCCATTATTTACAGAGACAGGTAACATAAATAAAACCTCTGATTGTGAAATGTTAGCAAAAATCAAGTAAATAACTATAAAAAATTCTTGTACAATTTACTTAGTGTTACAATTTAGGCTAATATTGGAACCAGAATTGTCTAACTACTTAAAAAATCATGTACGATACAAAGTCATACCGTATTATTGATAAAACAGCAAGATCAATATAAAATATTCCGTCACAACACAACGATATTATTAGGATTGTATTGTTACACCTTCCTAAGCTTAATAGTTAATTTGTTAATGGTTTTAATGGCTCTTGATGATGGCATCTATTCCTTTTACTGTCTTCTGCTATCTCTCAAATTACTTTAATATGACATTGAAATGAAATTTCAGGTATTATATTTAAACACTGGACGCCGCCGAGTTAGGTCTATAAGAGACATGGAACTCAAATGTCGAGAAAATCCTATTGTATTGAAATTGGAGACAGAAGAATTCAAAAGTATATTCACACCTGAAGTTGATGAACTCACAAAAATATTTGATAAATATAAATATGAAGTTCGTATAGCCGGTGGGGCGGTCAGGTATGCTTCAATTTCTATTAAAGTAAGTATGTTCAATTAGGATACTTGTCAACTCTGACCAGCCTGTTGGCACAGTGGCTGTGAGAGTGCTAACTGTATCGGGGGTTGCGGGTTCGATTCCTGTCCGGAGTCTACCATGTGATGACATAGTTGTTGGTGACTACGTCTGGGTGTCAATATATTCTTATAAAGTATTTATGTATGTATATGTATGTAGTAGTATCAGTGAGTTAGATTCCATAATACAAGCTTAGAGCTTACTTTGGGTCTATTTAACAGTGAGTGAATTGGGTACATTATATAATGTATTATTATAAGTCTGGTGTCAGAGTAAAAAAAACACCTAATGGTAAATTACCACTTTAAACTGGTATTCAACAAAACTGTGTACCATCATGAACATCACTTGAGAATACCAAATCTTGTAGACAGGAATTTAGGAAACAAGGATTATTTAAAGCCCATTTTCAAGATACATCCAATGCTTCCTTAGTAGAGATTTAATGTGTAACTGACATATAATGTATCAAAAATAATGTCAATTAGGTGTTGATATAAAATAAAAGAAGACAGTATTCAGCAGAAATCACTTTAATTCTTCTTATTAATTAAGCTTCTATTTTTTTGCACAGTTTTGATACAACTAACCTATAACTTTCCAGGGACTTGCTAATGGGCAAAAAGCCAATGGACTTAGATTTTGCAACCACGGCCACTCCTCAACAGATGAAAGACATGTTTACAGCTGAAAATATCCGTATGATTAACATGAATGGTGAACGGCATGGCACTATTACTGCCAGGATTAACGATAAAGAGAATTTTGAAGTAACCACCCTGAGGATAGATATGGTGACGGATGGCAGACATGCTGAGGTGGAGTTCACTACTGATTGGAAATTGGATGCTAATAGAAGAGATCTCACTATTAATTCTATGTTTTTAGGTACATAATAGAATTAAGCATATTCTTTCCAAACTGCAGTAGAAAGTACATTACTACATTACTAGCAGCGCCCTGCGGTTTTACCCGCGTTGTATCTTTTACTGTGGGAATTGGGATGAAAAAATAGCCTATAACGTTCCTGTTGAATGTGGCTATCAACTACAAAAAGAATTATTGAAATGGGATTGGTATAGCTTCTGAGATTAGTGTGTTCAAACAAACAAACTCTTCAGCTATATTATATTAGTATGGATGTCTTGGTGACGGTATCCACTCCAGAAGTTAATAGCCGCGTACCCACCTAGCGCACAGGCTCGCGCGGCAGCCTCGGTGGCCGGATCGCGAGCGATGGCTCCCGAGGCAGCCTCAGTAGTTTTGTTAAATTTACACGAGGCAGCCCTGCCATCATAAGTCCGCGTATATTCAGCTGCAGCTATTTTCCTAGCTTCGCGCGCGAGCCAAAACATAACCGTTCCCACCTAGCGCACAGCGCTCGCCGAGGCACCTTTGAGCGCGTCAATTTACCGACAACAGATGGCTCGGGGCCGAGCCGTGCTCAGCCGAGCAAACGCGCGCCCGAGGCAGCCCGAGGCACGTCCACACCAGCCGAGCATTTGGCTCGCGAGGCTGCCGCGCGAGCCTGTGCGCTAGATGGGTACGGGGCTATTGAATGTATTGGAATGGGGTTATAACAGACAGAGTAATTCAAGGGTTAAGTAAGACTAATTAATATTAACTGAAAGCAATAGTGGGTTGCCAGATATTGAATTCTTTTAATACAACATGATCAAAGGTAAAGATTATTTAACCAAATAATTTTATTTTAAATGTTTATTTCAGGTTTCGATGGTTCAGTTTACGATTACTTTTTTGGATATGAAGATTTACAAAAACGAAGGGTTGCTTTTGTTGGTGATGCAGACGTAAGAATTAAGGAAGATTACCTCAGAATTATGCGGTATTTCAGATTTTACGGTAAAATTGCTGAATCACCAGATAATCATGATACAGAGAATTTAAAAGTCATTAGAAATAATGTTGAAGGCTTAGAGAATATATCGGGCGAAAGAATATGGGTGGAACTGAAGAAATTACTGCAAGGAAACTTTGCTGGACCATTATTAAAAACTATTATTGATGTTGGAACTTCAAAATATATTGGTGAGTTCATTTAATTACAAGTGCCTAAAACTACCTATTTAACCACTTTTAGAGGAAAGAAACAAAACAGTGGAAACTTTCAGGCAATTATGATAATTCCTCATTCTAACTTATAGGTTTGCCAATATCTCCAAACATGGAAGAGTTGGATAGAGTGTTGAAAAGAACAGAAGGTCTGCAGTTACATCCTATGGCTTATCTAGCAGCACTTTTGAGGAATATTGACGAGGTTACAGTTCTCCATAGCAGGTTAAAGTTTTCTATTTACGACAGAGACATGACATACTTCATTGTGGAAAATAGAGATGATATACCTTCTGTGACCTCACCTCTGCTGTAAGTATCTTGTTTTTATAGTTGTATGATTGATTATCTTGCATTATATTTTTTTACATACTTATTTGTATACTATCAGTGCCCTGCGGTTTTACCCGCGATGTTCCTGTGACAATTTAGGCCCGAAAAGTATTCACAAACCTTCCTCTTGAATGTTCTTCTGCTTGTCTGAATGGAAAGCAGCCCATAAACATATTTTGCTCATGTTGATATGGTTCAAATTGAAATTATATGGAGTATGGAGGCAGACCCAAATATAATATTTCGTTTTTCAGGCCATACCAGAAATTAGTAATCAGTTCTAAAATAAAACAAAAAGACATACTGGCGTATGTCACCGAGGTTTTAAAATACAGAGGAGATAAAAATCTCTTAGAGCAATTCACTAGCTGGGAAGTGCCGAGATTTCCAATAAATGGCAAAATATTGAAAGATGCTGGCGTGCCTTCAGGGAAAATGTATGGACGAATAATAGAAAAATTAAAACATTTATGGGTAGAAAGCGAATTTAAAATGTCCCTAGATGAACTAGTTCAACAAATACCTAGTTTTATTGAGGAGTTTGAAGTCAAAAAGAAAAATAAAGACTAAAGCAAATTCTTCTTTTATTTATCCATGAGTGAAGTTCATTGATAATTATTAAATCTTAAACTTAACAAAATGATAAAATATTTGATTTATTAAAATAAGCAAAGCATAATATGTTAAATGCCTATGAAAATATATTTATAAGCATAGTTATTAGTTTACATATGAGTGATCTCAAGTTTTATTAAATAGCATAAATTATTAGATTTGTAACAATTTTTCTTTTGGTGGAGTATAAGGTTCGTATCTATTACAATCATCATCATCGTCCTTGTGTTCCAAGTAGCATCGTTTGCAGAACAAATATTGACATCCAAGGCACCTCAAAGTTGCATCCTCATTGCAAATCTCACAGAATGGTAACTCGTCATGTGTGTTGTGAGCATTTTCATTGTCGTGCAACAAGGCTTGAACTTTTATCTGTAATAAATAATTAATTAATATTCACATGGTTAGTTAGACCCAAAGTAAGCTTTAAGTTCTTAGCATGTGAATACATGACATGGTCATATTTATGTAATAAGTATTTTTTTGTGAACATTGACTCTTAGATGTTTAAATTTGTAATTTGCACATGAATGAATTATACAATAATGTACCTTTTCAATAATTTTTATCGCAGATGCTTCTTCATCGTCTGATTCACTATTTCTCTCTGTTTCTGGTATGAATGTTGAAGGCCCAGTGGTATTACTTCTTTCACCATCCTTTAGTTTCTGAACTCTGTTTGCAATGCTATCAATGACAATATTGAATTCTTCTTTATATTTACTATCTATTTGTGTTTGATCCAAATATTGCTTCATAAGATCATTAACTTGCTCTTGTTCTGTTTGGTGAGCATTTGTTTGTAGGACAGGCTGTAATGACAAAAATTTAACTTCTAAAACAGAATACTTAAGGCTTGTTTTATGGAGCAAAAGAGCAGGAAAAGGCAAAGTTATTTATTATTAAATGAAATTATAAAGTCGGTTAAATAAAAATGAATTTAATGCAATGGTTGACTTTCCTCCATTCTTATTATGTTAGAAGTCATGTGGGATAATTTGTGACAAATAATGATATGTACCTTTGTTTCTATAGGTATTTCAGGCACACCCTTCAACCGTGCCAGTCTTGCATATATCTCGGCATCAGAAATTGATGATGTTTCTCTTTTAATATTTTGTAATCGTTTAGCAATTTCATCATCAGTAGATTTCTTACTAGATTTGTCAGCCTTAAGATTCATTAACCTTTCTTGTATCTGATTATCTGTGGGATTCCCATCAGGTGCTTTACTTTTGTCTCCTAAATTGCTTGAACCAGCTATCCTCCTAAAAGAATGGGTTATCGGTAAAAACTTTTTTACACAATTCAATAACTTGCTTACTGTCTAATAACTTACTTGTAGTAGGCATCGGGAGGCACTATTGTAGTTTTACCTATATCTTCAGTACTTGTGGTGAGCAGCTTTTTACACTTTGGGCAAACCTAGAATTTGATATAAGTGTTATCAATTGAACAAGCTGAATCTAAGGAAGAGATCCTTCTGGTTCCATCATCATTTTCATGACTGATAATGATGATGACGGTTTATGACTATATTGCATAGATAAATCACAAGTCTATCTAGACACGCGGCAGCGTGTCAAGCCAAGTTCAAGCAAAGGAACGGCTAGCCAGCGCCGAGTGTAATATTACACGAACCATTTGGTGCCACTTTTGACCCTTCTATAACTCAAAACCTATTTAACGCAAACACATGAAACTTCGTGTGTTTAATTATATCCATTAGGACATCTAGAAACCTAAATTTCATGAAGCTAGCTCAAACGGTTATAAAGATATGAACGTCAGAAAGTCGTAAATTTTAGTATTGACTGACTGACTGACATATAGTACCTAAACCTAACCTACTTCCAGATGACCTAGAAGGATGGAATTTGGAATCTAGCTCGGTAATTGTGTGTAAGCGTAAGAAAAAATCTAAAAATATAAAATAGTTAAAAAATAGGGGGGGTCCCCATACAAAAAATATATTTTTTAATTGTAGCGTTGGAACCGTTACTAGCAGATATTTGAAACTATCCCAATATATGTATTATTATATTTGCTATTTAACTGCAATATAAACGTAAAGTTAAGTAAAAAAAATAAGTGGTGTCCCCATTCAAAAAAACTTAAATTTCGCGCTAAACAACCGGCCAACGGTGTGTCGTCGGCGGCGCGCGGTAGGTACTTATGTTATGACGCGGTCGGTCCACCGTCGCCCCAGCCAATCAGCGTCACGCTCTGATGAATAGTACACAATTATAAGCGGTAGCGATTTGGTAAAAATTTAGCGGGTCGGTTGGTTTATACCTGCATGGTAGTAAAGCGATGTATTATTATTGTTACCGATATAATGTATGTATTGACTAATTTAAGAATGCTGGTTGAACTCGCTCGCGCCTTGCACTTGTAGGCTAAGGATCACGAAGCGGTTTTCACCCGTGCCCGCCGCGGTTGCGGGCCCGCAGCCTTTGTAGAATACAGATATTTATGTAAAAACTTAAAGCACATTTCACGACGCGTTTTACGCCCGCGGCGTGTGCGATTGTTTGCGGGTCCCGCTGCTCCAGCGGTCATCTTGTACCGGCGGGCGCGGGTCGCGGTCCCGCAGCCGCGGCGGGTTGCACCCGCGAGTTCTGCGGTCGGTTGGCGGGCGACCGCGCGTGGACAGCGGGGGGCGGGGGGGGAGGTTAGAAATCCGACGCCATTTTGCAGTGACTTGTTATTACTCGTTGCGTAGTAGTTTCTGGTGTGTGTCCATGACGGTCTGGAACTCAACTGATCGTTTAACCGCCCGTCTTGCGATTATCAACCGCCAAGTTTGCGGGCGATAATCGCAACCGCGACGGCTGCGTAACCGCACAAAACTCCGGTCTCGTGAGTTTTGAAAATAAAACTCCATTCCGCCACCGCGGCGGGCACGGGTGAAAACCGCTTCGTGAGTCCTTACTCGTACGCGGGGGCAGCGCGCGGCTCACAAGCGCTATACGATACAATTTAAAATGCGAACGAACCAAAGTACCTATGCAGCGGAAACGCAAGAAAAAACAATAAATATCAATACCTAGTTTTCTTTACAAAAAGTAATGATATCCCACCAAAAACATAAATGTAAAAAAGGAGAGCCAAGTTCAATACAAAAATTATGCATGGCTATGGGCTTCGCTGCAAAAAGAATGGAGATCTAAATGAGGGCCAAGTTCTAGGCAATATCTCAATATGTATTTATAGGAACAAAATAACATTATGAACAAGTATTAAACTCTATTTCTTCTCTTTATTCGATACCTATGACAATTGCTGTTATTTAAAAATGTGAGATCTTAAAGTGGGTTAGATTTAACTTGGCCAGTTTGTTGTTATATGTTGAATAACTTTATAAAATGACTGCTGTAATGAAAACTGGTCAAGTCAAATCTAACTCACTTTAAGATCTCACATTTTTAAATAACAGCAATTGTCATAGGTATCGAATAAAGAGAAGAAATAGAGTTTAATACTTGTTCATAATGTTATTTTGTTCCTATAAATACATATTGAGATATTGCCTAGAACTTGGCCCTCATTTAGATCTCCATTCTTTTTGCAGCGAAGCCCATAGCCATGCATAATTTTTGTATTGAACTTGGCTCTCCTTTTTTACATTTATGTTTTTGGTGGGATACAACTTATCAGCAGAATTGAACGAAACCAACACTATTATATTTTTCCATATACCTACTTATTGAAAATTTCCTTTTATGTTGAACTTGTACTTGTTGAACTGGGAACATTGTAATAGGTACACAGAAAAATAATTCAATATTGGAGTGATATTTTAATAATGGAATATTATCTTAAATCTAATGGGAAGTAGAATCAATTTTATTTTACAAGATTTGATTACAAATATGACTGCGAGACAGGCGGAGTTACTTAAAATCTTAGAAAGAACGTAAACAAATACTAACCTTAGATTCTGCATTTAGTTTTGGTACGAAGGCTTTATTACATAGACAGTTAGAACAATAACTGAACCCGCAACTCGGGCAACCTTTCTGGAAGAATAATACATCACATTTTAGTGGAAATGAACTTAATAATTCCTTCTACAAAATTTATTGGTTCGTAAAGTACCTCTTTCCGCAAGACAGAGAATGCTTTAGCACACGAATTACATGGCATTGTTTCCCACTAATTCGTGTTCTGCACAATTGAAGAATGAAATAAAATTTTGTTATTAGTTTTTAATTTTTTTAGATTCTTTCAGAGTTCACAGCTGTTTTTTTTCGTAAATAAATATTGAATTGCTTTTGCTACGGTTTTTTTCCCATTTTTCCTGAACAACTGTCAAATGTGTCATTAGTGTCACTACTACTTTTTGACGTTGACAGCATTACTTTTGAAGAGTATGCTCTGGATTTAATAAACAAGTCCTTGGTGTTCGTTTATTGACGACTGGGTGATCGATTTTTTGATAGAATTTCAAAATAGGTTAAATAGGTTACCGAAAGCATCGTCTGAGTGGAATCGCACCCACTAGCCTGGCCAACCAAATCATCCCTTACTGACTAAATAGGACAAGACACAGGAAGCTGTACCTATGTGTAAATAAATGATACTGAGTGGTAAGCTTAGTAGGTCCTACTCCATCTGGGAAAACTTGAAATAAAATATTCCAACAATCAACCAACAGACTATTGATATATTTTTTTATATGTACCCATAGATTTAATTTACAAATAAAGTCCTTGTATGTACTACCTACCTATCTATTTAGATTTTAGATTATTATCTTGTCATATTTGGTCGCTGTCGTTGAACTAGAGGAGCAGATATTACCTACCTAGTTAAAGTATTTTTTAACAATAACAGAGTAGGTACCTATATTTTTAAAGTTACTATTTACACATAAAATAATAAATGATAATACACTTGTTACGGACAAATAAAAAAACAGGCACAGTCTCAGAGTACTTTTTTATATAATGGAAGGCACAGTTCACAGAACTGCACAGCACAGTTATTTTACTTTTAATTCACTTCACTTAAAAGTCACTGTAATCCGGGAAGCAGTAAAAGCCCCTTGTGAGCCCCTTCTAACATAGTTCTTGGGGCAATTGTCTCCAGCTCCTCTTATACCGTATCTATTCTGCAGTTCAACTTCTGGTTCCTTTTTCGAACCAACCAGAACTCAACGCGTCTTCTCATAGTCGTATTCTCTAAATATTATCTTCCAAGAATCTTCAGAGCATCTCTTATTTAGAGCCTTTGCGCTAATACCGATAATAAACAGCAACAATGCAAAATAAATTAGGTAGTACTAATGTTTGTTTCAACATGATTGGTTTGGGTTTTCCTGTGTGTTCTCGTTTGGAATCGTAAGATGTCAGTCATCTTACGATTCCAAATGGGCGATTGGGGGCGATTGGTCGTGAGGATATTTTTATTTTCTATGGTAGTTACCTACTAACTCACAGTAAAGATAGAGATAACCATTTTTAACCGACGTGACGTCAAAAGCCGAAGGATATCATAGATATTAAGTACATGAAATAATGGTCCTGTGAATGGTTTTTCAATCGTTTATTTTCGTCTCAGAATACAGAAGTACCTACAGAACCCGTGAACGCGCCTAATACTGTAGCTACTCAAACTAGCCTTAAATAGTGTAGTTTTATGCGCAACCGATCAGTCACTTTGTGACCGTCGGAACGCGCTAACGTGTTTTACCCGTGACCAATTTCACGAAACTATGCCGTCTTGTGTCGTTCCTACCTGTAAAAATGCAGTGGGTCTGAAAAAGAAACGGGAAGGGATCACATTTCACGTGTAAGTATCGCATTTAGGTATCGTCTTATTTAAATATTTAATTATTTTCTCAGATTTCAATTGTCATATAGAGTGATGCGTCAATCTATGTTAGTGTTGCCAATATAAGAGTTTTGATTTACCCTTCTTTTTATTACCTTTTGAGGGATTTCATTCGTTGTAGAATATTAATAAGTAATATAATAAAAATTAACCAACTTGAAAAAAGAAAGTATAAAGCGTAAGTGCGGCTCGTATGTACCTAACCTAACAATCCTATTAAATAGTATGTTAGTCTATAGGTTTCTAAAAAAAATTTTGGTGTGCGTGTGAGGGAGAAGGGGAGAGGGGGAGCGGGTATAAAATTATGTTTCTATATTAGCCATCTTAAATTTTAGCTTCCCTGCTGATGAGGAAAGGAAAGCGGTGTGGACAAAAATTATACAAAGAGCACGGCTGGAACAGTTCTGGAAACCATCGAAGCGAAGCGTAGTTTGCTCGATGCATTTTGACTTAAGTAATTATTCTTTTTTTATGTAACTCTTGTACCTAGCTGTAAGTTTTCCGAATACTTTAAAATAAAATAAATAAAAACATATAAAGTTTTTCCATCACCCGTTAAAAGTGTGCAAACATCCACCTTAACACCGTGTTTTATTTAATATACCTATCTATTTCTTGAGATAATCAGGTAGGTACATAGTTATATAGAAAAGGACAATTTTTATTCTATTAACATATTACCTCCAAAACTACCAAAATTTACCCCAAAAATGTGCAAATAATGCGAGAGCTAACAACACTACGCGGGGGACTTTGTTCTGTTTTTGGACACAGCGTGTAGCTTGTAAATACATTTGAATGCTCCTTCTGGTAGGTACTTCTGTATTCTGAGATTTTCGTCATCAAAATATGATATTTATTTCCATATAAACAATGTCAAAACTACCATCTGCCTCCTGCCACTTGGCTACCTAAGCTAGTACGAGTAGTAACATGGACTTATTATTATGTCCATGAGTAGTAAAGATAGATGATTGGGAATGGCTGTGCTGCCATCTTTGCCGATTGTTAGTAATAGTTTTCCCCATGGTAGTGACATACTTTATGAAGATAATTAAATGATTCACCCGGTTCTTACCGGATGACGTGGAACCTGATCTGAAGGTTATTTTTATTGTTTTAACTTTAGATAAATTGTTATTGATCGAAGAATTTAAATAAAAACTATGAGTAGGTATGTAGGTTGTTAGCCTCTAGATGTGAAACGAAAAATAGGCTCTAATTTACACTCGTGGCGATAGGCATTAAGTAATAACCCACCGATATCCAATTTTGATGATACGATTCCTTGAGTTTGATTTGACTGGTATTGTTAAGCAACTCGTTGCTCGATCTCTACTTGGATGGATGGCATGGCACATAGTGGCATTTCTGTCTGAGCGCTACCGTGCTTCTGAAATCAGGCTAAGCAGTCGGTGCCGGTTGTTTCAATCGATAGACGATCTCGGAGGCCTTTAGGCGGTCTAAAAACTTCGACAGGTAGGTGGGTAAGTGGCCCTTACCTACCTAACTCAAACTAACGAACTACTAGTATGATTTTATAAAGTTGGTACTAGGTATCAAGGTATCTACTAAGAGTACTCGGCGGTGGGAGTTTAGCCGGTTGAAGAAACGGAGAGAGGGCAATGCATTCAGGAACTCAACCGTCCACCCCGGGGGAGTGGACGGGATATGACGAACTCCACCCGGCGCAAAAACCTGACTGAGATATGGGTGCCGGCTAAACCCCACTGTGCCACCAACTGTATGTACCTATATTGGTACAGCCGCGGGTATCCATTTGGCGTCTGTGATAGTTATCATAAACCTGCCTTCTGCCTTAGGTAGGCCACTCCGAAACTGAACATTGGCTAATTATCACGCCCAAGTATAATATGTCAACATTAGTTAACTGATTAATACGGGCGGTAGGTATTAATCAACTGCCTAATGTTGACCCATTGTCAGTGTCGTAACTAGTATAAAGTCCCAATTTTAGCGTTTCTATCACGAACCACGATTAGACCTCGGTTTTTGTGAATAACTTATGAAGTATTGATCTCAGTTTAGCTCGTTAACTAGGATCTTCTTTATCGAGTGGATGGTCAACCTGACTAGGATTAAGTTGGGTGATTGAGTTCAGTTGCAACGGGGAAATTAGGGCTGTTATCTGGGATCATAGGTCCCGGATCTGTACTTAACCAATACGGAAACTATTGTTTTAACATTTGTTGACATTTTGATTAAGCCGCTGAATGCTGCTAGTTAGAGATATAACCTCGGAAGAGCGAAGTACTTACTGCGTGTTACTCTATTTCGTAGAAGTAGGTACCTACCTAATAGATAGTAAGAAGGAACGTGTTATCGCCTCTTCTTGTGATGTGTCTATTATATTGTTCTTGGTTAGTTTACTGTAAATTGTTTGTCATTTCGCTGATTTTAACAATAAACCCAGGGATCATGCTAATCATTATACTAAGGTGCTGTTCGAATGAATTTGTTGAGGGACACTGCCGTCCATTAGGTACGTCTTAATACCATTCATTACTCTGTATCATTAGTAACATCTATTTACGGTACGTTCACACGGCGTCGGTTTCGCTACCGAATCAGTTTTTTACAGGATTCGTTTTACCGTGGTTTAAGTGGCAACAGTATTTCAATTAATGAGTTCACACATGTATTCAGTTTCAAGACACGGCAAAAAAACTTGCTAAGTAGTCGGCTGCGGAAAGATTTGTTTTGTTTTTGTAAACAATGAAGAACTTGCGACTTAATTAGATACAATCTGCTTAATAACTGGTTTGAAATGTTGTCGACATTTATTTACATTATGCACGACCGGGGGTGTTGGCGGTCGACCACTTTTAGGCGAAAATATCGATGAAGGTAATACTCGTAGTATAAAGAGGTGTAGGTGTAGGTGTACCTAAAGGTGGACGCACACTTATCCGAGTTTGACACGTCGAAAGAATATAACGAAACTTATTTAAAAATTCTTATGAAACCTCGCACACTTGTCTATATCGAATCGGAAAATCGTCAGAAGGCGTGGCTGACGCGGACGACTCGCCCGATGCACGTTGTTTTGTCGTACGCATTCTATCAATTAGTGATAGAATGCGATACTACTTTCGGCGTGGACGATTCTTTCGGCGCGTTCGATGCGGATAGGTGTGCGAGATCGCCTTGACTTGATAAAATAATATGGTCTCCGATCAACTTTCTAGACTTATGTATAATTAAATGAATAAACAAATAACTGATTAAGTTTTTAAATAATTTATTTATAAACAGTTGCATAAAGTCAAATTGCGTTATTTATATTAAAACTCAACTAAAATCAGTAAATCTTATTTAAGTATGACTTTATTTTATTTATAAGTATTAGTCGCTAGATTAATTAAAATGCTTAGCTTACAAGTACTGCACATTGATGAAGAGAGAATAACTACTTAAAATAAAATATATCATAATACGAAGAACATACCTACTTGGATAGTAATATGCTACCTCAAGAGCTGACATTATTGTTACAACATGTTTCTCTGATTTATAAGAACCCCTTTCGGCCTGGGCCAACTACTTATCCATGTCAATCGATCATCTATAAAGATATGAGGATTATAAATCTCGGAAGATAAAGTTTTGACATATTTTTTTCTTAAGATTTTACAATAAAACTGTGAAATGCTTAATCGTTATTGGGAGTCACCGTCATTAATTATTATTAGATACCAACAACAAGACACCAACACGTCTGAATTTAGAATCCGAATCACATTTCACAATTAATAATCAGGGAAGCAGTAGTTTCCTCTTCTGACTTGTCCAGCCGGGCAGTTGTTACCAGCTCCTCGGATATTGAATCTGTTCTCGATGGTCGGAAGGTCAGGTTTGATGGTGGCGGCGTGGGCCGGGGGCGCAGGCCTGGCGCGGCCCGTGTCCTGCTCTCTGAAGGTGATGCTGCCTGCGTCCCGGCTTTTGGCCGCTATCGGCTTGCACGCGCCCCATCCGACCAGGCAGACGAAAAACAGACACACGTACAACTTGTCACAGTACATGTTGCCACGCGACTGAACCAGTGTGATGAACAGTATTGAAATGAACACACAAATGACCACCTTCGGCGCAGTGTCAGGATTTATATAGTTGGCTATACAGTTTGTGGCGCGTGTGAATCATTCGTTAGGTTTATACTTTATCCTTACCATATTACTGTGACCCT
Source organism: Cyclophora albipunctata (assembly GCA_963082685.1). Classification (NCBI taxonomy): domain Eukaryota; kingdom Metazoa; phylum Arthropoda; class Insecta; order Lepidoptera; family Geometridae; genus Cyclophora; species Cyclophora albipunctata. Next base: position 7,088,490 of record OY720129.1, on the reverse strand, counting down.
ATATTTTATCACACGTCATTGTGACGCAGTGAAGTTTTAGTGGCCAGTCCTAGCAGAGGGCGGGATATGTCCTGAGATAGATATATCTCATATGACCACAGAAAATTTGGCTTTTTATTATATTGGGAGGTTCATTTCTACATAAAAAGCGAAGAGTTTGTTTTTGTTTCTGTATTCGAACGCGGGAATCTCGGCAAAACAATTCTGTTTTTTTTAATAGTACCTACCTAAGTTATAGGATAGTCACGGCTATTTCTCATCCCGAAGTTTTTACAATTCTTACGGGAAAAATAACGTACAAGCGCTACTGTTGGAACCATGGATAAAACTATTTCGATATTTGTGTGTCACATATAAACCTGCGTAGTTCTGAACTATTTATATTTACACCCGCATTAGTAATATGTTTGATTAATAATTATTACAACTTATTACTTCAGCCAGACACATTTCAATTACTGGGGAAACAGTAAGGTCCTCTCCTGAGGTAACCGTACGGACAGTTGCTCCCAGATCCACGGATACTGAATCTATCTTCAATCGTTGGTGTTTCGGTAGTGACACCACTGTAGGCTGGTTGCACAGGATTAGAGGGTAGGTATCCATATCCATATTCAGGCATGTCCTGGTCTCTAAAGATGATGCTGCCGTCGCCTCTAGCCTGGGGCATGCTGACAGCCCACCCGACCAAACTGACTAACAAAAACACGAACAACTTATCACAATCCATATTGGTTCTTCTTTGAGTCGAGGTGTGTTAGTGACTGATTGTGGATAATTATAAGCAAGTGTGAGTGACCGCCTCAGTTGCGTTCAGATTTATAACTGAATACGGAATAAAAATATGAATAAATTGTGTAGCTTTAGTGTTATCTTAACTATGGCCTTATGGCCCTATTTGAAGATAACAATATGATTCATATTAAACGCTCTATTTTCTTAACATAAAATAACTTAAACTTAAAGAAAACTTATTTTTTTTCTATTGCAACATTTTTAAACTGAGAAAAATTCCTATGCGTGTGTAATATGATAGAGTTTATAATTTTAGTTTATTTTTTGATATTGTGATAGTTATCATAGCATACTAGACCTACCCTTAGAGATAAAGAGTAATCCTACAGTTTCTGTATTATTCTATTGGTGCAAATCGCATGAAAATCCGTGCAGTGGTTTAAAGCCTTATCGCAAACAAACAGATAAATGAAGTAAAAGCCTGAAAGTAAAAATATAAGGAATAATATACAAAATAAAACAAGAACTAGGTTCATCTAAGGTGTCTAATTAATAACCGATAACACAATGACGAAAATTAATAGGTACACATTGTAATTCTTAATAGGTATGTATGTTGTAATTCACAATTTCCTTAATACAATATTTAATACGAGACCAATATATAAGGAAAATACTAAGTAGCGTAGTACCTAAAGTAGTTACATAATGATCTTAACACTATGGTAGGTAACTAATAATTACTTGTTATAACAACAAATTTCATTAAATATCACAGACGTTAGTAGGTAACACAGATTACAACCAATTTCAATTCATAAATCGCTCAACCAATGACCAATGATTGGCTAATCTTAATATCGAATCGCCTCTTTGACATGAGACAACTAGGACCCAACTTAAAGTGCCCTCTAAAGCTTAGTAGCCAACAAAGCTTTTCAAGGCCCAGCTGTACGTCATTTAACGTGCACAATGGATAGCATCGTTAAGTCGAAATCTCTGAAAACTTATCGATGCGTACGAAAGGTAACAAAAATCACATGAACTGACATTTCACTTAGTAATCGTAGTCTGGGAAGCAGAAGTCTCCTCTCCTGAGGTAACCAGAGGGGGTAACCAGAGGGGGCAGTTGCCACCGTTTGCTTTAAAACCATCTCTGTTCTCGAGTTTTGGTGTCTCGGGGTTAGTAGGGGCGAGATGGGTCGGCGGCGCAGGCCTGGCGATCCCTGCGTCCTGCTCTCTGAAGGTGATGCTGCCTACGTCCTGACCCTTGGGTGACAGCGGCTTGCACGCGCCCCACCCGACCAGGCAGACGAACAACAGACACACGAACAACTTGTCACAATACATCTTGAAACGCGACTGACCTTGGGTAAGTATAAGTAATGCACTGTGTTCCAATGAACTCACTATGACTGCGTTTTGCGTTGTGTCAGGGTTTATAAAGGGATTGTTATTGTCATAGGTATAAAATGATGACGAAGACTAAACGACACGGTAACGTATGTTTTACCTACTGAATACCGAAGTACTTACTTCGTTCTATGTTTCGCGGTTTTATCCATAGAACTTCTGAACTTTGAACGAAGTGAGGTTTCTATGTCTATGGTTTTAACGGTAATTGGATGCCATCTTATTTATTTAAAGCATATAGCTTTAGTAGCATTTGTAATTATTTTGTAATACTTATTTTTCTTTCCTAAAGCTTTTTACCCATTGCATTGTATCTCAATATGAGTGGATAATTGAAGGTATATACTTAGGAATGTGACGGGAAGAAATTCGATAATCAATTGCAACTTACTCATACCTACTCATAGTGCAAAAGTATATTTAACCGCAGAGGGTAACTCGAGACGACAATGTTACATCACTATTGACGTCATATATTCGTCACACTCCTTCTCGAGTGGTCATGGACAGTATTTGTTTTCATACTATATTTTATTCTTTACTAGCGGCCCCCATCGGTTTGACCCGCGTTGTAACAGTTTCCTGTCATTTTTACTGTAGGTATAAAAACGTCTAATGACGCTGACAAAAAGTATCAGCCAATTTGGTTCAGCCGTTCTCATGGTAGAGCGTGACCATGGTAAATAGGATTATTTTATTTATCTACACATACATACCTCCAGCAACTAACAGTAGGGAAGTGGTCCAGGATAGGGAGTATGAAAACAGAGGCCTCTGAGCAGCTGTGGCACACAAAAGTCTGATAAAAATATGGCTATCTGGTAGGTGAGTGCGTGCCGTGTAGCCGATCTTCTTATCAGCTAGCGGATCGGCCTGTGCACTGATTTCAAGCGTTCAAACGTAGTTACGAATTAAAGTCAAATATTTTTTATTCAGTTTCGGATCCAGAGAGGCTCTTCTTACGTACCACCATTTGAACAATCACATTGTCTCTTGTCAGTCCATTTGTCAGTATGCACTCTCTAGTCTTACAAATAAACAAGTGAGACGTCTTGTCTCTAGGGGTCCTTCATATGTTTTGATAGACCAGAAGACAGTCTAACTACAGTCTTGACTAGATTTTAGCTCAGGCTTCTGGGTCAGTTTGGCTCAGTAACATGGTTGGAGAAGAGATGTCATGATTACAAAAACCTCCTTTTTGAAGCGGGTTAAAAGAGGCGGCATTTAGGAAATAGAGGGAATAATAATGTATTATAATGCATTCCCATTTTTAGTATTCGTATAATTCGTAACGTTTTTGGCTCTGCAACATTTACTAGAAGTAATGTTTTTATTATTTTCATTAAATGTACGCATTTATGAAGGTTTCTTCTTAGAAGTTGTCGATACCATCAACTTTCAAAGCTTATTAACGACTTCTAGTGAAATGGGAATAAATTATAAGGATAAATAAATGTTGTGTAATAATTTATTTACAGTTAGCTGACATTTTCTTGTTTTAATAAATATTTTTACATGTTTGATCAAAATTATAAGCTAATTTATTTATCTCGTAAAAAATAATAGTGATTCGCCTTACAACTTAAAATAAACTTTTTAAAATATCTTTAGAATATTATTGGTGTAGTTTTATTAATTTTACTGTTATACAGAATCTTGTTACATAATAGCGTAACAACATAATATTGTTATTCATAATATTATTATAATAACAGAATGTAGATATGTATTAGCATAATATACCTATTAACATAATGGCACAACATAGTATAATTCGTCGGTACATAACTTAATAACACAGATTAAATGGAAGATATCTTAATGTATACCAAAGGTGCCTCATGCAGTTAAAACATAGTAAAAAACACTAACGGTAGTCCAGCTTATGGTGGTGGAGGAGTCAAGGTTGCATCTACATTTTAACAACAAAAGAAACCATCAACAACCCGCACGTTTGACTTTAAAGGCAGAAGCACTCAGTTATAACTTGTTCATTTAACTGTAGTCAGGGAAGCAGTAGTCTCCTCTCCTCACGTAACCACTCGGACAGTTAGAACCAGATGGTCGGATACTGAATCTGTCCTCGATTATCGGGAGGTCAGGTTTGATGGTGGCGACGTGAGTCGGGGGCGCAGGCCTGGCGGGGCCCGCGTCCTGCTCTCTGAAGGTGATGCTGCCTGCGTCCTGACTCTTGGGCGACAGCGGTATGCACGCGCCCCACCCGACCAGGCAGACGAACAACAGACACACGAACAACTTGTCACAATACATCTTGAAACGCGACTGAGGAAATAAAATCAGTGTCGAATTGAGCACACGAATGACCACCTTCTGTTAAGCGTCAGGATTTATATATGAATTCTACTCGTAGAGTGTGTGAATCACTTGTAAGGTAAGTTTGATGTTATCCTTTTCAGAGCTACTTCTAAGGCCCTATGTTTTATAATTTGTTATTTTTGCCGATGACTAGACGTGACTGCGGCCGTGACCACGGGCGTGACCGTGGTCGTTGGTAAGTTGCTCGATACAGCGTACTTACTGTTGTAATATAATTATTCGCCCCATGGCAGGCAAGCGCAATAATTTCTCCTTATCATCTTGAACGTTGCTTTTGCTCTGATTGGGACTTTTAGGTTTTTCTTAAGGTCATTGCTCCTATATTGTGACCTTACCTACTTACTTCCTCGAACTTTGAACTATTTGAAACGTTAAAACGAACTAGATAGGTAACTATTTAACCGCAAAGGGTAATCCAGGTTGGCCATGCTACGACACGATCGCACGTCATACATTCGTCACATCGCTCTAATACAATATTTCGATACTTATAATGCTTTATTTAAATTATTAAGCCATAAAGTGAAAAAAAACTACCCTACACTATACAGAAAATTACTCCCCTGTTAAAAGGGCTATCCCCTGTTAGGCGTTGAATTTCGCAAAATCCTTTCTTAATGCTCACTTAGGTGATGAAAGAAACTCAAAAACCAAATTTCAAGTTTCTAGATACAGCAGTTTCGGCTGTGCGTTGATATATAGGTACGTCAGTTTGTCAGGCAATCAGTCAGTCAGGCAATCAGTCAGTCAGGCAATCAGTCAGTCAGCCTTTTATCTATACTAATATTATAAAGCTGAAGAGTTTGTTTTGTTTGTTTGTTTGTTTGTTTGTTTAAACGCGCTAATCTCAGAAACTACTGAACCGATTTGAATAATTCTTTCACTGTTAGATAGTCTATTTATCGAGGAAGGCTATAGGCTACATTTTATCCCGGATTTCCTACGGGAACGGGCACAACGCGGGTAAAACCGCGGGGCGCTGCTATGTATATATAATACTAGCGGGATAAAATGTAGCCTATAGCCTTCCTCGATAAATAGACTATCTAACAGTGAAAGAATTATTCAAATCGGTTCAGTAGTTTCTGAGATTAGCGCGTTTAAACAAACAAACAAACAAACAAACAAAACAAACTCTTCAGCTTTATAATATTAGTATAGATATATTTTACATCGATATCTTTTATTCTGTTATCACTATGGGATAAACTTTGTTGTCTTCCGATTTTTAACAGAAAATCTTGATTACCCGAAAAGAAACGAGAGTCAGTCGCATTCGTAATTATGTATTGCATTTTTCAACATATGGCGAAAAAGGTTTAAAGTATTTAACAGACAAACTGCGCACATTTTATTACTCATCAACTTGATTTTTGGGGAAACAGAATTGTCCTCTTCGGACCGTCCCCAGCGGACAGCCTGCGTCCGCGATAACACTTTTGAACTTTAAGTCAGGCACATTAGAGACGTGGGTACTGGGTTCCACGTGGAAACATCCCGATGATCTCAAAGCTTGAACCGAAACCGGCTGCGAGACACTCCATCCAACCACCCCGACCACTAACAAACACACTAACTTATCACAATACATGTTGATTATACTAAGACAGAAAAAAAACACGAAATAAAATAACTTAGGTTGTATTCAGACTATTGTGTGGTGAAGAGTGAGAGTCCGTTTCGAATTATAAGGATTTTTATAACGTGTTTTTTGTTGCATCACTGTGTGGTAAAATATTATTTATGCACAACTCGATATAGACCTTATAGTAGTATAGGGTAAACTTATAGGGTAAATACATATTGGACAATCCTCTTGTAAGTATTAAAAGCCTTTTTTACTTAAACAAATAATTAAATTATACTTTACACACTTTTAACTGTACGTGATAACTTGTTATTCCAGTACATATTTTTTTGTAAATTGTGGTTATTTTTTAAAGAAGTAAAATACTTAAAAACGCAAAAATTAAGAAAATAAAATAAAAGACGATTATACAAACGAAAGTTCTTTGAACTAATGAAAGCTATATAGTGCAATAATAAATATTTAATATATTTTTGTACTATAATACAATAAAGCTACAATAATTTTTGTTTGCTTGAATTCGCTAATCTCTATATATGTATAATCTGTATATCTGTATTGGATAGCCACATTCAAGGGGAATGTTATAGGCTATTATTCATCCTGGAATTCCCACGAGAACGGGTACAACGCGGGTAAAATCGCGTGGCGGTGCAAGTCTTTCACATATAGTTACTACCATTTTAATCTTTTAAATTCCAAGTTGTCAAATACACCAAATAATGTTCCGACTAGTCTTAAATTACCTTGTAAAGTAAAGTGAAGTATTAGCATGTAATGTCGCACTGCTAGGCAAAGGCCTCTCATCTCACTGAAGATATCAGTACAGTGAGGAGGATTAGGCGTAAAGAGCCATGTTACATGAAACATTTTCAAATTACTTTGTTGCAGGATAATTTGAACCGAATTAATGATATAACAAAACATCACACGCATTTCACAAATCGATGTTTAACTACATTCTACTTGTTAACCGAACCATTAACGAAGTGGAAAACCTAAAAATATGCTTGATGGGTTTTCCTAGACATAAAAAATGTGGGAAAACCCATTTAGCGTTCTTAGCCGCGCCATTAGGTATCACACGACCACCTACATACCTCTACCTACCTAGGTAACAACAATAATCTAAAAGCAATATTAAATTAAGCCCCAATTTGACCATTACTACTGAACTCGATCAGTAAAACGTAGTCACGAGTTAAACTGAGATTAAAACTTTACAATTGAGCTCACTTGACCTTGGTTCAAGATAGAAGCGGTGAATTTGGATCTAAGAATACCCTGTGAGAGTACAGTTCAGGATTTTGAGTACGGGGTCTGGTGAGAACTTTATAGGACTTTGCTTTGGCTTGACCCTAGCAATTGTAGGCATGCCTAGAAAACTAGTAATTGTAAAAGAAACATAATTATTTTTGTTTTGAGACCTCCGTTTAAATTAGTTTGGCGTGAGTTCGAGCCCCTAAGGCCCCCTGGAGTCGTCACTAGGACAGTGACGACTCCAGGGGTAAGATCCGACGTAGAGCGAAGGTAAATATAGGTATCAGTACAATGAGTAGGACGAGGATTAATTACAGCCTTCTCAGTTACTCATTATGAATATCTCCTATGTATTCAAAGTTTTATAATGGTACTTAATAAGTTTTTCTGTCAATCTGTTTAGGTTTCTTGAAAGTACCATTAATGAAGTATGTAGTTAAATATACTCAAGATCGAACAAAGGGCATAGTTTTTAACTGGTAATTCCTAACGAGAATGTGAATTCGCGGGAAATAGCTAGGCCTTAGCTAAGTAGAACCTTAAAAGAAAACAAATCAAATATGTATATAAAAACCATGTATTTAATAAAAGGTATAAATTAATAACAGACTAATATCACATTTAAAGTGGTCGTTTCTATAATGTTTGTTTAAGTTCTATACACTAAATACAAAATAACATTTTCATCACTGATTTACAAATGGGACTTTGGAGCTCCATAGGAGCTTTTGAGCTTAATGATGGTACCGCAGGCGATGAACGTCGAAGCTTTTTAGGTAGTAGTTGATTTTTTCTTGATTTTCTTTGATTTTATGGGTTTAATAATCACTGTCCGGGAAGCAATATCCTCCCCTCTTAACGTAACCAGAAGGGCAGGATCCCACTGATATACCGGCACGTTCTTCATATGCCTTGGTGACTTCCGGAGTTGAGCCGATGACAGCTGGCGGGGCAGGTGCAGGTGACGTCACATCGTTGACAAAAGCAACAGGGGAATCCACTGGAAGTACTCGGGACTCCACCACGGCGATGGCGAGTAGGAAAACGATCCCAACGAACACGGTCGAATAAGACATTTTGTTTATTAAAATAAACTTCCTAGTCCTTCTGACTTGCACGTGCCGTTGTTGGCGCTTGAGTGTGATCTTTTTGTCATTGACTACACGTTATATATTAATGGAGTCAAGTTTTTCCTCGTTGTTAATGAGACGTCTTTCCCCAATCCGGTGCGTCGGCGCCTGATTCACCATAATGACGGTAGCAAAACGCAAAACTTGAACTTAAGTTGGACAGTTTTTATTTTAGTTTAGAAAATATTCAAGAATATAAATATCAATGAATAATTTAGCATACGAGTGTCTGATTTGGTTATATTATGATATTTTCCTCAATATTGCATCTCGTGGTAATTGATATGTTAAATAGCAATGCTTTTTTCCTTGAAGTGATATAAATAATTAGAAAATTATACTTGCATACTTTTATCACCTGTGAGGCCAATAAATGTGTAAGTACTACTAGAATTAATCTGTTATTTCCATTTGGAATACCTAATTAAATTAGTTATAATATTTACCCAAATAATTTATATTATACTAGGTACTTGTGAAAGGCTGAAGCTTTTTACCATCTGCGCGTATCATTTTCTCGAATTGTTATTAACAGGACTTTTTCAAAGGTTCCGGGAATGTGGCAAATAAGTGCTTTTAACTGCACACCCATAATTATTTATATCATCAAGTTGTTGGATTCCCGGAAGACGTTTAACAAAACAATTTTGTGCAATCAGAAGCATGCTTGTGAAGTTTTTTACGGTATAAAATTACGTAATTTGGTACAAGGACGTGTATTAGCTGAGATGCAATCAGGACTTATTTACATTTTGGGAAACACACGGGTGAATAATCGTTCACATACATTCACCGGTCCTAACGAAATAACAATTAGGTGCATAATTAGCTTATTTTATTATCATAAATGGGAACACCTTTGGTTACATCTGTAGTGTGCCTGTTCCCGTAGGAATTACAGGATAAAATAAACTATTGTCTAACTGCCAAATCATGTAGGCCGTTTAAGGTTAAGCAAGCCCGTCAAAAAATCAAACTAGATTTAACAAAAATGTTTTTTTTACGCTATTTAATAGACGAGCAATGCACTTCTGCTTTACTATCGTTCAATGCAATATAGTTCTGCAGCGATAGATCTGATCTGATATGATCGATCTGATCTGAAAGATCTGATATGATCGATAGATCTATGATAGCAGATTAATAACCCATAGTAATTAATTTGCTATCATGGATCTATCAATCATTTACGTATATTAAAGTATCTTACTAATTTTCCTTAAGGAAAGACACATTACATTGATGCGTAATGATCATCTGCTTTAAGTGTGATCAAGAGATGTTGGAAGCACTTTGGTCAAGTAAAACAAAATGTTTCCATTATTTGATACAAAGTACCTAAATATATGGTATTCACATTCAAGAATATGTTTATTGGCTATTTTTCATCCCGGGAACGGGTACAATAAATCACGCGGTGCGGCTGGTCTGTAATAAACTTATTAACACGTTAATTTGGGCCAATGAAATCTCATGGTGGGTATAGAATATTTCACATATTTAATCTTAGTTATATTTGTATTCGGGCAAAAGCAAAATAGATACGTCATCGACTCTAGAACTATGTCGCTTTCTAACTTTTAAAAAGGTTTATCCCAGTCAACATCATTTATTAAATTATATATCATGTGTCAGGTAAAACCATCTACTTATTTGCATAATGTAATGAATCTTGTTCTATATCTTACTAACAGCGCCCCGCGGTTTTATCCGCGTTTGCTCGTTTCTGTCAATATTTCGGGATAAAAAATATAGCCTAGGTCTCCCCATTGAATTTGGCTATGCATTACAAAAATAATCATTGAAATCGGATTGTTAGGTCCTGAGATTAATGCGTTCAAACAAACAAAAAAACAAGCTCTCCACCTTTATAATAGTACTAGCGACGTCCCGCGGTTTTACCCGCGTAGTGCCCGTTCCCGTGGGAATTTCTAAATAAAAAATATCATAAAACCATTCCGTTGAATGTGGCTTTCCATTACAATAATAATTATTTAAATTGGACCGGCAGTTCCTGAGATTAGCCCTTACAAACAAACTATGTTAGAAACTTTACCTCTTTAAAATATTACTACGATATTTAATATAACTCGTAGCTGCGCCCCGCGGTTTCACCCGCAGCGCGGGGGCGCTGCGGGTGAAACCGTGGGAATTCCCGTGGGAATTATGAGATTTTTATTCCTTATTTTTTCTTATATAAAAACCTTGTTCTGACAATAAGGAACATATTAAAAAAAGAATCATCCAATTTGGTGCAGTCGTTCTGAAGTTATGCGCTTAGCAACATATTTTGCGATTAATTTGTATACTCGTATTATAGATAATAGTAAATATAGTATAGATAGATTATTATTATAATAGATTTACCTATTAATGTAAATGAGGTTAGTCTGCATGTTTTCCAGTTAGTCATAGCATACTTACATAAAATCCAAAACATTATAAAACGAGTTTTGATACTCGTTCTGTGAATTCCACTATACGAACAAAAAATGTAACTGTGGCAAGCCTTCTGGTATTTTTTGTTGATTTTTCGATACGGGTTACATTAATTTAATTGTCAATGTATTTCCCGGAATAGTAAATTGATTTTAATAAAACATTTTATGATTGCAAAGTTTTACTATGTCAAATTATTTTAAATAGCTATAGTTATATGACATATTTATATTACTAGCGTGGTACCGTGGTGGGAATTTTGGGATAAAATATGTTATCTAATACCTTTCTCTTGAATGAGGCAATACGAAAGCTTCAAATCAGACTGGTGGTTCTTGAGATTAACGCGTTCAAACAAACAAAAACTCAACTCTTTAGCTTTACGAGTATAGTAAAGTTTCTAACTTTGTTTGTAAGGGCCTAATCTCAGAAACTACAAATCTGATTTAAATAATTCTTTTTGTAATGGAAAGCCTCATTCAACGGGAAGGTTATAGGCTATTTTTCATCCCAAAATTCCCACGGGAACGAGCACAACGTGAGAAAAACCGCGGGGCGCTGCTAGTATTTAGTATAGAGTATATATATTAATAATTAATATATTTGTGTTTCAATATCGTATTATGTAAATGTCTTGTTTACATAAAGTTCATGTGTTAAACTTCTTAGTTTCAAGGTAATTTTCGGGTTGAGAGTGCCTTCCACTAGACCTAAGCTATGTTAACTTTAATGCGATTCGTGAATACTAAACATAGCGTAGCATTACTCTGGCGGATGGTGTGTGGCATGTTTATCCTGTAACACGAACACGGTATGGCGCACGCATACTGTGCCAATAAAAGTAAATTAAACAAAATAAATTAGTACAATAGAGGTGAAACGGTCCCCTGGAGCTTCGATAACGTGAAATATAACGCAGCTACTCAGATTATTGCCATAAATATTGGTGAAAATATGCCTCGTACACGCCGGCTGCAAAACCCAAAAGAGATTACGATCCTAATATAACAAAACTATGGGGTCCTAACCGGCTAGCCCGATTAAATACACGGCATCCATTTATTAATGTATATTAATCGTATAACCGAAGTCCTTACTGCGTCTGTCTATAATGTTCGCGCTAAACTCAACTAATGAACGGATTTCCATGACAACAACAGACAGTGATTTATTTATTGGGAAGAATTTAGCATATCTTTCCCGGATTTTTAAGGAATCAATTTTTTCAACTTTAATTACATAGAGACACAACAAAAGATTTCTATAAACACAAGGAAGATTTTAAGACAATAATTTGTACTAATAAGTATGTACTTATCACCTATTTTCGTACCCATGCTTTTGGATTTAGGTATTTACTTGTCTTCATTAAACATGTACTGAAGTAAGTAAGTAGGTAAAGTCACCCTGGCGGGGAGATTTTAGGCCTCTGACATGTTCTAACAAATTTAACAATCGGGAACGAATATTTCATGTTCGCTCCGAAGCTCGGCGGCGCATAGAACATGTGTGTTATAGACACGCATACTCTGTATTCTTGGACATTCTTAGACATATCATAGCTGCGTTGTTTTTTATGTATCTACGTAAAGCTGGTCATTAAAGGAGCAGGCGTAACACGGCTATAACACCGGTAAGTAAATGTGATGAGACGGCCGGCGTAATAGCAGGGTCTTCGGAGATAAAGCGGCGTTCATGATCCAATGGCCATCAATGTGCCCATACAAAGGTACCGACTTATCTAATAAAACTTCATTTCAGAAATATATTATCGTGTTCAAAGATATTTGGGTGAAATGAGCGTAAGTTTTTATGTTGACTGGATATTTTGGATGTATTGTTATGGGGCTTAGTTTCATATTTACTTGATAGTTGTCTGTAAGTAATTTTGTCATAATATGTACGGTCGGCCAAGAAAGTGGTCTACCACTTTTGACAAAAGTTTCTGCGAGATGTAACGATCGCTAAGGTTGACTTTTCTATGCACAATTATGTTATGACGTTTAAAATTGACCTTGTTGTTTCATGACGTTCAAATGAATCTCAACCGTAGGGTGGTAGACCACATATTTGGCTGACCGTACGTCAAATTGTTACGAGTAAGTGGCGATTTAATGGACGTGAGTGCGGCAGTGAGTCTCCCTGAAGAGTGTACACTTATACGTAGCGTAGAGGGTGACTTGATCGTCGGCCTCTGGTGAGGGTAGTTCTGCTGGCTTCGGTTTTTTCAATCGTTTTCCGTCACACATTAAACAACCACTAGTGACAAAGTTATGATGTGGGTCGTTATTAACTGCATTACAGTAATTATGATGAATAATAAAACGTATTATTAGTATTTGCTAGTTATTTCTTACAAAAATAGTAAGTTTACAGTGTGGTGTTGTATATTGTAACTACATATTATAGAACTAAGTCCCCGGCCGCGTCTGTCTGTCTGTTCGCGATAAGCACGGATTTTGACGCGGTTTTTTTAAATTGATAGAGTGATTCAAGAAGAAGGTTTATATGTATAAAAATTCCCGAAATTCCCACGGGAACGGGCACAACGCGGGTCGAACCGCGGGGCGCTGCTAGTTACAATTTAAAAGTCCCTGGTGATTCACGTGGTACACGATGCCTTTGGAGGTAAGTCATTTACATTGATCATTGCAACAGAATGGTAATAAAGTTGCAAGTTTATGGATGCGACTGACTTGGTGTTGCATCATTAAAGTAGGGGATTACCAATTATTTGTGGTTAAGTACCCTTGATCTACTGTCGTTTTTATATGTATTTATGTGATGAAAACCTAAAAATATTTAATAACCAAATCTGTTCGTTAAAATTCTACTATTCTACACTTTATTCTATTATTGTTCGCCAAATAAACGACTACCTATTTAAAAATAACGTCTGTTTTTTTAACATATTTTAGGTGCTTTATATATTTAAGAGTGTTCCTGTGCTATTGTGGTCGTTATTGGTTTTGTAGAGTGTTCAGAAGTTTTAACAGGAAAATTTTAAGGTTAAAAAGGTTCTATATACATTAAATTATAACATGCAAATATCTTGATATACTTACTCATAATATGCATACTCTTACTAGCCTTATTTTACCAAAGTACGATTCGCCTAATATACCGAACACGAATTCGACTAAGTAAATATCAAATTACTAATGCTTTTGACCCATACTTATTTCCCCTCTCTAAGTTTTCACTAAAGTTCTTCAAAATATTAAATATATCCTAGTTTTCAATATTCTCTGATTCACGGGACTAGCTTATTTATTAGGTACTTTTATTCTGAGTAATCTTTGTGACGTAGGCTTTTTGAGATGGGGGACATCCGTTTGCATAAATTCGAAGTGAGTGCATGTGCATTGTGCAAACTTTACCTTAGTGAGTATATGTATACTAAGATGGTAAGGAAAGACATAAAACCCACTGTCGGTAAACAACATTACTATGGGGGGATGCCTGGAAACTTGCCCGGTTACATTCCTCTCTTTTAGAATTGAAAACTTCTTGAACGGCGTTATGCACTTTTTTGTGATGGGTAAAAAATGTTAAACTCGCGTCAGGACACGTGACCTTTTGACGTTAGGTGTCGCCACTGGAGTGCAACCCGTTTGAATTTTTTTCTGCAGATAGCTTGGGCTCTTCAAAATAAGACCATAACCGATTGGTTAAAATCATAATCATTTATTTCATCATTATGAGTTTACATACATAGTGTTGTTAGGAATACAGTGAGTTCCATGTTTTACCTTTCCGCATACGAAAATTTATACAATAAAAATATATGTTAATAAAAATAAAAATATGCTGCATTTGTGATGTCTCATACAATCACTGGGACAAAATGAATATAATAAGAGCCTTTTTGAGGTCAAAACTGGAACTAGAAAATATTTTTACTTTGACATTTTCAAGGAATACTGATATGTCGATTTCCATAGTTAGTTATGGCTTTAGGGAAGATCCGGTTTTCATTCGTTAACAGATAGTGCGTCATCCAATATCTGAAGCTCTGGGCCGCAGTCACAAAGCACAATAGGAAGTGCACTAGCGCGTATTGCTACAGGGCCGGCAGATTCTGTGGCGTCAAAATGGAATACATATATCTATTAAATATTCAACATATTTATTATATATATATTTTTGTAAAGGCAGATTCAGGATTTTGATCATAATTTCGGTAGGTTTTATCAAAGGAAACTTGTTTTTTGGGTAAAGTCGGATGTTTTTTTCTTGAGCCCCTTGGAGCCGACACAGTATATTCGTATATGTTTTGACATCTGACATCTATACGTTGCTTTGGTTGCTACAGTTTTCCCAAGACTATCCGTTTGAATGGACACTTTAAATTTCTGGTTTCCCTGCCACTATCTCATTCGATCAACCGATAGGCTATGATGTCCTTTAGGCAATCTGCATGCTTTGAGGTTAGTACCAGTATTGTTTGTTAGTCTCTATATCAATGGTTTCCACAAGGTTATTTCGCAAGATTTGGGAATGTTACCTACATTTTCTTTGTAATGGCACACGTACCTAGCCGGAAAGGAGTTGGCCGTGATTTGCGCAGTCACTCCCTTAATGAAAAATACTTTGGACCTGAACCTTCGTATGAGGGTCGCAGTCAGGTCGAGTCATGTTTATCGATTACTTACATCATAAATGTCTTTACTTGAGATTGCTATCTAACCTTTAAATATATGACGTAACGTTGTTTCATTGCTCGTTGTATTCATTAGGCGTAGGATTAAACGCGAAATAAAAACACTCCGTATTTATTTTAAACAATGTTTATTTTGTTTTTTGTTTCACTAAGTATTTGAATTATTCAAGGCCTGTGGGTAATTTCAAAAGTGAATACAAACATTGATGTACAAATAAATACCTACAACGAAAACAATAAGAGGAAACATCATATCTTTCATTTTAAGACCGGTGATCTTTGGTTTCTCGCGGTACTTACATTTTAATTGTTGTGTAGAGAGTAAGTGTTCCACATCTTTTTTTTACAAAACCCATTTCATATATTCGAATGTAAAATTTATTAAAACCTTCTAAAAATGGTGACCCTCGTCTGAAATACATCGTCCTCGAGACGTGTGCTAGTACAAAGGGTTCAGTTCAAATATATTTACTTCACATTGTTCATCGATCAGCATCCACATATAACAGTCATAAGAAAATTTTGGCGTTATTGTAAAAATCTTCATACCTTTACTTTCACTGACATATTTAAAACAGTCCAACTTGTGCTCGCAGCCGTATTTCAACTCCTGCAGCTTTTCCCAATGTCTTGGTATGATTGCGTCAAACTTCTCCTTAACTTCATTGCCGGTCTTTAATTTATTACTTTTTAAAGGATATGTCTTTACACTAGTAAATGCTGCTTGGAAACCGCATGGAGTAATAGACATTCATAAGAAACAAAAACATAGAGTTATGTTTTTGTTTCTTATGAACTCGCTGCAACCAAATAATGAGATATAAATAAACCTTTATATGAAACAGTTACTACAATTTAAGTCCGTCAATTGATACTCAGTCACTAACAACATAACTTACGAATGAAACCTCCAATATTACTCGTAATATTGACATTATATTAATGAAGTACTTATCCTCATTAAATTATGAGGAAATTAATGGTTATTATTACACAGATTATTGAATTGTAAACAATATGTTTTATTCTTTATGCAATCTGTAAGTAATAAAGCTGAAGAGTATGTTTTCTTGTTTGCATGATTCATAATCTCAGAAACTACAAATTCGATTAGATTTTTTTTTGTAATGGATATACACATTCAACGAAAAGGCTATTGGTTATAGGCTATTTTTGAAGATGGTTTTCAAATAGTATGTAAGGGTTTGTATTTACAGAATAGCTTGGGCACAATTCGACCAAAACCGCGGGGCCGCTAGTATCTCATAAAATATTTGTAGAATCAAAGTTTGTATGTACATTCAGAAAACGGCAATGGACTTATAAAATCTAACCAGCATTCCACTCACCAATATACAGACGTATTTCAGTAAAACTGACAGAAATCGAAGGTTAAGAAAATTCTCGCTTATTTTTTGTAATACCCTTTCAATTGTATGACGTATTGAGGATAAAGTTCCCATCGGGAACCATTTAACAGGAATAAAACAATATTGGATATGTGTGCTTTTATTGTGACCGTGTACGTATGAGAAATGCCTTCCGGAATGGTGTGTACGAGTCATTGCGTGAGTTGGGTAATCACCTAAATCACCACTAGGAATGGATTACCACAATACAAACTAAATAAGTATTAAATATTTACGTATTTTTTGCAGAATGATGTTTAATGAACCGAAGAAGTTTTTTAGTACAGAAAAATAGAATGCTCCTAAAGAAAACTACTATGACGAAGTTCGCGCGGAAAGTTAGTTTTTATATTTACTGAAAGAAACGTTCAGACAATCAATAGACAACTACACTAACAATAGACTTAAGAATGTAAAATTCTTTCTATTTTTTATTCGTTCATTACTTCTCTTGGCCAAGTATCAAATGTTTCGAACTCATTCTGCAGGCAAATTATGTGTTTTAACTCATTATGTAAATATAAAGACTCAATAATTAACATTTAAACACGGATTAAGACGAATAGATGAATGTAACAGGTGCGACTACGAAAGGGTTACCGATACATTTGTAAAAGCATTCCTCTTCTTGTTAGAGCTGAATTTTAAACAAAAACTTGATAAAGAAAAGGCGTATAACAAATAAATTGAAATCGTAAACATAAACCGTTTCATCCCAGCAACAAACATTGTCAAAGAAATGGAATTAAATAAAAATCCACTCCCAAATAAATTACTTAAACAACATTTCACTTGATCACTGCTTCATAACAAAATCAAACAAATTAGATGAAATGGTTACTAACAACCAAAGAAAATAAAAAGGGAGGCTCGTCTCGTATTTCATTGTTATACGCCTTAAAAGTAGAGGCGTTCAATTAATTTGTCGACTCGAAGAAAAGTTCTGTGGCTGTATCGCGCGGTACCGGCGGGTAAACAAAGGTAGTCCTTGGGTCGTCCTGGTGCAATGTGTGCTGTGCGGCCAGTCGGTGCCCATTTGTCAATTGATTCTCGATGTAATGAAGGGTAGACGGTTGGATCGGAGGCTGGCTGGAGCGGGCGGCGGCGGCGGGCGGGCGGCGGAGTGGGTCGGGCGGGTGCGTGCGCAGTGCGTGACCTCCGCGCTTCTCACACAACTCTGCGTGTTTCATTATTACAGCCTCACAGCGGCCCCTTGTTTATATTAGACTTGATGCTACTTTAAATTGATTAATTCTTACGACACCTACGATGCTTGTAGTACTTGATAACACATTTACAGGTACACACCAGCTGTGTCTACTTGTGTTTCTTTTACCTTTCGTTTATTTTGTTACATTGTCTGTTTGGTTTTGTTTGTCGACTGCGTACGAAAATAATTACTATTGGCAATCTAAATAACTGAGTCAGGCTAGAATTAACTATTTATTTAGATAGTGGTTACATAACAATGAGTAAGAGATGTATTAATGGTTGCTCTCTTGGTACGGATTGGAGACGTGTGGTATAGGCGTAGTTGTTTTAATTGAGGCTTAACTAAACATCGTTAAAACTCCTTACACTATTCAAATCGGATAAAACGTCAGACGTGCTCTAACCGTATTACCTATAAACAAAAGCTTAAAACTTTATAACGACATACAAAATTCAATAGAATGTATTAGAGCGGCTTGTTGGAGATCATGGAAATCGCTCTCGTGAACGCGTCCTAAAGAGAGTTTTCCACAACTCACTAACACAAATTCGGCGCCGTCGTACTCACGCAACTTTCCACGCACACACGTGAGTGTAGCAAAATAACCGGCTGAAAATGGGGGAGGAGCGCTGAAAATAGAGGGCGTCTCGCTCGCACGCTCTCCCCTGTCCCATTTCAACAGGTTTCGCTTTTCAGCAGTTGCAGTAGAACGCGTGCCTCTAGTAACAGAGCACAAACAGTGCGAGGAACACAGTTCGCGGGCGTCTCGACAACAGTTCCACTGACAACTCCGACACCACCTGACATTCGCCGGTGTCCTTTGAACTCGTCAACGCGCCGAGATATAGTGAAACGGATACACCTGTCTATTTATAAATGTATAATCTCTGAAGCGATGTGTGTTCAGTACTCGACCGAGAGTGGACGTGGAAAACTCGTGTTCCCGCGTAACTGAGTTCGCCTCGCTGTCGCGTTCACGTGGGAATGACACTCAAACTTTACTGTGCCAAAACTATCTCATAAACCCGCGGAGATATGCTTGTTTACAAGCGAATCGCAATCATGTTACGGTGAATCAATACCAAATCGGACTAGATAAGTTAACAAGATGTAAATCTTTGGATGTTATCAATGTTTACCTCTTCAGTGTTGTGAATAACAATTAGTTAAGTGTACAAAATATTGGAGCGATGTAGTTTAATAAAGGACAGTCTCTCGGGACTCGCGCGGAGTATGGTTGTGATTAACAAAAAGTGCGTTCGCCCGACCCCTTTGTCGGATGGACTCCTCGGTTGTAACTACGTAAGTTGTGATTAAAGTTAAATATATTATCTGAAAGTGATTTATGTATACCTGTCGTTCTACTTCGATTACAAACGTTATACTTATAAAAGGTTGTCTTCGTTCCGTTCGTTCTGCCCTCGATAATTTCCCTTGAGGTTGTGAATTCTACTATAAACAAACTGAAATGGAGGCAAAAACTTGGAATCTCGCTTCACATTTAGATGTGGTATAAAGTGGTTGTTTACTCGCCGCGTGTATGTACTTGGACATTTATTGTGTTTGTGCTCCGCATTCGAGGATCCTTTTGGAATTCTACAAGGTAAGTCGAGATTGTGCGTTTTCAGCTCAAAACTTTTTACCCTTTTTCAGAATAACCCTTTCATTTTTTCGGTCCAATACGCGGGACCTGTTTACATTTAATTCTGCCGACTAATTTGAACTTTTCCGCGGGTGTGGACCAACTTTTATTAGTTTTCAGGCGTCCTTCATAAACGATGGTTTATGTAACCTAATTTTTCAAAATTGACGTTTTTGCTTTAAGAAACTAATTAACATGTTAAATTTAAAACTACAAAGTTATTTGGAATTACCATAAAAATACATTAAGTTTGCTGATAAAGTTTAATTAGTTTCACTGCTTTGATAACGGTTAGGAAAATTACCACATGACTATTTAAGTAGGTAATTTAACTAGAAAGTAATTAAAACAAAGACATACAAACAAAAGAAAACTTTATAAAGCAATCTCTATGTTTGAAAATGACATGTAATTTACCTAATAATTCACAAGTAAATATAATTACGAGCAAATAGTAAAGAGATACTGTAAAACGGATAACATTAAATTGACAGACTGACCTACTCACTAATATAAACTGAAAACAAAACAATAAAACGACAACCAACCCTTTCTCCATAAACTATTTACATTTAAAACCAAAACTTATAACTCATGTACTTATAACGGCAATCATTACTTGTAAATTACCATTCAAAACGGACGCCGTTCCATCACACCAGCAGTTATCACAGCGCGCTCTAAACTAACATTCCAGACTAAATTACAGCAAACATAATCCGATTGCCATCAAAACTGGGTTGGCAGCACTATTACCATTTGCGTAGTCCATTGTAATCATAAAATATCAAACACAGATGCAAAATACATAGTAGCGAGCGTTCGTTGTGTTCCGTGTTAGTCGGTCGATTATAGTGTGCGGTCCGCGAGCCAAATCTAGCCGTAGTACTGCGAGTGTAACTGCCAAGGCGGATTCTATTGCTATGATACAACTGACCTTCTATCTATTGTCTCCTAGACTAGGACGTATATTGTTTTATGATTAACTGCAGTTGTTCAATGTATTGTTCCAAATTTATTTGTATTGAAACTCTTGCGTGGATGACTGATTTATTGGATCGCGTAAATTATGGCTATTTGATAGAATTGAGAATTATTCAATGGAGCTTATGGCTCTTAGACTTCACGGACACTATAGCCTAAGATTAAACTTGGGTACTGTGTGTTACACTGTTATCTGAAATATTTACTTAAATAAGTATTTAAATAATGTAAACCTATTCTAATTTTCAGTATTCAAAAGAATATGGAGTTTTTTCAGAACGCAACTAATTTGTGTAGAAAACTTCCGCTAGTTTTATTCAACAAAAAAACTATAGTGGTGCAATTAGTGGTCTTGAATGTTTTTAAATTGTAGTAAATACTTATTTAAAAAGAGTCTCATATCCGCCAATGTAAATAACTCTGTGTTATTTCGCTGCTCCAAGGTTTCGCGGCGGAAAGAATCGTATGAAAATAGACAGTGTTACGTTGATTCGTCACCACTGTCATTTCTTTTGTCGCTGAGTGTCGCACATGTTCGAAATCATAAATAAAACGGAGAGCACACATTCTCACACACGCGACTTATAATCAGAACACATCTATAATTGTATTCTTTCAATAGACTCTCGCCCGCATACAGTTCCACTCGTAATACATTTTGAACTTTATTGTGCAGTAAACTTAGTTTTATTTCTTTTAAACCAATTTATTTTGAAGAAAATTATGCCAATGACAGAGAAATCAAAATACTTTTTAGTCGTTATTGCTAACAAAAGAAAACCGTTCGAGAAATAGAAGAATGTTTAAATCGTGTCGCGTGGGCTAATGTAAAACAAAATAGAATCACTTTTCCCTTGATTTCCTTAATGCATGAGACTTTGTTATTCATAAATAATAAATTATAGTTATTAACTACGGAGGTTCTAAATTCGGATGTTGTCTATATGTTTAATGCATCCAACAAAGATGAGATGAAATCATTTTTATGACAAGTGACTTATAAAAATATTCACGTAAGAATGATAGATAGTTTAATTGTGATTCTGTGTTCGATTTTTAAAAAAGCAATAAATGATTTTTTATTTTATTTTTTTATTTTATTTTTTATTTTTTAAAGACGATATGGCAGCGCTCCGCGGTTTTACCCGCGTTGTGCCCGTTCCCGTAGGAATTTCGTAAATTTTAATACATATAAACCTTTCTCTTGAATCATTCTATCTATTAAAGAAAACCGCATCAAAATCCGAGCAGTAGTATTTGAGTTTATCGCGAACAGACAGACAGACGCGGCCGGGGATTTTGTTTTATAATATTACTAGCAGCGCCCCGCGGTTTTACCCGCGTTGTGCCCGTTCCCGTGGGAATTTCGGGATTTTTTTTACATAAAAACCTTCCTCTTGAATCACTCTACCTATTACAAAAAACCGCATCAAAATCCGTTGCGTAATTTTAAAGATTTAAGCATACAGACAAACAAACAGACAAAAATAGCGACGTTGTTTTATACTATGTAGTGATGTAGTGATTTCGCAAAGATTTTGGAGACCAATTAGTACTAAAGATCCAATGTCTCATGCACCAACATAGAATAATTTAATCTTTGCTAAACACTTTTCATTGTCTTTTTGTATGAAATTCTGAAAATATATCTAACAATTTAAGGGGCAAGGCGTGGGTGGAAGGTATGGCAAGTGAAATACAATAGATTATAAGTATAGATTAATCGTTAAAAGGGTGTATTCCTTTATGTTTCCGAGCGGTTTTATTTCATTATATATTTAAACTAGCAGCGCCCCGCGGTTTTACCCGCGTTGTGCCCGTTCCCGTGGGAATTTCGGGAATTTTTTTACATAAAAACCTTCCTCTTGAATCACTCTACCTATTACATAAAACCGCATCAAAATCCGTTGCGTAATTTTAAAGATTTAAGCATACAGACAGACAAACAGACAGACACGAAAAAGAGACGACTTTATTTTATACTATGTAGTGATGGGTCATTTTTGTATCTCTTTAAACGAGTTAGATGAAAAGCTAATTATACGCATAGTCAAATACATTTTCAAAAATGTTATAGTATGTTATATTTCTAACTAGCTGTGCCCCGCGGTTTTACCCACAGCGCACCCGTTCCCGTAGGAAATACGGGATAAATAGTATTCTATATCCGTCTCCTGGTTCTAAAGTACCTTCCCACCAGTTTTCAGCCAAATCGGTTCAGCCGTTCTCGAGTTATAAATAGTGTAACTAACACGACTTTCTTTTATATATATAGATTTGATATTGTTTTATTTGCTTGAAAACTATGTATGCTTATATCTTTTAAACTACGCACCGGATTTTGAAGCGTTTTTTAAAAAAGTGATAGTATGATTCAAGAGGAAGGTTCATATGTATAAAAATTCCCGAAATTCCCACGGGAACAGGCACAACGCGGGTAAAACCGTGAGGCACTGCTAGTATATTATAATCGACTTATTCTGCAGCTTTATTATAAAATTACTTATTCTTCATAAAGACTATGGTAAAGGCACAACACTATTCTGAGTTCGGATGCCTCGTTAATAATCCTTAAAAAAGTGAAAACCTTGTTATCTTCGGAAAACAAATACGCATACATTTCACCAGAAACCGGTTTTATTTACATTAACTGGTATTGGCGTGTAAACACAACTTGATCTACATAATAAATTGAGCATATAATTTTGTATGTAAATATTGAAACAATTTGTATGTGTTGTTTTGACCGTAAACATTTTTAACACTACGTCTACAGGTCGACGATTTTTTGCAAAAAATCACTTGTTACATTAAGTTATATGACTGTTATATTAAGTTATTTAAAGTGCTTAATTGAAAAATATGTATTCTTTGTTTATGTTTCCCGTTTGTGACGAGTGATAAAGTATTAATGTCAATAGTTACGTTTACACCAACATTTCACTTAATAACCAATTTCAAAATGAACAAATTTCCCAGCGCTCCGATATTCCACCGGCAAGAAATAAAAACTTATTTCCGTTATAAGTTTATGTTATTTTTTATGAAACAAGTCCATTTTTCCGCAGCGTAAAATGAAGCAAACCAAACGTTAGGGCCGTAATTTATATCGAACGAGTTTTGTTTGACAACCCTCTGATTTATGGACTTTACTCCCGCTGTTTAGGCTACTGAAGAGATAATATAGCCAGCAGTCGGTAGGTGTTGGACTTATATCCAGAGATAAAGATGAAGATGAAGATAATAAAGATGTCTTTGATAGACTTACTTATTATACTCTTCTTCTTCTTCATCGAATGGATGGTCAACCTGACCAATCCTGGTGTCAGAGTTATTGAGCCGCCAAAGGCCACTTATTATACTAAAGGTAAAGCTAGGAAGCGGGATGATGACGCCTAAGCCGTACGCTACAGTGTATTGGCATCTTCTGTGAGATGGATGAGAGACCTTCGCCCTGCAGTAGCACACTACAAGCTAATAATTTTCTATTGAGTGTTGAGTACAGTAGGCAGGCGTAGTCAGTTGAGATCAGAAAGATGTGATGATCTGAAAATCTTTAAGTTTTAATCAATTTGGAGAATTAATAACATTTTTTATGTTTTCGTCTCTACTACTTATGTTACTTTTTATAATACTTTAAATTGAAAGAAAAAATCTTTAACAATGAAGCAGCAATTACGATTCATACAATTAACCGTCAAAGCACCAATAAACCACGAGACAAAGATCCAGAACCTCAAATGGTATAAAGCAATATTTTTATCTAACAAATTACTTAAATAAGAGGGTAGGTACAAAAATCCAACAATAGCGCGTTGAATTCGAAGGGATCCCCCCTGGCCCAGTTCCCCGCTTTCTTTTACGTCGCCTAATGACGCCATAGCTACGAAACTTGGAAATATTAAAATGAACAAGTACTTGTTTTGGTCGTAAAACGGGAATGGCTCAAGGCCTCGCGCCTCCTGTTCCCACTTCATCCCATTTAGTATACCTCTGTACATACAATTCTGATGTCATGTTGTTTTGTATGTCACTGGAACGAATTTAATGAGGGTCTATTGTCACAACTTCTCTATTTTATTATATGTGTTTGTGTTTCTAAAATATGTATTTACGTTTGAGTTGTTTTTGTCTAGACTTGTCGTTTGTTTTTGTGTAGGTCTAGCTATTTATGTTGTTAAATTGTCTTCGAAACTGTTACGAAGAAAAAATATGATAACATACTGAAGAACGCTGTGTGAAAACACGGCGGCACTTGTAATATATTTTGAACAATACGACAGAGTACGAACATAGATACAGACATGGATCCTAGACACATCTGTCATAGAATGAGTTGTCAATACACCTAACATTATTATTCGGTTGAACCTTTTTCACAACGATACATATTTTTGACACATAACGCTCGAGAAGCATTACATCTGTCTGAATGTGAATAGGAACTTATCACATAGTCCAGTCTTCACAGTGAACATTTTTGTTCTAAAGACTATTGCAGTTACATATCTAGTGGCTGCAAACATGTTGCTTGCGAGCTTATATGTTGCTCAACAACAAAGCAATCAATTGAACAATCAATTACGGCTAACAATTCGTTAAGGTTAACAATTTAACGTTAAAAGAAGTCTAATAGAAATCCACGTTACAAATATATCGACGTAGCAAAAGCGTGTTAAAAGTTTACAAATCAATTTTAAAGCAAAGTACGTACTTCAAATACATTTTGCTTGAAACCCAACGTTTACCTTTAAATAAAGTCGAAGAATGTCGTTAAGGAAAAGTGAGAAACACTGGGATTTATTCGGCGGGAGTCCCCAATGAGTAATGCTTTCTGCGATTTAGGTGTCAACTCGGAAAGAGTTTGAAATCGATGGTTTTTATTCTCTGTTTTCATTTCCTTTGAGAATTGGCAGTCTGTACAAAACACGGAAGAAAGTAATCACGAGAAATCATTGCGTTAGAAAATAATGCGGAATTTACATTTATTTTCAAATGCAATTATTACGTTGTTATTAAAATGAATCGTATAATATAATAAGTATGTAAACGAGATTGTATGTAACTTAGATGAGTAGATTAGACTTAGATGAATAGGCTTGTATGTTGCCTTACCGAGGCTATAGTTTTATTTGACGAGCGACCCTGTGTCATACTTGTAGCAGATACGCATGTTTGTCTGTGTAACTATCAGTACCCTCATTACTAGTTAAAAACTGTACCGGGGTGCCGGGAATACCCGGTGTGACCATTTTCGTAGAAAATTCGGAATGAAACTCAGGCTATCAACTTCCCGTTGCAGCTACCCATTACAAAAATAATTATTCAAATCGAAATTGGTTGTTTTTGAGATTCGAACGTTCAAACAAACAAGCAAGAAATAAAACTCTTCAGTTTTGTTTTATAAGTATAGACTAGAAGCGCCCCGCGGCTTTGCCCGCGTTGAGACCGTTCCCGTAGGAATTATTGAAAATCCTTTCTTAGTGTCACTTGAAGAACCTTCCTGCCAAATTTCATGTTTCTAGGTGTAGTGGTTGAGGCTGTGCGTTGATTATCAGTCAGTCAGTCAGGACTAAAGGACAGGAAAGAATTTTATATATATAGATGAACAGCACAGTCCGTATAAAAGGACAAGTGTTTTTAATAAAATTACGGTCTAGTGGTTTGACAGGTGACCGGGTTAAAATAAATACGGCGGGACGGTTATACATGCATAAACAGGCTCTGGATCTTCCTTCGATCTTGGGTTCTGGACCCTTATCAAAGGACAGAGCATCCTGTATTAAACCCTATACAATATGTATTCATTTCATTGAAGACCAATGATTAATGTGCGCCAATAATAGAGCGAGAGCTGGCTGCAAAAATCCTGGCCGATCAGTTAACAGAATGAAATGTTTTTTAAAAGTTAGTACTTATATCTAGAATGACAAATATCAATGTGTGCCTGGGCGGAACTTGTGCATAAGTTTTATATGTGTTGTCTTTGGAGCTTTTTTCGTACAATAACTGTACCAATGGAGTAACACTTTCAAATTATTTTCAAAAGTTAGTTTTCAACAAGTAAAATAAAATTGTTTTTGTGTGCCTCATTAAATCCTGTGCCCATGCCTTGGCACACCATACTTAAAAAATTTTTTTTTTGTTCGTTTGTGTACCCATCGTGTAACAACTTCAAATTAGTACCAAATTAAAGTTTAAACATTCCTTTATTAAAAAAAAAAGGTGTGCCACGCCTATGCCTGTTACTAATACATGGCACACACCATTTCATGTTGAAAGTCTTATACTATCACTAATATAATCTATTGAGGAAGTATTGAGGAATGAGGAATCAAAATGATTAAAAACAAAACTTTTCATTTATTTAGGTAATTAAAAACAAAACTTTTCATTTATTTTGATGTAAACAAAGTCGGAATTTATAATATAAAAAAATTAGTCTTACATATATTCATAAAAGTGATAAAAAAATACATATCTAAAAACATACGTTAGAACATTCATACCTTTCTGTTCTTATCAAACATCGTCATAACTATCATCATGATCATCATCAGCATTATCATCATTATCGTTATTATAATCGTCATTATCATTATCACTTTCATCGTATTCTAATTCTACTGACACAATGTCTTGTCAATGTCAATGCTGCAACAGGTGTTTGCAAATTTGAATAATATAGATGAAATTGATAATTTTAGAAGCATGGAAATATTACAACAATATACTTGTAAGATTTATGGAATTAATTGTAACAGTGTGAATGATGCTAGATTCATTTTTCAAAATAAATTCGCACCAACGTCAGCCGCAGAATACTTCATGAGAAATGTTAAAAAATTCGATTCCACACAAATTCCACCATGTTGGAAATCACTCAAACAAAAATTTTTAAGGACAATTTATATTACTTCGATGTGGCAAAATGCCACTGAAACAAACTGTGTAAATTTATCGCTCGAAGAATGCGGATGGACACTTGATCATAATAAAACTGAACCGTTTTGGTTCGAAGGTGATCCAACACCGCTTTTAATTGAAGACATTGTGTCAGTAGAATTAGAATACGATGAAAGTGATAATGATAATGACGATTATAATAACGATAATGATGATAATGCTGATGATGATCATGATGATAGTTATGACGATGTTTGATAAGAACAGAAAGGTATGAATGTTCTAACGTATGTTTTTAGATATGTATTTTTTTATCACTTTTATGAATATATGTAAGACTAATTTTTTTATATTATAAATTCCGACTTTGTTTACATCAAAATAAATGAAAAGTTTTGTTTTTAATTACCTAAATAAATGAAAAGTTTTGTTTTTAATCATTTTGATTCCTCATTCCTCAATACTTCCTCAATAGATTATATTAGTGATAGTATAAGACTTTCAACATGAAATGGTGTGTGCCATGTATTAGTAGCAGGCATAGGCGTGGCACACCTTTTTTTTTTAATAAAGGAATGTTTAAACTTTAATTTGGTACTAATTTGAAGTTGTTACACGATGGGTACACAAACGAACAAAAAAAATTTTTTTAAATATGGTGTGCCAAGGCATGGGCACAGGATTTAATGAGGCACACAAAAACAATTTTATTTTACTTGTTGAAAACTAACTTTTGAAAATAATTTGAAAGTGTTACTCCATTGGTACAGTTATTGTACGAAAAAAGCTCCAAAGACAACACATATAAAACTTATGCACAAGTTCCGCCCAGGCACACATTGATATTTGTCATTCTAGATATAAGTACTAACTTTTAAAAAACATTTCATTCTGTTAACTGATCGGCCAGGATTTTTGCAGCCAGCTCTTGGACTATAAGATGAATAGATTGAAAGTATACGTATGTACAATATATGCACACACATAAAGGAAGTGTACACACTTATAAAAGAAAAACACCCAGTGATGCTGATACCCAGTTCTTTTTCTTATAGATATTGACAACTTAAAAAAGTAAACACAAATAAAGTCGTCGCATTCGTTAGTATCAGATACGAGTACAACAGACGGATAAAAGATGATACCTAATCGAGATGCAACGATGTTTAATCCTTCGTTTGATGGTTTATTGCATTGTGGAATAATACATGAGTTTAATAGTAATACCTACAAATGAATTAAAAAATATCTTATAATGGATGTTGCATCTCGTTGGGAACAAAGGCTCTTAGATGGTGTAATATTTTGCGTTTCTATATGAAGTCCTTTCCTCTCGCATGGTTTATTTACTCATATTCTATTTGATATGAAGTTTTCATCTCTTTGTACAGCTATCAGTTAGTAAGGATAGGTAGGGATTAAATTTACCTTTACTTCGATGTCTGTGTACCTAAATAATTTAGTTTTAGTGCTTTTTATATATATATATAGTACTAGCCGCGCCCCGCAGTCTTACCCGCGTAGTACCCGTTCCCGCAGGAATTTCAGGGTGACAATCAGTCTATAACCTTCCCGTTGAATGTGGCTATCTTTTCCAAAAATAATTATGGAAATCAAGCTGGTAATTTCTGAGATTAGCTCGAACATACAAACTTATTGATTGAATTGAACAAGATTGAAGGAACATATTGCATGAACAAACACATACTCCACCCTGTATATTATGTAGTTACAAATGTGTTTATATACTCAAAAAAACATACTATTGTACTGGTAACTAGATTGTAGTTTGACCGTTCCTTAGAAAAAGGTACTTCTAAAACAATAGTCAATGTTGAGATACGTAACCTCATTGAGTTAGTAAAAAAAGTATTTACCTTTAATGTCCCACTACTGGACAAAGGCCTCTCATCCCACTGAAGAATCAGTATATAGGCGTACTTACCACGCTTGCCTGATGCGGATTAGTGATCGAGATTTGAGCCATGTTGAAAAAGCAGGAAACATGTTTTCGCTCGACCCGGGACCTCAGTCTTGGTAGGCGAGTGCACATACCACTAGACCAGCTAAGAGTTTACCAGATTTTAGTAACTGTAGTACGAGTATATAGCTTATAGTATTAAGATGTTCATAGAAAATAGAGATACCACCGGATCAGTAGAAAAAAAGCGAAGAACTAAAACTGGTACAATCTATATTGAATCGCTTTCATTTCAGCGTTCTTGTTACATTGTCTTTGCCACAATGGCCGACCTCGTTCGGTGGCATGAATGCAAGAAGACTGTTGATTCAGTGATTTTCAGCACTTTCAGATTAAAACATCCGCTGCCTAGATTACATTAGATTAGACGGATGTTTGAACTGGGGCGCTGAAAATAATAATACGGCAGTGAATAAAGCAGATCAGCTTAAAAGTTTTATGGACCTAATCTAGGTGATTTGTTTTCATCATCGTAGCGGATGTCTATGGACGATTAGCTATAATCAAAAAGACGAAAGCACATTTATCTATACTAATATTATAAAGCTGCAGAGTTTGCAGAGAGTCAAAACAATCTCAAGAGCTACTGATCCGATTTGAAAAATTCTTTCAGTGTTGGATAGTCCACTTATTGAGCTAGACTATATGCTATTTTTCATCTCGAAATTCCTTCGGGAACGGGCACAACGCGTAAAACCGCGGGGCGCTGCTAGTAAGTTTAATAAAACCTATTTCAATATAGTAAGGTCATAGCTACTAGGAAAAACTATGACTACCTACTAATACTGTATTATCTCTATGACGTATAATTTCAGTAACAACATGTTTTATTATTAAGTAATAGGAAACCATATAAGGATGTTGAGAGAGGAAGCGAGTTGAATTGTGGTCACTAATACGGTTGTTTTGAATTATTTTCAATCACATATAACTGCGTGACGTCGGGTCTGAGGTACTAGTGTTTTATTGCGTAAAATAATTATGATATTAATGCAATAAAACGGCATATTTAAGCTCAGTGGACGTAACTGTTTCGGGAAATCGCATATGTAATTGTATTTTATTGAAATGTTTGACGTAATATTATAAATAGAACGTTTAATAGCTTTTCTGTGTAATTGAAGCGATATTTAATGGCTATGTGAATTTTATGCTTTATTGTTGACGATGGGAGGGAAATATTTATTTGACATTATTTATAGTAACTCAAGGCAATTAAGATACGACCACCTAAATTTTATAATGTTATTTGAAAATCACAAACGAAAATAGAATTATGAATACCAATTATTAGAGGACACAAACAAATAAAAACCGGAACTGTTTTAAAATTGAAGCGCAAGGATTTATAGACAGCGCAAAGCTTTCGGCATACTAAATGAAGGTTACCAAATCGCGCTGAAAACATTTGTCATTGTCATTTTGTTTTTATTAATTCGTGTTTTGTTTCTAAATTGGCATCCTCGCTGGCGTCTGGCGATGACCTGATGAATCACTGCGAGGGGTGGGAGAGGGGGGAGGGGTGTAATGATTTATCTCGCACTGAGAAACGTTGCTCGTCTCATCTACCTTCGTGATAAATGTCTTACGCAACGTGTCTCCTACTGTGCTATTTGTTGGACGGTTGCACCGACTAATTATACTTGATCGCTTTATTACATTTAACTAGACGGTTTTGTTTATGTTTCATGTACTTATTGGTTCTACTCACTGTTACTATCCTATAATCCTATAACTTATGCTGCACCTATTCATTTGCTTCCGATGTTTAGCAATAGTCATTTCCATTTAACCCCATTTTTTGGCCTTCATAAGTATTTAAACATGAAAATCAATTTACCAAATACAATCGGTGCCATTAAGCGGTGTAAAATCGTGGCATTGACATGAATGATTTATAAACGTGGATAATATAGAGCATTAGCCGAACCACGACACGTACGCGCGGTGTATTCGGCAAAAAGATCAGCCATTATTGTGTCGAGAGATTTATTGGTTGCAGGGAAAGCTGGCCCGCAGATGTCGGTCATATTCCGAAATTTTTGTGTACGCCTTCACTGTATAGACTGATGGAAATGTAGGGCTGACAGGTTGACGGTAAAGATGAAATAGGAGTATTTCATATTTCAGCTGCCGACTGTGACGGTTACGCGTACGTCTGAACACTATAACTATGACCGTTATTCAAATTTACTTGTGACTTCGGTTGGTTCAATTTCTTTTTGTGTCATTGGCATCAAATTGCGTCAACTTAGAACATAGTGTAAAGTCACAGAACTACACAGAATCATATACAAGACACTAATTACAAACACAGAGAACACATAACTTAGTGTGGCTGTTTAAGTCGTCCGCGAAATATTTAATTAGTGTAATTTACTCGTAATGTTCAATGTTGGTTTTTTCAAAAAAATCTGGTCAATGTTGCCGTGTTAACTCTATAATATCTGAAAACTTCTTGGTAACAAATTATTCAAAATAGGCTTTTTCTTGGTTCGTTATCTTGTTATTTCAATACATTTATATAGATGTTAGCGGAGCAACCCTACCAGTGATTCTGGTTCCGGTCACGCGCTCGCTTCAGTTTAGTGCGGGCTAAGAAACTGAATTACTCTTATTATGCCTCTTATTACAGTACCTTTTTGTAGATAATACTAATATTTCTGTACCGTATTTTTTTATTTAATATTTCATTAAATGAAACAGAAATGTTTTTGCAATCGTTTGGTGTGTTGGCTTTACTTTAATAAGTTATTTAGGTAACTGAAACATCAAAGAGGCGTGAACTGAAATTGGAACAATTAAGTCTGAAGATTACTTTTGTAGGGCACGCACTAAGCATCTAATAGGTACTGAAAATATGTACCTACCTATATACCTATATTAATTTCAGTTTCCCTTGAGTATTTACAGAATTATAGTGAAATAAGTAATATTAGTACCGACATCGAAAATACCATTATCGTTGTATGAAATATGAACTAATTCATAAAGTAAATGCGTAACAAATATCTTTGATTCCGGTCAGAGCGGAAGAATGTGCAACTTAGCAAAATCTATACCCTACAGACCCTTCATGAAATTATTGTACGCTCCCCGAAAATAGGTCAATTGCCCTCTGCCAGAGCGAGAGGTCGCGGTCCCATGGCGTGTGACAAAGAAAGAGATCTTAATTCGTTCAGGTGACGTCACAAGGGCTTTACTAGGATCACTCGTTTCCTTTTAGCAGCTATTATTTGGTTATAAAATTTGAATTTTGTTTCGTTTCTTTGTTTTAATCAAATACGCGTGAAATATTAATGTTTCTGTTGCTATTGTTTTAGAAGATATTTGTTATGAGTTGTTTGACTAATGAGATACAGCTGTGTTCGAAAACAATTATTTGCGTTGTAATATTAGCCTGTAATGTCCCACTGCTGGGCAAAGGCTTTTCATCTCACTGAAGATATCAGTACAAAGGAGAATTAGGCATAATCACCACGCTTGCCTGCTGCGGGTTTAGTAAAACCAAATATTGATTTGAATTTAAAAATGTGACAAACAAGAAGATTTCAATAAAAAAATGTCATGAACAAACTTAGAAGGCAATATCCCTCAATGTGGTTAGGTCTTTTAGTAAGGACATTTAATAATAACTTAGTTTGGTGTGGTAAGCAGATGAGACAACCTTAATAAGATAATAAACGCGACTTTAAAAAGATTTGTGAAACACTTGTGTAACGTATTAGTAAAAACTAATAAAACTTCACAATCTCAATTCCTAAAATAATATTACACTACCTGAGACGTCGGACGACACGTTCTGAAATAAACTTCCGAAACCAAGCGTTTTGAAATAAATTAAAATTCTCAAAGTGATCGCCTGCCATTTGTTATATCATATAGCTGTTCCCGTGACGTCACGGGAAGCTGGCAGGAAATGAGATAGATGGAACAAACGCATCGCCCTTTGATCGCCCTGTTCCTGTTTGTTACAAAATAATCAATCCGTGAACTTTGACAAGGAAATGTTTACCTGCGTTTAGCAAGAGTCGCTTTTTGTTTACAGATGTGTACTGTGGATTATTTTTTATTTCTATTTATATGTAAAGACGTATTATATACCCGGACAAATTCCCACACGGTTAATTGGACGCAAACTAAGCTCTAAGCTTGTAGGAATCTAATCAACTGATACTAATACATATACATACACAAATACATTAAATGAAAAATATATTTAACCAACTATATTATTTCGGATATTGTAACTTGATTATTTTTTTCACGTGGTCACTTTCCTAATATTAAATAGTTGTGAGGGTGCGATGGTGCAGCAACAGAAGGGCCAACACTTCGTTAAGCGTGCGCCTGTGGCGGTTCACTTTTGTATGAAATCGCACGCGACGGGCGCACGCGACGGTTCACTTTTTAATGAAGCCACACGCCGCGGGCGCCCGCAACGGTTCACTTTTGCATGAAACCGCGGCGTGCGCACGCTTAACGCAGTGTCGGCTCTAACGGTGGCAAAATTATTTTGAAAAAAGAAAATTGAACTTAGTTAGATACACTATTACTTTGTGTAATATACACGTAATGCACACTATAATTTTGTGTAGTTTACATAAAAATGGCTAGTCATCCATTTGCTGGTTAGTAACTACACCTCGAGACTTCATTATCCAACTGCGCATTTTTAACACGTAAAGTCGTATATAAGTATTAAGTATTACGTAATAAGTATTCGGATTTTAACGTACGTCAAGTTAACTACTCGTTATACGACTACAACTCGACTGTCAATTCATTGCAGAGCTACTGAAACTCTTTCATCACCATAAAACGTCAACATTCTTCCTTAATTTAAAATGATTAACAATAACGTCATCTAATACACAATCACCGTCGCTAATTACAAACAAGCAACGTCAGAAACATAATTATTTGCCGTAATTACACATTTGTCAGTTACTTCAGTCGACTGCCATCCTTTCGGCTCTTTTAGAAGTTAACTGAGTGTGTGATTAGGGGCGACGAAGGCTCACTATTAACCTACATGAATTTTGTTTGTTTTCTCTTGACTTGTGTTGGGCAACCTTTTAGAACTATTTAGCAGAATGTGATGTTTTAATGTAGTGTTGAAACTTCAAAGTGTCTGTATAGTTTCTCTTCGGCATGCGAGTTAATGTTCAAGATGTATTGGATAATTGACTGAAACGATCACTAATAAATCTAATAATAGTTCGCAATTACTCGATGTATTTGTAAGGGCTAATCTCAAAAACTACCTATCCGATTTGAATAATTCTTTTTGTAATGGATAGCCACATTCAACGGAAAGGTTGTAGCCTAATTTTCGGACACAACGCGAGTAAAACCGTGGGGCGCTGCTAGTTAAAGATAAAGATACAGTTAAACTAAAATCCAATAGAAAACGCGCTGCTATCGTTTGCAATCTTTTACTTTAGGTCTCATATGCCATACCGAAAGCTTCCGGAACACCTTATTGTATAAAAGGTTAGCTTTGACTTCTATTGAACTCACGAGCTTTTGAACTCGCTCAGTTTTAACACGACTCTATAAAGCACCGATAGTCATAAAACAGTTATTGGTGCAGAGTTATAGTCGTAAAATGAACCATAACATACGGCGAGGTGATACAAAACATCAATTAAAATTCACAATTAATCCACTGATACTGCACGTTTACGAGTTCGACTCGGTAAAGATGAACCATGAATATTTATGACTGAATCTTGAGATATTTTGCTCGTAACTTCACATTTTTGCTAGCAGACGAGAAATGCAATATCCATGTTAAAAATAAGTTATGTTTGATGTATTATTTATGAAAGTACGTAGATGATATAAAAGAAATAAAAGCGCTCCACTCCTTAATTAATTAGATATCATAATTTGTAAAGTATTCTTCACAATCTTTCTTTAAAAGTAAGTTAAAGTTGGATTCTTGATTTTCTTTTGTTTGACCTTTTGTTTGACTCAGATAATAATCTTAATTGATCTCTAGAAACTAATTTGAGTTTTCATTAAAAACTTCATACATTTGGAACATATTTAATTTGACGCGTCTCAATTAATTTGTTTTTCACCTCGGGGCTGTGTTTAGCTCGGAAGCACTTCGTATCCGAGACTCGCAGGAAATGGAACTTTCAGCTTTGATAAAGTTTTAATATATTCTTCGGTGAGTTCCCAACTTGTCTCGCGATGGTTATGATGAATTCTATGTGTGTTCGGCGGAATACTTTTAGTACAGGGTCCCCTTCACAGCAAAGCGCCTTGTTCTATGTTATTGTTCCTATTTATATGTGAATCTACTTCGATAGGTCCTCAAAATCATGATATAATAGTCAATATAAGTTTGAACACTGAAACTCAACAAAGATCCGCCGTTTTGAAAAAATAATATCCCATGCAACAACGTACGAATATTTAAAACAATATAAGAGCTTCCAAGTCGAATAGTTACGAAGTATGCAAAGTCCATACTCGACAAGTTCATAAGCCTCTGTCTGAGAAACTATTATATTTTGAGTAGAAGGGTTCGGTGCGGCGGCGGCGCTTTTTATTAGTCTTCGAAACTCTCGATATTTTGACTTTGACTTCAAGTATAATAATGAGGTGACTTCAAGTTTGGATTTCTTTGAAACGATTTATTCGCTGTGAAGTCGTGAATGAGACTGGCCCACGTTTTAAACTTTACCGCCTCTGTTTTATCTCCGGTGAAAGCATTTAACCATAAGAATTTGTGGATGAAGCGCCAATAGGAAATTATCAATTTAAGCGTTTTAGTCGTCCTGCTACGCACAAAGACGCCCATTAAATAGACACTTAACTAATTGACGCTATTTTTCATACATAACACGTCAAAATCATTCATAAGGAAGCATTTGACGTGTCTAAGTACGGGCAATCTAAGTTAGGGTCCGTTCACACAGACCGGCTCGGAGAGGAGAGCAGATTCTTATCACGTTGAAAACAGAGTTTTTAGTATTTGTATTAAGGTTTATTTTTGCATGTGCACTGCTTTTGTGATTAAGAATGCTTGAAGGCGCTTGGTGTGAAATAATAAGAGGAGCTTACCGGCTCCGATCGCATGCTCTTTAATGCTCGCACAGCCGATCGGTTCCGATTGCGTGCTCTTTCTTGCTCGCGCAGCCGATCGGCTCCGATTGCATGCTCTTTAACGCTCGCACAGCCGATCGGTTCCGATTGCGTGCTCTTTCTCGCTCGCGCAACCGATCGGCTCCGATTGCGTGCTCTTTCTCGCTCGCGCAGCCGATCGGCTCCGATTGCGTGCTCTTTCTCGCTCGCGCAACCGATCGGCTCCGATTGCGTGCTCTTTCTCGCTCGCGCAGCCGATCGGCTCCGATTGCGTGCTGGATCGGAAGACTGGTACTGCCTTTGTAGTGTACCCATCCGGCTCCGAGCACATCCGAACGGCTCCGAGCGCATCCGACCGGCTGCGAGCGCATCCGACCGGCTGCGAGCGTATCCGACCGGCTGCGAGCGATTCCGACCGGCTGCGAGCGCATCCAACCGGCTCCGAGCGCATCCGCTTTCAGGTCGCTTCCAGCCGGTCTATGTGAAATAGTTGGCGGCTCCGCTCGGACCAACTCCAAGCGCATACGATCCGGTCTGTGTGAAAAGAAAAATGCGCGCCGATGCTCTCCGAGCCGGTCTGTGTGAACGGACCCTAAATCTACCAAAGAGTATTCAGTACCAGCACAGATTAACCTACTCCCAATACCTACTCTTTTAGATTAAACTGGCTGTTTGTAGATAGGTCTAGCAGTAAATTAAAGTCATGTTATTCAAAGCCGAACAAGGTCTGGGGAATTAAAGTTTAAGGCTCTTCATCTAATATGTTTACTTACTTTAAACCATCATTATATAAAAAGTACTCTGTGCTCTGGACTGTAAGGTTTATTACTGCACAAAATTTTAAAACTGGTACCGAATTTTATAAAGATATTCCTATGGGATGGAGAGCTAAAAATATGCAAAGGATGCACGAAAGGGTGACAAGCAACGTACTTCTATATTTTGATCATTAGACAAAATCTTTGTGTGTGATTTAGTTGGTTCGTGATTTTCTATTCGAACAGATTAAAATTTTAATTTTTTGCATTTCAGCTATCTATGAACTTTCTTACTTCGTCGAGGCGCATTTTGTATTTTGCAAATATACCTGGACAATATACCTGGACAAATTCACACACTATTAATTAGACCCAAAGTAAGCTCTAAGCTTGTGTTATGGAATCTAATTAACTGATACTACTACATATACATACACAAATACTTTATAAGGATATATAATTGACACCCAGACGTCGTCGCCAACAACTATGTCTGCACATATTGTTGACTCCGGGCGGGAATCGAACCCGCAACCCCCGACACAGTAAGCGCTCTCACTGCCACTGTGTCAACGGGCTTGCAAATACTTAGGTTTAAAGGTTAGAAAGGTTTTTTAGGTTAGAAAATTTAAATTTAAGAACTAAAATAACAAACATACATAAAATACATAATTTAAATAGAAAGCCGAACAAAACGAAGGCGATTGAAAATTAAAAACCGTTTTTCTCTATTTTGCCACTGGACCGGAGTCTAGCGAAGTCATTCAAGAAAATAATTAACCTTTATCCCGACCTGTCAAACGCACCGACCAGGACTCCACAGGCTACAATTTGCCGTTTGATTTTTAACAACTCTAAAAGTTTCTCAGAGCGATGGAGAGGTACCTTCACAGCTGTTTGCTAATTCATAGCTCGATTTTAAATCAAATTCTATCACAGTTCTAAGACGAAAAAAAAGTAAAGAGTCAAAGGGTTCGATAAAAATGTAAAATAAAAGCGAAGTGTACCCGGTAATGTAGTTTCAACACAAAGTGAGTAGTGCTCGTTTAAACTTAAAAAACTATTTTGTTGCATTCCATATTATCAACTTATTTATCAGCGTCTAAACAAGTTTTATAAGGAGAGGCACCACAAGAGGGACGAGGCGAGAGCTAACGTTCAATAATTTTTGTCTGTTTTAATTTATAACATAGTTAACCGCCGCCGTCATCCCCCACCAAAGTAACAACCCCGTAAAGAGAAAATTGTTATTTTAAAATATTTGGCAATATTAATCAAATTATATTTTGTTATTTTTAAACGCCTTTGTTGCCGCATTTGAACATAATACTGAAATTAATATTCTTATGTCAGGTCCATTGTTTATCTTTAAGCCAAAACTCGTGTTGGGTGTTGCCTCATTTCTTCCACTTTTAAAAATGCGTTGGCGTTATTTATAACGAATTCAATACTAGGAAGATTATATTTCCCCCAGGCTTGTATTCAAGAGGGATTGGCATCCCAACATAACATTTATAATTGTGAACATTTCATTTCTCTTTAAGCATAAAAAAGGATCGGTACTTATTCTTGGATCCAGTAATGAAACGACGTAAGAGGCTTACATGCTTACACGTTCCTTGTTTTTGAATTGTAGCAAATTCCATAATAAAATGGAAAGTGTCTCCCGACGGTCTGAGCAGGCTGATCTGGCATACTCGGTACTCGCGTGCCCATTACGATACTGTCTCGACAAACAATGCTGATAGCTTTAAAACTGGGGCAATCCCGATATCTGTCCTTGTCACTCACGCCTCTAATCCCAATTGTCTCGCTCGCACACCTCTAGGGCTGTCACAAACAACGCACAAACTTTTAACTAACTCGCCTTTTCAATTTACGTTGCTTGTGCATTTTATATTTGATATTGTATGTTTTATATCAATTGTTATTTTATGTTCATTAATTGATTAGATCATATTAATTACATGAATATGTCAAATAGTTATAAATAGACATACTTTATTTATATATAGGTACTAAGTAAAGATTATGTCATTACTTTTCTTCTTAGATAGGAGTATGGTAGTATTCGAAATGGTGATTGCATATGTGTAAGTGTAAGTTGGCAGCCCTGCGCGCCGCAAGCACTCCACTGATGCCCTAATGATATTTGTGTTCGATTATAATTAAACGTATGTCCTCTTTCTTTGAAATGTCAAGCTGTATTTAATTAAAGACCGAAGTTTAATTATAGACTCGTCCCTTTTGCCTTCAAAGTGCTAAGAAACAATGAAGGAACGAGATCTCTAAACATTGCGTTTTTGAAGCACTTCTTATTACTTTTATCTGAATTTTTAATTACATTTTATTATTTGTTCTGCTCGAGTGTCGGCTCAAATTATATAAGGAACGGGGCTGGAAATGAGATTTAATTCTGATGAAATCGTGGAATCTACAAGTACCAGTGAGTCATACTTAAGTGTATGGAAGAGTAGAAGTAGGTAAAATATCTATTACTTTAGTTCAAACCACAAAGTCATTACGATCACCTACAATCAATATAGTACTAAAAGCTACAAACCTCGACCATAAAGCATTGAACCCATTTATCCCGCTACTAAATAATACTTGCAATATATTGACCACTTTTTAGGGGAATTTTCGTCAGAGGAACGTTTAATGACGGTTCGTAATGTATTAGGCGGTATTTCAACTGTAATAGGCAGTAACAGTTAGTGTTGTAGTTGTTAGGGGACGCATTGGGCTTGACTAACTGCTGTGACGGTCTGCTTATATTAAGCGTAGTACGGACATCAAGATTCTTGAACCAACGGATCTACATTCTGATAAACAAAGTAAAGTAGAGTAGTATGATAATCACTACATAGTATAAAACAAAGTCGCTTTTCGCTGTCTGTCCCTGTGTATACTTAGATCTTTAAAACTACACAATGGATTTTGACGTGTTTTTTAATAGATAGAGGAAAGTTTATTTGTATAAAAAATTCCGAAATTCCCACGGGAACGGACACAACGCGGGTAAAACCGCGGGGCGCTGCTAGTGTATACTATAGCTAGTGTATACTATCGAAGTACACAAACACTGACAAACTAGTAAACAAATTTTCTTTATACCAAGTATGACAGTAACTGGAGAGATCTACAAACTTGAAACTACGAGTTGCTGACTAGGTCCCTCGAGCGACCAAGACATGCCACTTGCTGTACTTTTAATAGATCTTGTAATTAACACGACATATATCTCTACTAATATAATAAAGCTGAATAGTGAAGAGTTAGTTTGTTTGAACGCGCTAATCTCAGAAACTACCAATCTGATTTGAATAATTCTTTTTGTAATGAATAGCCATATTCAACGGGTAAGTTTAAGGTTAATTTTCATCTCCAAATTCCCTAGGGAACGGGCACAACGCGGGTAAAACCGCGGGGGCTGTTATTCTTTAATACATCTACAGTTGACCTATTTTCAAGTGCCCTCAAAATATATACATTAAGTGTATAGGTAGTAAACCTCATTGGTATATTCCGTGCAGGTACGGTTTACGGGTCATTAGCGACGCGGCTTCTGATTTATGTTGCCTCTAACCGCAGTTAAAGTTTACTACTCAATGTTTACTAGTTATTGTTATTGAATGCCTAAGTTAGTAATTACGCCTTGCCGGTAGTTAAATACATATGGTATTATTAGGTACTCTACGTGTTTTACAAGAATAATTTAATATATGCTGGTTGTTATAACATAATAACAATAAGTCAGATTTTCAGTTCATCACTTCAGATACATATTATGAAGTAATTAAGTGCAAAAACGTGGCTTGTGATCTCACCGAAAATTAAAAGATGACAGAGATTTGAATCAATATATTTTAATGTTCATTAAAAGTTACAAACAAAACAAAGTCGAGAGAACTTTCATATTTTTGCGACCATACCACCTACTGACTGATCCTTGTTCTCTGTAGAAGTAAACATACATTAGAAGACACATTCTCTCACCAGTTTACGACACATTACCCTGAACAGTTTCAAAGTTACCTAATAATATTTTAGTGAACTCTAAACGAACGAAAACAAAAATATCTTCAAGTTTTCTTCATACAACCGATACTAAATACCCACAGTTATAGTAATGGCGAATGGTTTCTCTCGCAGCAAACAACTCTTTTCGAAAACAACACAATTTATCATGGGGGCCGGAATATCGGCTCTTTGCGCCAAAAGTCGGGTAATAAAAACCACAGAGGTCCCTCACGCGAGGTTTTCATATAAAGTGGTGG
This sequence comes from Cyclophora albipunctata, assembly GCA_963082685.1. Lineage (NCBI taxonomy): Eukaryota > Metazoa > Arthropoda > Insecta > Lepidoptera > Geometridae > Cyclophora > Cyclophora albipunctata. Next base: position 7,046,651 of record OY720129.1, on the reverse strand, counting down.
ATCGTCGCCAGTCTTCGTGCTCTTGGCTCTCATTCAGAATTGAAAAATTGAATCTTTTATTCTGCGATACTGATTTACTGCTTACTACCTTGTGTACGGTAAAATCGATTTGTCAAATTACTTTTTCCAATAAATCTAATTGGTAATTTCTTTACTTACATATTTTGATGTGCACTAGAATGTGCTACATAAATTGGCTGTTGGCATGGCGACGCGTCGCCATATATTCCGCGACGCCTTAGTTATTTTTTAAATGATAAAACTAGATAATATAACCAGAGGTAAATTTCTCTTAAAAATACATTCATATTTCTGTTACCAAAATTGTTGTATCTTTTATTTAGGAAACTCTGACCTCATTTCTAGACATTTCTCCAAAACAACACATGAACTAAAATTCATTGAAATCCATATGAGAGTTGAAACATTGTCAGCCGTGTGTCAGTTCAAAACTCCCGCAAAGATATTCCAGTTTGGAAGTGTATTATTTTAGTGCAAAAGATTTAAGTTCCCCGCTGACTACGAGGTCGGGCTGAGGGGAACCGAAACGTCTGGAGAATATAAAACAAGTCACATTGTAGTTTCAACTGCCTTGCTTCTGTCGGAACTTCGAATGTTACGTTTCTGCTATGGATACGTATATGTATGTACTTACGTCATACTTGGGTACTTACTACACAGACCATTTTCGTTTAATGCGCGTTCCGATTTCCTATAATATACCTAATCAAAGTAGTGCTTAGATAGAAATTCTGCGATATCCTATTTATTAAAGTAGTGATAATTAATTATTTTTTTTGACAATCAAGATAAGTCACGATAGGTACTACATTCTACTCCACGAGTTCTACGCACTGCTACGCGAAAGTCAGCTACGGTGCTACGTAGCTACGTAAACATGCTACGAGGACCCATTACTAGATACTACAAAGGCATGATGTGGATTAGTAATCCTCATACTGGTTTCTAAAGTCTGACTGCCTTATTCATAACGCTCTCTAACTAAAACACTGATATTGAGTGTTTTGTCTCTTTTGCTCTTTGGAAAATAGCGTATGTCAGAAAGGGACAAACCATTTGATAGTTAAAATGCTGCTACTAAGCGTTTATGAATAAGGCCGAAACATCACATGTAAAATAAAAGCGAAGTGTATCCGTAGTTTCAATTCAAAGTAGTAATGCTCATTTTTTATTACTACACTAGCAGCGCCCCGCGGTTTTACCCGCGTTGTACCCGTTCCCGTGGGAATTTCGGGAATTTTTATACATATAAACCTTCCTCTTGAATCACTCTACCTATTACAAAAAACCGCATCAAAATCCGTTGCGTAATTTTAAAGATTTAAAAGCATACAGACAAACAAACAGACAAAAGTAGCGACTTTGTTTTATACTATGTAGTGAAGTCTAATTTCATCAGGTGATTTAATGTATGACTATGATTCAATTATTTGTCATTCGGACATTGACTCTGAAACCCAAGCTTTGTTATTAAGAATTTTAAAAATGTTTGCTAAATGGCAACCACAAGTACCTAGTGTAAATACACGTAATGAATTGAACCACAGGAATTCTGTGGTAGTTCTTGTCAGTATGACACGAATAACAATTTGAATTCCGGGTAGTTTTTATAGTAAGTGGGTTATGACGACACCATCTTGGAAGGAAGTTATGATTTTTGTGAGCTTGACTTACCTAATGCAAGTAGGCCAATTACGCAGAAGCCAGTGAGTGAATCAATCAGAGTTGTCACGCTTTCGTCTAGCGGACGAAATAATGCAGTAAGTACTTCAATCTTCCGTGGTCTAGCGTAACAAGTTTACTATCGGCGGTAGGTACTCGGGTACGCCAAATAAATCGATAATTTAGTAATTTTCACTACTTTAAATGGCAAAAATCATTCGCTAACTTCTTCTATTGAATCTAATGAATCATTCTTCTTTCTTAGCAAAGCAATATTCTTTCTTGTTACGGCAATATCAGTATGAATGCTACTCTTTTCATTAACAAACTAAACGACCAAAAACGATAGCTCCAAGTTAACATTTATAATTTTTAACGTCACCCGGTAACACTTCAAAAGAGCTCCATTATCATAATTCTGACGAGGGCGAGTAACAAAAAGGCCGCAATGCTTGCTTATAATAAAAACAATGGTTGAGCCCCACACGTGCGTGAATGTTTCAGCGCCTCCCCCGCCTAGGGCCTTTGTACAGGGACGCATCTGTAAAATTTACGCCCAGGGCGAAGTGGATTTACTGCTCCTTTATAACTGTGTGTTTTGTTCGTGTTTCGTCCCGGCTGACCGCCGGCGAGGTCCCACAATTCATTCCCTGAACTCCTCTGTCTCTTGTAATAGCTGGCAGTACATCTTTTTGATGTTTATAATTCATATCCTCTCGAGAACTTTAAAGTTATTTTTAACATAAACTCTGTGAGGTTGTGAGTTTGTTGCGTTCATGTCAAAGATGTTTTGAAAGTTAATTTAACGGTAGCTTTTATATTGCGATCAGAATGTTATTTGTTTTAGGTAGGTGTTCTAGGTTAGATAAAAAAAAATATTTACCAATGTGTACCAAAGGCCGTAAAGGCCTTGGTTATTAATAAATATTAACACAACGTTTTAGTCGAAATACGCACAATAAATAAACAATTAGTTGGATTAATTTACAAAGCCAATAAGTCGTTTTAAAAATATTTAGGTAAATATTTTGTTTACCCAACATTTCCCTATCCCTATAAATACAAATAATTGAAAAACAAACCCGAAATTAAACGACAATTACATAAAAATGTGTCTGAATGTAATTCTTGCAACAGATGTGTTAAACATCGGACAGAATGGACTCGTAATTTTTAATGGTGCATTGTAGTGAATGGGTAGTAGAGTTTTATTCGCCGAGCCTTTTAGAAAGAGGGACGATAAGCGAAATTGCGTGGGTTTCATAACACGTAGTTGTAAAAGAACCACAGGTATGAGACGCAGATTGTTCACACATTTTGCGCCGTAGAGACCTTAGAGGTGCAACCACGAACCTGGACCACTGTCACAAATATTCTGTTCTTACATATCTCTTACCCACGCAAAAAGGACGATGCTATAAGTTGTAGGTACGTGTTTGTGCTAACATACCTCTGAAACAGATTTTGAATTCGTTTCTTTTTGACTACATGTTAAGTATGCTGAAATATTTTCCTTTTTTTATTTATTTTAAAAAGGATGGAATCGGTTAAATGGAATTAAATAGGTTTTGCTCAGTGATTTAATAAAAAATATGATGTCTTTTACCATAGATATACTTATAGGCAATAATCTTTAACATACAAACAAACTTCATAAACATATTATTTCTAATTATTAGTATAACTATAAAAATAACTATTGTGATAACAATAAATATCTGTTACACTGCAACCTTGTTTACTAACGTGTCTCATAACTGCACAACAACCGAGTAAGCGTCCAACATTTTTCTGGAAAACTTATGAAACTATTCGTTAGCTTGAATTGAAATGTCATCTGAATATACATCGCTTTCAATTGAAACTACTTTTGCTGGCACACTTCGCTTTTACATAGCATTTTTATCTGACCGAAACGTTCCTTTACGGGAACCGAGGTCACAGAAGACAAACGTCTTTTTAATTCAAAATGAGTAGTGTTCGGTTAGACCTAAGAAAACAGAATATACATCGCTTTCAGCGCTAAAGAACAGTTACAAATGGACCGTGAGCAAAACAAATTAGTCGATTACGTGAAAACAAATTATGTAAATAGGATAACATATTTTATTAATAAATTGGGAAACTGGAAGATACTCGGGTCAATTACAGGTGGCTTACAAAGTTATGATCCCGATGCTAAACTGAGACTCGGATTTATTTACTTTGGCTTCGATTTGCTTATTTTGTAGGGTGTTTCAAATTGAATTCATTAATTTAGAAAAGTTAGTCGCAGACTGAATTAGAGATAGCAGGAGGTGTCTTTTGTAATATAATTTGACTGGTAACGTTCCCCTTCGCATTTCGTTTTACATCCAATAAATTAATCAGTGTGACGCAGAATTGCTTACGAGTACAAATTACGAATTCATTTTAGTAATGATTGGATTGCTTTTTGGTTTCAAGGAGTCTTCTTTACGTTTCCTTAATCAATCAAATGCTAAGCAAAGTTTTGACCTGTAAAAAGCTACAATAGGATAAAGGCCTCTCAGTTGCTGAAGTTATTAGTAAAATGATAAAGATCAGGCTTACTTTATCAAATACTAGCAGCGCCCCGCGGTTTTACCCGCGTTGTGCCCGTTCCCTTGGGAATTTCGGGATTTTTTTTACATAAAAACCTTCCTCTTGAATCACTCTACCTATTACAAAAAACCGCATCAAAATCCGTTGCGTAATTTTAAAGATTTAAGCATACAGACAGACAAACAGTGTGACAGACACGAAAAAGAGACGACTTTATTTTATACTATGTAGTGATTACATGTTTAGAAAGTATTTTTCAAACAAGTCTTGATCGAGTTTGAAAAATATAAATTATGAATCTTAAAACATCTTAGTAACAACCTCTTAATTATGCAGCTCTTAAATGCTTCTCTATTGAACGTAATCTCAAGTAAAGGGGGGTACAGACGCGTGATTTGGTACGAGTGCTTGCACGCCGTGTACTTCACAGAGATCACGAACGGTCTTTTAGTACGTGACGTCGTCGTACCACCTGTACCGTACTATCGGTAGTACCGACTTGAATATTGTGCACGTATAATCTAAGGTAGACTAAACTTATGAACCGCTCGTGTGCACGGTGCTTAAACGTGAGCTCGTATTTGAGATTAAGTTCGTAGTTAATGTGATTGTTCGCACTAGTCGAGTTATTCTTGTTAAGTTATTCTAGACTTGACATGACGATGGCGAAAGTTAATGTGCACTAGAGATTATTGTTCAAAAAAGCGATAGTCTTTTTTGAACAATAATGTCTAATGTGGACTAATTTACCATTGTTTACTTAAATTCATAGATACCAATACCGTTTGAATTATAAGTACTCTTATTTGTAATTTATATAGTTTTAAATGTTTTAAACGTTGAATCACAATGTACTGCAACTTTTAAAATTAATATAAGGCGCTAGATGAATTACATTTTTAACGAAGTTTGTTTAATACAATACAATCAAAGATACCTCCCTCCTATCTACCCACCTGTATACTGCCTAATCATCACTTGATGTTTGAATTGAATGAAACGATCCGAATTGATCCGATTGTCCACGGCCCACAATGCCGAACAAACGGCCGCTCATTAGGAAGGTGACCCAATAATGCGCTCGTACATACTAATAAGGCTAATTCCGATCATAAATATGCAATATCGCAACGGAAATTCTCCGACGACAATCGCATTTAATTGCCAACCTTCTGTGAGTTGATTAACCGATACATATTATTAAGGGGATTGCTCATGTTCATAGCTCCGCATTCGTTCTGGCATCGCTCCAGCGCGACTATAAGAGTGAACAATACCGCCCACGGGCCGTGACGCGCTAATATACGAGTTCGACTGTCACATCGCGATACGCGGCGATAACTCTACCTAGTGTAATTAGCGCTTTACATCGCTTTAATGCTACGTGTTTGATTTTGATGATATTTAATAGGTTTATTTTCGTCACTGAAAGATTGTTGCTCAAATTAAATGTTTATCGTACAAATCAAATAATATTTATTATAATTGTTTCCAAATAAATTCGGCGACGTCACAACACTGGCTAAGAATTCCAAGTACGTCTCCAGGAGTACAAATGAAATAAACATAACTCCAAGAAGTTGTATTCTCGGAAACATGTTTTGTAAGAAAAACCCAATTAGTTAGATATTAAATCTAACTATGTAACAAGGAAAGTTTGGAATTGAAATACTTGGTATCGGAGTTAGTGAGTTTGTGTAATAAGGTCAGGGTATAATTCTGCGCTAGTGTTATTGGCGGTTGCGGGGGAACATTCCCCGTTATCACTATTAGCACTTAGGTCCCCGAGTCGTCGTCGGGTGAATAGAAATGACTCGGGTCGACTTGTGGGTCGACTCGTCCCGGGGGCGGCGCCGCATGCAAGTCACGCAGCGCCCCCAACGTATAACCACGGGATTGCCTTGCATCGCACACAACATACTGTGTTTTATTATATCTGTAAATATTTTCGATTACGTCACGGTATTAGAAAGTAATAAGGATTCAGTCAAATTGTAACCCAAACCCTTTCAGTGCAACCCACGCGTATCTAACATTATTCTATAACCCACCCACCCACTAGCAGCACTCTGCGGCTTTACCCGCGTTGTGCCCGGTCCTGAAAGAAATTCGGGATGAAAAATAGCCAATAACCTTTCCGTTGAATGTGATTATTCATTAAAAAAAGAATTATTTTAATCGGATAGGTAGTTTCTGAGATTAGCGTGTCCAAACAAACAAACAAAAAATTCAACTTTACTATATTAGCATCGAAGTTATAGCATCAAAGCTATTAAGTGTTAATAAAAGAGACTTTACTTCCACAAAGTAAACGACATTCCTATTTTGTAAGAACATTAAGATGACGTGAATACTCCACATGTGAGGACAAGTCTGCTCATGAAATCAATTTCCTCCATTTTAATGCCGGTAAGTTGTGTACATAGTTCTATCTCAAAAATACATCACTTAAATATTACTTGAGGTTATCAGGGACAGTCTTTGAGTTGTCTCGTTCGTAGTTAATAGCTCTTTTATAAACATTTACAGGAAATTATATGTAGAAAACTTTGAAAAACGTTGATGTAGTAAATATTATGTATCGCGGGTTTTGAACTATATTTACCTACAGCTATCAATATTTGTTACCAAATTCTCGGAATTGTTTAATTGTTTTGTTGGGGCTATCATGCAATGATGGCGACATTGATAAGCCAATTTAGAAATGATTAAAGATGTAAAAGTTTGTATGCCTTGCAAAAGGGATAGTCACGCTTTTTACGTATGTAGCTAACGTATGATGATGTTTTTGAGAAAAGAAAAACTGCATCTTAATTAATATGGCGGCTAACGTTCACATCCCTCACATCACAATGTTTCTTTTTAAAACATAATCGCTATTCTTACTCACTGTACCGATATATTTTCTATAGTGTGATGAGAGGCTTGTTCAGCTGTGGGACATTACAGGCTAATACTAGGTATACTACTATCGCTATTCTTGATTTAAATCTTATCATTTGGGACAAAAAACATATGTTTTCTAATTACACACCTAAACAAAGCTTGGTGTCTAAGTACCTAATGAAAATTAAACACTGAATAGACCATCCAAGCGATTCATACTCGTACTAGTATGTAATATCGAGGCCTCAGTGGCGTTATCAAAGTAACAACTTTACGAACAATACTTAAGCCTATGAGCACGCGTATCTAACCGCAAAACTCGTAAAATTATCATTTAGTACGAGTATAAACATCAAAAATGTACGTACTAAAGTTACGAGTGCGTCTTACGTATAACTGAACTGAACAATTAACTTAATGAAAATCCATCACTCTATGTACATTACGGGGAATTCAGTTCGTTTCGCGTTTATTGAATCAGAATCAGAACCCTCAAATAAAACGTGTCACAAAACGCCGACTGTGTAAAGATTAATGTCATGCTGAATTTGCAGATGTCAAAAGTCGGAGTTTCCGCCAAAATTTGATGCCGCGATGTAGGAATAAAAAATATTATATTTTCTTAATACATCTTTTTATATCATGCGCGTGTTTCGTGGCACAAATATTAATAAATCCGATTCAGGTTTATGCTACTATTCATATTTAATGAGATGATAGGAGTGAATTAATTTTTTTTTCGCAATTAATTATGATTTTACATATTCAAAGTAATAAAGACTTTTCAACTAATCTTAAGGGTCTGTGGCGAAGGAACAGCTGCTAAAGCTTGCCTTTGTAGGCGTTAGTTAAATACTTATTACAAACGTTAGATTTTAAATAAATGGCATATCTTAAATGGTTTCTAATTGTAACCGTTGTTGGCTCCAAATTAAAAAGTTAATGTCAGTCAAGCTCAAGTCAAATCAAAATTAATGAGAGTATTTTAGGAACTTTGAAGATGAGAGCCTTACGTAGGGGATATTTCTGTTCATAACAACTAAAATGTAATAACCCCCACTTTTGAGTCGGGGGCTAAAGATATACTTAATTCTTCTTATTAATTAAACAGAAGGACCGAAGACCCTTACCTTAAAAACAGACTATATATTTTAAGGTACTTATTTACTTTCCCCGAAGTCATTACTTTCTCGTCATCGCAAGTCTTTAACTTGTTGATAATTCCAACAAGATTTAATGTAATAAATCATAGCTATTATGATGAAAGCTCTATTTACACCGTATGATTAAATAGTTGATGAAGTGGTGTTCGGTGATTATAACCCGCTGCGTAGAGCTGCAGCTACTGGCCTGTAGTAGGGCACGGAGTTGGTCGGTGACACACCGCGTTTATTTTGGTCCGTGCGTCTCAAATGTGATCGCATAATATTTTATTTTGAGTTCGTACTCAAGTTTATTCGAAGATGACGCGCCGCGCGCGGGCTCAGTTGTCCGATGCTCATCTGTCTGATATTTAGAACGATCTGTGACACGATTCCATTTGTTCCATGACGTGCCGTCTCTCGACATTTCCTTGAGAATTATGTTTAGATATTTTGACGGGTACTTTGTTTTATACTCCGCTCGTAACACCATACACATGTGCCTCTAACAATGTTCTATTCGTTACGACCTCATCTCAATATTGAGTGTGTTATCTTCATAACTATCGAACCCGTTGCGCTACAACATAAACGTTTATATCGTAAACATAAAATAAATTCTGTGCGAAACATTTGTTGAAAACACAAATTTCCGACAACCTTTGACTGTTGTTCGTAAATCAATCATAATAAAACTATTTGTTAGAAATATCGTTCGCTGTATTTTTCTAACGCTTTTTCTATCGAATTAAAATTGTCGTTTTTGTTAAAACATAATTTAGTGCGACATAAATATACCAGCGAAGAAACATTTACAGATACAGGTTATAAAATGTATGTGTTCACGATAAATCATTTATTAAAACGGCTATCTTTTATTTACAGGTAATTTGGTTGGAGTTGGGAGAAGAGAGATTTTTCCGCGCGAACAACCACGAGGCTCCAGTCGAGAGCAAAAAATATAAGTAGTGAGTTGAAAGTTGTTCAGCGGGAGAGTTCGGGAATCGATTGGATCGGGAAGTGGTTGAGTAAATTTTAATTTTTAGTCAGTAAAGATATTGGGAATCGCTAATCAAGTTACACTCGGCTGAGTGGAAGCAAAGTACCTCGGGTCTATTTAATTCAAACGCAGAGACGGAACAATGGTTATCAGAGGGGCGATACAGTTAGAATGTGGGCCTGTCTGTTATCAACTCGCTTTGCTTCACACATTCACAATAATTACCAACCGTATCACTGTTTCACCAGCTAAATGCGTAACCTACTTTTAAAAACTTGGCATAACAGACATTAGGTCTACGTTTAATCGTTTAACAGTAAACATTGGAAGTTTCTTAATAATTGAGTTCTGGATTGCTGTTCTCTTTGAACATAATTGTTTTATTAATTCGAAGTTATTAATGAAATCTTCAACTCTGTTGATTTTACTTTCAAGGTTATGCATTGGATCCGTAGATAATCATAGAATAGATATTAAAAACATAGTACTTATATGGTAGGTAGCTAGGGTAAAATAGCCAGTAAATAGACACTTAAAAGCATTTTCAAAACATTCATACTTTAATTTTATCAAAATATGTTATTTAATTTTATTTATTGCAATACTGTGTACATTTTTTATGATTTTAAATGTAAAGTAAAACATGAATAGTGGTAATAAAACTGAAAGTGGCCAGTTACTGATCGGATTCCTCTAACTCCCTACTTATTGTCCCAAAAGTAGCAAAACCATCATAAATACAATAATTAGTTTACATTTCTCTGAATTAAAACATGAATACTTTTTACTCTTCTGTTTGCAGTTGTTGAAGAAAATTATCTTCTAATGGATATCAATCTCCTTTGAAGCACTTTGTAACTAAACAAAACATTTTGCTCGGAACGTAAATAACAAAAACATTTTTAAATAAAGGAACAGAATTGAAACTGTTTTTAGTAGAACTTTCCTGTTCTTTTGTGAGCCTTTACTTAAGACAACTAAATGAAATTTATTTATATTTATTTGAACACAACTGAGTAACGCCGGCCTTTATAGTTTAATGAGTGATTTTAGATATATAAGTTGTCTACATTTGTAGAATTACACCTATTTGATCACTATCGTCAAATTATATTTATGAACGCGATACTTATTATTTTATTACTATACTACTTACCTACGGATTGTTGTGTTAATGTATTAACTTCAGCATTTATCACATTTTTCTGACGCGGGAACGTTTTTGACAGTAAAATTTTAAGTAAGATGTTTAAGTTTGTTTTATTGTTTTTTAAAGTACAGGGCATGACGGGGTTGGCATGCTTTGTTTGGATAAAAGTCCCTAAATAATTTTAGATTAAAAAAACTTCTATTTTAAACCACAGCCAAATTTATAATTTCGCAAAACAATATTTTAAATCGAATTAATATCAAATTCTTCTTATGGCGCTTTTATAAAAATATATGAGGCAATTGATAAAATATAGTCGAAAATTTGGTTGCAAAACCATAAAAATGAATGCAGAAGTAATAAGTGAGATAGTAAAAGATATTTCAGAAACATTATCTCACACATTTGAACCGACCATCCAGCTGCGTCGGTTTATCAGGAGACGAGAATAGTTTCTCTGGAAATGTGAATAATTTAAGCAAAATAAACATACTGACATCTGTGGGTTGAACTGCATTAAATACTGGCACATACACTTTTATAATCTAGTTTTCACTTTTAATGCCTATAATTTTTATGCATATAATATGCATAAAAATAATATAAAAAATTAACTATTTCCATCATTATGTATCATAATGATGGAAATAGTTTATTCGTTAACCTATCTCGTAAAAGTAACCCAAATTTTGGCTTCGCCATTCGTAGTTTGTAGGTTTCCCTATGTCTTTACTAATATAATAAAGCTGAAGCGTTTTTTTTGTTTGTTTGAACGCCCTTATCTCAGAAACAGCCTCCGTGGTCTTGTGGCTTGAGCGCCCGGCTCACGATCCGGAGGTTCCGGGTTCGATTCCCGGTGGGGATATTTCACAAAAATTGTGAGACTATCCTCAGTTTGGTTAGGGCATTGCAGGCTGAATCACCTGATTGCCCGAAAAGTAAGATGATTCCGTGCTTCGGAGGGCACGTTAGGCCGTCGGTCCCGGTTACTTTCTACGGATAGTAGTCGTTACATGAGCCATGTCAGAGGCCTTTGGCGGCTCAATAACTCTGACACCAGGATTGGTCAGGTTGACCTTCCACTCGATGAAGAAGAAGAATCCGATTTGAATAATTATTTTTGTAATTGACAGCCTCATTCAACGGGAAGGTTACAGGCTATTTTTCATCCCGAAATTCCCACCAGAATGGACACAAGGTGGGCAAAACCGCGGGGTGTTGCTAGTGTTTTGTAAAAGAAAATACATGTCGTGTTCGACCCTTGTTTCATGCTCGCTTCTAAATAATTAAACCGCCTTCCAACATACACTATGATTATGACAACGGTCCTGTTAGTGCTCGAACATTTAGTCAAAAATTGGGTACCTTATTATGGCAAAACATCCTAACTATACCAGAGCCAAGTCACTGCAGCCGAAAACGGCTAGGTAGAGTTATATGCAATTTCAAATAAAACAAACATATGCAACATCCTCACGAGAGTATCTCCTAAAAAAACTGTGCTGTGGAATGTAAAGTTTGAATCATCAGTACATAAAATATTGTGGAAATCACTGTGACAGAAGTGAGTTAGTTGTGATGCGAGTTACTACACAGGTGAGTTACTACTCGGGTGAGTTACCTAACTAGAACTAACTTTTTACAAACTTTTCATTTAATTAAAACACGTCAGATGGAATTTATGATTTACTGCAACGGCGGTAGTTAATTAACAGAGTTGACATTTATAAAAAGTTTCATTTGAATCAAAGTATTATCAACCCTTTTTAGTAATTACTAGTCTCGGTGTTATCTGTGTAATATTCTGAAATCTGTATGTTTTCAGTTGAATGACAAGTTTTTATGTTTATTAAAATGTGTCTTAGTTAAACCAATTCAATTGGAGTTTTGGTACCTACCTATTACACTGGTTCAGGTTATTTGAACCAATAGCAGTAGACATTTGTAAATATATTATTCAATTCAAATTTCATTGTGGCAAAGACCCACATTTGTCGAGCCGTTTTACTTCGACAGACCAACGAATATCCATATTTATTTATTAAATAAGGAATAAATATATGGATATGAAATACCTATATCAACAAGTATAAACTTATTAGCAACATTTAAACATAACAAAACTCTACCAGTTTATGCGACATTTGGTAAACTAACGAGCTTGTAAATAAATATATGACAATGTTCACAGACACACCGCGTTATAAAGATACCCATTAAATGTTAACTGCATCGTTACAATGGATCTTAATAATTTTAACGGTTAAGTGTGTTTCAACCTTTACGAGCCTCTGCATAGATTACGTAGACTTAGAATATACTAACTGTTGAACGTTACTACGCCCGCACTCAGAGACTTCATAATGCTTCCTTAGTAGAGATTAATTGTGAGTGATTTCGACATGTACCAGCAAAACAAGAAAGGTTCCAAAAAGTTCAAAAAAGTTCCGCAGGGAAACTAGCGTTAAAATAAAATTAAAACGCATCGAAATCGGTCCATCAATTTGGGAGCTACCTCAAATCCTCTTTTGCGTAGGAGGTTAAAAATAAACTTATCAAAATATGTTTTCTCAATAAGTTACATTTATTACCATCTTCAAATGCATTAAAACAATTAGCCAAGTATTAAATGTTTACTCAAAATATTTGAAAACATTTCAGAGAATTAGTAATAACCATTTTCTATATTTAGTTTGTTATTATTTAGTCTACTCGAGATTGAAATACACTTAATGGGCTAAGTACTACAGTTTGTTATCGTTTTTAAATATTTGAACAGAATCTCAATTTTCGAAGTGTATGTACAACATACGTCTTATGCTGATGGTAAATAAGAACAGTGTATCTGTTACATGAATGGAAAAACAAGGGAAAAACACACTGACGGCCGTACACATAAACGTCAAACGATTCCTTAGGAGCATGGACTTATTATTATAATCTGGACAGCGGACTGTTAAAAATGAAAAATACGAAAGCACACCTTACACCTTTACATTATGATTCAATTTGGGTTACCAACATAGACAGAGGCAAAACGAGCCAAGAGAGATAGCTAGTACCGAGGTCGTTTATCCCTTTCTAACACTTGCCATTCGATCGAAAAGTGGTAGTTGGTAGCATGTTGGTAGAAAATTATTTCACAACGCTGACTTTAAGAAATCCTTTTATTACATATAAAGTAAATATTGAATTAGATAAAATTTATTAATTACTTACTTAGCTTTATAATACTTCCATTGACTTAATATTCTGAAATACCTGCAGAGCCACAATTATTTAGAACTATTTGGTAAAATTATTAATAATTTCTCTAGTAACCCTTTGAATTTGTCATGGCGACTTTGAATTCTCGTCTTCTCGTGAATATCTACCTATTTGTTTTATTTTATGCAATTTTGGGAGATTAGCTTATTGAAATGGTTAAAAAGTGCTGTATTCGTTTCTGTTAAACTGAATCCTATGGTGGTTGCGGGATATCCTTTCGCAGGTAAGCCAAATAAGGGAAAAATTGAAAATTTGTTATGTAGGGTGACCATAAGTGCAAGCAATCACTCCTCGAATGATTTATGAGGATTAAAAATGGGTTACTATATATTTATTAGTAATATTTTTTAAGTGTTATTAAAAATTTATTTAAATTACAACAATTTCTTTTATTTAAACATTATGCTTTTATAAGTAAAATCGGACTATCTTTTTTTAGTTTCACCTCAGTAGATAGTTCGATTTCAAATTCACAAAGCACCATCTATTCACTACATAGTATAAAATAAAGTCGCTATTTTTGTCTGTCTGTTTGTCTGTTTGTTTGTCTGTATGCTTAAATCTTTAAAATTACGCAACGGATTTTGATGCGGTTTTTTGTAATAGGTAGAGTGATTCAAGAGGAAGGTTTATATGTATAAAAATTCCCGAAATTCCAACGGGACAGGCACAACGCGGGTAAAACCGCGGGGCGCCGCTAGTAAGCTATAAAGAACAAAATTTTCTTCAAGAAAACGCCCCTACGGGAGATTTTCTTACATGCACTTATAAAATAGATGGTGCTAAAACTTGAACATAACTGCAGAGAATTAAATTAATTGGAAAGTTCCTCATTGTATTTTTTAAAACAAATATTATTTCATTATAATATTTGTCCCACCTAACGAAAAAGTGTGGTCATCCTATTAGAAAGTGACAAACAGCATCGGCTCTCAACATCTCGCTCGGCTCGTTTTTCGGCTGCTAGAGCTCAGTCCAGATTATAATAATAAGTCCATGCTTAGGAGATGTTTTTGACAATGAGTGATTTTGACATGTACCTTTTGACAGGTAATGTATTAAAAATTACGCAAATTACTAAAATTAGTTAATTGTAGATTTAATTCTAAAATAATAGTAAGTTGATTCCTCATCATCATCATCGAGTGGATGGACCACCTGACCAATCCTGGTGTCATAAAAATATATATATAATCTTAGAGAATCGTTTCATTTGCTGGCAAAAAGCGGTTTCTGAAATATTAATTATATTCAAGAAAAGAGGATGTTTCAAATAAGACAAATGGAACTATTTTCATAAGTGCCATAGTGAGGGTATTTGCTTCAGGAGAGATACAATTTTTGTCATCCATAAAGGACATTTTTCTCATTATATCTTGAAAACCTATCTCCAAAGTTGACCCATATATGGGACACTTAATCCTCTTTACAGGACAAATTCAGACCGTCTTAAAAATATATTCAGTCACATCGTTGCACAACAAAAGTTTTTGTCAATACTTTCTGTGAATTGTGTAATGGAGTGAGTTAGTGCGCGGCAGATGTGGCACATTCCATGGTGACGTTAAAATGTTACGTACTCTCGAATATACTGCGATCCAGTGAAGACTCACTCACGCACTTTTGCGGTATTTCTACAACATTATCGTAAAATGTTAAATAAATGGAAAAATTTGGTGGTCTTTTATTAAGTGGATTTATGTATGTGGATCTATAAATAGGATAATATTTATTTTTTCTAATTGCGACTAATCCACCTATACCAATAATTTTAAGGAGTTGGATGAAATGATCTCATCCTACTAATATTATAAATGCGAAAGTTTGTGAGGATGTACATTGATATGATACAATTAATCCCAAAATTCCCGCGGGAACGGATACAACGCGGGTGAAACCGCGGCGCGCGGCTAGTCATCAATAAATCACTCGACTACTGGTATTAAGAAACAGTGGAAAAAATGATGCTGTAGTTGTCATACCAACAAAATCTTAAAGTTAAATGTTATGTCTATTTCCGAAGGAGGAATTAATTGGCAAAGTCAACGTCTAAGTCTATATTTGTTAACTACAGCGAGCTAATTTGGTGTTGCCCTTCGGATTCTTCCATGGAAATAGCTCTTGCGTAACAATGTCTAATAGATGGTACATATTAAATACTCTGTATTTGTGACATTATTATCTGCTGGCAACACTCCGAGTTCGTGATTGACGGCGGAAACAAAACGCTGGTTTTGTTGTTATTCAAATGTAATTAAATGCCGTATATCAGGTTTTGATAATTGAGATTGACAAAGTTTTGTGCTGTGGTCGGAGTATCTTACTCAGAGTCACCAACGATTCCTTGAGAGATGTTCATGAATGACGTTTGACATGTAATGTACTCGTACTTGTATAATTACGTCAATTGTTTATTTATGTATTTGTAGTTGAGTACCTACTCTAAGTACGGCAGTTGCTGTCTACTTATAGAAGTCTTTGGACTGGGTAGAATTTTATGATATTTTTGCCCCCAATGAGTATGAAGCTTCACTCAAGGCGTATGATGTACGATCACGTTTTATTTCATGGACATATTTTAGGTATAATAAAAAAACAGAAATATCTTGAACAGCAAAAGGAAAATAAAAAATACGAGGATAATGTAACCAAACAGGAAGTCGATACACTTACTCTTATTCTCTTTCCTAGAATATAAATCACATTGAACACACAGTCCATACTCCAATCATATAAAATTCTATGTTATGAACACATTTGTCTTTGAAACATCTGAGAGTAGAGTTATATGGTGCCATAAATAATTCTGCAGTGTAAAGACGTCAGCCCATCAGGCTTGTTATATCTTTGGAACCCTTTATCCAATCAGAATCGTTGCGGATCGCTGGTTTTTCGTCCCCGAGCTAAAAATCAAACGGTAAAAGCTCTCCCCGTAATGTACCTATTGGATCGGATCAACAACATATAATGGGTAACTATACATCTACTTGGTGTAAGTAGGTCACCCCTACAAATGTGCGTAGAATAGAACATGGGGTTTCACAAATTAATTCAGATGTTATTTAGTAGTGAGTAATTTTAGTTTTTCATGATTACTTTAAAATGATAATTATTACTTCTAAATGTTATGCATATTCGGACATAATTTTCATATTAGTAAACATTTTAGTATCTCGGTCCTACGTCTGAATTCATTTAAGTAGCCTAAGGTTGAAATATAGATTTGAAAGTAGCCAAATACCGCCGCCAGAGAACTACTAGTGGCGGTCACCCTCCGGTGTTTACATAGATGAAAAATATTAAAATAAAACACTATAAATCAATTTCAAAGAGAAGTTCAAAACTTTACTGTCGCATTATATCATAAAAAGTGGGGATAAATAAAATATTCTGTTCATTAAAATAGTTACCACCTCCGCAAATATTGACGTAGTTTATGATATATCTTCATATAAATATAAATATATTCTATTATGAGTATCATCTTCATAATGTCACCTGCCAACTACTCGTAGAGGGTAACGACCTTTTTATAAGTAAAATGTACGAAAAACACATTTCTTACATTTCACAATTACAAAATTAAACTTAAATTATGCAGATCACATGCAGTCAATATATCAAGGTAATTCGCCCACGACCACGATCAGGAAAATCTATTTAGTTTCAACAAACGTACAAGTTTATTACTTTATTTACGAATATTCATTCATGAAACATAAAATTAAACAATAGATGTGATAAAAGCAACCTATCAATATTACAATTTAAAGTTTCTATTGTGATATTACTACAGTGGTTACCATACAATTTTGACAGTAGATAACCAAACGGAATGAGAAAGAATTACTACTCATTATTACTTACTAGCAATGCCCCGCAGTTTTTCCGGGTTGTGCCCGTTCCCGTAGGAATTTCGAGATGAAAAATAGCCTATAGCCTTCCTCGATATATCCAACACTGAAATAATTTTTCAAATCGGACCAGTAGTTCCTGAGATTAGCGCATTCAAACAAACAAACAAACTCTGCAGCTTTATTATTAGTATAGATTTTCTACCACTCGTGTATAAGGGCTAACAATCGAACAAAACGATTTACACCTAACATCACCTACAAAACTAAATTCATTTAATAAATTTTATTGTTACAAGCTAAAGGAACCAAAATTACAGTTAACATCTTTATTAAAATGTCACACACGATGCTATAAAAATTAATAGGTACGTAACTACATAAAATTTCCGTTCGTTTAATGATCAGCCTGTTCTCTTCGTTATAAAATAATATTTGGTGATTTGCCAGCGTTGATCTACGCGCCATTGTTGTCTGACTGAAACTGATTTCTCTTTTAATACTAGCAATTGTTTCCGTGTTCTTGAAGTGTCCAATATAATTCGTATTACGAACGTCGCCTTCGGTTGTGAAGCCGGTGTGTCGCTATTCATTATGCTTTAAAATCTTTATACTGAATCGATGGTTATTTCTCTTAAATGTGGTTTTGGCAAAATTTTGCCAGTTCAATGGAGTGGTTGGAGGAAGGTTACAACTCCATGCTTAAATATACTTTTGATATTATATAAGAGATCACCAACACGCATTAGGCAAGTGTGGTGATTACGCCTAATCCTCCTCACTGTACTGATATCTTCAGTGAGATGAGAGGCCTTTGCCCAGCAGTGGAACAGTACAGGATAATACTTACTTTTTTATACTCATTGATTTTTAACCTTTTAAACTACCCCGTAACTAACGCGATTTTTAAGATTGCTCACCATACGATACTATTGAAAAGCCACCGAGTGACCGAAGTTATGCTGCCAATTGAAGGATTATTAGTCCTAAATAATTATTATGCCTTCTTACTAAAATACAGTAATGTGCTCCAAAAGCAAACAGTTTGCATTACCCGAATTTACAAACGACAGATAAGCGACATTCAAACGCAAATACTACAAAATTTTAGAAATATTTGTGATTCTCCTCGTGGCACTGTCTTGCTTAATTAAGTAATATTTGCAATGGGAATAAGTACAAATATGGGCAACGTTCCTTTAGGTATACAATGAAGTTATTTACTTACATAATATTATTTTAGTAGCGAACGTTTCGGCGTGTTGGAACTAATACAGTTTATAGTCCAGGTGATCACGGTTGACCTTCACTGTGATAGGCTAACTTCTGAAACAAACAGACCTACGTTAAAATCCTTTTCGCTCGGGCCTACAATTAATGGAGGCCTATTCATAAACTTCGCAATTTATATTCGGTTTTAATTGCTTCGGTTTCTGTTAATAATATGTATTGTTTTATTTGTTTTCTGTTGTGTTCAATGACTTTTGTAAATTTTTAATTTATGAATTAATAAAGATGTTATTTCAATATGTTGTTAGTCCAATAGCAGCTAATAACATTATTTATACAGATTCAGTCAGTATTCTATGATAATATTGTCTATGAAATATACAATTTCTAAGTAAAATCGAGTTTACAAACAGTGAGCCGTCGAGTGTAATATAATAAGAGTTTGTTTTTTGTTGGTATGCACGCGTTAATCTCAGAAACTACCAACTTTATCAAAAAACATTTTTAATGGATAACTACATTCAACGGGAATGTTATAGGCTATTTTTCATCTCGAAATTCCTACGGGAACGGGCACAACGCGGGTAAATCCCCGGAGTGCTGCTTCTCTAGTGAAGTAAAGTAAAGTATGAGCCTGTAATGTCCCACTGCTGAGCAAAGGCCTCTCATCTCACTGAAGATATCAGGACAGTGAGAAGCATTAGGCATAATCACATTGCTTCTCTAGTATATTAGGATATTTAGTATACTATAACTTCAGATAAATGATTGTGAAATAACAGAGACTATAACCGTTAACACATCGCAGATATATTTGGACGTTATGGAAGTGCAATAAAATGTTGAAATATAATTTTTATTTTGTGCCGCAGCAAAAATAACTCGCATTTTTTATTGCTCTTGTTTTTAGAAGAACAACTTCTATTTTTATGAGATGATTTAGTCAGTTTTTATGCTATGCGCCATTTGTAGGATGTCAAGATTACTTATCAAACATTATATTTGAAAATCCGTTCAAAAATATTAATACACTAGCAGCGCCCCGCGGTTTTACCCGCGTTTTGCCCGTTCCCGTGGGAATTTCGGGAATTTTTATACATATAAACCTTCCTCTTGAATCACTCTATTTATTTAAAAAAATCAAAATCCGTTGCGTAGTTTTAAAGATCTAAGCATACATAGGGACAGACAGACAGCGGAAAGCGACTTTGTTTTATACTATGTAGTGATATGCTATTTGAAAAGCATGCGAAAGATCCCAAACAGTAATGTACTTCACGAGCCCATGGGTGGCCTACAGTGGCATTTTTATCTGAGCGCTACCGTGCTTCGGAGGGCACGATAAATAGTCGGTCGGAAATACAAACAAACTTACAAACTTTACCTCTTTATAATTTTAGATGGCAGATTTTTTTTGATGGCACGGAACTTTTGGTGCCCAATTCGACTCGCACTTGGCCGGATTTTATTTACACCTAGGCTACTTATCTGATTTTATCGCAGAATAATATGTAAACAGAACCAAGGATTAAAATATAATATGTAATAAATAACTTACCTATACCACAGTATGTTACATCACCCCATAACACGAGGCTTTAGAAACTTTGTCACAGTTTTAACATCGGATCTACGATAGATTAATTATCCCAAGACAGATTTAATGCTTCCAATAACTCAAAGGGTGAAGTGAGGCGATAACTCATAGTTGTTGTACCGAAATAGTGTAATACGGAATATGGGGCATTATATATTGTAATATATTATAATGTATGCCACAATAATATTGATTGTTAATTTGCGTTATTGATTTATAGGCTAATTGTAGTGCAACGACACTGCTATATGTAGATATAGCAGTGCAAATATTGCCATGTGCAGTGTGCAGTGCACTGTCTATATATAAATCTAACTACATCACTACATAGTATAAAACAAAGTCGTTGTCTGTTTGTCTGTATGCTTAAATCTTAAAAATTACGCAACGGATTTTGATGCGGTTTTTTGTAATAGGTAGAATGATTCAAGAGGAAGGTTTTTATGTAAAAAAAATCCCGAAATTCCCACGGGAACGGGCACAACGCGGGTAAAACCGCGGGTCGCTGCTAGTATAATTTTATAAATGCAAAAGTAACTCTGTCTGTCACGCTTTCACGCCAAAACTACCGAAACGATTTGAATTAAATTTGGTACACAGTTAATCCAGAGCCTGAGAAAGGACATGGGCTACTTTTTATCGCGAAATTCCCGCAGGAACTGGTACAACACGGGTGAAACCGCGGGGCGGGGCTAGTAAATAGTCTAGATAAAAGAAAGTCGTGTTAGTTACACCATTTATAACTCGAGTACGCCTTGGCCTGTTTTAATGGTTATTTTTTTATTTTATTTATCTTGATCAGGAATAGGATAACAAGTAATAAAAATCCCGAAATTCCCACGGGAACGGGTGCGGGTGAAATCGTGTGGCCGTTTGATATATCTGATTAGGTCATAATTGGATGTAAAATATGAAAAAGAAATATTAGCATTATTAGCAACCTACTAAAGACGCATTATACCTAATTGTAATCATAATAACTTCCGAGGATTGATTCAGTAATAGTGTCTTGTTTTTACCCTTTGGGTACATACCCCTAAAAACGACGAACTCTTACTTAACTGAAATATATTTCGAATGTTCAATATTCGCAAAATTCACGAATAACAGATCTGTTTCCAATGATACAGTTAGTCAAAACACCGACATCGAATCCCCTCAATAATTTACACCGCTAATAAAATAAATATTGACAAATTGACAGAAAAAAACTATCCGAATATACGTTACGTTCTCTGTTATTGTTACATACATAGCGTCTATCGATTGTAACGTTCTGTATCCAAAAGTTATTTGCACAAACAAACAAATAAAAGTGTGTTGTGTGTGTTGATACATCGCTTACGATTCCATTAAATGGATTACATTCTTGGCTCGCTGCGGGGATAAGAAAATGTGGAAAAACAACCAGTCTTCAAGATCATCCGACCTGTGACGTAACGTGTAAATGTCATTACTCACGTCATCATTGTCATGACGGATGACAGAACGGTATTTTTAACGAAACTTTTTCAGTGACTATCCTAATTTTTTGGAACAGTTATTTGGTTGCGTCACAGACTAGAATAACAATTGTCTCTATTCGCCGCCAACTGTAATTTTATCTGAACGAAATGAGAATGAAACTGAAAAATTATTTGATGGGGCGCGGAACATTTAACACGAAACTACTTTCATTGTGGCGCTGATTTCTGTAGTCTGTTTTTAACTTCTTTTATATTTACGGTGATTTTAACCGGTGGACATTTTATTTTACTGACTGGCGACTGTAATTTGGTCGTATTGTATTTTAAGTTATAATGCCAGCAAATTAAAGGTACACGTTTCGATGGTGCAGTGGTATGTGCACTCGCCTGCCAAGACTGAGGTCACGGGTTCAATTCCCGAAATGTTTTCTACTTTTCAAACATGGCTCCAATTTAAGAGCACAAGCGCGCAGTAGGCAAGCGTGGTGATTATTTCTACATTTTTCTACTCTATTTCAAAATCGCTCCCATATACCATGCCCCCCTACGCTTAATATGAAAAACGATTTAGACTGTCTACTTAGTAACAGTAAGATAAAACAACAAAATGTTTATGACACAGTGGATTTTATATCGCAATATATTATTTGGATTCCGATAACATCAAAGCAAACTGGACAGAAGCGTACCTATTTATTCTATAAAAATAAACACCAATATAAATGCAAAAATGTATAAAAAGCAAAGTTTCTTGGGATCAATATTTAGAAGTTACGGCTTTCGGGTTTACTCCTGTAGTTAAACATTTTGGAAAACGGAAAATTGTTAAATGATCTGTAAATATGGTCAGACTTAGATACTTACTAGCTGCGCCCCGCGGTTTCACTCGCGTTGTACCCGTTCCCGCGGGAATTTCGGGATGAAAAATAGATGTTGGCCGATTCTCAGACCTACTCAATATGCTCACAAAATTTCATGAGAATCGGTCTCGCCGTTTCGGAGGAGTACGCGAACGAACACTGTGACACGAGAATTTTATATATAAGACAAGATTACATGCTTTACTGTACAGAAGTTATAACACACACATACCAACATATTATTAAACAAAGTCCCCCCCGGCCGCGTCTGTCTGTCTGTTCGCGATAAACTCAAATACTACTGCACGGATTTTGACGTGTTTTTTTTTAAATAGATAGAGTGATTCAAGAGGAAGGTTTATGTGTATAAATGTTCCCGAAATTTCTATGGGAAAGGGCACAACGCGGGTTAAAGCGCGGAGCGCTAGCTGTTCCGCGCGGTGGTTCCAAACGCAACCCAATAGATGGAGCTAGTGTGACCATTGTGTGGATCGCATTAAGGTTATTTTCCCAGATTTAGTGGGGTTGCGACCATACTTTAGTTAAGCTGAAAAAATCTTCTTTTTTATAAAATTTGTACGCTGTACGGTAAAGCGGAATGATATCGCGTTTAAACTTTGACGTAGGTATGTGAGCGAAATGTGTCACAATCCAAAAAACTTAAATGTAGGTAGTTGGTGCGGGTAATAGTTTGTAATTGGCATGAACATAGTAAACACTCGTTGTTTCAGCCAGTGTCCTCGTGACCACTAGTGGTGTAATCCTCTCGATACTTCGGGTATGTATTTTTGGAAATACGTTAGTTTAAACGCGATATATTTTCGCTTTGTTTATTATAAAACTACAAAAATAATTAATCCTCAAACCTAAACACGACTATAGATAAAATCCATTGTCTGTGATACAACTTACTAAACTCAGCTTCAAGTAAACAATTTCTACTGACTTCAATCAAACCAATTGAAATAATATTTCTAGAAATGTATTTTGGTAAATAATTTTCTAGATCCTTCTCAAGAGCAGTAAAACATTTTTGACAAAAACCTACAATAATAAAAAAGTTAGGTTCAAAAATTGTTACCGACCACCTTGAGACACCTCTCGGGTCAAGCCCCTATGTCCTTCCATCACGCCCTCGCCAATAAAACTTTTTCTTATCACCAGTACCCGTAAGCTTTTGTAATTTTATCCTTGGTACTTTTAACTGTGACTGTAATTAAAGTACCGTTGTCGATTCTTATAATTTTCAGTGAACCAAACAATTAAAGTCTGAAGTAATATTCAGTGTCTAGCTAAGTTGAAGTGATAAAGTTACTTCAACTAAAAGAACTATCTAATTATATTCAAAACTTTTAATTTCAAAGGAATTATATAATTTGTGATGTCTGCCTGAAATATTGTCTACTGTGCCAAAAATATTGTCAGCCTCATTAGTGTTGTGACAAAACTTAATGATTAATTGATTTAAATCCTTTTTGCTGATTTGAAAATGGATAGTCAAGTTCCTAAACATATTAACTAAACTCTTCAACAAATGTGGCAGCCAAGAAAATATAGACTGAAAGATAGGTAGGTGCGTTTACTTGAGGAGTCAGGTTTTCAATAGGATATACAAATACAGTTTTGAGATTATGGGGAGAACTGTGGACTAGTCTACTCGTAGTAGTCTTTGATACTGAAGTAATATACGAAAATCTACTCGTACGTACCTCATAGGTACTCGTAAGTCGTACATTTGTCGTACCGAGACTTCAAGGAGTTTCTAACAATGTTTTTACGGATTTTAGCTTAGCGAAGAGGTTTATATGCTTTTTTGACAACGTGCTTACTTTATGATATGAATGACGTCATCTTTGGTTGCCATGGTAGTATCGGTATTAAATAATAAGCGAAGCCAACCCTGGTGGTTTTAGACCACCTAAAGGCCTCCGAATTGGTTGGGTTTAACTGCCGAACAATTGGGTGTTCCTTCTGATGCACAGTAGCGCTCAGATAGAAAAGATACTAACGGTTACCCATTCATGTAGCTATCAATTTAACATCAATGTAGGTTGTAGTGCTTTTAGTGTAGGTGTTTTTGATCCCGATTGATCTTAAATTCGTACAAATTTAGATCAATCGGGATCAAAACCACCCTATATTTCATATTATAAATACGATTTAAAAGTACTTTATCGGTAAACAACCTATAAAACTGTAATTAATTACCCAATATAGAATTTAACATCAATAGAAATGTTTGCGCATTATAAACTTAAACATCGCAAATCAATCTTATGGGCAATAATGATTTGATTCTTTGTTGATTTATACGTCTATAGCCGCGTACCCTAACACACAGCGCTCACCGAGGCACCTTTGAGCGCGTCAAGTTTACCGACAACAGATGGCTCGGGGCCGAGCCGTGCTCAGCCGAGCAAACGCGCGCCCGAGGCAGCCCGAGGCACGTCCACACCAGCCGAGCATTTGGCTCGCGAGCCATGGCTCGCGAGCCTGTGCGCTAGGTGGGTACGCGGCGTATCATGTGTTTGGCAAGATTTCTTTTAACATCATATTACTACAAGGTACCACTTGGATCATCGGAAGTGCATTCAATTTGAGAGTTAATACGCATCTCAATACAAGTCGTACGTAAATAGCCGCGTACCCACCTAGCGCACATGCGCGCGAGGCAGCCTCGGTAGTTTTGTTCAATTTACACGAGGCCGCCTCGCGAGGCAGGCTGAGCCATCATAAGTCGTGTATATTCAGCTGCAGCTATTATCCTAGCTTCGCGCGCGAGCCAAATCATAACCGTACCCACCTAACACACAGCGCTCACCGAGGCACCTTTGAGCACGCGAGCCTGTGCGCTAGGTGGGTACGGGGCTATTGACGTGTTAATAGCCCCGTACCCACCTAGCGCACAGGCTCGCGCGGCAGCCTCGCGAGCCAAATGCTCGGCTGGTGTGGACGTGCCTCGGGCTGCCTCGGGCGCGCGTTTGCTCGGCTGAGCACGGCTCGGCCCCGAGCCATCTGTTGTCGGTAAACTTGACGCGCTCAAAATAAAAATGACGCGTAAAATTGATCAAAACTACTGAGGCTGGCTCGCGAGCCATGGCTCGCGAGCCGGACACCGAGGCTGCCTCGCGAGCCTGTGCGCTAGGTGGGTACGCGGCTATTGACGCACTCTCAAAATGTTTAGTTTATTTTGGAATGGTGACGTCTTTAACATGATTGAAAATTATCGTAATTTCTCCCGCTCAATAAGATAATAAAATAACGAAAGTGCAATATTTTATTTTAAAATGTCTTAATATTAAAAATAACTAAGAATAGCGTTTGACGTAGTTCGACTGGGCGATGCTATAATTGTGGATGATAACCAATGTTCGGAAATTTCTTCCAAAACTCAAATATACACAAGTACCTCTTTCTGGTTTCTGAAGTCGGTAATAATATTTTTAAATGACGTAGAGACCTTTTACCTCCAAGTAAAAGCTCTTACACGATGACTATGAAAAAGTATTACTATGTATATAACTGCGTCCTTATTACAGCTGTAATATTACTCTGCGTGAGTGTCGTAACTCGTGCGCGTACAATGGCTCACTATTTGTCGTAAAAAAAGTATTTTATTGTGAAATAAACACGTCTGTAGGCTGCCATTGACGGCCGCCCTGAGGCGCCAGACCAAATGGCCACTTTTATTCTCTACTACCCAAACCCAATAAAGAGAAAACATACCACTACTGTCTGCTACCAAACGATGTATTATGTATTTTGTTTTAGATTTAGACAATACACGCATTCGCTCAATCACATATTTACTAATAAAAAAATATTTTGAGTGTAAAGTATAATTAGTTTCTTCCCAAACAAAATTTGAAAATATTGTCAAATCGACATCCCTAATTTTATGACAGAAGACTACAGAGGGTAACAGTTTTAGAAGTAAAGCTGCAAGCAAGTGTACATGCGGCGTATATCTCTGTGAATGAAAGTGCGTCTAATTAACTCCGACACCAGCTCAGACATACATTCTACACATTTATAAACAGACTCTACTCAGACATTGCGAACACTAGAAACATTTATGTCGTATTCTATTTATACCTTAACAGCTTTCATTACAAACGAATATCTGAGTGGTTGCTTCTCATATATTAACCAAACCTCCCTCAATGGATGCCCCTAAGCATAAGCTTCAGTTTCTTTCATCCCTCTGCCATCACTTACAGCTTATAGGCTATTCTCGATTTGCCTCGAGCCTCCTACACTACAATTAAAAAACCTTTGATTTAAAACATAATTATATATCAACTTCATAATCCTAACCCGAAAAAATATTCGTCCATTAGAAAAGCCTCGAGCTATCTGAAACCAATTTTACAACATTCGGTAAAGATATGAAAACAAGCGAACAATATAGAAAGCTCCCAATACAAGCCTGCTTTGCGGAAAGACATTATCAATATTAATAGCAAATAATAACCTTTTATATTTGTTGTAGATAAAAAGGACTCGGCCGGGACAATATCGCCGATAAATTACTTCGTATCTTCGGCTTCGATACATGCTTATGCCACATTTTTGTTCATAAATAGGTCTCGGGGAAACTGAAGAAAATACATAATAACATATTGTCTTGGGAGCTTTATAGATAATCAAAGGCAGTAACGATCTATAATAACTACCTCTGTGCAAACAGGCTCAGAGTATTACAATAGAGAAGGTATCGCTGGGACAATGTGAGAGGAGAATTTGTGTCGAAAATCACACTTTGTTGAATAATGACGTTACTTTTTGAACCACAGTAATGTATATATAGCCATATCAACACAACACCCCTAGTGGGGCATAAAATAAATTCCACGACTCTTTTACCATCAAAGCCAGGTTTTTATAATCCTGCACTGGTTCGAGTACTGTGTTAGCGTTTGACAAACAAAACATTTGTACGAGTATTTCTGTCTACGGACACGAGTGTCACGGCCATTTTCAATTTTTAGGGTTCGCTCTTTCCTAAAACAATCCCCGCTTATATTAACTAACATTATCGCCAACAAACTGGTAACAGTTTGGCGATTTTTTTTCTGTAAATTGATAAAATGTATACTTATGTGAATAAATAAATTAAAAAAAAAAATCTGTGAACACTTCATTTGTTGAGGTTAACGGCTGGACCGACTCGAATTAAATGCTTAGTTGTACCGTACGGGGTATCGTTTGTATAGGACCAAGACAATAAACTTTGTGTCCCAAAGTTCTACATGTAATCGCCATTAGTTCCAAATAAATTGGACAATATCAATGCCGTTGACAAATTGTATTGATAAACATCCAAATCCATCTTGTTATTCATAAAAAAAACATAATTCCCTTAGAAAATCTTCAGGAAATACATAATGTGAACGGACTTTACGTAACATATTATGTTTCGTGTCCATAAAAATACGTTATCCATAGAATCTTGGAGTTCTTTACAGGCTCCCGGTCTCCTTTCAGCGAGGGGATCACTATTTCAATTAAATTACATACGAGACCCTTTGGGTATAAAGCTACAAATTTCACATGACACATTTTCATATTCTCCGCCCGTTATTGGAGTGCTATTTTGATCCAATGTCCGCTTCTAATTCAATTCGGTCCCTTTTGTATCGATGCACTCGCTTTGTGGCTGTAGTTTCTGATACAATCTTTCATTATTTTCGAAAGAGGTTGCCGAGATTATTATTTACCTCCAAATGTATAACCATATCTCATTTTAAACATAATGAATAAAAAAAATGGAAATCTCTATTTCATAATTGCACAATTATTTAAAAATCTGAAACTTACAACGTTTTGCTAATGTACAAGACAAAATTAAAAACCCGGCCTTGCATAAAAATGTAATAACTTACCTGCGCTGTGACGTAGTGTCTCTACTTTATTAAAGTTTTCATGCAAAGTGATAAAAATGACGGCTACGCCTTCATAAAACCTAAGCTCGTCTTTATTTTGTTGTAATTTTTAATGAAAATATTTTTTATAGGCGCATTGTCTCAGAAATGGCGGTCAAAGAGAGTTTACGGCTAGAAAATACAAGTGGAAAAATTAAGTAGGTGGGTAGGGAGGTGCATTTAAAAAGGCAAGATATTGTTCAAACAAATAGGTTCTTAAAATAATCTTGCGGTTGTACGAGTATCTTAAATATTTCAAGTTTACAGTGCATCGTAAAATGCTTTCATTATCACGTAAGCAAAATTTTCGAAGCACTGCAATTTCATTTGAATGTCTAAAATAGGCCACGCGTTTGAGATAAAAGCTATAAAATGATTGAGTTTACTAGCCTGAGCTCATTTCCTATACACGATGTGGTTCAAACACACGAATAGTTTTGGAGTGTCTTCATACAACTGTCCAACTTTAGGCATAAAACTACCGTTTTACTGCCGAACCCGGCATCACTAAACGTGACTAAACTTTTCATTCTATTTATTCACCCTAGATTCATTTTAATATACAAATAGAGATAACTGTTTTACAATGGACGTTCGCTCTCATATGTAACGTTATTAATCGGAATGTATTGGTTAATAACTTTGGTTATGAGGAAGGATATTGTAATTTATAGTTTATTTCCTTTTATTAAAAGAGATATCAAAAGTTTTCGCCCGCGGTATTCCGCTGAAGTTGCGTTTTCGTTAACTGTTCGTATTTTTACCAAGTTTTGAACAGTTTATTTATTACCGCACGTGCACATATTGTGCCTCGGAATGTCCGTCTGATTCAATTTTATTAATGGACTTGGACGTTTGCCCCACTGACTGTGAGCGCCCACCGTTCTATTCGTCGCGAGACATATCTCGTTACGGCATCCGATGAGCGATTTCATTACTTAAGCTGTGGTGTTTAAGCATACATTTGGTTGCACGGTCCGCTGAAATTCACCATGTAATGTAAGGCGAATCACTGGGCGTGTAGGCTAGCCGAGGGACTGCATTGAGTCAGAGCAAAAGCGAGATGTCAACAAGGCCACTTGCTCCAAGCATTTACGATATTGCTTTTAGACTAATTTATTTTACGATCGACACTAATATCATTAATAACTGATGTCCATTTGCTCTAACGGTTAATAGGCGTGTGTGCTCTATGGACGTTTTTACAGCGTTCGTTTCAGCGGTGATACACAAAGTAATAGGTTAAGTGATTTATTCGGTCGTTTTGTTTCAGAATGAGGCGGTGAATAGCGAGCTGTGCTGGCGACGGCTGAGGCGTGATGGCCGCTGTTAACTCGGTAAGTTCGACAAAAACTAACGTTAATTGTTAGACAATAAGATTCAAAGTACCGTATCAGTTTTAATTATACATTTTGCTTACCAAGCCTACTAAATTGAATATAATCTTTAACCCTACCCACTCAAATCACGATATTACACGGGGATATGACTAGATATTTATCCCAACCTTAGATACTTAAGAATCCATTTGAAATCAGTTCATACGAAGGGGAGCAGCCACTTTAAATCCAAGCTTAACATTAATAGCGTATAATTCAATGTTATTACGAAGTACCGTCTTCTCATTAACAAGATTCAATCCCTCGCGAAAATTTGGCCCATTATACATTTTACTAATTGGCACTGTCTGTTCAGCGTTTCTTTTACATACTTAATAATATTTATATCAATGCAATATTTCGGTACACTGTTCTTGATCATAATTATAAAAATAAAGTTATCGTTAAAGGTTTATCTAGTGAATGTCTTGGAACGTAAAATGAATGCTACTTCTGTTTTATCCGCTATATATTTTTTCTCAACCATAAGGCCTCGTTTAGAGCTTAACTGCCGGCTATTGAGGTACGTTACTGCGAGTCGGCTCATCACTGTTCTCTCCCAGGTATAAAGTGCCCAAATAATGTAGACCCCTCCACGTTTAATATGGCCTGCGTTTTGGTGGAATTTTTGAACGTTCCGAGGAGGTGGCGGGTGTCAATACACGATGGTTGAGGCATAATAGCGTTAGCTCCGGCCAGCCCGCTATGGACGCCTTCCAAATCACATCGCATTTGAATAGCGAGTGCAGTTCGGCAATAGTCACTTAATGACTTTTATCTATTTCGGAATATCTTTAGCGACGTGTTTTGAATTGTATTCCCGTAGACCGTTATAATATTTAATAACTTTACCGGGATAACCGTTCAGTCTTTTATACGCAATGGACCTATCAATTACTTTACTTTGGTAATTTTACGGAAATTACTTTTTGTTCGTGTCGATATTTATTTTTATTAATATTCAAATTTTTGTGCGAAACTTTTATCCCTTTTTAGGGAATTGGGGTTTGGTTTGTTTGTAGTTTTACAGTCACGGGTCTCTTTAGTGTTGGGATGGGGGACGTGAATAAATATTTGTTTTCGAGGCGGGTTGTACTGGTAGTTTTGTGTGTGATTTCATCTGATAACATCAAACAGACATGCAATGCAGTAAATAGTTGGCGTGATCTTTTATCTTACATTCTTGCATCATGACCGCGTTTGTGCCGTGTTTCGGAAGCCCCGCTCGTTAAACTCACGTGTTCGTTTATTGCTTATTTCGATAACCTACACACACTCTATTTACATTACTCACTGTGCTAGTAATATTATGAAAGTTATTTTATTTAAAACAAGCTTACCTACTTGTTAATACGAATTTATTACCGTAGTTGTATCCATAATAGTAGTTTATGCAACTGTCATATAATGAAGGGTATTAAAACACGAGTGTGAGTTTATGAAACGAGCGCAGCGAGTTTCATAATAGTAACGAGTGTTTTAATACCCGTGTTATATGCAGTTGCATACACTACTTTATCTTCACTAATGCAATTAATCAAACAACAAGAGTAAAAGCTGACAATAGTTTTTCACGCGTACGTGTATTGTCACAGTGAACTTTCCGCCATTAAAATCTAACCAATGAGAGCGCAGCTCGCGCAGGGCCAATCAGGAGCGAGCGCGCGATGTTATAATGAGATTTTACGATATCGATGTGGATATTATACCATCATGTGAAATTGCTTAAATTGAGTGTCTTGTTGTCTGCGCTATAACAGTAGTAATTATAAGTCAAGTATTGGAAGCATAAGTAGAATGCTACAACATTAGTGTAGATAAACGATATTTTAATTCAAAATCAATTAAATTATGGATTTTTGAAACGTTCTCTCTGCACTCACGTCCTATTCTAATCTACATACTCAGGTACTACAAATTTACATCCATTTGAGTAACAAACCTTACTCGACTTTATTAATAGGTATACACACGATAATCATCATATATATAAAAACCAATGCCTCTTTTCGTTGTAACTGAACTCCTCCTAAACGGCTGGATCGATTTGAATGTTTTTTTTGTATGCGTTTGGTTGGCACCCTGGATGGTTTACATTCACACTAGCGACATCTATTGGGTGGCGGGTGGAAACACCGCGCGGGACATCTAGTCACTTCATAGATACACATCACCATATCATCGTTTCTTGGCTCCTATTTAACACAAATACTTGTGGAATAGTTAGTTTTATCAATCTTGATCCAGATGAATTCTGAAACCGTTGGCAATTCTAATTGATTACACATAGACGAGCTTTACTTGTATAATATGGAGGTGATCCGCAAGGTCGACGACTAATCGAAATTGTAGGTTGTAGACGGAATTTATAGTGAAACTGTAAGATGCGTAGGTGGGGCGGATTAAAATTAGTAACCCTTATCGCTCTGCTATAAGTACTCGACTTTAAAATAGAAAGGAAAGTTAAAAGAATTGGACTATTTCTAGAAGATTCGTTTTTAATTAAAATGTAACTTGTTTGTGTATTTATGGGTGTTTTCTTCGTAGCTGTGCTGGTTGAAGCAGTCCCAATGTATGTATGTACATGTATCGCGTTCCAACCCACTGCTATTCAACAATCTAACAGAATTCTCATGTATACTGTTCATTCATATCAAGTAGGAAAGTGGCTGACACTGGTGTGGAGTTTTTAGACCGCATTGAGGTCTCCGATTTGGTCTGTCGATTGAAACAACCGGAGCCGACTGCTTAACGTGGCCTCCGAAGCACAGTAGCGCTCCAATAGAAATGCCACTTTCGGCCATCCCATCCAAGTGTTATGTTCGAAATCATTTCAATGTACATATTTACAACAAATAAAACCGTATTCTGTGGCAGTTAAAGTGCCATAGTTAACCTAATCAAAGTTCAAAACAAGGAATATGTTTGAACAACTTTTGCTTAAGGTAACCCTTTTACATTCTGGTATGTGGAACTTGAATCAACTTCCCCTGAATCCAAAACGATCACATTTCTCACTTTTATTGCATTAG
Organism: Cyclophora albipunctata; assembly: GCA_963082685.1. NCBI lineage: Eukaryota > Metazoa > Arthropoda > Insecta > Lepidoptera > Geometridae > Cyclophora > Cyclophora albipunctata. The sequence continues at coordinate 7,013,619 of OY720129.1, read as the reverse complement.
TTTCCGTTTGAGACGAATCAATGAACAACGGTTTACGATCCGATTAATGTTATACCGCCGTGAAACTCCGTACATAGCTTTGAACTAACAACCTACTCGTATTTAATACTATGGTGTTTGGTTTTTATTATCAATCGATTACTATTTAATGAATGAGTATAAGGTGAAGTAGTGCATGTAATCCTACAGCGGGGCCAAAGCCCTTTGTTTTAAAAAATATACCTTCATTCCATTACCGTATTCATTTACGAATAAATAGCAACCTCCAGTGAGCTGGCCGCGTGTTTTTCTCGTATTTGTTCGCTGCATGCATTACATAATACACTATTTAACATGATTATCTCGGACGGAATTCCATTTGTACTAAAATGTAACAAATTCATTAAAATGCATAACCACGTTGGAATCGGATAAAAACTTACTTTAGAACTTATCATAGATTGAACGACTTTCGTTTGAATTTGGTAGGTAGCGTTGAGAGGAAAAATGGAAGTTCCGCTTAATCTGAGTTTGTCAGAATCCATCGAAGGGGATTAGGATAATGAGGGACCGGCTTTGTTTATAAAATGCTAGCACTCTCCGCCCCCTCATTGCTTAATGCTCCGATGTACTAATGACATTTTTATTGTTGTTCCGAACTTTCGGAAACGAGAGATCCAACCCTGCGACTTAGTGTTAGACAAACTTTAAACATTTTAGACATTTATAGAATTAGCTCGTTAATCTCCAAATTGAAATTGCAATTAATTTTTTAAAGCTTATAATGTAGCTACCCAAATACTTTAATACATTTAAAATGGGAACACGAAGTAGTTAACATTAATTTTCGGCCCATCGTAGGCCCATTTGTAAGGATAATTATGAGATAACTTTAAATATGTATTATAAAACTTAACCGTTATGGCGGAACCATATCTTAATAGCGGAACCCAATGCATTTACCCTACTTTGACTTCATAATAACCATAAGGCAATCTGGGGCACAGAATGGCAACTTTAGAAATTAGGTCAATAATATTTTGACGTTCCCAAAAGCAGTTTATTGCTGCCTAATAAAGTGTTTAGTGGCAGTTTGGGATGCGCTAGTGGGTCCAGAAATAACATTGTTTCGTGTAACACCCTCTTTTCGTGCGAGGATATTGCTCTACTCGCAATAAAAGGTCCGTGCCAGATAACTGTATGGGTGCCTCGGAAACTCGCAAGAAACGGGTTTCATTGAATCTACCCTGAGCATAACTTGGTGTTTATCAGTCTCAATCCTGGCGTTCCCGCGGATCTAACATTGTATCCGAAGGAACAGTTAGATCTTCTTATCGGTTGGTTGTCATGACGACAGATAAATTGTATGATGCATTTGCTGAATACTGTTTTCGTCGCTCTTTTACTTGGTACTACGAGTAACTACGTTGTACTAACTGATAAGGCAGTAATGTTGTTGCCAGATAACGTTACGAGTAAACGTTTGCGAAGGTATTCATTTCCTCAATTCCGGCCACAATTGTAACGGCTGAGCTGAGGAAGCAGGCAGTGTAACCGACACACGTTCGGGAGCTGCGTTGCCATATAGAGTCAGCAGCTCGTTCCTGAGTGCGGTATTCGCTAAACGGCCAGCCAAAGTACTCATCGAGAAAATAAACGAGAGGTATTCTAATATTCTAGAGCTACAGCGAATCCTTTTGTAATAGGGTACTAAAGAGCATTTTAGGGCTGAAGTGGACCCCACCGGAAATTTAATCTGGGATCCTTTTGTTACTCGGAATTTTGTCTTTAGATGAATGTCTGAGTACGAACGAATATTTCAATTTAATTAAAAATACGACAAGCGTAATATTATTGTTCTCGGCCGATTGCCCATTCAAGGGCCATCTTGTTAATCTGAATGGTAGTTGAATGTTGTTCTGATTTATTTGAAATCAAACCGTTGTCTTTATTATTTTTATTGCTACTCGAGCCCATTCGGGTTTAAATTTACGACAGTTCATTTTGTTACCAATATTAATTGGTTTAACAATTACAGTTAGTGTGTTTATGGCAGAGTTCCAATAGGATACTACATAACATTACATCACAAAATAAATGAAATTTTATAATAGTAGCAGCAATAGGAAGCGAATTGTTGGCTGAACAAAATTGCAACTGGAAAGAAAGTCTAGATTGCCCTAGCCCTAACAAAACACTTTAAGATAAAGAGCTTTTTTATCGAGACCGCATTCTCGGCTAACGCAATTTTTATCAGAAACGAGCAATACATTGCAGATAATGTTCCTCCAATGGCCCCGTGGGTGTAAAACATGCTATCGTTGACACTCGCACTAAATTTTTGCTTCGTATCTTTTGACACAGCAAAATACTTAATGGATCGTGACACATTTGATGCAGGATCTGGGTCGGACTCGGTTCCAATTCAAGTATCGAGTGAATGTATTGAAATGTTCAACTCTTTTTGCAGTTCTCTTATTTTGGAATGGATATACCTCTTTTGTGATTTATGTGCTGTAAACTTACGTACTCATTACCCACCCATTCGTTGAAACTTAAATATAATAGTGACGTACATATCTTTTTTTGTTTCTGTAAAAATTTTCTTTACACGTTGGAGGGTAAAATTAAATGAATATTCGTTAATTTATTCTTTTCTTGAACTCGTTCACTTATATAGAGCTTTCCCAGACCTTCCGGAGTCGAGATAGTCGTAAGACTGTCTTCTAGTTCTATTCATTCATTCATGTCAAGTAGGTTAGTGGTCAACCCCGGTGTCGGAGTTTTTAGACGGCCTTAAGCCTCTGACATGGTCTTCTAATTGAAACAACCGGGGCCGACTGCTTAACGTACCCTCTAGAAATGCCACTATCCAAGTAAACGCCCAACTGCACGTTGTTGTTATTGTTGTTTTCGAGTTTATGAAAACCTAGAGCCAGAAAGATGTGTATTTGTCAAGTACGGTGAGCAAGTCCGTTTAAAGACTATCTGTATATGGAATGTAAGAAATATTATAAACTATATATTAATCTACAATCAAACAATACCAAAAACCAAAAAAAAACTAGTAAAACCGACCTAACTTTTCTAAACAAAGCAATAAAACCAAGTTCCACAACTGAAACATACAATTGCGCGTCCAAAATGCACAATAAAAGGGCGGGCGTTGTGTCATAGTGAATTGCAAGAGTTCGCGTCAGGATCGCATTGTCCGCGTGACACTGCGTGACAGGAGTGACCCGGTCGCGGCGTGACAGACTCCGGGACAGCTTGGAACCGAGCCAGCGCCGTGTCCCGGCCCTCACATAACAGGATACCCAGCTTATGTACAGATTACATAGCTCACGGAATTACATTTTTGGATGTGGGAGAAGGTTTTTTTTGTGGGAGGAGTTTGTTACTTATTTTTATTCAAGTTGGTGTTACTAATTTTAAGGATAAGAAAGATTTGAAAGTAGTTTTATTTTTATTTTTAACAGACTTCAAAATAAGAAGGTGGTAGAAGGTTTCTGTGTCATTCATATTCCATCATGCTTGCTTTCTCATAATATGATAATCACCTTCCCTTATCAATGTAATCTTTTATGAACTACGAGTATTTTATAGGTTCGTTTTTTAAACTAGGTAAGTAATATACACACTGATAAAATCAATGTATATTCAAATGTTATCATAATTGATTCGAGACGCTGTGGACGCTGTCAAGTCTAATTATTCAAATTAATTAATGTGGCAAGATTTACTTGTTCAATTTTGCTACTTGGTTTTTGTACTGCCCGATTTTTTTTTCTTAGAAACGTTAACGATAAAATAATCCGACTTTGAGCCTTTCCGCTAATGGGAGGGACTGTCTGCCATTAGTTCTTGAAATTTTATCTTTTATTAAGAAAAGGATGAATGTCAAAAATATAATTTGTTGTTATTTTAAGGAGAGCTTTCTTTCAGCCATTCAGACTTTTTTAGGTAGAAACAATACCTACATATTATATTTATATCATCCTCTATAGACTGCCGTGACGTGACGTGGCAACATGTCAAGTGTTTATGACCCATTCCCATACGGACAATAAACCTAACAACATAATTTAATTAAAAACAAAAAGAAACTGCGTTCTTGTTTTTCCCTCCATCTGGATGTACATCCTGAAGAAACTCCACCCTTTGGTATCCTTTACAACTAAAAACATCCCGTAATACTAATAGTCTCGGTGCAAATTACAGAAGTAAAAACTAGAAACAACTACCACTGACTTGGCCGCAACTTCTTATAAGCAACAAAGGCGATTGCACACAAATGCTGCAACTTTAACAATACTATCTTAACTTCCTGTGACCAATAAGTCTTCCAATATAATCCCTTTTTAAGACATTTGATGTAAAGGTAATTGAGCTTCTGACTATTAATCTCGTAAAAGTACAATACAATATCCCACTGCGGGTCAAAGATCTCTATGCTCGCTGAAGATCTGATATCTTATCGGTGTACGTTAGAATTGTGGCACCATGCTTATACTTAATAATAATATCTCTGTTTATAAACTCTTAAGAAATAGGTACTAATATTTGTTTTGGTTGATGTTCCGACATGATGATTTCAGTGTTTATCCCCGAGTGAAGGGACCCGCTGTGAATTCCTCGCGCGCGACGATATGACGGCAAACAACAAAAGCGTCGGGTTTTCACAGTCTGCACATTCATTTGATGCATTCGTCTTTTTGTTAAATCCAGCCCGAGGCGAGTGTTGTTCTCTTTTCGTTTCCAATTTGAACGAATTTATCATAAATGTTTAATTTTAAAAGCTCTAACATTTACGACTACACAATTACGTTTCAAAGAAAATCTATGAAGTGACATCCTTGGCCGAATTTTATTACGAAATATTTAAACGGAGAGCAACATGATAATCGATGGCTCGCCCATTATTTGCCATTTTATGGCCATCTCTAGATGACTCTCCTGCGAATTATATTGGTTGAAAAAAAGTTAAGAAAAAAGTAAAGAAAGAAAAGTGTTCCGGAATGAACATTGTTTATTTTCACAAGAAAAACAAAACACTTTTCTAATATAATTGGTCTGTCTCTATGGAGAGGAGCATTCGCGGAATCTACAATAAACAAGTCAGTCCACCTACACATAGGAGCAGCGTGTTTGGAAACGTGACAACTTTATAGTTGCGTACCTACCTATCACCTCGTATAACTACTGTTATTGTTTTGTAAATGCGTTTTATTAGTTTCATGATTGTCATTTGTCGTCACCACACTACAATCATCTAAATATATCGATCGTTTCCTCTCCAAAGTATTCTTTGAGATACGAATAATGATCTTTAGTCTCTGAACGCGTACAAAAGGCAGTTACTATTTTACGCGGCGTAATCGTGCTTCCCCGATATCACATCTGGCGGTAATTATCATAAAACCGACGCTCAATGCTGTTCCCGTATAAGTAGAATACAGAACCATTGACACAGATAACTGCATAAATGGCGTGGCACATACGTGATGCGGTCCCGTAACTCCTCGCCACGTCTGCTATGCTCGGCGGCGGCACTCGCAGCCATTAATAATACATCGGTGTTTCACCCAAGTGCCAGTTACCGCCCATAATACTAACTGACAGTAATAAAAACAAAAATTCCGTGCCACTGCAGTGATTGCGATACGCGATTTGCCGAACAAGCATCGGCTTCGTTAAGTTATATTGCCCGCGTAAGTGCTTGCCCACGTTGACTCGCGGGCGCGGTGGCGGGCGCGGTCACGAAATATCAAACATATGACGTGATTTCCAAGTGTTCACGTTCAAAACGCACGTGCGGTGTAAGTAGCGAGCTAACTAGCGACTAGCGCGCGCGGCGCGCTCGCTCCAATTTCAAACGCTTGAGACGTTTGTGTGTGTTCACGTCAAACTAGCGGTGGCGCGCGCGATTTACTCGCGACGTCAGGTAAGTTCAACCAGTTTGAACTTGCCGCTAGAAACGATAGCGCGTTTTTATCATGTCGTTCAATACAGAAGAGTTTATTAGTGCTGTTCAGGCTAGAACTCCTATTTGGCAAAGTAAACACAGTCATCATATGAATAGAAATGTTTTTAATAAGGCTATGGAAGGAAATTGCTGGAGAGTTATCCCGTGACCACGAGCGGTGTAATCCGCTCGAAACGTCGGGTACGTATTTTAGTAAAATACGCTAAATAATCTAACGCGATACAGACCCGTTTCATTTAGTATAATGTTTCCTGATATGTTTACGACCTCTGACAATACGTCACACTCGCGCGAACGCCTGGCGGTTAACGTGAACACGAGCTCGCGACGTTTCCCGCGCCCTCCACCGCGCCCGCGCCCGCGCTTTCAACGTGGACAAGCACTTACACCCGATAGATGGCGCTGCACGATCATTATAATACCCCATTCATTTTTAAAATACATCGGTAACTTGTTTCGGGAACAATGTGAAAATTTGCAACGAAACAGTGTATTGGAATATTTTATGAAACTCATTGTGGTGTGTGAACGCAAATTACGATATATGAGAGTTTGAATAGTTCTATTTGGGTGCACGCTGTGTACGAACATTATGTATATTTTTGTTATAAAAGTAGGTAGTAATAGCTGTTAGTAGGAACTCTTCCATTTACAAAGGTATGGGTAGGTACATTCTGGTTGGGTATTGAACCATCACGGGTCTCCTTAGTCACGCCCTGATTCTTCTGAAGGGTCTAAAAGCTATGGAACCGCAAAAAAAGTTATTTTCCCATCTACCTATCTTGGGATGGAATTAGTGCAGTTATAACACTTTTTGATAAAAAATCAATATGATAGACTTTCGTTACTTAACTACGTAGTTAGACGTTACATTTATGAAATTCTAGGTAGACATACATTTAATTTTAGTATTGATAACTCAGTCTTTACCTAGATGTCTATTAAATGCTTTAATCTAAAATATATCTTACTAAATGAGAATGTAAACAAAGACAGGTAAACATTTTCTCCGACTATCACTTAATTAAATTAGTCTTTCCAAAAAACTTAAACTCTTAAGTTAATCTGGATTTGCGCAAACAGTAAAAGGGTTCACTTTCAATGGGGTTTAAGACGAAGTTAAATAAAGAAGGAAGTAGAGCGTTGTCGGGTATAAATCCCGTTCGTTCAGTCCGTATCGGGGCTTTGAAATCACGCCGCCCGCGCCGCGTCGTCCGACAGAACAAACTCCTTTATTTATTATTTGACAAATCTTGTAATTAAACTCGATCCCTTTTTAAGTGACTCCATTTTAATATCGCGAGGTACTAAGTGATTATAAAATTTTGTTTCAGAAATTGGATTTAAGTTACTTGTTTTTTATGAGTCGCTGTTGGCTTTTACATATTTAATGTGCTTGCTTAGCTAGAAATATCGAGTGGTAAAGAAAATATCGCTTGTAATAGATACGAAGACCTTGAAGTAAAGCATCTAACCCTTAATCAATTTTGTTCGCAACAAATTAAATATCAATTTGTAAATAACAATATCTTTATTGGCTCCGGTTCTAAATACCAATTTAGGAGTAACGAAGTTTATTAAAAGTATACACAATCAAGATAAAATTACTCCCTAATTGAAACTGGCTAAAATAGTCTCCAATTTCAAAGTTGGATCGTTTGGGTGTACTTGTGTACTCGAATGTACTCGTGATACAAATACAATGGCCGAAACTTTTGTATCGGAAGGTCTGGTGTATGATTCTGTACTTTAGCGGCCACCAAACTTATCACATAAAGGAATGGAGATATGTCGCCATTCCGCTCGATAACAAGCAAAGTTAACCAATCGTAAACACTGTTTGGTAATTTCTGAGAATCTGCCAAATAATCTCCGTAAACGACGCGCTGGTATTAATGAATGAATTATATAGCTTTTTTTATTACAAATTCAGTTCAAAACGTAGTGACCGGATATTTTTTGATTGATATTATCATGAAAATTTACGAGTTGTGTTTTAAATTCGTTGATGTGAGATGAAATGTTTTCAGCGGCCGGAGCCCTTACCGTAAATATTGGGACGGCTTTGTGACTCAGGCATGTCGTAAACTATTTTTGTTGATGACTGTTCGGTTTTTTTTGTAATTTGATCATTTAGAGGATGATCAACATCTTTTGGATTTGGGTTTAAAGATAATCACATGTCTATTGTGTAGTTGTCTGCGCAAGCAAATATATATATATAGTACCATAGACAAGGTATACGGTAGACTCGCGCCAACATAGCTTCAGTTCTGTGTAGCCCAAAATCTATTGTTTACATGCAAGAACTCGAACACATCCGAACAATGTGTATAATATGATTTGTCTATTCGATGTCATATTTTCGTGTCGACAAATAATGTTTAATTAAATTTGAAAATTAAGCCGGAAGCCAGCGACATGACTTCGTCAAATTGTGCTAGATTAATTTTGATTCATTTCGCGTAGCACCCACCTGTTCCCAATTTAATTAAGTTCCCCCGATAAGCACCTATCTAATTTCACATGATTTCGAGTCTTCTGAGGTAATTAAATTCTTTACGTAAACAAGCCGTGAAGTTGTTGGTGTGATTGTGATCCATTTAATATGAAACTATTTCTTTGTGATATGCGTCTAAGTTCCTAATTAAAATATTCGTATGTAAGTTAAAAGCCATATTAATACATTTTCAACTTTCTCGATTTAAACACATAATAATTTTATTTACAACTACGAGGTTTTAGGCACAAGAGTCTGTATACGCCACTGAAGAACTTACTTCATTCCGACGTTCACAAAGACACCATATCAAAGTCAAATGATCTTTCAGGGCGCGGAGAGGTGCATAAACCCAGTAGGATCCAGGATGTTAGTATTGGAAACCAGTTAAAGAGTAATTGTTATATAGATTGCTACAGTATCAGACAACAGGGAATCTCTCCAGATTGAATCAAAAATGACTTTGAACTAGTTTTCTTGTCACTCCGAAATCCCGAACTCCGAATAATGGGTAACTTTAATAGGTTACCTACATCTGTTATTATAGGTACTTAACATTGAATGTTACAGTAGCATCCCAATGGAGCCTATGAAAAATTTAAACTTCGAAATAGTTTTGTTGTTATTTAATAAATTAACCGGCTGACCGGCCGAAGGAGGTTCTGTATTTGTCGGTAAAATATTGCAGAATGTTTTTCAATGAACTGGGATAAATAGGATAAAGTTTATCATTAGTTTTCTCGAAGGCTTGTATAAAATCCAAAACATGTCAGCATGAAGTGTTCTGAACGAGTTTAAACTATCATACCTAATACAAAAAAATCCGCCGATAATGTCTTGATGTATGAGCTAGCAATCTGCCGGGATTTGTCTCTGCATTGATGGATCACGCCCTAATGAACCGCTGACGTCGCCTACCAATTATCCCGGATCACTCGTTGATTACTACTGCCACATCTATACGTTACTACATCTATGGTTGCTTCATCGTCTCTATGGTAACTCCCTAGTCTTTAGCAGTTCAGTCAGGAATTTTACGAAACCCTATTTTCGAGGTTAATTTTATTGAGACCTCCAAGGCCTTTCATTATTTTAACCGAGATAACTGGTAGATTTTTGTGAGGTTTTCTTAAAAAGTATTCGTTTTTTAGAAATGATATAAAGAGTTTTGAAAGTAACATTTCTAATTTTAAAAGAACTTGGAAATACTATATTCAGAAGATATGGAGACATTTTAAAACATAGCTAAATAAGAATTATTCTAAAGGATAAGAAGACATACTTATACATACTCGTACGTTTAATTAAACATACCTAGTTCACTGATGAATAAAGTCAAAACATGAACTGTAAACCAACTCACACTGCAATGTTTAAGCTTCCTCTTTGCATGTGTTTACGGTACAGAGTATACTCGCCGCTAGAAAACCGTTAAACATGAAACAAAAGCTTCACATTCCCGCTGCACAGAGTCGTACTATTACACTAGTAGATTAAATACTAGCTAGACACTGTTCTAGCTCTGCCGTAGTAAGTAATGTAAAGCTAGCGGCCTTACTTATGTGAAACTCACTACTCAAATTGGTGCTGAGAGTATGGTTGAGTCAAGCTTTAATATGGAACGTAAAAATAACATATAAAGTATAACATATTACCCTGTAATGTCCCACTGCTGGGCAAAGTGCACAAACCACTGGACCACCGAGGTGTTATAACGTATAAGCGTAGCTAAATTTCTAATTAATGATTGATATTGTTTGGTACGTTTAACAGCGTTAACGTAATGAACTTGAATTTTAAATGAAGAATTAATTAGATAAGAGTCAAAGAAGTTGACATTTAAGCAAAAGTTGCTTGCGACATCCGCTTCCTTATCATTTCAATAAGCCTAACAAAAAACTTTAATCTTAATCAATTTTAAATCATAGGTTCTTTTATCAAAATTAATTACTTATAGCACCATTACACGTACACAAAACGTACAACACTACACGTACCATACCTAACAATAAAGTGAACTACAATAAAAACCGTTTAAACGTAGGCATGCGATGTCCGACATTGAACAAAGAGGGTAAGTGTTGGCGGCCGGCGGACTATACCGACTGGCACTAATAAAACGGTGTTCCGGCCAATTTAACTGAGCTTCACCGCGCCGCCCGCCCTCGCCGCGCCCGCCCAGCTCACGCTCTGCCCTACTCTTTGTTTCTATTAAAATTATGTACTACTACATATACTACCTTTACCTTCCTACGAAATATTAAAAGTTCAAGTATAACACAGTGTAATATCATAATACTTTAAATAAAAGAAAAATTGCCAAAACATTACAGGATAATTTATCTTATTCTCATTCACAAATTTTTTGAGTACAATGAGAAAGCAAGGCGTTATCGAAGTGTAATTTTACGTTGAATGCAAACATTTACAAGCCAAAACATATAAATACTATGGCTGATTGCATCAATAGCTTGCTACAATGATACAGCAAACTTGCGAGCCTCCAATACCTACTGGCATGTACTTATGACTCATATCATTGGCACCAAAGTCTTTAAAAATAATCTTACGGTTTATTAACTAAATCGCTCACATAAATAAATGAAAATATATTTAAGTATTACGAGTACATAAGATCATAACACTTTTAAATAGACCGTGTGCCTGAATACGAGGCTCAGTTTACTTGGCAACGAAATAATCTGCTAAGCCCTTAGAAATAATCCGCTGCAGCTTTGCAGGGTTACTCTTATTTATAGTATTTTCCTTGTAATGTGTTAATAGGGTCTGCCAGCAATTGTGTTTGGATTTCTTTGTGGATCCCAACGGTTCTCAATTTTTATGTAATTTAGCGTCGAGAGATATTAGAAGCTATGTAGATAATTTTAAAGATTATGTCCGAATATCAGCGTCTTCTTCATCGAGTGGATGGTCAACCTGACCAATCCTGGTGTCAGAGTTATTGAGCCGCCTCTGACATGGCTCGAGAATGATTGATGAATTCGTTCAATAAAATCAATGGATAATGGCCTAATTTAGTACAGAATAGGGATGCTTGGAAGGTGTTGAGGTAGATTTTTCCCAGGAGTACATTGGAGGGATATAATACTTAATAAAAAAAGACAACAAAATATTTAGTTTTACTTCAATGAAAATTATTTAAAAAAACATATTACGAGTATAATTCCATTGCACTTAGTCCTAGCTCTGTTACCTGGAGCCCCTGGAGGACACGCTAGCGCATCGCGTCTCTACTTCCGTCGCCCGTCGCCGTCACCGCATCGTGGCCCCGGCCTCATTCATAATTTCCATGTAAGAAATGAGACAAAGAGAAATAAAGTTCTCTTGTAATAAAAACAACACCTTAAACATTACACAACTCCTTCATTTAAACAAAATAAAACGCTTTGAAACGGAATCCACGTGCAAGTGAGAATGTTAAGTAAAAAGAATATTAAGCGGAGGTAGTTCTTCTAATGTACTCGACACAATGAACTATTAATGGCTCTCGTCCGAACAACATCACTAGACGCGCTGATAAATTATAGCCGACCTGTTCCAGAGCTGTGTTTTTATTTAAAAGGACATTAAGCATTCCATCTCGACGGTATCTTGAAGGAGAGAAACGTCTTTGAACTCTTGTGGATGCTTACTGTAATTGACTGTAGGTTTTCCGATAATACCTATGTATGTAACTCGTAGTTCGCATATTTACAAGTTGCTAAAGTTTCCGTAGGAACTTTGGAATAGCTTACTGTTACAGTTAGCCTGTATCGTCCCACTGTTGGGCAAATGCCTGCCACCAATTGCATGTCCCTCTTGTAAGCGTCCAGTTTTTCCGCCACAGCCTGCGCGGTCAGCCACGACGCGACGTCGCCTCGCTGTCTCCGGGCGCTACATACTCGTAGTGGAAAGTTTCCACTATGTGGCTATGTTCTGTAAAACTCTTGTAATCTATCTCTAGGAGAATTCCCCTTGCCTCGGTTCAATAGATCATTCATCATCCCAGTGGTTCAGCCTATATCCATCACGAGTCAAATCTATATACCCATATTCTTAAAAATCAGTTCAGTAATTTTGGCTCAAAAGCGTAACCAATAGATAAAAATCCTTTCTCATGTATGCATTTAAGTTATATACAAAAAAATTAAGTAAAGAGAGATGCGTAAAGCAGTGCTGTTAAACCTGCAAGGCATTGCTACCAATTAAAATACACAATTTAGAAAATTCCTTTTTTCTTATTAGTATAAAGGTTTCCTACTTTTATTTGCTAAACCAAACAGCGTTATCGCAGTTCGTGCTTACTCCCACAACAAAATAACGCGACATTTTCCTTTATAATAAAATGGAGAGGCGTAACGTATTTTTAATTACCTGAATAAATTGCTACTTAGGGCGATGTTTCTATATATTTTAAAACCTTTTTATATTAGATTTGTTTTCAGGTCGGGAATAATTCGTCCATTAAAATTGGTATTAGTATTTTTACTGGACAAATATGTTGTAGTATTAATTTTTAAATTTCTTTGTTTCAGGTAAGGGTTTTTGACAAAATCTGCAAATGCTAAAGTTCAGTCCAGGTATTTAAATAAATCAACACTTAGTAAATCTTTTAATTTACCAACATATGGCAGATAATTCACAAACTCGCCATTCCAATGAATAAAACAAAAACGTTATCTGAAAATGTTTCCAACTCTATTATTGTATCAACACGACAATCGCGTAGAAGCACAATGCAAGATGTTTTCGAAATAAATAGAAGTGGCGCTGGAAATAAGAAATTGTTACTTGACAAACATGGACTCTATCGACTTTACTAGTTACGAAACTGCAGGATAACTGTACTAACATTGTATAAACTAGGTTTAACTAAATACAAGTTTCTATTGAGTAATTTCTAACTCTAACATACATTTACAATGAAACAAAGAACCTACCCTTTTTTTCTCGCTCAATTGTAAACTATCGAGTTAAACTACAGTATGTTTAATAACCTTATGTCAATATCAATTAGTGTTCAACACAGAACAAGTTAATTATAGAAGTTAATTTCTACTTTTCATAGTTCATATTAAAATCCGCTTTCAATAAACTGATTAAAAATCTGAATCTGAATATTGGTTCGCTACAACTCCATTTTACATTTTATATGTTGATTTATCGTTCGAAAACGGAATATTATATGGGATTTATGAACAAATGTTTAATTCGGGGCAAAAACCGTGATTGGAACATTATTTCGCAAGTTTCGACTATTAATTAATGCTGACCGAGGCGAACAATCGGTGCATGAACTGGGTTTTAATGTTTAAGTTACACAAAGCAGGCTGGAGGGCCAGCGGCTCGGAATCGGCAGTTCATAAAACATCGCGACCCAGTTACGTCTCGTACAGGACCGTGAAATAACTTCCAATAGGGATGTCGGCCGAGTCGACCGGCCTTCCGTGTGAATGCTGAGGAAATTTGTCGTCTTTGTCGGCGTAGGGGCGCTTTGTGCCGACTCCTTTCACCGCTGACTCCTGCATCATTACAATCGGCACCCGCCTCCGCCCAGCGGGACGTCTATTAACGTCCCTTCATTTAGTGCATCATTGTTGTACCCCTCTATAGACTCATCTGCTGACAAACTCAGTAATTAAACTCGCATAGTTTTCAAGAACAAAATTAAAAAGAAACAAGGAAGATAATTAAAAGTAATAGTAGATTAGGACAACCCAAGTTAAATTGTTTTAGGACAAAGTTATTTTCTAAAAAGAACATAAAGTTTTGTAAAATGGCGGCCTTTCAAAGGTCAGAGGGTTCAGCTAAAACTCAACGAGCACTCTAACCAAGTCATTATACTGGAACACTACACCCTCCGATTAAAGTTAACCTTCTTGTCTAAAACAGAGCGATGCAGAACCATTCCTGAACACACGTTACACACGTACCACTGAATATATATTCCATCATCTAATGAATGTTTCGGTTCTGTCATCCAAGAGGCCCCCCTGCCCCGTGAGACCGTCTTGAACCAAACTCTACTTACCTATATATCTCCTTGTAATTGAAAGGACATTGAGGCCGCTCATTCAACCAGAATTGATAGGCGAATGTATTGAAACATATCTATTCAATTCACAAACCGTGAAAAATTCATTGATTCCGTCTATGGTATTTATTTATGTGAAAGAACTTCTTTTTGTGGGAATTCGGGTGTTGTAAAACAGATGTTTTGTGGCGAGTGAAAGAAGATTTTCAGAGATTTTATGGCGGATTATATTTATTTTTAGGAATGTTAAATAAAATAGTGTTTATTTTTCTTCGTTTATAAGACCTGCCTAGGAAGGCAGGTCTAAAATCTCATATGATAAACGCAAGCCTACGCACCAGTTTCCTGAGCCATTTGCATCAATTATTTAAATACCTAGACGTGTGACAAAACCCCCACGTGTACAAATAGCCGTCGTCTTCAAAATTAGGTAATTTGACAAAGTTGCTTACACCGCACCACATCAGGAGGGTCTTGAGCTCAAAAGACTTTGTCGCCTTAAATAAACACCATTCACTTAGATGAATTCTGTTTAGACGCTCGTAAAAGATAGGTATACAAGTTTTTCCGCAAAAGGCCACAACTACAATTTATACAACGTGAAATTCTAAATTACACATCCAAAATAACGACAAATTATATTTCGTAATAAATCACAACGTACTCAAAGACGGCAAATGCTTCCTTAGAAGAGATTCAATGAGTGATTTTGACATGTTATATATGAAATATTACGTCAATTAATTAAGTATCGATTTAATGGACGTCGCGGCAGTGAGTAGTAGGTACTGAGTTATTATGAAATATTTATAGGTGTTTTTGTAAGCTTTCCGATATCATGTCTCACTTTGTCCTAATTGACTCAACGAAGATAAAATACACCACAAGTTTATCCTTTCAATACAACGTAAATAAAAATAAGAGGTTTGATCGGCCAATGTTTGTATTTGAGCAAGTTATTCCAATGAGCAAGGCAGACACCCTCGCCAGTGTCAACATGCAAATTCGCTTTAGTTTGGCGCATTCTGTTGACTCCGAGGCTTTAGCACAAACTTGGTCTTTAGTGTATAAAGACATTTTACATCTAATACGGTGTTAGCTTAATTAAATCATATGCTTTTGACGAATGTTGTTTTGTAGAATATTTGTAGTTTTGATGTTATACTTAAGTGGAAGTCACTGCTACTTCGATATGTGAACCCTATGGGTCACATATCGAAGTAGCGTGACATCACTATCTGAGTGGTATCGTGCTCCGGAGGGCACGTTAAGCAGTGGTTGCCGGAAAGAAAGAGAAAGAGCATTTTAGCTCAAGCGATAGATGGGGAATAGTAGGTGTAATTGATACCTAGGAATATACATAAGACATAGGTAATCAAATCCCACAGAGATTTCTCATATTTGAACATTACTTCAAAGCTATTAACCTTCTTTTGCTGTGGAAGATGTTAAAACAAATAATTATTCAGTCTGTTTCTACAAACAAATTGGGAAAACTTATTTCCTTGTTTATATTACAAAATAACTAAAATATAAAGTAAACATGGACGTATGAAGATCAGACAAGTGAATTAGTCTGGCAGGAGTCCTGAGCAATGCTCGGATGCAAAGTTAAAGAGTCCTCAAGCAAATTAATAAACTCCGCAGAGAGGATCGCATTCGCTCACATAAAATGAATGTACCTACTTAATCTTTGATACTTCATGCAAATGGAGAAAGGTATTTAAATATTTAACGTTTTGGACGCCTTAGTACTGTCTGTTTACCTAAATAACTTCTAGTGCTTAACTCTTAAATTTTATTTCATAATTAACCGTAAAAGTCAACAATAATATCATACAATAAACCACAGTATCTCATTCAGTTTTATTACTTATATTTGTTAGTATGATACTTAAATTGAGTACTTCAAAAGCTTACGTTTCGAAAGCAATTTTTATTGTCTTTATTATACCCAATGGCCGCGATGTCCGATTGGATATTAATCCTTTTTTCATCTCAAATCGTTATCCAATCTGCACAAAGATTGTTGCTATTAAGTACCCGTCCAAATACATCTCAAAGGAAATAGCGTATGTGTGGTAATGCTAACAAGTGTAAGCCGCTTAGTACCGGAATAATTTCAAACGTAAAACGGATTCCAATGCATATTTTCAAGTATTTTAACACTTTAATGACGGATTTACTTTCATGGTCTTGAATAGATAACGTTTTTAGAGTTTGTATGCACAAACCAGGTGATAGATGAGCCTTTGTTTTTAAATCACGTTGGACTGGCTTTGTTATAAATGGGAGTAAATGTCATAAAAAACGTCCTATTAAGTAAAGTATATAGTATTAGCCTGTAATGTCCCACTGCTGGGCAAATGCCTGTCATCTGACTGAAGATATCAGTACAGTGAGGTCCTGTTAAAAGTAATTAAAAAAAAATATTCGTCCTGGTGACTTAAAAGTTGCGAAACTAGATTATTTAATAACCTTAATACCCTATTTTAAACGTTTTATTTAATGTAAGTGAAACTATCGAAAACCACAGAATTAACTGTACTTCAAATATCAACAAACAAGAGAACAGTGGTAAACAAAAATTCAACTGAAAATAAAATGTGACGCAGCACATGAAACAACGCACAGAGAAGTAAAACAGATTCGCGAACTCTTAACTAAAACAAAATGAGTCCTGTGAACTGCTAACTGTGTTAGTTCACTTCGTATGTTTACAGTACTAAGCTTATCCAGGGGCCTTACTCCAAGCACGATCGAAATCGTTGACCGGTCAATTCACCGGCCTGTCATTCCCTTACAGATCCACCGCCAAAACGTGAAATTTTGTACTACACACTGGTGCGCGGACATTGTTTGACAGATACTTTCATCAATTTTATAATACGCCTAAATTAAAAAACCACAATTAGATCTGTAACACAATATCAACCTTCAAACTTGGTCGCATTATGCTGACGTCAAGTACCTATCGTGTTATTAGCAATAGGGAGTAACTTTTAAGGAACTTGCGGGATCTGTCACTCAAATCAGGTGGCCGCCATGTTTTTTGTTTCCCGCCAAAATGTATGAAGGTATTCATTTTGTAGTGCGCGGACATTATTTGTAGTACCATAGCAACTGTCGACACAGCTTTCATTTAAAAATATAATCTGTTTCAGTATTTATAAAAACGTCAAAGTTACTTGACAGTTGTAATGTCAGTTTGTTATTGATTGCTAATGAAGTCGGTAGAATGTAATTGAATTGAATAAATAGAAGCAATATAGCACAGTAAAGATAATATCATCTCGTTTTTTACTCGCTCGCCTTTTTGGAACCCAGTCTTACTGGTAAGAGTTGTGTCACTTTCGCCCCGTTTAGATTCCCTTTAAAACTAATCGGTGTTGTGAATTTACTAGTATTTCAGTGCCATTTATCAATCCATCTTGTGCTTATTCTGGATGGGAAGTGAATTGCGGAACCACGCCGGGTAACCACACGTGTGTGTGCCGCGTGTGCGTATCATGGTTCCTTTACAGGACGCTTAGGCCTTTAATATTCACTTCATCCATCACCGGCTAGCCTTTGCACAATGCACTAAACCTAAGCCCTGCATTAAACCTAATTATTTGCAGTTTTAATATTTTTATAGCCTCGTGTCTTTTGATGTTCCCGCTTAGGTGATCACGTCTCCATTTTTACCCCATGCCTTGTTTATTTTATTTTGCAACCTATTTAGCTTGGCTTAATCTCATTCCAAGGTTCCACCGGCGGGTTTCCTCCACATGGAGGCATGTGCAAAAATCAGACTCTGAATTGTTGATATCAGATGAAGATCGATGAGTTACCTATATTAATATTGAAACCAAAAAATCATGTCATTGGTATGCATGATTAATATCTCAGGACTTTTCTACCTTTATATATATGTGTATCCTGCCCGTAATAACCTACGGTGCACAGACATGGTCCTTAACAGAGCTCCTGAAGTCCAAGCTCAAGATCTGCCAGAGGGCGATGGAACGCAGCATCCTCGGACTCAAACGAGTCGACCGAGTGCGAACACCACGCTGCGTTCACTTACCGGCATCACCGATGTCGGTACCAAAACCGCCCGGCTGAAGTGGGAGTGGGCGGGGCACGTGTCGCGGATGGCCCCCGAGAGATGGGCCCACATCAACACCCAGTGGGCCCCGAGCGGAGCGCGGCGCCGAGGACGGCCGAGGAAACGCTGGCGGGATGACCTTAACTCCTTCGACAGCGAGTGGTGGGAAACCTCAAAGGATAGAGAAGGTTGGAAGCGTTTGGAGCAGACCTTTGCCCAGCAATGGGACGATACAGGTTGAAGAAAAAAAAAGAGAAAATATATTGCAGTGATCCTACAGCACCTTAATTTTTATATTCTAGCACATTATATATAATGCAGGATGTACATAAATGGAACAGAAACGTAATAGTGCATCATTTGTAACGCAATAATAGATAGATAATTCGAAAGAAAGAAATGTTTCTTAATAAGAACTTTAATCCTATCTTGACAGTGCAGACTGTTGGTATAGGTATCAACATTCTGAAAAACATGGGTTTGTGGTAATCAAGCCATGGACAACAAAGTCCCTTACACACTTCTGTAATTAAATGATTAAAAGTGAACTAAATAATGGACCTCAGTGCCATAAAACTTAATAAATATTTTTCACATTATAGAGGTTTTTTCATTTCATTCATTCCCTTAACGCCTCGGTGGTCTAGTGGTATGTGCACTCGCCTAGTAAGACTGAGATTCCGGGTTCAATTCCCAGGTCGGGCGAAAACATGTTTCCTACTTTAAAAACATGTCTCAGGTTTGACATCACAGATCGGGTTTGAGGATTTGGCGTAATCACCAGGTGATTACGCTTGATCCTCTTCACTGAACTGATATTTTCAGTGAGATGAGATGTCTTTGCCCAGCAGTGGGAAACTTCACATACCTTCCTCCTTACTTCATCATTCTCCTTAATTTTTTGAATAGTTCAGAGTTACAAATCGCTGGTTAATGAAATTAATGATAATGCATGTTCGTTCATTAATGATAGGCTGATTCTTTATCCATTTAATGGAAACTTGTGTTTTCTATTAAAGCGAATACAGGGTTAAGAAATACTGGTTAGAAATGTAGTTTAAAATGTTTAACATCTATATCGATAAAATATAAGCTATTAGAAATTAAAACTACCAGATTACGGATACACTTTTGTTATATTTTAAATTAATTCATTTGGGATTCATCAAATCTGAGGTGATGACTGTGCTTATCCAAAGTATGGACTACCGTTTTCAAATTACGTCGCTGTTTGACATCAGCTATGGTTTGTGTTCCTCATCGCACTGGTCCCTGGACTCCACTTCGTTTGACCAATAGAGGAGAGTTCTCAATCACAGCCAATCTCAAAGATACCAGTATAATCCAAAGGAATATTGCACTTGATATTGTGCTCTCTAAAACAGTGACTGGCCCACGTAGCTGACTTGGATGGTGATGAAAAGTCAAGTTATTCAAGAATTTCTCTATGTTGGTTTACACAGAAAATGACAAAAGTTTCTTGCCACATGTTGCGCCATTCTATTAGTTGGAGAATAGATTTGGTTTACAGTACGTACTTATGTATTTTAGGTATTCTATATAGGTAATTCGGGAAGTTTCACACAGGTCGGTATTTGTGGCTATCATTTAGACAACCATTCATTGTGTTTTTTCACCAATTAGGCAGGTTTTCTTGAGCACAAGCGTAGTATATCCGTAATGATATTAGAAGTCGTTATATTTTAATTTCCTAGAAGATATTTAAACTAAGTATTTTAAACGATGTGTGAATCCCTGTAATGAATATTTATTTATTTGTATTAGCAGTCCGTCTCTTAGCAACTCATCAGTTGTAACAGATGCGTTCAAAAATATATTTTCACGCAAAGACCTTTTTTATGCGTCCATGACCGCAGACGTGAATCATTCAAAGCATCAAGTAATTGATATAATCAAGAAATAATATAAACAATGATTAATTTAGTACTATAAGTGTATTTTTTCAAATCATAACTCCCAACTGTTTTGAGGAAATAATAAATATAAAGTCCTGACATTAATTTATTTATATTTATTTGGAACGTATCCGAACTACTGACGGCATCATAGACACTCTAATGACTTAATGCAATTTGACAACTCGTTGTATTCGAAAAGGTACTATGTGCTTTGTTTACTTTTTTTTTCATTGTAATAGGGTTTATAATTGCGTGGCATTGTATTTTTTAAAACATGGCTGCGCTTTTAATTTGACACTAAAAGGCGTCATGGTACCAAATTTTCGATTCCTTAGAAGCAACTTGCGAGCGATCAACTTCACGATCGTGGTAACCCCCCAGTTCGATAACATGAGAGCCTCAAACAAGTGCGACATACTCTTTTTATTACAAGAAGTAGGTATGTTACGCGAGCCATAGTCATGAATGTTTTATTTTAATGCCCTTCACATGGGTAGAATATGTTTATTAGAAAATTTATGTTTTCATTTATATTTATTACAGAAAGGACCATCATTACTTCTCAGAGTGTTTTTGAAAACGGAATCGAAGTCATCATGGAATTGATTAAGTAACTTGTAATTAAGTAACCCTTGATTCGTTTCTGTTAATCATCTAGCTTAAGATCCCTAGGTGGTAATTCTAGGTAGGAATTCTGGGATAAATCCAATTCAAAAACCTCTTTCTTTAATCACTTTGTTTGTTACTGAAAAGTCGTCTTTGAAATTTGCGTAAACATAGATATTCACAGACAGAGACGCGGCGGGGAATTTTGGTTATTCTATACTAGATAATATCAAACAATAAAGATGGTATCCACGATCGATTACAGCACAAATGTTTCAGAAATTCATAAAGGTTACCTAGAAGGGCTTTGGTCGTTCATTTCTAACTAATTTAATATTGAATAATAGATCTTATAGACAAGAGCTGGGTTTAATATAATTATGAGGTCCTCTGTAACCATTCGGCCTTCGGTGAACGAGGTTAAGTGGTTGATTAAAGGACGTAGGACAGAATGATTTAACGTCTAAACTTACCTTTAGTTAACTAAATAACTCCTTCAGGTAATAAAGACTTTATCAAGATCTTATTTTCTCTGTTTATTTTTAAAACTACTAAAATTTTAGATGTTCGAATACTAAACGAAATAAATTTTATTTTATAACCACAATCAAATGAAGTTAGTATACAGGGCAGTCCGAACAAGTCTGAAACTATAAGAGATACGGAGATTTTTCATAGGAACCATGTCAGCGATTTTAGGTATAAGAACTTGAGACTTGTCCATACTACATTATAAAAGCCATCCTGTAACAGATTAAGATATTAAAAGTTAATAAAATTAATTTGGCTGTAGCCTGTGAAGTGAAGTAACAATGGTAGGTAACTGGGCTATCCATCGATCTTACAAAGACGTGTTTAATCGCCAAGCAACGGCCTCACCCCGACGACAAGATTAAACGGTACAAAAACAGGTTTTAAAGGTACGGAGAAAATTGTATAAAAATCCACTGACAATGATAAAGCTTATTGTTCGGATTCAGTTTTATGGTACGGACTTACCTGTGGTTCTGTGTCTAGCATTAAATATGTAGTAGATATTTCGATCGTTTGTGAATACTTTTATTGTGTCTTCTTTAATAATTATGTATGTACAAATGAATAATGTCCGGGTAGGTACATAACGACAAGGGTAAACTTTAGCTATTAGTGTACAAAGCCTTCAGGAGTCCAACAATCGATAATATACAACTATCAAGTCTGTGAGAGCCACAATTCACGCATAAATAAACTGAATGCGGTTTCCACCTAGTCTAGACTTTATTTATTTACGTAGTTTAAAAAGCCCTTTATTGAAATTCAGTCAAACTAAAAATAATTAGTTATTCCGAATCAATTACAATATTTCGTTTTCGACCACAAATAATTTCATTTTAATGAAACAGTTTAAATTCATGTTAAATTTTTAGGCTTTGCATTCGAATGAAACAAAACTATTGACATTTTGAAGTTAAATAAACACGATACGAATTATATTTTGAATATTGCGTATGTTTCGGCAAATATGATATTGCTTTGCCGTTTGTAATACCCG
Source organism: Cyclophora albipunctata (assembly GCA_963082685.1). Lineage (NCBI taxonomy): Eukaryota > Metazoa > Arthropoda > Insecta > Lepidoptera > Geometridae > Cyclophora > Cyclophora albipunctata. The sequence goes on along the minus strand of OY720129.1, from coordinate 6,990,974 downwards.
ATACTATTTGTTCGATCAGTTTGCGTACACTTGTTTAATTTTAAGTTTTCAGCCGTATTTATTTTCGGATTAAAATCGAAATAGTACAAAATAGATTATTCACAAAACAATTCGATCTTTTATCTGTTTTCAATCGGAATGATTGTTTTACATAACATTTTGTATCAGTTTTTAAATAAAATACAAACTCATATTACACAGGTTTTTTATTACCCACATTGAATAAAGGACTACTATTTTACTTGCCATATGACTATCTACTTGCTTCTACATATTCTTACAATTATATAAGACTAGCAGCGCCCCGCGGTTTTACCCGCGTTGTGCCCGTTCCCGTGGGAATTTCGGGATTTTTTTTACATAAAAACCTTCCTCTTGAATCACTCTACCTATTACAAAAAACCGCATCAAAATCCGTTGCGTAATTTTAAAGATTTAAGCATACAGACAAACAGACAAACAGACATGAAACAGAGACGACTTTATTTTATACTATGTAGTGATTATGTATGTATTATATATATGATTCTTATAATAATAATATGACATGAGATGACGTCCACAAAAGTTAACGTTAGCGTTAAATACTGCGACCAATTATTACCATGTAGTAATTTATAACCACAAACAATTTAGACATGTCTAACAATTTCAAATGTTTATTATGTTTTATTTATTTGTATCCGGTAATTTTATTTGCATTCATTTCAACGGGCGTTTAATTTTAACGGTACAGTCAACTAGAAAAGTTGAACACATTCAATAGAAAGATATTAAAAAAGATTCAATTAATAAGTGTTGTGACTAGAAAATGGGTTTTAAACCGCCTAAATGTTTATAGGTTAAAAGTTTTGACACCCACCGTTACCGATAAAATGTTTTGTACTGGTAATATAAAATTTATTCATCTACCTTTGTAGCCGGCTGTACTACCCATATACGTGATATGTAGACGTGGAGTCAACAATAGCAAGCCAGCTTATCGAGCCTTGGCGTCTGACAAAACATTGACGCCACTTGATTAGACACCGACGAGACTTCAATCCATTCAATCCAATCACTCAATCAACCTCTGACGTGAACATATTGTATTACAATGTTCATATCCGATTTACAACAACGTAACTGCCAACTTTGTTGATATTCAGTACAATCGGCGATAGAAACAAATGTAATACGAAGACGTACTTAACTGGAAGTCAGGAAGATCTTGACAGAGCTGAGGGGAAGAAATTGAGAGGCTTTTGCCCAACAATGGGATGTATACGACTTGTATAGTTATCTAATATATACTCAGTTCATACTTTAATAGTAATATCAGAACAAACTAACTATGTATAAGTGCATACTGACTCACCGAAATAAAAAATAAAAAACATAAAATTCTCAATACTTAAATGCATCGAAAAATGGAATTTATTTCCACAAACTAGTTATCAAAAAAGACTCATTTAACTTTGAATACAGAGTTAGCTTTCATTTGATTGTAACACGGATAAAACACGATCGTTAGTTTTTAAAATTGCATACAAACATGGATGTGATTTATTTTATATTGCGTTCTGTCGTGAGTGTTATAAAATATTGTTCGTTGTACGAACATTTGGGACACATTTTATATGAGGGAATAAACCTGTTTACATCAGTAAACGTCCTATATCTACACATAATTTAATCCCCATACACATTACAGTCAGGCCATGAAAATACATACTAAAAGCCTATTTATATTCAAAGTTCTATGAAACCTACGCAACAAGTCAATCTCGACAAATCAATGAGAATTACCAAAATGGCCACTAAAATACTCAACGTTTTCTTAGTCCGTCTGAGTCCTAGGGTTTCTATGTGAAGACAAGTGTAAATAGTTATAAAAAATATTATAACACTATATGGCCCATCGCAGACGACAGACTATCCGTGACGCACTTTTTAGTCTGTGAAAATAGAACCTATGTAATTATATGCAGTAACGCACACGACGCGCAAAAATCCGCGACAATCCGCGACCGAATTTTTGTGCGCCGTAGACTCGATCGCACAAAAAGTCTGTCGTCTGCGATGGGCCTATTACTGTCATTTTAATTTTTTTTATAAACATAAAAGACCTAGAAACGTGGAAAGGCTCAGTAAAGTTTAAGTAAGTTTAAAAATAAAATAAGTTTCATGTTTAACAAAGGCTAGTCCTAAAAATGTTACAAGTAGGTAACATCTGTTGCCGAAAGCCGTTATTAATATTTGAAATTGTTGTACATTACAGAGTTTATTATAAGAGCTACCAAAGGATGAAAGGAGAAGAAGCCTTCTCTTAAATAAACCCTAATGAAATATTCTTGATCTGCCCTTGGCGCCGCAGGGCTTTAATGAAAATTTCATAAGGTAACTCCGCACTGACAATGTACCCACACATTGTACGCGATGCAAATGTTGTGGAACCATTTTGAATCTTAAGCGCTAACTAGCTGTGTCCCGCGATTTTACCCGCATTGTGCCTGTTCCCGTGGGAATTTCGGGATGAAAAATAACCTATATACAGCCTAATAAATGAAAAAAAAATGGATTTTTGTAATGGATATTCAACGGGCAGACAGCAGCCCTGCCCTTTGAAAGTGGCTATCCATATCTATAGGATATCATATGCCCGTGGGATGTGGCAATTCATTACAAAAAAGAATGATTCAAATCTCAAAAATTTGGTTGTTAATATAGGCAACGTGTATAAGCAGTGAGATGAGAGGCCTTTGCCCAGCAGTGGGACATTATGGGCTAACCTTAAAAAACGTACCAAGACAACTTAAATAACAGCAAGAAAAATCAAGACTTTCATTATTATTCTTTTACGTCGGTATTTTTACCTCGGCAGGTGATAATAGTAATTAGTAACAGGATTAGACCGCGTTGGAGGTCTTTAGGCGGTCTAAAAACAACGACACCAGGGTTGGCCACTGACCTACTCGAAATGAAATGGAATGATGACAGGATTGTGACTCTTTAAACTATTTTTACATAAACAAGTCATGTTTAATGCCACGTAGGTAATATTTCAGCTTCGAAAACTCAATAGCAACCCTTGAATGTAAATGATATCGTGTGCGTTGCACGACACTTACGGTTGAATAAATTTACAAATAATTGAACAAGCATATTTGCACTTCAGATTCGAACATTTCCAACATTTAAACATAATATCTCGAATGTTAAAATTCCTACTTTCATATAGGTACTCGTATTATGACTGAACAGCGAACAATATTCGATGGGGAAGGATTTTTTATTGTAAAAGTGCAATACGTTGGGAATCATTTCATGAATTTGTCTCGCCTTTCGAAGTTAAATGTGAATTAATGTTCGAAACTACTTTGTAATTGCTTCGACTCGTTTAAATTAATCAATACATTTCCGTAATTACTTAAAGTTAATGGTTTAATTTTCATCTGTGTAATTTTCATCATGCAGGTATCATTATATCCACCTAGCAGTTTTCAGCTGCAGCTGACTTGGCCCTGATATATACATTAGCTATGCCCTAATATAACTAATAACGCAGGTACCCATTTTTTGGACTAAATGTACGAACACAAACAAGACCCATCAACGTATCAACATATATTTAGTCCGTTATGTTCCCATAATTATTTATTTTATGTCAAGTTCATACCACATGAACACCAATTCGTAGTAAAATCCAATTATCTAGTAATGTCTTAGCACAATAACTCACAAACAGCTGTATAAAAGAGCGTAACCGAAAGAAAATTCATCAATAGATTCCGCAAATCAAATGCAAAAGCAAAGCATTCGTTAGTGCTGTTGCTCTTTGATAAATAAGGGACTATTATATAGAACCGGGGCCACATTCCGGGAGCCGGGACTCGGCATAATTAACAGCTACTGATCGAGATGGTGTTATTTAGTCCCGGATACCTGCTTAGAATGCTGATACCTTTGAAGCGACAAATATCTCAACTAATATGTATTTTGAATATTCCTTCTAATATTAGAAGATATATTAAGTACTCGAGCTATACAACGGTTGTCGTATCTTCACTTGTTATCCGAATACATATAATGTAAAGAGCTCACAGATAAAAATCAACCTTTGTGCCAACAAGCAAACAAAGAGAACCCTTCAAAAAAGTATTTGATTCGAACGAGAACCTAGCAAGTCCAATATAACCGCTGAACCGAAAACAATAATTTAATATAAACTCTTCATACAATACCAAAGGATTCTTGCTTTGTACTTATATCTGTTTGTCCTTTTAAACAAAAGTCTTTGAAGATTATTGGGTCACTTTGTTGCTCTCGCTCTCAGTCAACTTCATTGGAGTAAATCAAAAGCACTGAGGTCTATCTTTTATATCTAACAAAGAAAACAAACAAAGGGGTTTCCTAGCTTGTTTGTAGCAGCGAGCCTCCGCGCCGCTCGAACATATTAATCATGGAAAAATAACTTTTGTTCTGCATTTTGTAAAATGACATTGAAATATTTGCGTCTAGATTTTATCGTTGCTTTTTTAATGTTTAACGTTGTACTCCGTGTTCGTCTGCCTTTATTCAGTCCACTTTGTCTCTTTCTTTTGTTTTATTATTGGTTTTGACATTTTCACATTTCAATTTTTTTATTCGTTTCTTGTCTCGACAGTCTACCTGAGTTTATTAAGCATTACGTAAATGTTTTTCAAAGACAATGATTATTTAAGTTTGTAAAAGTCCAACGAAAGATAAATCGTATTTTCTCCAAGAACATTCTGAGCAATAAATCTATCCTCTAGATAAAACCTTTGCCAAGTTTAAACTTTTAAAACGTTTCAATGACGTATCAAAGAATTCAGCGAAGCAGTTTGCATCGATTTAGGAGAGCTACTTGAAAAGGGTTCCTATCTAATATTTATGAGTGAATCTCGAGGGTGAAGGGAGGAGGAGCGAACCTACGGTATCTGTTTGTAAAGACGCTGCTATTTATTTAAGTCCATACTGTAAAGCTTTCTCTTTAGAGCTCATTAATATTTTGTATTGTGTTACCGGCTAACACATACCAACATAATATATACAACAAATATCAAGCCTTGAATTTGAAAATATTTTAATAATACCAAATGAAAATCTATTCTTACTTCCATTATTAATTGCTTAGCAAAAACTGTTTTCCAAACTATTCCGTATCCACATTCCTAAAAACGGCCGACATACCATAATACAAATAAACAGCCATAACCTAACCAAACAAAACGTAGTCAAACAAACAAAAAGTAAAACGTACAGTCGAGGTCAAAATAATGTTCACTTTTTATTCCCTTGTTTCTGTGGAATAAGGTGCAGAAGTGTGCACATGTGTGTCGTGTTCGTCGGTACAGTCCCCGACACGTCGTGGATGTCAGTCGGCGGTCGTAATGGCGCATTATTCATGCCAAAGTTTAGACAATGAGTCGCCAATGTTTATCACTAAACTTGCGTCGTAACGACTCTGCCTCCACATCTGCGCCGCCATCGCTGTTTGTCTCGGCTTTCCGAATTAAAACTGGATTTAGAACATTTGAAACAGTACAGTGCAGCACACGAACTTTTTGAACATACTTCAGCGCTTGTGTTTGGCAAAAAGTACTCTGCAGTTAAGTATACGAAAGCTCCATGATTTATGTTCGGAAATATTGGCAACTACGTACGAACGACATTCCAACATCAAAATCAATAAATTCCAGAACCCTCCACATTCTGGAAGAAAACAATAAAACGTAAAAATTGTGTCAAATCGAACTCTAGGAGAGCACGATTCGGTTCTACGATTGCTGTCAGTAATAAAACTAAGTCGTTTTCGATTGCCAAAACTTTGTAAGGTATAAAAGTGGTCGTAAAGTAGTGACTTTATTTACGATCCGAGCTGATGCTGGGAGTGTCGTGTGCGCGACCACCTGCCTCCTCCACGGATCAAATAAACAATATTAATGTCACACGTGCTCCGAAATTACACATTTTAACGTCTATTATGTGTCAACGAGTGTCATGTTGAGCATACTCACCCTTCTTCGTGTCTCATTACTCAATTGTTCGGGTTCAAGAAACAATTGAGAAATACCACTAGTACGAGTACAACACAACGATGCTATAAACAATTTTCGAAGGCTCTTAAACAATTTTATCCTCGTAGATTCCAAATGAATAAATAATACCAACGTAAACACGTCTCCGATAGAAGATGATATATTTTCCTCAACGTAACAATACACGTGGCAATTTGAGACGGCCTACGCGGATACCCTCAATCAAAACTTTTGGTGCGACCCGAGTGTGATCTCTAACGAAAAATCCCTGACAATTTTCTAAAACATTCGTTCACAAAAGGCGGTGTAAAAATGTATGGCGGTTCAAACAATCAATTTCCATAAAGCACAAACGGTTTACCAAAACCCGACCAGAAGATCCTAAATAAGTCGTTGAACGCACGCCCCGAATTACCCGCGCGTCCCCCAGATACGCTCGGCGCGGATTTCCTCGCTATTCTCCCTTCCTGAGGGAACACACAACAAATCTATTTGTAGCTTTTGTACGATTTTCCGCCTGTATTTGCATGTTTTTGTAAAAAAGGAATTAATAGCTTAGTCTGTACCGAAAACTAACTTCTAACACTGGTTTTTAAATACGTTGACATTAATGGTCCCGATGTAACATGGTTATGTAACTTTACCGCTCGCCTGTAGATTTGGCTGGAACGCGATCTAAGATGTAGTTATGTGGCAAAGTTGTACACCAACTTCATTGGAAACCCATGTTTTTGTAACCTCGAGGAGAGTTAGGGCGGTAAACTTGCCAGAAGTTGGCCAAGTCATGATTAAATTTTGTGAGTTATGGACACACCGGCTTTCCAGTTTTTCTTCATCGCCCAACCACTCGTATATTATTCATCGCACACGGAACCTTCAGTAATGATAACAAAAAGGCGGCATTCCTCTGCGCCGGACCGGATCTTGCTCCTGATAGAGTTTCGGCCATCAATTGGTTCAATTATTTTACGGTCCAAATATAAGAAAACGACCAATTTTGTGTTGCAATGAAATGAATAAAACATCGCTCATTTGGCGAAAAAAATTATGGGTCTAGTGGAAAAATACGATGAAAGGGATTTGTTTTTCTGTTCGGCCTGTAACAACAGTGTGAGAAATGAGTTTGTTTTCATCACAAAGAAACGTTTCAGAGGAATTATAAAATATGAGCAGCGAAACATTGGAGATGACGATAGTGCCTACTGGTTTGTAAATTATGAAGTGTGCTCGTAACTCAACTGCTTTGTTGAATGGTTTTAGACGAATGAAGTGTATCGATAGTTTTAAAAGCATAAGTGTGGATGATTTATTTCAACTGTGATGAATTACTTAAATGAGGAATATGAAGGATGCAATTTACTCAATAGATGTAAATTAGTAGATCTTTTGTAAAATTCACACTAGTTTTCAAAAATCCTAAAGTTATAATTTTTTCGTCGATTTAAATCAAAGGGTTTATCATCTATATGCGATCCCAATTTACAAATACAATACAAAGTTAATACAATTTCTATTTGTGTATATTCGCTCGTGTTTATTATAGCCTATCAATTCGAATACTTCTATTTTAGCCAATACAAAAGTAGACAGTAAACAAAGATAGACATTATTATAAATATCATATTTAACCATATCATTTATGCCAATGATGTGGATTGTGTATTTCCCCCTCAATAAAATCGGTAACGAATCACTCCGATGGGAGACTAGTGAGTGATTGACAGATGGCCTGTCTCAATAATTGAGACAGATGCGAGTACGATTGTCTATTCGAATAAATATCTTGTTTTTTATTGTTAACTCTCACTAACTTTCTTAATCAACTTGTTATAAGTTTGAGCGTGTATTGAAGACGTTTCTTGTTATTTTTAGTTTCGGGTACGATTTTTTATTTGTGTTAGGACACAAATTGTCAGTCTGCCTTTCATAATAATCATATTCACATTCTGGCAAAATATTGTTTTCAAAAAATTCTGTCTTAAAACACAAAACGAGATTTTAATCCATAGTGCAGAAAAATAAAAAAAAATGTGGTGAACAGTACTCTAATACAAAAAAGGCAAAAGTATTAATTGAAATTGAAAGACAGAGGAACAATTTGAAACACTACTCGTGTTACCTCATGCTAGAATAAAAACATTACACAACGTTGTCAACTATTCACAACGCAGTCTACAATCTCGTCAAAATATCTCGTTACTGAACCGAAAGCACACCAGACTTCACCTAATATTTCGTCCCTCGTTTCGGATAAACAACAGCACTAAATATTTGTACAATTTACTAAATGAACTCCTAATAAAGTGGCGTTAAGTATCTCGTAAGTAACATTTTACACACATTGAACTAATTTCGGTAACGCTCGGAGTCGCGATGAGCCTCGTAACTCAACTAGTCTCATTAACGTAACTTACAATCGCTCGCTTGAAATATGCTGTCGAGTACACGTCCCGGACCAATTATTTGGCAGTTGCTTAGTAACGAAACTTTTGGAACGAAATATATTGGACGATTATTGGCCAATCTGTACTAATATGATAAAGCTGAAGCGTTTGATTTTTCTTGTTTGCACGTGCCAGTCTCAGGAACTATCAATCCGATTTGAATGAAAAGTTATTTTGTATCAGATCATTCAACGGGGAGGTTATAAGCTATTTTTTTCATCCCGAAACTTCCACGGGAACGGGCTTAGCGCGGGAAAAACAGCAGAGCGCTGCAATTTAGTAATAAGTATACGTATTAAACATTCTTAAGTTTTTCGTAGATAGGTTTCGAAATTGATCTTTTTTTCCTTATCTTAGGAAAAGATCTCCTTTCAAACATAAAACTAATTAAATATTCGGTTAAGCCAATTCGGTTAAAATTCGGTTTATAGTTTAAGATACCAACTTAAAATCGTTGAATCGTAGTGTAACGGACACAGAAATGCATCAAACAATTTAATAATCTGCTATTACCATCATAAACTAAAATGTTATTAGAGCACACCCAAAAAGCAGTTTAATCAAATTAGCTTTAGTTTAAAAGCATAGCAAGTAAAAGCGCATCACTCCCGAGATTTCGGCAAATAGCATACAGCCTGAAGGAGTCTCATATTAGTTCGGTTAAAATACATATCAGTCATAATTTAATCATACAACGTTTCCCCCCGAGGGTGAGTTTGTAGAAATCGTTTCAAGATTTCCGAGTCTTAAAATAGTTTGATAACATGCTTTGAAATATAAATTATTTTGAAGTAGAATGTAGGTATCTATTTATGTAGTAATGTATAATTATGCAGGTATCTATTTTGTTCCAAATGCAGCTATTAAGTATTATATGATGGTATTATCAGGTATTATTTATAGGAATTCACTAGATGTCAATTGAGATTTTTATCCTTATATCAAAATCGGTCCATACTTACAACTTTTTAGCCAATTAAACTGCAAGGACTTTTTTGTAATATCTTAAATATCTTAAATTCTAACTAAATTAAAACACTCAAATCAAACCAGTATCATCGGTATAATATTATAAATATAAATATTTCAACCATTGTATTTATTTGTAAGAAGAATGTTAAAATTATACTAAGCATAATTTACTTTGGACCATATGTTTGAAAAGCTGAAATTGTTTTCTCGGCATGAAAATATGTGAAAGGATTTGCACTGAAAAATATCAGACACAAGCGTTGGATTGGGCTGAATCACACGCGATGTGACGCAACGATAACCTCCAAAGGTATTCACAGGAAACGATATAAATGTTACACTTTCCAAGCGATTCCACTTTTATCTCAGTGTCCGACAAATTGGAAGGCACATACCATTTTACAATTGTGGATTTTGTTGGTCAAACTCAGGTGCAAGTACTGAATTTTGATAGACAACCCATAATATGCAATATATTTATTGGCATATTAAATGAAATATAAAATACATTTCATTAAATAAGCATCTCGGTGAAAGTTTTTTACAGCGGGATCCTATACTATTTGTAAATATTTTTTGTAAATCTGATTCAATTTCTCAGTATGTATATTTGCTTGATTTATCTTACTAAAGTTTAAAAGTAATATTTACGGACAGTAATATAATAAATAGAAGAAGGACATTTTTACGCGAAAAAAAAAGAAACTCATGTTATAGCAATAACTCCTACTTTTGTCTAACTACACCTTATTTAATCAATTATCTTCCATTTCTCTATAAACCCAAAGATTATTAATATCTATTTTACGGTTTCATAGAGAGGGAAGGCTTTAGATTTAAACGGAAGAAGCACTTAAGACCGGCAGCCGAGACGGCTCAGGAGATTGCATTTTGGTAAAATATAGCCTTACCACTGCAGCCACTCGAAATGGCAACACTTGCCGCTTCTCTTATTACTGCCTCTAATATTGTACAAGTTTGGTGCAGTGTGGGATTTTAATATGAGTCCAGTTCAGAACCGTGTCAACACGCATAGGCCTAAAACTTTGTTTGGTACATAGTGTGTAACGTAAATCCAATTTCAACAATACTATCAATATAATACGTGAATATCAATGGTAAAAATCATTTTCATTGATCACGGAGCGGAGCGATGTTAACTCATTGCTATAGTTAAGCAACGTGCAGCTCGTCCCTGGATGGGTGACCGATAAATGCATTTCTATCTGAAAGCTATCGTGCTTCGGCACGTTACATTGTCGTTCCCGGTTGTTTCAATCAAACCGCATCAAGGCCTTGAGGCGGTCTAAAAAAACTGACGCCAGGGAGCCAGGACGCCAGATGCCACTGACCTACTCAAACATACTTACGAAAGACTGTATGGATGATTCAATTAAAATAAGGACGTGAGCAAGGGCCACATTAATATGGTATTTAACAAAGCACGGATGTGAATAGAATGTTATAGTTGTCCGAGGCGGTCGGAGCGCTGTTTGTATTGTTTGTGTGAGTAACCGGGTCTGCACAAGCCTAGGGATTTGCTTTTAATAAAAATTTTACGTCGACACGAAGCTGTTATGAAGTTGCAAATTAATTTAGACCGCTTTTGGAAACTCAATTTTCGGTTTATTTTATCCGCCAATATTTACTGAATATCAATTATCTCGTGCCGGTTATTGTGCGACCAGCGGCCTATCAATCTAACAGCCCTTGTGTCGCCAAATAAAAATCGGAAGAGTTGACGTGTTTCTTTAAATAACTTAGTAGATTATAGAGACTCCTTTACACGGCGTTGGTACGTCGTAAGTGATTTGTTTGTTTAACCATATGGACATTAATTAGCTCTTTCTTTATACAAATAATTCAAAACGTTTCCTAGACGCTATGTCTCCTGCGCTATAAATAGTACCAAAATTGACAATTTCTCGGCCCATTTTAATTAATTGACGAACAAATTCGATACCTCAATGGCTTTGAATTTTTGCGGATCAAAATGTGGTTTAATTAATATTTTTTTGAGTTCATTATCACTCTGGGGAAAGCGTTCCATTTTTAATTAAACTCAGCCTGTGGACTCATGTGGCTTCGGCTTCGGTTTCAATACCTTTTAATTATAATAACGTATCAACGTTTTTATATTCGAAGTTCTATCAAAATATTCAATAAATTGTTGTGGATTTGGTAACTTAATTACGTTACCTAGGAAAATCTATTTTTGACGGGCTTTGTGTTGGTTATTTTATATTATATTCGAACTAAATATCATATTTTAGATCTACGTTGCGTACATATATAATCGACGGATATTAAAACGATGCTATAGTTAGATATCTATAAAATACGTACCTGTGTTTTAAAAATAATAAGTAAGGTACAATATAACAATTTGTGAATGAATGCTTTAATATATAAAATTGATCCGTTACTATGTTTGATCGCGCAGCGCGCTCCGATAACATCACAATATGCTCAAATATTCCATTATTATATTACCAATTTGGATTCTTACGCTCAAGTTATTTGAAGTTATTATTTCAATTTTAAAACAAAAGTAAATGTTATAACAGAACAAAAGTTGTACGTTAACAGTAATTTTATCCTTGACATTTATAATAATAATACAGCCTATAGTTAAGTAGAAAACGCTGAAAATAAATTTGTCAATAGGCTTGTTTACATTTTGGAGGGTAAATGTTAGAGTTAGTAAGAGGACTTGAAAGCCTAAACATACTCTAGTCACGACGTTATTGAGACAGTCTTCTGATCTATAGAAAAAAATAATGAAGAACACACTAGCAACGGGATGTCTAACAGACTTTTTTTGCCTCACACAAACTTTTTGTCTATTAACTGTTTTTAACCCTCGAGAGGGGTGTAATAAATTTGAAGTCAATGTCCGTGTGCATCTCTGGCGTCGTAACTCTCAAATGGATGAACCGATTTCGATGCGGTTTTTAATTTATGAAAGCTAGTGTTTGTTAAAAATCGGTCTGTTTTTTCGTATGGGTTTATTTTTATTTTTATTAAAGACAGTTTTGTTCGCGTCAAATAAGTCAGTCGAAATACTTTTGTGACTGTAGTGAGCGAAGGCTTTAAACCTGCATACAGAAAAGCAGGTAGCCTACCAGCGACAACCCACTGCGCTGACCGCTCCCGATAAGCGGTTGCACATCATCTGTCAGTGACGTTCGGCGCCAATCGGTGCTATATGCTTATATATGTCACCGGAAAATTGTATAAACGGTCACAACTTTGTCGTTTCGTTCACAATTTTACGGTTTGCTATAGACAGATTGTATACTTAGGAAAAATATGTGTTATATTGTAAGTAATTTCTACAGTTAACAATCTGTCGAGTGTTAATAATCTTACTTGTTGGATAAAAACCAACGAGCGTTTACAATATTATGGTGCTTAATTTGATGTGATACATGAACGATGAACTTACTCTACCTATAAGCTCTACTATTGAACACTAGGCCTCCTAATGAACTAATTTATTTCGATTGTATAATAATGTGCAAAGCCATTGGTTCATTTAACTCATGACAATAGTAATCATTACTTTATAGAAATAAATCAAAACCAAATACAATAGAAATATTATGTGGATTGTAGTGGATTTAGGTTTTGCGCCCCTTGAATACAATTAACGCTATAATATAAAATTATCGATTTTATTCAGTGACTATCAGTGCTCTGCGGTTTTTCCCGCATTGTGTCCGTTCCCCGTGAGAACTTCGGGATGAAAAATAGCCGTTGAATGTGGCTATTCATTACAAAAATAATGATTCAAATTGGTTGAGTAGTTTCTTTGATAAGCGCGTTCAAACAAACTGTTCAGATTTATTATGGATACCTTTTTGTGGGACTGACAGCAGATGGATTCCCTGCATTCAGTTGTGAAGCGTTTCAATCTAAATAAAATACAGACTCCTCTTTCATATTCTTTATAAGCTCTACAGTATTTTACGAGCCGCCGCATCGGTTTTGACTTCTGGTAAGCGTATTAATATCAAAGCTTACGGAATACATTTTATAAGTTTTGATTCGTATGCAGAGTGCGGCAACACACGAGGAATAAACAAGGGCCAACATTGAGAGCGTGAAATGTAAAATTAATCCAGTGAGAGCTCATACGAATTTCAGCCCTACGACGCCGGTATCTCATTTCCGAACGTTACTTTGAGTTTGTTCCGAGATGTGGCTTCACCCACAGCGATCGCTAAGACAACTAAAATGAAGGTACTTAACATACCTACTTAAAATCACCCTATTCGTCCTTCTCATTTTCTTCCTTTTGTCTATTATTTTTTTCTATGTTTGAATCGCCGTTTACCGAACCAAATAAGCACATTCTTTTCAGGGTCCACTATTTTTCAGGCTGATAGATTTTGGTATAGATAGCATTTGTAAGTTTGAGATCACGTGCTAAACATTGAGTAATAACTGAGTATTTTTTTCATCAATTATGCCCCTAAAATATCTTCTACACAAAGAAATGTATATTAATATAATAAAGCTGAAGAGTTTGTTTTTTGTTTGTTTGAAAACGCTAATCGCAGAAACTACCAATCCGATTCAAATAATTATACGCAGGTAAAACCGTGGGGTGCTGCTAGTCACTACATAGTATAAAACAAAGTCGCTATTTTTGTCTGTTTGTTTGTCTGTATGCTTAAATCTTTAAAATTACGCAACGGATTTTGATGCGGTTTTTTGTAATAGGTAGAGTGATTCAAGAGGAAGGTTTTTATGTTAAAAAATGCCCAAAATTCCCACAGGAACGGGCACAACGCGGGTAAAACCGCGGGGCGCTGCTAGTGTTCTATAATATAGGTACACTGTCACTGTCAGATCCGCTCGCCGCTGTAATAAGGGCTGTATCGCATGATTCAATGGCGGTTCGTATCATTTCCACGTCACGAGTCACACCCCGCTCCGCTTGTCTCATTTAAAACGTCAAACATACCATGTGCAAACGTTAATGTCTTTACAATGTTTTTATTGAGTTATTTTGGTACATTGTGGAACTCTAATTTGTTAATGTATGATCGTAAAGTCGATTTAGTTAAACCCTCAAGATGATAGTTCGATTTCCGTTGTATGCTTAGTCGCGATTGTTGTGAAAACGGAAAACAAAGTGGAAATAATCATTTGTGTGAATTAATTTAGGGGAGTGCAAAGTTTGCCAAGTCTGTGAGTAGCTATAGTACAAGTTTGATTCCAGTAAATTATGATCCTATTGTTTGCGTTTTCGGTCAACAAATTGATCATACTTATCTACACACCATAAAACTAAGATGATTGTTTAAGCATGCATTTAACAGTAAAATTTTAAGTGCTCTTATCAAGTTAAGTAAGCAGTTTAAACGAGTGAATTATGAAAGACAGCGAACGCCTTAAAAAACGCTAAGTTATTAAACAAGTTGTCGGGGGCGGGCGCGCGGTACGGCTTGATATTTTACTTAAGTTCGGCGCAGCGCGACCCGCCGGCCCGCGGTGACCTTCGCTGCCTCCTTCATTATTCATGTTGTTTTGACGGACTGACAAACTTTTAACGATGTAGTTTTAAGGCTCCGAAGCGAGCATTCAATGACTGAAGTGAGGCCCCAACTGAACCAAAAGGAACAGCCACAAAAAGCAGATATTAAATGAAAAGTTTCAGTCAATTAAGAGTGTCAAAGTTTAAAAGTGTCGCATTGATTTCGTTATCACTTAATTCAGTCTGACAAAGACGGACGGATTAATAACGTTTAGGTACATTTATGTGTTATTTCGTTGAAACTGCAATCGTGCAAACAAAAGTATGAAACATGTTAATTAATCTACGTTAATATTTGCGGCGCGGTATTAAAACTTGACGCTATCCCGGCGCTGAACAAAAGGTAGCCATTCTAATTGTTTTCCATAAACTTTTGATATTAGTGTAAAACCAACTTTACCGAAACAAAGGTGTGCCGCAACCAGTTTGAAAACTAAATATTTATTAAATCATTCATTAATTGTTTGTTAATATTAACAGAACGGTTGTCTAGAAAACAACCTGTCGGAAAGTGTTCTGGAACTTAACCGTTTGTTAAGTGAAGTTTAATTGAGTTGGCTTAATAAGTCTTGTTCTACTGGTACTTAAGTAGATATTTATAACTTTTAATATTTAATATTAAGTGTACCTAACTGGCAGAGCAGGTATATAAAGTTGATTTTACCTTGAAAAATGTACTTAGGTATCGGGAAGTAAATGCTCCGACTCAATAATCTAATATTCGACGCCCACAAATAAAACATTTACGATTCCTTTGATAAATAGGAAGTGATTTTCCGTGTTTTCTCATCATTTTGTTTAAAAAATGACCTTCACTTACAGGAAGAGCAGGCGTGGAATAAAAAACTTTGTGTTCTTGATGCATTTAATTATTCATAAGGTTTCCCTGTGATCCCGTCTTGTTCTGAAGTTTCGACGCGGCCTTGTCACGCCCCTAAGTGACAAATTACACGGAGAAATCGAATTATTTTTATAAAAAGAATTGTTGCCCACTTCTTTGAAAATGGAGGCTTGTTCGAGTGGCAGGAGGAAGGTGATGTGGCCATTTCTGGGGATGAAATATCACTTTTGTTAGAGTAAGCACTTATCTATATTTTCAATTCCGCTTAAGTTGTTTTTTGTGACGATCATTTTTTTGCTGATGAGGGTGATAACTAATCGCCTCCATTACAGTAAAAGGGAATAGAGAATACAACGTTCTTCCTTTAAACTCTTTGGGGAGCAAAGCTGATAAATGAATACATAAACTATTCAATAGAACATAAAGGTACGTCTTCATATATGTTACCCCAATTGTAAACATCGTAGGATTTGTGAAAATAAAGACGGTTTTTGTAGAAGAGGTTTATTGTGGCGGAGGGCTTATATAGGAAACCTTCGGGATCCTCTATGTGAACTTACCTTTGTTTACACTCGAACAAGGGAAAATTGGAAAGAATTGATTTTTGTCAATATCTCTATTCAAATAAGTGTTGTGATGTAAAGTGGGTTCGCGGCGAGTATCCTCGAAATCTGCCACATTGTTTTTGAGTATACCAGTTTATAGGTATTTTACCTACTATAGATATGTATACAGAATATTTTAAGCTCAGTATATTTTTTAATCCTTTATATCTATATATTTTATAGATTTTATTTATAGGCAGTATTCAAATCAAATAATCAATGGTAATTAATTAACAGGATTAATTAACCATAATTAATTAACCATGTGACCTAACTAGAAACATAAACATTATCATGTTAAAAACACTTCTTTTCGGACTTGTTTTACTATAACAGTATAATATACTAGTTTATACTGTTATATACTTCTATAATACTTATACTTATATTTTATAAAGAGCAAGATTTTTACCTGCTCAACAAAATCTATGTGCGCGCCCCCACTAAATCTGAGAAAATACGTAAGCGAGTTCTACAAAATGTTCACACTAGCGCCATCTATATAGGATCGCAGATGGAACCAACGCGCTGAACAGCTAGTATATTTTAGGGACTTTTTCAAAAACGCTTATTAACCCCATTTTAGATATCAAATGGTTTGTCCTTTTCCGACATACGCTATTTTTCCAAAGAGCAAAAGAGACAAAACAAATAAAACATTTATTTATGAATAAAGCGGTGACTATAACCCAAATAATATAATATCACGATTCTGCTAACAGAACACTAAAATAATAGGTCTGCGGTGAGACACACACTCCCCTATGTAACGAGATACTTAGTCAGACGCTGTCGTGTTTTGCGTGCAAAATATTAAACTCAATTCATAAGGATATTTTGTTTCAAAGCCTACTACTGACATTGTAATGTGTTTATTAAAATATAAATGAACTTACTGTGAACATTTTTGCGCCGTATATGAATTTAATAAAGTTGTGTTAACACGAATTTTTCATCGTATTGGCCGACACACATATTAATTGGATTTGCGTGCATACAGAATAGTAATTTTACAGAATTACAATTATTAAACTATGATTGCTTGTTTGTTTCTTTGTAATGCTATTCAAATAACCCTAAATGAAAAACCATTAATCGGTTCTAAAATCAATCACGAACGAACGAAATATGGTTCTCGTAATGAACTTACTGTTACGAGGAATACTGTTAAGGTTAATCCTCCACTTTACAAAACCCTCTTTAAGAAAGTTATTGAATTGGTTATTTGAAAAGCAAGATAGCAAAGCATAGCTCTAGTGGAAAGGCACCATTAGCGTTAACTCAATATAAAGCTTGTTTAAATTGTTAAAAAATCGGCTTAGCAATCCCTTTTTTCTGAAATCTAGTATTGTAAACTTGGCTTTCACTTCTTAGATATGTTGTTTGCTAGAAATCTATTGGAGCTTGAAGTAAAGGCTCGGTGTCAACATGTCATCTCTTTGTCGTGCACGTTTCAACTCGCCGTTTCCCTACAACTTAACTTGGAACATTTCCAATGGAACCACGACGTGAAGAATCAGCCGGATTCCAGGCCCACTCGTAAAATAATAAAAATATTATTGTGACGAAACTCGTGTCCAACACTGTTTGTGACAAATATAAAAATAGACCAAAATTATAGTATTGTCGTAATGTTCTTTTCTTTTAATACATAAATCTTCTTACGATTTATGATTAGTAACAGCTTGTTTTAGAACTTACAATGTATTTTATTGCGTCTTTAAATAAAGGGGATTTGTCTAAATATTTGTATCTTTATATTTATGAGCAGTTTAAGTAGATTCTTTAGAATTTTCAGCTTAATCGCTTCCGTCGTATCATGTGCCATTTTCAAAGCAATCACTCGCAGGCTCTACCTGCGAATATTTTAATATAAACATATTTGATATTATTTAGTAGCAGGTTTTGTAATCGAGTGTAAGCGACTTGCCAATAACAGAGTCTCGAAACGTTTGCCATATTGCTCTAGACAGCTTTTACATTATATTTTGTAAACCTGTGAAATATGCCATGTTATTGCGCAGACTACGTAACTGGTAATAGAAGCAACACTATTTAATTTAACTTTATCAATATATGAACTCAATATAATTTTAACAAATTATTACCTTTGGGATATACGTAAATATTACGACTTTCGACGACACGTTCTGAAAATGTGTTAATGTGAAGTTAATATCAAGCTTATCATGCTGTATCGGCTATATCAATATTCCCACTTCTGAGCAAAGGTCTCCCTCGACATTTTAAATATATAACAATATTAAAACCAGAATATTTCCTGTTCTAAATATGACATTCATTACCATCATTGCCTCGCAGAACTTTGAGCTATCACTTCACGATAAATTCTTCACACACACACATACAAATATCACATTTTGTCGTAATTACGGATACACACGGTTCGTATGGTATAATGAGTAAGTACAACAGTAGGGAACATCAATGTTCCCATTTCGCGCAGACAATGTCTTCGTTGACGAGAACATGTTTGCGTAATTATACCATTTGAAGCGACACAACGACAGAACACATTCGTATTAAACTTAATTTGAAAATGTGCTACATTTCTCAAGCTAATTTCGTAGTTTCGTACGAAGACCGTACGAATACGAGAAGTCTGAATGAATGCTTCCGAGTAATTGTACCTACGTAAAAATGTTATAATTAGTTTCTGTTTGGTGTTCCATGCATGGTGGGAGTTCAGTGTTTTGTAATAAATTGTAGTTTGGGCAAGTGATTTATGGAAGAGCCACACCCCGCAGTTTTACCCGCGTGGTGCCCCTTTCCCGTAAGAATTTCAGTATAAAAATAGCTTAAATCCTTTCTTTAGTATGAAGCTATCAATTAAAATGAAGAATTATTCGAATCAGCCTGGTAGTTCCTGAGATGAGCATGAGCATGCAAACAAATTTTACCTTTTAATTATATCGGTAAAAAATATGGATTGATATTACGTGTGCCTTTAAACATTTTCCTATGATAAGACACGTATGTATAAGTGTTTTCAAGATGAAAAGTATCCAAGTAGTTTATTACTGATAATTAGTAGACCAAAATAAAAAATACATAAATTTCTATCTATAAATCATAAATTATGTATTTCATTTTATATATTACTTTCACCTTTAATTGTTCAACGTGATGTAAACTGTAATCACATATGTCGTAATTAATATAATATCTACACGTTGTAGGCTGTTGCAGCGTATTCAATGAACACTAATGGGAGTACAGGCATCATTAGGCAAGCTATCTGATACTTGTAACGCGATAACATGAGTCCACCAATTATAGTGTTCGATCTACACATTGCAAAAGAGTTTGTATCATATTCATACTCATACTCTAACTAGCAGCGCCCCGTGGCTTTACCCAGTTTTTTCTTGTGAGAGTTTCGGGGTCAACAATATGTAAATAACTTCTCCTTAAATATGGCTTTCTAACACATAAAGAATTATTCAAATCGGACTGTTAGCGCGTAAAACAAAAAAATCTAATTCTTTATATTTTAATACTAGCAGCGCCCCGCGGTTTTACCCGCGTTGTGCCCGTTCCCGTGGGAATTTCGGGATTTTTTTTACATAATAACCTTCCTCTTGAATCACTCTACCTATTACAAAAAACCGCATCAAAATCCGTTGCGTAATTTTAAAGATTTAAGCATACAGACAAACAGACAAACGGACACGAAACAGAGACGACTTTATTTTATACTATGTAGTGACTAGCAGTGCCCGCGGTTTTACCGCATTGTGCCCGTTCCCGTAAGAATTTCGGGATGAAAAATAGCTTAATAATAACCTTCTCGTTAAATGTGGCTATCTAATACAAAAAGCATTATTCAAATCAGATTGGTAGTTTCCGAGATTAGCGCGTTCAAACAAACAAACTCTTCAGCTTTATTCTATACTAGCAGCGCCCCGCGGCTTTACCCGCGTTGTACCCGTTCCCGTGGGAATTTCGGGAATTTTTATACATATAAACCTTCCTCTTGAATCACTCTACCTATTACAAAAAACCGCATCAAAATCCGTTGCGTAATTTTAAAGATTTAAGCATACAGACAAACAAACAGACAAAAGTAGCGACTTTGTTTTATACTATGTAGTGAAGTATAGATTTAGATCATAAAACAATATTACATTCTAAACTAGGTAACAATTAACTATTATACTTACCACTTTACCTCGTAGCAAATGTGAACCTTAATTTTGTTAAAACATTATGCTTATAAATTAGACTACAAAGGTCAATACAATTTAACTAAGAATATATTTACAAATCCACGCCTCCTCAGCCGTTGAGTCAACTCCACTAACAGCTCATACAATAAACAAACATAACTAGACTCCTGTCTTGTTATATCAAGATTTGATACTCACTAACATATAATAAATATTACATCTAACCGAGCGATAGCAATAAATAGCTTCAGGGCGATTTGCCAAATAAATTGTAATTGACAGTCGAAAGACAAATGATTGCCTAGCTGAATGATTAGTCCGTTTGATTTATATTGAAATATTTAATATAGAACGGCCGTAACTGAATCAAAAGAAGCTAATAAAACAATCTCTCAGTTAACCGACACAAAATAAAATATGAACAGAAAATTGAAGAAATAAATTCAATGTCATTAACTAATATCCTCTCGGTACGGTTGCAATCTAAGAATTGAAAGACGAAAGTTGCCCCGATATCGCCACACCAGCTTTCGTTTAAAACGAAAAACAAAAGAAGTTATCCAAGCAAACACAAAAGAAGTTTTAAGACAAAACAAAAGACTAACAGAAAGTTTGTTTTAAAACGGTGAAATATAAAATCGATTGGCGTGAGTGCCCTGGGCAGGGTGGCAGTGAAAGCAATGATATACGAGCTGGTAATATGCTCTCAGATGGGACGTAGCTCACTGTAACGAGGTTTTACTGCCGCCGTAAATTTAGGCACACTATTCTTTTCCCGATAGATTTTCATAAAATAACGACGTTGGCAATTTTGACCAGGTTTGTCTTAATTTAAAACACGGTATTTTTTATGTAATGGTTATTATTTTCCGATTTTAGTCTATAGATAAGCAAGACAATTGAACCATATCGTCCTCACTGTACTGATCGATATTTTCATCGAAGGAGAAGGTGGTAGAAGGTTCTATCTTGCAGTGGAATCTTAAATGACATTACTATACATAAATTATGTAGGTACATCCATAAATGTCCGCGTTTATTACACTGTTTTCAATTTAAAACTTGATTGTCAATTATATTGTAAAGTGATTTAAATTGAAAACACTTGAAAAGTCTGTTCAATACCAAAACTATTTTCTTTTATTCAGTTAAGAGGATTAGTACTAACGTTGCCGAGTAAAGGAAGCCCCAACGCGCAAGTCTCGCCCCAAATGGAACAATGTATCAAATGAGCACTAATTAATTGAGAGCTACAATTTAAACAGCTCGTAAAGAATGCAAAGTCCTTCAAGTTTTAAAAGTAGCGAAGATGTTAATTAAGATGGCGAATAAATTTAATGAGACCGAAAGAGCCGAAACACCATTAACTAAGTGCTTCATTAACAAAAATCTTGAATTTCCGCTCGTTAAAAAATACGATTTTAATAATTAAAGATGTTATTTGAAGCTCGTATCTGTGTAAGTACTTTCCAAGTTTTTCTTTTCTTTTACGTGTATGGAAGCTCATTAATTAATGTACTCGAAGTAGCATGTTTATTTTCTTAGAAAATTTGGAATAAAAAAAGCGTCTCCTAAATTGAGAGGTTTGGATATCTGCTGACCTAGCATAGTGTCTAACTATACTCAGGCAAAAAAGCGGAGATTGGGACCTGTTTCTTTCTCCCAAGTATTTCGTCACGTCCACAAATACGAAAGATGAAAGCAATTGAAGATAAACTGAAATACTCAATAATACATTTATTAAATAACTAACTATGAGGAAATATCACAGTTTGACCATGACATGTTTCTTTTTAAGTCACCTTGGCCCGTTGTCAACTAGGCACATTTGTGACTTAGGAAATAGATGACTTTCATTAGAATAACAAAGATTTTTGATGTATTCAAAGAAAAGATTGGACTTGATAACCGAAAGGTATAAGAATATATGGGTAAGGACATGAAACGTTATTTCTATTTTAGTATCTACTGACATAATGCATAATAATATGCTATGTATTTATACGAGTATCAAGTTGAAAATACTCTTTACAGCCTTTTAAAAGCAGTAATAAAATTACATTTAAAACTTTTAACATTTTACAATAATACCCCAAATGAGGAGTATCCCAACCGTTATTTTAAGCGGAAGAGTCTTTTAATAAAATGTGTAATAAAATTTGTGAATCCCATTGAGTGTTGGAGTATGTGCGCTCCAGTGAGGGTACTGGGACAATGCACGGTATAAATCGACCATTATCGCTGAAAGCCCGTCAAGAGAGCCGTTTGATTCAATTCCTGTGAGATTTAGTGTTATCTACCCGTGCGTCGGCTCACCTTGCCCCACTTCTGAACGTAGGAGAACCGTGAAAAATCACCGCTGATCCTTCCTAAACAATGTTTGTGGTGATATCTCTGACACGATAACAACCACGTGGGAACTTCGGAATTATCCCTTCTGAGATTTAGAAATAGATACGAAGTAAAATGTGGGTAATACCTAATCATGATTTGTTTTCTGTTCTTGTAGCATTGGAGTTCCAAATCGAAAGCTATTGAATATTAATTAAATAAGAAACAATATTTCACAACTGTATTTACTCTTTATGAGTTTTTGAAGCGACCCAGCGTTCCTAAACACTGCGGGCGAATCCTCTCGGACATGGGTAATGGTCTAAATTTATTGGGTTAAATGGCCCGTACCAAGCGAAATTCAAGCTAAATTGTTCGCTTGTCTAATTATTGTGGATTTGATGCTTCATTTCGCTTTGCAAATGAAAATTGCGTTTTAAAAACGTTTTAGCGATTTATTTGAAAAAGAAAAATGTTTACTCGTCACTCAGTCATGATTTCCATTCATTGGAATCGCTGTAGGAGCAAACGGGACATTGGGAGGAGATATTCATCGCTGAATTTAAAGTTGCACAACAATTATGATTCGGGACGTGTTGCGGCATCTAAATTATATTTGAACGATACCTCGGGGGTTAGAATGAATCTCGCGGACCATAAGGAAAATGGTAAGAAAAATAACGACCGGTAGACATTAAATCACAGTAAATTTGTGTCTGGAACACAATAACTCAGGAGAAGGCGGCCATAACTGTCGCAAACATTGTTCAGATGATTCACGAATACAGTGTAATATGATGTTTTTCTCGGAACGTTCGGAGGACGTTACATTAGTCTGCGCGACAACGATGCGACGACGACGCTAATATCTCCATTTCAGCTGCGGCCAATGATAACAAATCGCACTAGTTTGCCTTCTTTACTGTTTTATTTGGCTTCGTTGTTAACACAAGTTTGACTAGTTTAATTTGGGCTATTAGATTATCGTGTTTCGTTTCTCCATCTTCAACTATTAGCTATCCTTGATCTTCTTTGATTGGTTTGAGGTACCTCATACAGGAGATTAGTAAAAAGAGCTGTGTATGGTAGATGTACAATACGCATAGTGTATTAATTTACCATAGGCTTTAATAGGTTCTATTCTCAAATAGCAATTGCCTAGCAATAATTCTGATATGCTATAAAAACTATCTTTGTTTATTGTCGCAGCGGATACTACGAAAGACTCTCCACACCTTTTATTTGTTCAGACCAACTGGCAAATTTTCATTGCGTTTAAAAATAAGAGCTTCGGGACATTGAAATAAGGTTGTTTTTTTGCTGAGCGGGTTATGTAGGCACTTGAGAATGCTCTTTTAAAAAACGAACGTATTTTGGTTCCTTTATTTTAATCATAATGCGATCTAAAAATTACGATAAAAGGGATGACCAGATGATGATGGATGGACCAGTAACTAAAATGAGATGATGAAGGCTCCTACATCTACTGCGTTAGCTGTGTAGAATTAATACAACAGGAATTGGCAATGTTACCTGCCCAAGTATTTTTACCCTATAATTACTTAGCTTAACGCTGTTGAAGGTAGCTTATGAATGATAATCTACTTACATATGAAACAGACGAAACGTAGGGAAATAAAAGATCGGAGAGATTATGCTGACTTGTTCCAGCTATGTGCGGGTCGGACATAAACCTATTAGTGGAAGAGAAATCCGTTCAGGTTCACTCGTTCCAGAGAATCGCTATCGGGGCAGATTGAACGGAGTAGTTAACTTAAAACATTACTAATTGAATACCTCTTGAACTAGCAACAAGACTCTCTTGTGATTTGAATAAAGTGTACAAATAGGGACGACGTTGTATCATTTGTTTATGTGAGCTTGGTTTTTATTTGACAATATAATCTATTTTGTCATTTTAGTGATGTTTTATTTTCTTTCTTTCATTTTTTGAAATACTTGCATTTGCTCATTAGCTAGAATAGGTTCTTCTTAAATAACAGACTTTTCTTGTCTTTAGAATACACGTCTATAATAGGATTATGGAGGGGAATACATAGAAGCTATGCCGATGAATACTAATTACGTATGTATCTTTTAATTACGAATAATAACTAGGGGAAACAATTAATCCTGTAAAAGATGCGTTTAAATAAATAATTCGATGGGTGTTGTCTAACGTCAGCCAGCACTGGCAGGTTTAATACAAAATCAATATAGTAAGCCCCAATTAATCGGTAACGAAAGCCGCTTGAAGCGGGACTTGGCAGCGCTTACAGCCCTGCTCGCACTCTCACCACACACTGCCAGCCTTTCTCTGTGATAATGGATTTTAGTTATTCATAAACACCCTACGTACCGGGGACTTATCGGTGTACCAACGAAAATAAGCATTGAATTGCGTGAATATTAATTATTGAGACATTTACACGAAATATCTTTATGTGATAAATGAGCTTCTAGGAGTAAATACTAAACATGATGGTATTAAGATTAGATGTGGATTCTATGCTTTTATCTACAGTCAGCGACAAAGCATATAAACACTTGTAATTTCACTGCTCGTGACAATAAATTCCCTAATTATATGTAGAGTCCTTTACTGCAATAGTATAAATAAAATAAAATAAATAAATAAATATACCCGGACAAATTCACCCACGGTTAATTAGACCCAAACTAAGCTCTAAGCTTGTTATATGGAATCTAACTAACTGATACTACTACATATACATACACAAATACTTTATAAGAATATATAATTGACACCCAGACGTCGTCGCCAACAACTATGTCTTCACAAATTGTTCACTCCGGGCGGGAATCGAACCCGCAACCCCCGACACAGAAAGCGCTCTCACTGCCACTGTGCCAACAGGCACAGCCTTAGTATAGAGTTTTACAGTTGATTTTACCTACGCCCGTACTCAGAGACGTCAATGCACCCTTAATAGAGATTTAATGACTGATGTTGACATGTAGTATATGAAAAATTACGTCAATTACTTAAGGTGACGTGAGTCCAGCGCTTAGCTACTACGGAGGGGGTAAGGTGCGGGGCCTGCGGTCCGACCGCGGGCGATCTCCTCGCGCGTAGTTTGCGCGCTAAGTTTGAATAATAATATGTCACTCATTGAGATGCTCGCATTGAGAAGCTCGCGCGTAGTTTGCGCGCTAAGTTTGAATAATAATATGTCACTCATTGAGATGCCACAGTGTAGTGACTACAGTAAAAAAATATAGTTTAAAAAAACTAAAAAACACGCTTTTTGCAAATTGAACTAAAAACTAGAAAATAATTTTTCACCTCAAATCAAAATGATAATAAAATTTAAGTTATTAACACAATGATTCAATTCAGAGTAAAAAAGCGTGGGGTGCTTAATATTTTTAAATATTACAATCATCATTGGTAACTATCTATGAGAGGATAGTTATGAACTACAGTAAAATGCACCCCACGCTTTTTACTCTGAATTGAATCATTGTGTTAATATCTTAAATTTTATTATAATTTTGATTTGAGGTGAAAAAATATTTTCTAGTTTTTAGTTCAATTTGCAAAAAGCGTGTTTTTTAGTTTTTTTAAACTATAAATTTATTTTTTATTTTTAGTAAGCATAACATTATATGCAACTTTTCATCCCGTAATTCCCACGGGAACAGGCCCATCACGGGAAAACCACGGGACGCTGTTAGTGTCTAGTACCATTTAGTAAAATAAAACAGAACTGCCGTTCCGTCCCACAGCGAGCGCCCGTTGATGTCTTTTATATGAAGTAATATTTTTTTAGTAAATCTGGCAAATCCATTAAGGGTAATGGGAAACTGTTATTAAATTATTGCATTGTCATCGGTCCTTGATACGTATGCAAAGTTTCAAATTAATCAGACTTCTGGAAGTTGGTGAAAATGATGTTCAAAGATTTCATTACATACGTTCGTACGTACGTACGTATGTACATACATACAGGCCAAGCTAATAAAAGCGTGTTAAAAAAAGCCTATCAAGCAAAACTGATCGTAGATATTACGCAGGTCGGTATTATATTGTAGGTAGCCTTGGGAAAAATAACTAAAAAGAGATAAAAGGTTTAAAAAAAATATCGGTATTATCACTGGGTGAAATCATTTTTATTGTCTAATATTACGAGCAGAAATATTTTAAAGTGGCGGTGTTCATACACGTTTTAACAAACAACAGTAAAGTACACATAACTGAAAAATATGAATATCTACGTATTGTTAGGTTTCAGTGGCGCCACCTTCAAAAGTAAAAACAAATAAATATATTGTATCATACCTCATATTATCACTACTTTTATTTAGGACTAGGCAGATAATATAAATTTCCACCGGCCGTGTTGTGATAATATACTTGATAATTATAATAATACAAGCTTTTGCCCGCGGCTTCGCTCGCGTGGAATTTAGTTTGCCGCATTAAGTTTCGTTATAGATCGTTTGAAACATTTGTTTATCGTAGCAATCTCCGCATCGTTGCAAACTCCCACCTCCACATCGTAGCATACTCCCATCTCCGCATCGTAACACACTCCCACCTCCACATCGTAGCATACTCCCATCTCCGCATCGTAGCACACTCCCACCTCCACATCGTAGCATACTCCCACCTCCGCATCGTAGCATACTCCCACCTCCGCATTGTAGCACACACCCACCTCCGCATCATGCTCTTTCACACTCACGACGACAGCTATCCCACTATATCAAACTATACCTAAATAATAATAACAGAATGGTTTATAGAAATGTTGTAGGTACATACGATTGATTGTTTTCTTCTATTTGGCTTGATACATCATTATTTGAATTTCCAGGTTGGTTCGACCTATTTAAATAAGTTAGTATAAAATATTCGTAAAAAATACCAAAATAAAATGTGCATGCCACCGAGTTCATAAGCCCCGTCTTAGGAGACAAGTCTTGTCCTAGGTATCCCCAGTACCAACATTGCAGCTGTATAGTTGTTCTGCTGATATTCTTATACTGTGACACAACATATTTTTTTGTTTTTTTTTCAAAGCAATAATCTACTAAATCTATAATACTCCGGTCAATTTATACATTCGAGGTTACATAAAGTCCCAACAAGCTGAAAATCAGGAAAATTGTTCAAAACATAATTATAAACAATGTCTAAAGTTCTCCATCATTCCCGTGTATGGAATTTTTTTATTCAAGGTCAAAGGTAAAAAAAGTGTTTTTCGCAATTTTCAGCAAAACGGTAAGATTTATCATAAAAATACCTGAGAAAATAAAAAAGCTTATAAAATTCTCTATAACTTTAATTCTATCCACTTTTTCCATATTCCAAACCGTTATTTAACTACACGCTCCAGAAATGTAAAAATTAAGGACCTCGGGCAGGTAACTATGGAGCCTGCCCCAATGCTGAACAGTGACATGACCTATGTCATTTGAAAGGTATTAAAGAGTTGTACAAGTTACTCCTTGACAGTTATATCGAAATCGACGGCTAACTCGTCGGCTAACGGTGTTTTCTCTCAAGTTGTGTTTAACTCTTCAAGACCTTTCAAATGATCATGTCACTGTTGAGCATTGGGGCAGGCTCCATAGTTACCTGCCCGAGGTCCTTAATTTTTACATTTCTGGAGCGTGTAGTTCAATAACGGCTTGGAATATGGAAAAAGTGGATAGAATTAAAGTTATAGAGAATTTTATAAGCTTTTTTATTTTCTCAGGTACTTTTATGATCAAACTTACCGTTTTGCTGAAAATCGCGAAAAACTATTTTTTTTTACCTTTGACCTTGAATAAAAAAAATTCCATACACGGGAAAGATGGGGAACTTTTAGACATTGTTTATAATTATGTTTTGAACAATTTTGCTGATTTTGAGCTAGTTGGGACTTTATGTAACATCATTCTCAATTTTGGTTTAAATTGACCGGATTATAATTCAAATAGTTCTTATTTATATTGAAACCTTATTTTCACGCAACCGTCATAGTTCTATATAGATTTTACTTAGAATACAGAAAGTACTAGAAGCCGCGAGCGCGCCTAATACTGAAGCTACTCAAACTAGTTTTAAATAGAGTAGTTTGATGCGCAACCGATCAGTCACTTTGTGATCGTCGGAACGCGCTAACGTGTTTTACCGGTGACCAATTTCACGAAACTATGCCGTCTTGTGTCGTTCCTACCTGTAAAAATGCAGCGGGTTTGAAAAAAAAACAGGATGGGATCACATTTCACGTGTAGGTATCGCATTTAGGTATCGTCTTATTTAAATATTTAATTATTTTCTCAGATTTCAATTGTCATAGAGAGTGATGCGTCAATCTATGTTAGTGTTGCCAATATAAGAGTTTTGATTTACCCTTCTTTTTATTACCTTTTGAGGGCTTTAATTCGTTGTAGAATATTAATAAGTAATATAATAAAAATTAACCAACTTGAAAAAAGAAAGTATAAAGCGTAAGTGCGGCTCGTATGTACCTAACCTAACTATCCTATTAAATAGTTTGTTAGTCTATAGGATTTAAACAAATTTTTGGTGTGCGTGTGAGGGAGAAGGGGAGAGGGGGAGCGGGTATAAAATTATGTTTCTATATTAGCCATCTCAAATTTAAGCTTCCCTGCTGAGGAAAGCGGTGTGGACCAAAATAATAACCACCTTAACACCGTGTTTTATTTAATATACCTATATATTTCTTGAGATAATCAGGTAGGTACATAGTTATATAGAAAAAAACAATTTTTATTCTATTATAATATTACCTCCGAAACTCCCAAAATTTACCCCAAAAATGGGCAAATAATGCGAGAGCTAACACAACACTACGCGAGGGACTTTGTTCTGTTTTTGGACACAGCGTGTAGCTTGTAAATACATTTGAATGCTACTTCTGGTTCTTTCTGTATTCTGAGAGATTTTAATTTGTTGCTTACCTTTCGGAATATATTTCTTTGAAAAGTTTCCGTTTTGCCAATTTTGATAGCACCTTCTTATTTTTTTTATTTCCCATTTTCAATCACACGTTAAGTGCAGTAAATTACAAGTTATTACTGCGAAAAAAGTTTTAAATTTTGCATCTCCGCGCTCCAGCAAATATTTGGCATAGGTCCGTCCTCCACAAGCGCTTGAGCGCGACTGATCACGCCCCGCGTCACCCGCAACACGGCAAATTCTCGATTTTTTTAGGTATTTTGAAATTGTGTTTAAGAATGAAATGAAAGGTTACAAAAAAATACCTAATGCCCTAGCTCATGCTACGACCTATATTATAGTTGTTTTTCTTTGGGAAAAATCTGTTTATTTTAGCCATAAAATTATTTTTAAATTAATAAAAGAGGCAACTTTGTGATTTTTTTCTATCGAGGGAAATTAATCTAATCGTGTACTGAAATACCTTTGCCACTAGAATTTATCCTCAACTTTAATATAATAGTTTTTTAGAATCAAAATTGTGACAATTTATATGAAAATAGTTGGATGGAAAAACCGCGTTTTGCGAGTTGCTGAACTCACGTCACCTTAAGTGTCGACTATATCGCAACGTCCGTAAAACGTAAAATGTGATTTATTCTCCATATAACAATTAGGCTCAATCCTTTGTATCCTAATTCGATTTGATAATATGATCCCTATGGCAGATATTTTCATTTGGGTTTCACCCCAAATGAAAATATTTAACGCAAAACAAAAGTATTTAACGCAAAATGTAAAATATTTCCCAACTAACTGCGATGAAAACATGCTTCCTGGAAACCTGTTAAAACCTACTATTCTGGACTGAATGAGTGATGTAGGTACTCGCACTCATACAAACAACTCCGAACCCCTACCAGGTAATACAAAATCAATACTGTAAGCTTCAATTAATCAGTAATACCAGTTTTGTGTTTGTGTCGAACAACAATTTAATAACCCTGCCGTACCGTACCGCACAATACTCGGTATTAAATACTAGGTACACCGTTTTCCGTATTCTGTAATATGCAGTAATTAAGTTTCCCCATGACTTTTGTGAACATCCATCCAGTTATTGTTCGGTATACTTACCATTCATAACGGACAGGTTTCACAGAAAGCTGATATTTGAATACCTATGGTCTTTTTCATTTCAATTTGTTTTCAGTACCACAAATAACATCCGGGAAATATATTTCGGCGGTTTGATATAGTAATTGTAGGTATATTACTATGACAGTAAAAATAAGTTTATTTGTAAGCTAAAATAGTATTCGCTTCTGTAAGCATGGCAATAAAACGTTTCTAAGCATTTCTGTTAGGATGTTTCGGAAGTAACTTTCCGTTTCAGGGATGTGTCTCCATAAAGCCAACATAATAAAAAGTATATTTGTCAGCGAGGAATTGACGCGTCAACCGCACGCCGTCCAGCCAGCTCCGCAGCTGCCGCGGCGGTTGATAAAACCCCGTCACGCACCCCTAACAATTCCACATCCCCATTTTACTGCCCATAAAAAATATCAGCCTATATTTTACGACCTGACGTGAATTTCAACGATTCTGTTTTTCACGCCTCGGCCATCCCGATTTACATAAAAACGATTACTTACCAAAAAAACTATTATTAACGTGAAAACATCTAGTTATCGAGCGTAATAACTAGTTTCTTCAGACAATGGTCTTAGTAATTAATAATTACAGGTCGATAAAGCGGTCGTCAAGCGAAAAGAGTATAGGGGAGAAAAAATTTAGTACACGCATCTTGCTTAGGGGCGCGCGGCCGGGCACAATACAAGGGCTTAATCACTCACGCGATTCCTCTAATATGATGCGTTCACGTAACACGGACAAATGAGCAGAGTCGGGTGTAATCATCGCAGAAACACGAATATCTCGTATAACGAGAGAGATTAGTGTATGCTCTTGACCCGGTTGGAGGATAAATAATTCTGTTTGATGTAAGGTTCCTCTGAAACTCGGGGCTTTATTAAGGAGCCGAAAATATTGGTTATTGCCAGACGTCTGAGAGAGAAAAATTGTAAATCCTGTAGCAAGTGGGCCGGCATTAACCCGGTGCTTCGGTGGCTGTTCGATTGTGAAAGAGGGTTAATTTTATTTGCAAAAATAACGTTTCTGATATTGAAATATGTTTGCTGAAAATAACATACTAGGTTAAGGCCTTTTCATACCTACTTTTATTTGTTACACACAGAGGAGAATGGGTTTATTTATACTGTGAAAATATATTTTACAGATAAATATAGTAATGCTCCTCACCATAATTGAACCAAACAGAATCTCGAATCAACCAATAAACTGAAGCCTATATATTGAACATCTATTTCTATAGTTCAAACATTTGTATTCATCAGACTGTTATATTCAATAAATTTAATTTATACGTACAAGGTTTCAATACGAACATTATATTACGCACTAAAGATTGAATAATTACTAGGCAGACGTAATAAACAAGCACAAGTTTGATTACAAACTATGTTCGCGTTAAACGTAATTATAACTCGTAGTTTAATATTAAACAGTGTTCCAATCAATACCGCTTTGAACTTGTTATCTGTTGTGAATACGGCTCCAATATCTGGAACACATTTTTTAAATATTTTGTTTGCCGCAATTTAACGGAAATTGAAAATTCAAGCAGACATGCCTTTTAATAGTTCAAAGTATTTTTAGATCCCAATATTTTTAATACATCCTTTATTTGAAACATTCTTGATACATTTATTTAAGAGCAGTAAAGGCAGCTTATTTCGTATATTATTTCAAACCATTACGCAAAATATATCCTTACAAATGATTATCTCAAATATTCCCGGAAAACCAGGAAAATACTGGTATTATATGCGTATATTTTTACGGGTTCATTAATACTGCGTGGAACAAGCTAACGTCGGTCAATTACTGATTCTCGCCACACACACTATGTGCCTCTGTTTACTAGTCGGCGGGGGATAATTTTCGCTATAATCAACCAACAAGCGACCCCCGGGAGCGCACAACTAAACCGACATCAGCGAGCTTTGATACCGTCGCTTTTACCCACGTTTAGTGTAAGCAATAATGAGTACATAAATATCAATTTTGTTGCTGTAGGCAAACTTTAAACAGTGTTCGGCTCGCTCTAAAGCGATGTTGCAACTAAAATTACACTTTGCTGACTAAACATTCGTTGGCAAAAACGCTCTATTTACTCAAGTTCAATAACAATATTTACCAATCCGCTGGTAATTGAATAACTTCGAACAAATTAAAACACCGATAACACGGTACAAAATCAATTCGTCTATCGTATAAATTAAATAATTTATCCAATGTAAACCCTTAATATCTGTAATACGTGTAAATTTCAATGAATTACGTACACAGTGTATTGAATATTAAACAGGTTTTGAGTGTTTCATAATTTAAGCAGTCGATGTACCATCAGGTTGGTTACTAACTGTAGGTTACTGTTTCGTTAAAATGCACTTTATGTGGAGTAATAAATACTAGCGATTAACATTTAATAATAATTCCTCATTATATTTTTCTTACTACATTTCTATCTTCTGATCGCTTTAAATATTCTCTTCCACATTCAATCTTATCCTCATCATTCTTTATACGTCATTGTGGTTACGTAATAGAAAATTCCTTCACCTGCTCCCCAGCGACGGTCCCTGCAGCACAGGTATGCACTAAATTACTATCGCCAATATTTTCTTTGTTATTTTCGGTCACTTTTAACAAAACTATTTGTTCCTTTGAAAGCTTTCGTCTTCGAAGCACTTTCAGCCCGAACACCCAGAGATTGTAGCAATCCGGAATGACAGACGCCGACAAACACTCCCATTCTTTCCTTTCCATTAAAATATTTTTCAGTTTACATTACAGCGTTTTAATATTTTCAACCATAAAGCTATTGTCGCAATGTTTTTATTATTGTCTTATCCTGTGTTACACTGGTAATGATATTAATGCAAATGTTTGTAAGGATTCTACTGTATCATACAGCGTAACTTCGTAGCTTTTTAGGTAGGTATATTATTGCACTATTTTGTTTAAATGACAAAGCACATTTGGATGTTTAGCATACAGTAATACAAACAATCACAGCCCCTAGACCAATGGCAATAGCTTTGCATTGTATTTGGTTGTTACTCACATCGTCACATTCCTGTAATGTAAATGGATGTGGACAACTAAATAGAATATAACCTGGATTTTCCTGGATTAGCCGTTGAGTTTGATATGCTTGTTTATTACATATTTATAATTACACTTACAAAGTGCTTATTACATTCGTAGATAATTGAATGAAACTATAGAGCAATTTTGTCACCCATATATATATAGGTGCCTCAAGAACATCTCCAGTGGGTGTAGCATATAAGTGAAAAAATATCTCAACTCTTTCCGAATGTTTTACCTCTTTTATAACTGGCTGGATATTTTATGAGAATGACATGCTTGACACAAAATGTAGAGAAAATTTCCATAGATAATTAAACCATTCGCATTTAGTAATTTTGAAAGTAAAAACTAGAGTTGCATGCACGTTGCATGTAACCATAGAGTACCTAGTTTGTCTAAAAAGTAGAGCTAAAACGAAAACCTTTGCCTTCACTTGTGTGCTTGTTCTTCTTCTTCTTCTTCATCGAGCGGATGGTCAACCTGACCAATCCTGGTGTCAGAGTTATAGAGCCGCCAAAGGCCTCTGACGTGGCTCATGTAACGACTACTATCCGTAGAAAGTAACCGGGACCGACGGCTTAACGTGCCCTCCGAAGCACGAATCATCTTACTTTTCGGGCAATCAGCTGATTCAGCCTGCAATGCAATGTGTGCTTGTTAAACTCAGGTAAATAAGTACACGACATTTGTCATCACCAATCAACACATAACTCACTATATAAATAAATCAGAACAGGTATCAGCGCTGGCACGATGTTCAGAGGACGTGAAGTAATTAAGGCCCATCATACGCTGTCACACGCATACCCCACGACATGGCACCCGCAGCTGTAAATACTTGATCGTGTAATTATCGGTGTATTGTATCCCGTATCGTGTAGTGTGGCAACACTATTATATCGGCACTTTGTAGCCTTGATTTGTGTTCTTTTTTTAATTATGTTGGTTTATTTATTATTCCAAAGTTTTGGTTTGTGTAAAGCTGTATGTTTTTTAATAAATCAAAGTAAATGACGAAAAGTTATTTATGATCATAAATTATATAGTTTTCATCTATAAAATGGTATACTCGTATTATTACACAATATATGACAAAATGGAAAGTAAATCAAAAAATACAAATTCAATTCATTGTCTAAACAGACAGAGGGATCCCTTTGACGATTTTTTATTATGTTTGGTAATTAAATGAGAGGGCCCGGGTCGGCCGTGTGACGGAACAAGCGCACAACACAATACTTTGCTTTTTACCTTTTACAAATCGGGCTTAGGCTATTTTTATTTCATTGGTTCTTTTTCAATCTTTGCGCATCCTTCATCTGACTCTAATAGGACAAAATTCCTTTTACGTTAAACTTTTTCATTTATTTGGATGTACGAAAGTACTGTTTTTTATTTGTGTCTACGTATACTTGACGTGCCTACGTAATTCGAGAGTCTAGAGTGTTCTTTCAGCCGAACACCCGTAGTTTCACCGGCCCATGTTAAGTACCGCTTATAACATCAGCTAAGTGCCTTCAAGGTCAACAAGGCCGACTCCAACTTGAACATACGTAGAGACTTTATCTGTACTATCTACTTATAACGATTATAAGACGTCCAGGTTCCCTAAACTGAATCAAACATACCTTACCCGTTGCAAATACTAATCTAGACGGATCTTAATCGCGAATAAAACATTTAATGCCAACCTCAACGTTTCGGTCGTGTCGCAACTTCTTCAGCCGAGGTCGTAGCCGTGTTTACAATGTTTTCATATCTCGATAGTTAACTTTACCGTCCTAAAGACTAATATACTCCGTATTGTTGCAGGTGGCCACATCCCGGCTGCCGCTGCCCACGTTCTCGCCCCGGGCGGTGCTGATGTACAGCGCGGCGGTGGGCGGCGAGGGTGCGGTGGCGCTGCAGCTGCGGGAAGCCGCCCCGGGCGAACTAGACGCCGCGCGGCTGCATGACGACCGCCTGGCCATAGCCTGCCATGAGCCGGAGCTGCTGGCCGATTTGTTGCATGCGGCTGCAGATATTGGTGCGTATCTTTCAAATACAGCTCTTGGCAACAGATTCGTTCACTATCCAGCGTGTTAGCTCCATAGTACAGTTATTCTCTATCAGTTGATGATCCATTACTATCCCTACTAGTAGCGCCTACTTGTAAAATTTATCCCATGTGTTATTCTAATGTATATCAGAATGTACTGAAAATTTTCATTCAAACCTATTTAGTAGTTTTTGCGTGAACAAGTACAAACATAAAATTTTTTTGTGTTAAAATCATTAACACCCTATAAAACAGAGAGCATAATCATCTGCTATTATGTGTAAAAATGACAATGTAAAATACTTATTTAATAGTCAACATTACTTATAGGTAGTGTCTAGATCGCTCGAATAGCAAATTGCAAACAATAATGGCGTACTCGATTTGAGAACAATTTGGATTAAATTTAACTAAACTGCCGGCGGTGCATCGAGACATTCCGTCTACATAATGCATGCCGCATTATTGTCCTATTGAATTTCAAGACTCAAATCTAATGGCACTATCTACGTATACCTACATATCTAAGTTTAGTTCATACTTTAGGAAACAAGTGAAGGAATTGAAATTTTCTCCAGTCAAACTTGCTATAAAAATTGAGTGCTTTATAACACTTTAAGGTGGTAAGTTCGGAAAGTAGGACACAAACAAAGTAAACATAACTATAGTCAACAGAATTGGCATTCAGATGTCGCGGTCGTATTCAAGTTATTTTATTTCGCCGCCGAGGGAAGAATCATGAGAGTATTCCTAGGCTTGCTACCGGCCACCCCGCCATGTTCGCTATTTTGAAATTCAAATATCGAATTTTGCATTGGAAACTGGCATCGAGCATCGCCTGCGCTTACCGG
The DNA here is from genome assembly GCA_963082685.1 of Cyclophora albipunctata. NCBI lineage: Eukaryota > Metazoa > Arthropoda > Insecta > Lepidoptera > Geometridae > Cyclophora > Cyclophora albipunctata. Next base: position 6,953,961 of record OY720129.1, on the reverse strand, counting down.
ACGCAGCGCTCTGTCATTTGCTATTAAAACTTCTTTGTTAGTAAGCTTTTCATTAAACGATATTAGGCTTTCGGAATTCAAACTTTTGAATTGCAAAAGACGATTAGATTGGAGTTTTTTTTTTTAAATTTAAGTCATGATATTGGGTGAGGCATTTAAATAAGACGATATTAAACTTCAGTTGTGCAAAGTCAATCACGAGTGTCGACCTCTAAGTAACAGAGATTGCATCAAAGTGATTTATCCTCGTTTTCCAATAGTGAGTCTAAAGGCAGTGTTGATACAATATTGCTGGCAGCTAACATTCGAATTTCAAATGAAGGCCCACACAGGGCGGGCCATGCCTCCACTCCACGTTGCTCTTCATTAGCGGCCGAGGCCCGCGGCGCTCTGGACGTCAACTTGTCAAAATTCACCAGAAAACGTCTCGATTTTACTTAAAAATGCAAAGTCATGCAAACGAGCACCGAGGCCCGTAATTGAATTAGATCTTCTTAAGCGAACGATGAAAATTTCTCTTATATTTATTATTGAAAACGTAAATTGGAAAGATCTAACTGCTGCGCATTCCAATTACAAAGTTGTTATTTAATTTCAAAATAGGTTATAGCTTTGACAGTTTGTTCTCTGTAGAAATGGAACAAAGATTAATTGCTCCAGTTTTCTTCATTTAAAAGGGTATTCTGATATTTAGAAAACAAATATTTAATTTTAATAAATAATTAATTAACTTCACCCTTTGTTTATTTACTAAGTGAAATATTGTGTGGGAATCCTGTTCTGAGATAAGTCTGTCATCTTTAGAGTAGAAACTTTAGCTGTAAGTTATGAATGGTTAAAAAAGCTGTGTATTTATAATTACAGGAAGCTAGTTCGATTGATCAGCATTTATTGAGTCTCCAATTAGATTAACTCTAATTGGAGTCTCACTCATTCACTAGGCGAGGTATTAATGAACTGATATAACGAGTAATGATTCATTGGCCACTAATTAGGCTCTGTATACAATTGTATGCAAACGTTCGCCTATTAGGTTCGGCACAGATTAACATAAATACTATATTTAATAACAAACGTTAATAATAATGCAGATTAGTATTTCACGTAAAACATAATTTATTATAATATGCGTAGCATGTTTCTAAATTAATATTGCAAAAATGGTTTGGGTTGGAAATTATCAAACATGGACAATACGGCTAATCCTTTTTGCACTGATGGTTTACTTTCAGAGAGCGCCTAGAAAAACACTGTCTTAAAATGTGCGCTTAATGATCCATTTTTTCTCAACTCTTTTTTAAATACCGCCGAACATCAAACTTTCACAATGTCTACTTATAAGCGTGGAAGACTCCCTTACTTACATAGAGACGTATTTAAGGCGTAATCTGAGATACGACTTAATATGGAAAGGTTTCATTACGAACCCACTACGTTCCAAGAAAAACTTCATGGTAAGTTCAGATATGAAATGTCAAAATGTTATATTTAGACATTAATCTCCCTGGAGATTTTTGGACGGAATATTTACCTACAATGTTAACAAACCAACACGTTTAAAAAAAGAATAATGAAGAATTTGCCGTGTTGTGTGTTCACGTTGTTTTATGATTGTTTTGTTTCCGCGTCACCACAGGCGCGTAGGCAGATTATTATTCGTGAATTCCATTAGCCAATCCCCTTCGGGAGTACTTAATTAACGTAAGGTAAACACGCTCATTATCCCTTTGTGTAAACTTCCAAACATTCTATAACTTTTGTCGTATTTAAAATAATAATTCAACTTTGAATTTAAACCAGTTCGATAGGCATGTGCGCGGTTGATTGTACCCTTAAAGTGTTGGTTTGATTGGAAACTAATGAGTTTTCAATTATTTAGACTTTATCAAGAGAACTTTGCCAAAGGACTAATTACTCCCGACGCCGCATAAAGAGGTTTGTAATGATTTTAGATATGAATCTTCAAATATGGAAGACTTGTTTAATAGTTTCAAAAGTGACCTCATTCTATCTATATTACGTATTTGTATGCTGTTCTGATGTATTCAGTGAGTCTTTAGAGAGCAAGGTCGCCTTACAGCGGACATTACAAGCTACTGCTTTTTAATATGTATTTTTTTTACAATTTCAACCAATAGGCCTAATCTACGGATGTTTTATTCAATATTATTTAATTTTTTTTTTTTTTTTTTTTTTTTTATTTAACCTATATTGTCCCACTGCTGGGCAAAGGTCTCCCCCAAGCATCGCCAACCCTCCCTGTCCTTTGCGAGCACCCACCAATCGCTTTTAAAGGCGATTAGATCGTCCCGCCAACGCTTCCTCGGTCGACCTCGACGTCGCCCTCCTTCAGGGACCCATTGAGATGTGATGTGGGCCCACTTTTCCGGGTTCATCCGACTCACGTGCCCAGCCCATTCCCACTTTAGCCAGGCGGTCTTGTCACCGACGTCTGCAATACCGGTAGTGGAACGCAGCGTGGTGTTGCGTACTCGGTCAACGCGCTTTAATCCGAGCATGCTCCGTTCCATCGCCCTCTGGCAAATCTTGAGCTTGGACTTCTGTGACTCCGTCAAAGACCATGTCTGGGCACCGTAGGTTAGGACGGGCAGGATACACATGTCGACGAGTTTACGCTTAAGTGACAGAGGAAGGTCACCCTTCATGTGCGTCTTCATGGACCAGTAGCTCTTCCAGGCGTTGTCGATCCTGCGACCGATCTCTTTGTCCTGCCTGTTTTCGAAGCTAGCTAACTGGCCCAAGTAAATATACTCGTCAACATATTGTATCACCTGCCCGTCTACCTCGACCCTACGTTTCGTGCTGTTTGACATGAGTTTTGTCTTTGACCGATTCATTTGGAGTCCAACCTCAAGACATGCCGTGCTCAATTCTTGTAACATCTCCTGAAGTTCGTGTGGTGTAGAGGCAAATATTGCGATATCATCGGCGAAACGTAAATTTGTAAGGTGTTTGCCGTTGACAACTATTCCCTTTGTTGCCCAAGCCACAGAAAGAGTCTTAAATACTTCCTGGAGAACTGAGGTGAATAGGATCGGCGAGAGAGGGTCGCCCTGCTTCACTCCTTTTTCAATTTTGAAAGTAGGTCCGTTGCTGTGTATTTTTATATTGGCTGTGCTGATATTGTAAATTTTCTTTAAAAGTTCGATGTAGGTACTATCTATATTTTGGTTTTTTAATGCTTGAAATATTGCGGCGTGTTTAATACTGTCAAAAGCTTTTGTGAAATCCACAAAGGCTATGTAAATTGGTTTATTGTATTCTATGGCTTTTTCAATTATTTGGTTTAAAGTGAATAGGTGGTCGGTAGTGGAGAAGCCACGGCGGAAGCCCGCTTGTTCGTTTGGTTGGTGCTGATCTAGAAGGCCTGCGATACGGTGTTGGATGGCTTTAAGGAAGGCTTTATATAAATGTGACACTAGGCTGATGGGTCGGTAGTTACCTATATCAGACTTTTCTCCTTTTTTGAAAAGGAGGATTATGTTTGAGTGACACATTTCTTTTGGGATCTCACCCGTATCTAGTATGGAATTAAATAGTTTCGTAATGTGGGGGAGCAGTGCCGGCAAACCTATTTTTAACGCTTCCGTTGTGATTCCATCGTCTCCTGGACTCTTGTCGTATTTCATAGTTTTAAAAACATCATGAACTTCCTTCGTTGTGAAGAGAGGTATGGAATCCGGGCGATTGTATGTACTTTCTTCGTCATGTTTTGTGGGGTCGGAATAAAGATTTTTGTAATAGTTAGTGCAAATGGTCATAATCTTTTCTTGACTGTTATGTTTTTTGCCTTTGTTGTCTTGCAGACAGTTAATCCAGTGCTTTGATCTACAGAATCCTTGCTTTGCTGACCTTAATGATGTTCTTTTCTCGATAGCTATTTTCATTAATTCTAAATTAAGTAATCTGATATCTTTTCTTATTCTGCGTTTCACCTTTCTGTCTATCTTGCTATATTCTGTAGTGCATATTTCGGTATTTTCTCGTTCTTGTATCAGGGTTTTCGTTATATCTGAAAGATTTGCTTTTGTCTGTTTTGATCTTTTAATTTTTCGGCTAGAAGTACATATTGCTTTAGTTATGGTTTTATACTGTTCTCCTACGTCTACGGTTTCATCGATTTTAAGGATTTCGAATTGATTGGCTAATTCTATGTTGAATTGGTCTGCACTATTTATGAGTGTTAATTGGGAGTGGCGAATTGGTTTCCGGTTGTATCTCTTGAAACGATGTATTTTAAAATTAAATCTTATTTTTGCACGAAGGGGTCTGTGATCGGAGCTGAATTTTATTTTGCTTAAGACGCTTAAATCTTTTATTATTTGTCGGTCTGAGGATAACATATAATCTATTTCGTTTTTGAAGGATCCGTTGGGCATTATCCAAGTCCACCTTCTGTGTGATTTCTTGTTGAAGAAGGTGTTGGCAACGGTCATTTGCTGTCCGAACGCAAATTGAATCATTCTAGAACCGCGTTCATTTCGGACGCCTAAGCCAAATTGACCAATAGTGGAGCTAGTGTCCGTTGCTTGCCTGGTACCGATTTTTGCGTTAAAGTCGCCTAGGACCATGTTCCAGGTACCTCGGTTGTCGTCGCAGGCTTTGTTTAGCACATCGTAAAAGGCTTCAACTTCTTCGTCACTATATGCAGATGTTGGTGCATACACTTGTATGAGCGTTAATGTAGTGTTGGGTGTTAAGCGGAGTTTGAGTACTGCAATGCGTTCTGAATATCCTTTGAATTCGATAATATTGTTCTTCCACTTCCGAGCCACCAGAAACCCCACTCCGTGTTGTCCGCTGGTTTCTCCGAAGTGGAAGAAAATAGTATCCTCTCGTTCTTCTGTAATTTCTCCATTCCTTCTAACTTCAGCAAGTCCCATGATGTCCCAATTAATGTCTTTAAGTGCGTTTTCTAGTTCTATGAGACGTTCATCTTTTAGCAGTGTCCTTACGTTATATGTCAAAATGTTGAGTTTATCGGTGTCCTTTATGAATTGAGCCGAGGTCGTTTGACGGTGGGGTCGCATCCGGGGATTCTTAGCACCCCTGATCCCAGGGCTGGCAACACGCCCGTCAACGGTCGCGCAGCCGCTGGGGTCGCCGGAGACTTGGGGCCTTGGTTGGTTTTGTAAACTCATGTTTGGGGGGTTTGGACCGTGACCCACCACGCTGGTCCAGTGCGGGTTGGTGGGTGTTTCGTCAGAGCCTCGTCGGTTGTTTAGCAGGGCGCACCACGAGCAGGTGAGGTTGACTTGGGCGTCGTGAGATGTTGGTTGACGCCCCTTACGCCCCTAATTATTTAATATTACTTGAAATATTTCCAACAGCGATAGGCTTTTATCATTTAAAAGGTTTGTTAAAATAAAGTCCACAATCGATTCAATATTCTCACTTCTGCTTACAATCAAGAATAATGATACATTTATGGAATTCTCTTATTAAAAGGAATCAACTGTCTCTTGCTAGTACAGGTTATCCTAGTTGCGGAGACAGGGACTCCAACTTATCGAAAATTGTTACATTCTATTTATAAGTTCTTGTAAGCTATAAGGAAACTAATATTTATATTGTAACAACATACCTTTTTTTGGAAATAAAGAATTATTATTTAAAAAAAATCTTTTATAAACTGAAATACTCATATTGTGGATATTCGGTAAATATATGTAAAATATTAACCATTTCAAAGCAAAGAGCTTCGTCAAAAGTTCGATTCTTTTAATAAAACTGTATTGATTGAATGCTAACACAGTCGCGCGGCGATTTCAATCAAAATAAAACACAAAGAATAAATCCACTGTGCAACATAAAATAAATTGTTAAAAACTAACAACATAGGAAGTTATTGAAATTGGATTCAATATTTACATTTTTAGGGGAAATTTAGTTTATAGATTGCAGTTATGCTAGAACTCTGTTAATTCTCGTATCCGTGAAATCGGTAAACAATTTAGTGAATTTAGTCTTTATACTTGTATGCCAAAAGGCGGAATATGAGTTAAAAAAACAATGTAACCCGTATTCGAACAAATAAATAATTTTGATTTTTATTTTGTTTTTTTTGAAATCTATTTGCAATGGACCACACATTGCATGGATTCCAGTTTAGATCACATACATTAATATTATAAACAGGCAGATTCTTTTTGCTGCTCAACAAAATGTTTGGACGCCACCCCACTAAAAGTAGGGAAATAACATAGGCGATCTTTAGCATTTTCACATTAACTCCTCGCGACTTTTTCCTGCTCAAAAAAATGTTTAGATTAACCCACTAAATCTGAGAAAACAACGGAAGCGCGATCTATGAGATTTAGACGCTAGCGCCTTCTCGCGGGTGAAACCACTGCGCGGAACAGCTAGTCTCAAATATAAATCGTTGGCAGCAATGATAGCATTATAGCTTTTAATTAGGTGAATTGATTAAAAATTTGGTTTGAAGAGTGAATTGATCGAAGTCGTTTCTCATTATAAAGTTCTACTACTTCACTTACCAAGAGTTCAATTTTGAGATTTAATAATCAAAACTAATATGAAGATAAAGATTTTGATATTGCTTTTGATGAAATAGTAACTTTCCTAATCCGTTCAAAGGAAAAACGAAACAAATAAAAAATATATTTACAATCACCGATATCCCTCCGAGATAGGTTATTGGAACTAAGTGCTAATGACCTGAATGTAACCTTAATGTAAAAAAGGTACAAAGACAACTGGTTTACATATTTGATGGCCGCGGGCCGAGTAGCAACACTTCCCGAGATGAATTGTCACTCCACGAGATTGCTTCCAACAAACTACCCGCAAACGGAACGAAATGAAAGCATTACACCCAAACGTATTATAATTTGATTTTAAAGCCTTCGTAATACTTAAGACTGGGGATTTATTAAGATTGAGTTTCTATGGGTAATGATTCGGTTCTGCCTAATGTTTTGTAGATGTAATGTTTTGGTGGCAATGATATCTATCAGTACATTATTTAAACTCCTTTCGTAAATAAGGTTAAGAGTTACTTCTAATCAAGAACTTCACTAAACAAGAACTGAACTTTGTTTATTGTTAGGTATCCTACCAACAAACAAACTTAAGTCTTTGTTTAACATCTTCGTTTTTGGATAAAAGGGACTTTCTGATAATAACAAGCTTTATTCAAACCAATTTAATCAATGTTATTTCAGAATATTAAAATAAAATGTACTACTCTCAAGAATATCTAATAAATAATCTGTTTATCAAGAAAATCTATTTTAATTTAAACTTAAGCTTCCCAAATCAATTGACACTATATTTAAGTTACAAACTTGACTAGGCGCTGTCAAAACACGCATTTAGTAAATTTTAAATGTCGTAAATTATACCCATTTGGAGCGGGAGCGGGTCGGAGCGGAGCTTTCATCACGAACTTCTGTGACCCTTTCCGGGGGCTGTCTGTCTGTTAGTAGTGACAAAGGACAACATCTGCCCATTCCAAACTACCCAATTTGTAATTGTAGTTGACCTTTAGAAAATCAAAACTTTTTGACTTATTGCGACTCAGAGACATGTATAGCCTTAATAAACTCTCTATAACTAAAAAACTGTTATAAAATCTTTTGTCTCTATTACTCTTTGGGATTTAAGCGTATGTCGGAAAGGGATATTTGATGGCTAAAATGCTGTGTTAATAAGCGTTTATTAATAGACGCGATTGTTTTGTTTTTAGCTTATTATTTCGCTTGTGAATTACTGGCCGGCAAAATAGAAATACAATGATTATTTGCGCCATTGACTCGAAAGAAGAAGAAGTTAATTTAAGTTTATTATTGGTATTAGAGGCATAATATTAATACTTATGATGGTTATACAATTCACATATGCGTATTTATATCGGAATCATAGAAAGACAACAACAGATAGAAGGGACCACGAAGAAACAGTGTAACCGTAAACAATCTGAATAACTCATATCAAATGATATAGCGACACAAAGCAGACCGTAATCCTTACCAAATACTCACGAAATCCGTATTGCTCCATCGATGTATTGGGACAATCCTGCGCGAGCCCTCGCCCGCCCCAGCCGTCCATTGTCCAGTTGTACGTCCAACAATGCGTGTACCGCAACAATATGAAACCATAACACTTGTTTACACGATGTTTTTGTGCGAAAATTTCGAATACCCGTTGAGATTAGCGCTATTCACAATTGGGCCGCATAAATTCGCACGAGTCTGTTTCTATTAAATTTTACGACAAACATGGGCCCTCATATAACTTTGTTAATAAAGGTTATAATATATTGGCGGCGGGTGGGATGACGTAGCTCTTCTGGTCCTTAAACTATTTAAGTCTCTTTCGAATTTTGTTAGTAATTACTAAACTTGTTTAATAACAGTATTTCAAAGTGGTTACTTTATAGAGGTTTTGTTGTAATCACTGTGTTAAATAAGTATTTATTATAGTGAATATTGTTCATAGAGCTAAATCAATACCGATAATTATAGTAAAACTGACTATTAGCAATACATTTTTGGTGAACTATCAAACCGAAAGCTTCAAGCAAACTCTCGTAGTAGTCTGCTACGCCGTAGCGCGTAGTAATCGTAGGCTTCAAAGTCGTAGACTTAGTTGTTCTGTTAAACCAGTTAAAATTATTTTTTTCAATGACACTAATTACCTTTTATATCTGGCATTAAATAATTCATCATTTAAATAAACATTAATTAAGTCATAAAACGATTTGCTTAACTCACTATTTATTAAAGTGTTTACCTATAATCTGTCTGTTAAACCCACTCGCATTAAACTCTGGCGGGATCTTCAAAGCGGTATCAGATGTCATAATTGTCCTTTACAGAATCTGAGACAGCGTCAAGAAACTGGAAAATAAATGGCGACGAGGGTCTTTGATTTATTTAACCTCTGTAGAAGAATATATAATGCGTATTTGAGGCTGGGCTTACGAATAAAACCATTCTACTTTGAATTTCACTCTTACGCTTCTTTTAGTCTCAAATTGTTTTCATGATTATGTTTGTTTGTAATTTAACATCAACCCCTCCATTTGCAAATCGCAGACAATCAGATATATGTAGATGGGAAGTGGGAAATGGCTTAGACGTTTATTAAATTGTAAATATTAAGACAATTTCCAAAACATACATACACACCATATTTAGTACACGGCACGTTTATACTCATTATATTCAAAGAAAAACTCTGGACCTTCCAAAAGAACATTTTATCAAACGAAATATAATACTCAGTGAGCAAACTTACCGAAACAAAGAAAAGAATAATTTAATTTACTGCCTTAAGTGAATAAAGCAATTTAAAAGTAATAAAGTCACATTTTACTTATAACGATATCTCACCTGTTATAAAACATGGAAAGCCTTCTTACAATACAATTACGGGGAGAAAGCCGTAGCTAATTAAATATAATGTCGACGTTTAATTTGATGGGGACTTAAGGAGCCTTCAGGTTGGAGACGCCATCTCGAGGCCAGTAATAAAGAGCTGGGACAAGCTGCTACATGCAGATCTAATCTATCGACTCACGATCGACGCTCGGCACTAATCGGTACTACTCATTTATATCATGTCGTGTAGGTTAGTGGCCAACTCTAGTGTCGGAGGTTTTAGACCACCTATATCCGCAACTGGTGGCTTCAAATCGAGAAGAGTGGCGGAAATGGGGGGAGGCCTTTGCCCAACAGTGGGATGATACAGGCTAACAGTAATAGGTTTCCGATATGCTCTAATGATTGAAACAAGCGATACCGACTGTTTAAAGTGCCGCTGCACATTACTTAACAATCGCAATGATCTATCGTCGCTTACCCAAACTACGCCTCAAACTCTACACTACCAATACTACTGGCACTGTGACACGAGATGAGAAGGATTTGAACAGTTTATGGAATTAATTTAAAATTAACAGCCTTATTATTAAACCGTTATACTAGCTTTAGTTGTTCTCCTTATAAAATTAGACACAAGGTAGTGTTAATGTCGTATTAGGTATTGAAAAAAAAATTAAAACTTCACTAATGATAGCTATACTCTGAACATTTTTTAATGTATCACTTAATGTTAAATGTTTCAACGTGTGCTGCGGTAAAATAAGTGAATAGTAACATTTGTGACAAAACAAAGACGACATTTAAACAAATCAAAAGCTTATATTAAACCCCTCCGCCTGGTATCAAACTCGAGGCGCAGTATTAGATCATAAAACAAAGACCGCGGAGGTTCTCAACATATAATAATTTTAAAAAGCCTCAGACTCTTTCATAAAGAAACAGAGAAGCGTCAGAAGGGAAAAGCGAGACCATAAAGTTGCAAATCAAGTATCGTTGCTTGACTTACACCCGAAAACTTGGTCGAAACTGCTTTCAGTCGCACTTCGCCACAATAGAGCGTTGCCAATTTGCACTCTCTATTTACTTAGTGTCATTTAATTAAGCTGAACAAAGTGAGGGTTGCTGGTCGCCGCCGGGCGAACTTATTGTCCTACTTTGTAATTAATATTGACCATTCCGAATATCTCCAACTATTCCATCGCTATTGTTACATTTAATCATCTGCATTGCTTCAGTGCAACTATTCAATTAATAACATGGTTTTATAGAATTGAACGGAAATCAGACACTCAATATTTACTTGTATAACATATATATTATTTCTGTAACAATTAATCCTGAAGTTTAAACATCACGTGAGCTCTCAAATGTATTTTGTATTCAAATGCTGTATATTTAAAAGAATAAAAAATAGCATACATTGTTTAAGTGCCCATTTGGTGTTACAATGAATAAAATATTTCTGTTTTCGTGTTGTCAAATATTTTCGGCGCTTATGAATGTTCACAGCGGCCCGACCATGGCAATAGATATTTTATTACACCATATTTGACAACACATAAACAACATGATAACTGAAAACGAGACGCTCTCCCTGTTTTTCGCAAGTTTTTATTGCTTTAGTCACCATCTCGGTATGATGAATTGAACAATATTGTTTTTCTTTTTTAAAAACAAACAACATTTTCGTGTGAAAATACAGAAAACTCAAATAAAATATATAAATAAAAATACTTTCCTGGAATAGTAAAATTGTAAACAAAATACTTTATTATCATTATCATTTATTCAATTTAATAAGCATTTCAATTTCGACTATAAAACGTAAAATCAAACATCTTAACCCTAAATGGGGAGAAAATTATTAAAATTGATAATTAAATAAAAGTGGCCACTCGAGTATAAGACAAATTTGAAATTCTGGTTGAAAATTAAGGTTGAATTTAATTTGGATGCTTAATAGCCGGCCAAGGTTCAGGTAACACATTGAAGAGGTGCTCAGACATAACGTAATTAGGCAGCCGCCGTAGTAAAGATATTATTATCATTTCACATAAATTATTTATAAGGAATCCAGTATAAGAGAATTTTTAAATTCTCTTAATTCGAGAGCTATTCAGAATACCTCCACCTATTCTCCAGACAGTCTATGAGATGCATATTTGAAATCAGTGGTGCGTTGAATTGGAAAAATCGACCGGAACAAAATAAGCGTAGTTTTTTATTCCACCGTGACCGGAGTCTCAACAAAGACGAGTATAAAAAAGTAATAGAGTCACTTTTTACTTTTTAGGTCGACGAGATCAAACTCGGTGTATCAATACGGGTTGATTGCGAATATCATTGAAGAGTAATTAACGTAATACATAGTTCATTATTGCAATATGGAATCGTATTGTTCTTCGATATACAAATCGAGATCCCTAAAGGTGAAAAAGAATAGTTATTCGTTAGCCTCCATGAACAGAGCATTTTTGTAGTTATATTCGTAAAAGTCGAAGTATGTTTAATACGTGTAATACAGTAACGGAATGCGGGCGAAACCGCAAGGCTCAGCTAGTATTTAATACATTCCTTTTGATAAATGACAAGAACAAACTTTGTAAACTTGAGTATTTCATCAAGTCTTGGCCGCGGCCGTAATTGAGTTTCTGTATTTAATAGTGTTGATTACCCTAATCTCTTATAACGGAAATTCGAAACATTAATACTTTTGTAACTGGATGTTAAATATTAATTTTATGAATTCGTAATGGATGGTGTATGAAATTACGATTTTATTAAGGAATTAACGTTTAGGGACCGCTTCTCTTGTAATAAAATAACTCTCTTTTCAATGTGATTTTTTTAACTTAAAAAGAAACAAAAGAGAGTAAAGTAAGTTCGAGTGGCCAACCCTAGTATTGGATGTTTTAAACAAACTGAAGGCAGGCCTAACGATAGGAAAGACAGAGAGCGAAAGAGGGAGAGAAAGAGGAAGAGAAGGAAAGGGAAAGAGAGAGAAAGTCAAAGGTTCTCTTTAGTTTCCTATACTAAATGTGAACAATCTTTCAGATGGCGATCATGACGGTCTAAGCGCGTTGCTCGGAGCCTCTTCCCCAGACCTGGCGCTCGCATCCGATGCATCAGACAGCCTCTCCATGCCCGAACATGACAACGGTAAGTACCTACTCGTATCGATAGGGTCTACACTGATCATTAGGGGTAGAGGGTTCAGATGAAGAGTGGCGGTGAAGAGCAGACAGTGACGAGCGACTTTTTTAAAATAAGAACACAAAAGAAGAGTTTTAAAAATGTTAAAGAAACACAAGCTCTCTGTTTAAAATTTTAGCATACAACAAATGGAACACGATTTTAATCGAACGTCATTTGTTTTTTTAACATATTTGAGTAATTCTTGGGTGCAGATTTTTATGTTCTTTCAAAATCTGTCACCCGTCGCCCTCGTTTGCACTATGGCACCCCCCGCTATTCCTGTGAACTCTCGACCATTCCGATCCTGCGTAGCACTTTTCTATAAAATGCACGAACCCTATACATAGTTTCGGCCCTAGACTAACTTATCAACTAACCTATAAATAAGAACGGGATAGAAATACTATATTTTCTTTTACACGCTACAATCAACAAAGGATTCTTCAATATACGAAGTAAGATTTATTTTAAACCAATATAAGTAATAATATTAAATTATGTTTGTACACCGGAGACTGCCTGGTTAATGATAAAGTGCATACAATTTGCATACAATTCGATATGCATGCCTTACCGTATGCCAGTAATACATTAGAAAATGCAAATTACGTACAAGAGACATACATTGACGTTCCTGGAAATCTGAACGTAACTACTCGTAAATATTTATACTGTGTGGAAGGTGTAAACATTACTGCTGAGTACTCAGATGTATCTTCCTTTGACTTATTTAGAAGCCTGCGTTCTATGAAATTAAAGCAAATGAAAGAAATGTTTGCAGACAGAAGAGACGAAAACAAATGACGGTATTCCAGATTAAATAACTTAGTTTTGTTTAGCATATTTTTCCAATAGTTATAAATGTTACTTTGCTCTTATAAATAGCTTCTAACATTTGGGATTATTTATATTAAATACGCATTTTTTCAACAATCATATCAACATTTTAATACATATGAAATTACCGTAATACATGTATACGAATATGTTTTTGATAAGACGTAATAATGAATCTGAATACAATGCACCTACATAACCTGCCTACGATCGGCGGAAGCGAAAGTTAAATTACTGTAAAGTGTGGCTTAACGAAAGGTTAATAATGATTCTTTTGTTCGGAGCGCGGTGTAGTCGTGAGTAGTACTACTGGTAATGAGTCGGTCGGGCTGTGGATTGATGAATGCGGCTTTAAAATATTAAGATGAATAGATCGGAGCCGTCGGTCTCGCCCCAAGGAGCCCGAGAGATTGATGTGTTCCCGGAGTGACGCCGCGCTCTCCGTTAAGGGTGAAACTTCACAGTTTTACGGCTCACAACGCGTGAAATATTATATGGACCACTTCTAACAACCTGTTACATGAATCTTCTCAAGTATGTGAAGTTATATTAACATTCATAACATTGTTATGTTACGAAAGGAAAAAGTTATAAGATTCATCTTTTGTTTAGATTTGTTGGCTTTGTTGGAATTACCTCTCATTGTTGAACTTGATATTTAATCCTACTTTTAAATATGTTTACACGTTGATTTATAATTATGACTCAACAATATCATTGCAGTAATATTAAGACATTTGATTTCTTCTTCCATGTGTAATGTAAAGAAATAAAATATTCGGCTGTAACAAATATTCTACAAAAATAATGTCCAAAGACTGAGCTACATTTAAAGATATAAATCTTCCTCTATCTGGGTCACATTATGAAGCACAATAAACCTCCCAGATATAGGTAAGTATCTAATTAAGTGTTCGAATGTTGGCGTGGTTCTCAGGTCGTGCCGTGACCGCGCATACTTCTCTCTTCATTTGGTCGCTCCGCCAAGACGCCACGGCGCCATCTTGTTTTATTACATTGTTCCATATGTAACACTGATTACGTTTGAATTCCGAATGCAACTTCGATAGGAAAGATATTTAGGTTATTGTTGGTTAAGATTCGGGTTATGATAACAATCCATGGATACCTAAAATTTGAATTTAGAACAATAACGAGAATAGTGCCACTCGATCTTGCTCTACTATAATTAAGTTTAATATAGTAACAGGTTACTTACAAGCTTTTATTTTAAAAGTAACTTAACCAGTTTGTAGTTCTAATAGTGAGATGTGAGGCAATCTCGAGTGTTTACAAGACGCCCTTTGTCATCTTCATGTAGTTTCAAAGGAAGTTTATTTAGAGTAACAACAACTCTCGGTTAGACACAAAGGAACATTCGGTTACATTGTGCTACTTTCGGCTGAATTCTGAATACAGTAATTGGGCTCGTAGCGTCTCATCTTACAAATGTAAAAATTCAATAATAATCTTCCCTCCCGGAGGAAGCAACTAACTCTTTCTTGAGAAAGTTTAATAAACTTGCTATAATAGGTTGCTCATAAGCTCGACGAGCGTTACGACAAAGTGGTAATCCCTCAGCGAGTTATAAGATTCCTTATTCGATACAGAGTGTTCTAATAATACAATTATGATTAAGCATAATAATATAACATAAGCGTGTGGTAACTATCTAACAAATCTAAAACTTGCACGAAGACTTGTAATACATGCCGTATCTTGGGGAGTTCCGCTCGACAGGGTAAGCTGAAGGAAACAATTTTGATAAAACGCCGGCAGCAGTGGCGGCCGTCAACGTCATGCACACTGTCGGAGTTATGTAGCGCGCACTGTCACACGTCATGCGAGAGCACCCGACGGGGTTATCAGCGTGATAAATATCTCAAGTTGGGAAACAAAAATGGGATTGGTGCGATTTCAAATATGGAACAAGATATACATGCATTATCTGATTGTAACACTATATTATTGTAATAAACGAAGTAGTAGATTATGAAGTATTCTGGATTGCTATTATTGTATCTTTCCCGGAAATATCATGCCAAAGATACCATTTATTTACTCGGTAAATAATACCACAACGCTTTCCACATTGTGTCCCGTTTCACAGACTCACTTTTAACAATATTGATACAAAAATACACATTACCAGTCCTCGGATTAAGTGAGCGAGCTGAATTTTTTCCGTCAATAAAAACCGAATGTTAAATAAATACGTTGGAGTTAACCACTCAATTTCACGTATCGTATTATGGCGCCCGCGGTCTTTTGTGGGGGCAAGTCCCCGCCCCCGAGCCGGGCATATTTGTCACCTGTATCTCACACGTCTCGTTGAATTTATACCCATAACTGAAACGTACAATCACACGATACGAAGTGCTCGGCACATTGTTTTGCGAACTTCGTATTTAAATGGTCCCAAACTATGACATGATTACGATGCCCCAGTAATTGGGTCGAAATTAGTTAATGTGGTACATGTGTCATTTGTTATGAAACGTCCCGTGCACACTACGATTTATTGCTGTTAAATTATATCAAATAGTTATTGATGAACCAGTTAAATTTAATTTTATATTAAATGTTAAATAGTATTGGTCATAATTAAAAACATAACCAAAACCACAACAATTTACCAACAACAAATAACTGTATTTCAACTTTGTATTTTACGAACAGCTATCAATAACGAAGACAATGTCGCCGTTATTTATATACCTGTTGGTAAAAACGTGAATCAATTTCAGAGAGAGAACGTGTAAGACTAATTCCCCTCGATGTAGGAGCGAACCAGCCGGGCCGAGGTGAAGTGATTGACGCTGCAATGCGAGCCATCGCGACAATCCATTACGCTTAATGGATATCTCCACTACCATTCATTTGACCGTCAAAATTACGCTCCGAATATACCCGTGATAAATCACTGCTTAGATAATTCTAACTACTTAGGGTATTGTTGATGCTCAGTCAGATACTTGGCATTCTCCAATAGGCAATTTACTGAAACACAATTGTAACCTAGATTAATTGATGGCTCATTCATCACCTTCAGAATTGTGTAAACATTTTTGTAACATTTAAAATTGAATACTGATATTTTCGGTGATACGATAGGCCTTTGCCCAGCAGCGGGACATTACAGGCCCATACAGGATGATACGTTTTAATTTTTATTTAAATTGAATAAAGTGTAATGTGAATACGATTCTTATCGATACAAAGACGATGTACAGACTGTGTTGAGCGGCCGGAGTGGGAGGTAAGTATATTGTTTGTAGCGAAGCGGTCCCCGCGGGACGATGCGGTCAAGCATCGTTATTCCTTATCGAATGAACCCCGGAGGAATCAACTGTATACTCCAAACTGCATTGTTAGCCACTCATCTTTGTTGCTTTTATTTTACGATACAATTGTTAAGGAAGGCTTGGCTATATTCGAAACTATCGGTTTGTTTTGTTGTACTCTGCGATATTGTAAATGGGATTGTGAAATTGTAATTACATTAAAGTTAGTTCAAAGTTAAAATAACGCTTGCTTTCTTATTAATTCCTTGTATTTCTTGATTGCTTTGGGATTCCATTGGATTTTATTTAAGTATCTGGTATATGTTACTAAAATGATAGTTAAAAAGGCGAAAAAAACAAAAAACTATTCAAAGTAACCTAAAATTGTATGATCGCGTACAAAATTGTACCAAAGTTATGTCCCAAACGAACAAAGTTTGAAAGTGAAAGTCGGGTAATGAATAATGAAGTGAGTTGTGAACTAGAGGGTGTGCGGTGGGACGCAAACAGGAAGCCGGCGCGATCCGTCAGCGGCTGTCAACATTAGGGACCCGAGTGGACCGCGTCGATACAACTAGGTCATCGGTATTTACTGCTCTAGGCCTTTTGTGCGACTGTCCACTTGTGTCACAGACCAGTAGGTATTCTAACTTTGTGCGTAACTGTACAAGTAATATATGTACAGGAATATTGCAAAAAAAGGAAGTTCGAGTAGGTTTGTGACCAACCCTGATGTCGGAGTTTTTAGACCGCCTCAGGGCCTCCGACATGATTATGTTCCTTAAAGTTTACATTAAGAAGATATAAAATATGTAGTTTATCAACAAGGTTCTTGTAAAATACCACGTACCTGTAAAGCAAATGGAACTCCCATTCCACTTAGGACTACGAAGATGAACTTTATACAAGAGCCCAGATAGAGTGCCCAAGGGTTAAAAATGTCTTTTTCTGTTCACCAACTCTCAGGAAACTTAATTTTTCCTATTTCGAGTAGTTAAGAAAATGTGAAGAGAATAAAACTTTATAATTTTCTTGATAAAAAGCTCTACATTTACAAAGCACTACTCAGTACCGTTAATATGACGTTAAAGAACGGAAAAGCCAAAACATACACACACGTGCACACACTCTATCGTGCTTCCATTTCCTTGTATCGAAGCGTAAAGCCAACGCTTGCATGGGCGACGTATACGAGCGTCGTTTGCATCTGATCAAAATGTCTAATTTATATTCGTTATGATAGTGGGACTGCAGTTGGAGCGCTGTTCTGGGAATCGGTAATGTTTCGTCGGGCTGCACTGTTTAACTCCCCTTCAGTTCGGTTTTATAGCAACTTAACAAAAAGATGTAAAAGCCATAATTCGCTTTCTAGAACGTTTTTTAAGCAATGTTCTAGGAAACAAATTTTGGCTTCTAAAGAAGATCTCGTAAGTTGTTGATTAAAGTGCTGTATTATAATGTGAATAACTAGAATTTATCTATTAATTTTATATGCATTACATTGAATTATTTAGTACTAGCAACGCCCCGCGGTTTTACCCGCGTTGTGTCCATTCCCGTGGGAGTTTCGGGAATTTTTATACTTATAATCCTTTTGAATACTCTATCTATTAAATAAACTGCATCAAAATCCGTTGCGTAGTTTTAAAGATCTAAGCATACACAGAGACACACACAGAGACAGACAGACAGCGGAAAGTGACTTTGTTTTATACAATGTAGTGATTTGTAAATCATTATTTATGTATTTGATTGGACGAGGTCCAATAGCTATTAATTACTTATTCAAGAAAAAACTTACTGCTTTATAACGATTATTGTTAATCAGTAATCACGCATTTGGCTAACGTGGTCGTTATGGCATCAAGCCCAATAAAGGTATCAAATACGTTATGACGTAACCTAAACCTACCCAAATTTCGGAATGTAGGTTATCTTAAGGCTGGCACCATACATGTTTAATTTCGATCTAAATACAGATTCTGAAATTCAAAATTAAGAACGAATTCAGAACGGATTTTTTAATGAGTTCGTACAAATTCAAATTTTTCGTGTTCTTAACTTTTCAAAACCTAATGTAAGAATGACTTAATGACTGTTCAATCTGATTTTTCAGACATTTATAAACAAAGGTCCCGAAAATCAGTAACCTCAGCTCATAGATAGAGATTCAGCATGGCGCTGGCTTAATATCTAAACTAAATTCCTTCGCCCCGCAGTGAGATCTTACAGTCCAAACTATCGTTAACTCCTTGTTCTACATAACATTCAATAATCTCTTTGATCGCACTTGTGATAGTATTCAAGCACATTGCGAGTAGTCCCGAAGGACTTCGTACTCTTACATCGATGGAAGACATATTTAAAATTAGTGTCCGACCGAAATTTCGGTTTCGGTTTCGGTTTCGGCCGAGTTTCGGCCAAAAATCAAGTTTCGGCGGCAGTTTCGGTTTCGGCCCAAAATTGGCCGAAACTTTTGCCGAAACCGAAACTGATTACGGTAGTTGTCGTGCACGCTCGCCTAATTTCGTTTCTCGCGGCAACGCTCTGGCGGGCGCTGGCGGCCCTGTTCGGGAATTGTCGTGCGCCGTTCGGAAAGCTCTGTAGCAACACAACACAACTTAGTCAGTGCGTTATCGCCCGACGCAAACATTCTTTAGAGGTTATGTTTTGTTTTCTAAATGTGTGATATGATTATCTTTGTTGAGACTGGAACTAAGAGTATAATAGTAATTTTAGTAATTATTATTTTTATAAGATGTAACTACATACATAAAAGAGATTGATGATTCTTCTAAATACAAACAAATAAAAACCTAAGTATTAATTAATATGATTTCAAAATAACAATACGTAGTAGTATATATTGAAACAGTTACAAATAATTTGATTATTTATTGATAACTGATAAACATTTTTATACTAAATGAAACGGGTCTGTATCGTGTTAGAGAATTTAACGTATTCACTAAAATACGTACCCGACGTTTCGAGTGGATTACACCGCTCGTGGTCACGGGAAGACTGGCTGGAGAGGCGAATATTCACTGCACAATATTGTTTTTTCCAATTACCCGTACAAACTACCCGTACTTAATGTTTATCACCAAATTGTTAGTCATTAAGTTGGCGACACACCACGCTCACTACATCCGAATTTTCGGTCAATTTTTCGTGATGCCGACGACCATTAATTACCGGATTCCACATGGACGAGAGCTTAAAACCACTTTCCCGGTTGAAATTCAAGTGTTTTTTGATTTCCACCGCTTCACGAACAATCCTGGAGTAGTAATGTCGTTCCGTGGAAAGGATTTTCGGCGCATGCAACTCAATCCAATGGTTTGGTCCTGATGATAATAAATGGTCGGCAATCGCGGACTTTTCAACCTGGCGGTTTTTGACCGCTGCGATATGTTCTCTGACCCTCCGCTATCGTGCGCTTGGTCTGTCCAATGTATGAACTACCGCAGCTACAGTCAATTTTATAGACGCCTGGAGTCTGGTAAGGGATCGTGTCCTTCGGTGACCTCACTTGCTGTGCTATTTTCGACAAAGGAGTAAATATGGTGTTTATGGAATACGATTTTAAAATTCCATGTGGAATCCGGTAATTAATGGTCGTCGGCATCACGCAAATTGACCGAAAATTCGGATGTAGTGAGCGTGGTGTGTCGCCAACTTAATGACTAACAATTTGGTGATAAACATTAAGTGCGGGTAGTTTGTGCGGGTAATTGGAAAAAACAATATTGTGCAGTGAATATTCGCCTCTCCAGCCAGTCTTCCCGTGACCACGAGCGGTGTAATCCACTCGAAACGTCGGGTACGTAATTTAGTAAATACGTTAAATTATCTAACACGATACAGACCCGTTTCATTTAGTATGATGAGTGCAAATCGTGTGAGTTTAAAAAGTTTATTGATAAACATTTTGCTATGAGAACTAATTTATTTTTCAATATAAAAATATTATTAATATATTTTTATATTATATGAAATAAATGATTGCAACAAAATTAATATACTTACTGTGTTTCTATTTAATGTCCTAATTAATGCAGAATAATGGGTAAAATACACAAAATTTCAGTATTTTACGGAATTTTATACTTGACCACGTGAGTTTCGGTTTCGGTTTCGGTTTCGGCCGAAACTGAAGCCACGGCCGAATATTCGGTTTCGGTTTCGGTTTCGGCTGGAAAACCAGTTTCGGTCGGACCTTATTTAAAATGGATGAGTCTTAATGCACTTTATTATACCAACAGAGCAAAGTATATAACACATCCTACGTATAGTTTACTTTGTTAATTTGGGTTTTTAGTCAATTATTAGAAGATAGTTGAGATATGTCATGTAGCTTGATTTTTTACTACTTCCAAGAATTATTTAGTTATCTGTGAATAAATATGTAAGAAAGTATCAGTGAGTTAGATGGTCTCCGTGGTTATTCACATAAATTATTCCATTTGTGTGCCGAGTGAGTATACAAGTAATAAGTTTTAATAACGCCTCCGTTCAAATTTAAATCGAAGCAAATCCTCGATAAATAGAAATCGTAATACTAACTTCGTTTAAGTACTCTATCATACAACACGAAAACCAACATTTGGAATAAATCATTCTCAAGCGCATTAACTCATAAATTACCGAGTTACAAAAAATGTGCACTTACATTAGATAAATGTCTTTTTTACGCACAATCTACTTTATGATGATAAAATGACAACGTTTTCGGAACTCGCCTGGAACGGCACAAACGCTGAGACATCGTTTTGTTGGATATTTGCGGTTGGCTAGGTTACTGTTATTGATTGTTACTTGAACGTCACAAAATATATCGCTTTTTGTAGAATGTTACTGTTGTCGATGCAATGTTATAATAAAAGTATTGTACGAGTGTGGGTATTTCTGCGTGCAACTAGAATCAAGTATTAAAATAGGACTCTGTATTTTAAACTATCTTGACAAGCCCGTTGGCACAGTGGCATGTCGGAGTACTGTGTCGGGGGTTGCGGGTTCGACTCCTGCCCGGAGTCAACAATATGTGCAGACATAATTATTGGCAAAGACGGATCGGTGTCAATTACATATTCATATAAAGTATTTGTATATTTGTATACAAGCTTAGAGCTTAATTTAGGTGTAATCAACCCTTTGTGATTTTGCCCAGGTGTATTTATTTATTTAGGATAACTAAATTAGGCAACGTTTAAAGAATATTGATAAAATGTGTTACCAAGTCAGTCTGTGATTTACATCTCGTACATTTGTTTGCTGAGTAAGATCAAATATGTTCCATGTCATGTTTTGCAACCATTGACGTGTTTGGATTCCCCACGATATCCTTCATATTGGGAAGATATGTTGAGGTGAATACGCCACTTTGAGGCGCAGATATCCTAGATAGTTGTCATATTGGGCACCCAGTCAGGTATTGTGAATATGACTCCAGCTTGTATGGTAATGTTATTTTTTATGTGTGTATTTAGTTTTAATATAAGTAAAAAAAGTGATTGAATGTCATGTAATGTCACTGTAATGGCAAAGGCCTCTCATCTCACTGAAGATATCAGTACAGTTTAAATAAGTAAAAAATACGTTTCGAATAATTAGTATATCGTACATACGTGACATTAATGGTAACGATGGCTTGATGGACTTAATTGTAATTAAATAAAATACGAAGAAACAGCTGTTCGGTATACTTGAGATATTTAGGTATAGGTATTAGGTATTTTATTCTGCACCAATTTTTGTACTGATGTTTGAATAGTGTCCATTCCAGTTCATAATAATATTATCTGGTTTATATTGACTGACACACGTACCTATATTGTAGTTATATTACCAGAGCGTGTTTTGAATTTGTTTAGGTGAACAAATAGAAACTGCGTATTCGACATATGAACATTAAATCTATAGGGCTTATGTCCCACTGTTACTTAATACGACCAAATCTCTTCTGTCGTGTCGCAGTCAGGATGCTTCGAGTTGGGACACGATAAATTCGGTTACACACGTGACAAGCTTGATAAATAACTCCGAGGCGAACGTACTTTAGTGATGCGTGCTCCATGGCGGGTGCAAGTCGGGCGTAATTATGATGTGACACATTTACTGCCTCCGTGGGCGACAACTTATGCATTATGATGAAGGTAACTTAGTTTTAGGTGAGGTAACATTCTAAATTCAAATGTTTTTATCTAGTTTTAGCACTAAAAAGCTCCTAGTTGCATAAAGACGAGTAGATTATACGGTTACAAAATAAGTTCTTCAATAGGAAACGGTATGTGCAGTCACTACGTAACGTAAACAAACATAAACAAGGAAGATGTTCTAAAACTGAAACATAATATAGATAGAGGAATACCTATTAACAGCAAACAATCTAATATGTAATACCATTTGTTGTTGCAAACTCGTCCTAATTTGTAGTAGTCTCCATTTTGTAGTCGCATGTTCTTCACATATGCGCTTTCCCCTTGCTTTTGTTAATTAACCAGCTCAAACTCAACAATGCCTCGGAATACACTTTGTATTTATTCGTCGGTAACATTCTGGTGGGTAGACACGAATGAACATTTCAAATTGGAGAAGTTAGTTCCGTCGTGACGGATCTATTTGGCGGTAATATCTAGTTGTAACTTAGATTGATATTTAGCCGATTGTGCTGCGTTGCTAAGTAACACTCCCAAAGTCTTGAGTAGAGTTTCACGATAGTTTCGATATCGCTTCAAATAAGCAAATAACTACAACTCAAACTTTGTAATATGATAGATATGTATTAGTTATTTGCATTATACATATGAACGTAGATATGACAAATTGAAGCCTATTACATACTAGCAGCGCCCCGCGGTTTTACCCGCGTTGTGCCCGTTCCCGTGGGAATTTCGGGATAAAATGTAGCCTATAGCCTTCCTCGATAAATAGACTATCTAACAGTGAAAGAATTATTCAAATCGGTTCTGTAGTTTCTGAGATTAGCGCGTTTAAACAAACAAACAAACAAACAAACAAAACAAACTCTTCAGCTTTATAATATTAGTATAGATGTATACGCATAGTAATATGTAGGACCGACACTATTAACATATTATATACATATATAATTGTATAGTTGTATGTATAATGTAGCGCTTGCGGCGTATTTTGCCTAAGCAATGTTAGTTCATTGTGATTGTTAAGCAACGTGCAGCTTGGATGGGTGATCGATACTGGCACTTCTATCTGACCGCTACCGTGCTTCAAAGGGTACATAAAATTGTCAGTCCCAGCTGTTTTATAGATAGACCACGTCGGAGGCCTATGGTGGTCTAAAAACTTCGACACCAGGGTTGGTCACTAACCTACTTGAACCTAATTACTTTGTTTAATAAGATTAAGAAGAAGCATAAGAATAAGAATAACTAATATTCAGAATCACTTAGGCACTGAGGTATCAACCTCAGGGTAATCTTGCCTCAGAGACTTTTTGCCCTATACTTAAATAAATTACAGCGAAAAGTTTAAGTTGTTAAGTTAAACTGGCCTCGTTTGCGTTCTCTTCGCCAAAACTTTAAAAAGTTAAATATTGGTATAATTAATAGCCTAAAGCGCCATTTACATGATGCAAGTTTCTTGCCTGTTGCATATAATAAAATTGAAGCAATAAATTACTTGCATGGTCTAAACAGTACGTAAGATTTTTGATCTTTTGCGCAAGTTTTGCTTGCCAAAATTGTCTTGGTGTAAACAGCACATACAAAAATTTCTTAGGCGATTCTTGCATTCAATTTTCTCTTCGTCTAAATCACGCGAGCGTGATTTAGACGATACCATTTTCTTGTACATTCAAGTGCAATTATTGAATGCAATAATTGAAGTGCGATAATTGCCCTTCAAGAATTGTACGCAACTGTTTACACGTGGATATAAGTAAAAAAATTGAACGCAATTATTGAATGCAAGTCTTGACAAAAAATAGTTGCAAATGTCTTCTGTTTAGACCAATACAATAATGTTTAGGAGATTCTTGCTTTCAAGTTTTGACTTGTCTAAACAGAGAGTTGTATGTGCTTGTACCATTCATTGGCGGGTTGCTTCAAGTATTGCACGTATTTGCGTTGTCAAATTTTTCATTCAAGTGTTGGAAGCACTGACAAGACACTGACACTGCAAGAAAATGGCCACAGCAGCGACGGCGAGTATTTTGTGTAATATAATTTTATTTAGTGGTATTTAAGTGAAATTTCATATTTAATTGTGAAAGTTGAGCTAAATAAACATGATAAAATGTGTGTTTTGTAAAGCTCGCTAAAGAAAAGGGAGTAAAACGTCATTTCACAGGTACGTGTATTTTATTGTTGTTTTTATGCAAATTTGTCTTGAAATTGTGTTTATAGCATTGACTAGCGACCCGCCCTCGCTTCGCTTCGGGTAATCAAGATTTCATGTAGGAAAATCGGGATAAAACATTGCGTGTCTCCTGCATGAATATACACAATCAAAATTTCAAGTGGAAAATTGGGGATAAAATATAACATGTCTCGCGTGAGTATATATGTATACACAATCAAGATTTCATGTGAGGAAGAATTCGGGATAATACCAATATAGTGCGTCTTCGTCGTTCGTAGTTCGTAGGTAGGTAAGGTATATCCCCGCGCGCTTTGAAAAAAAATAACATAACTTTTATTAACTTCTTAAATATAAACAATTTTCAAAAACTTGAAAAAAGTACGATTTAAAACCATTCATCTTAAATCGTACTAGTATATTCTTAAATCGTACTATGAGATCCTATCATTGGTTTACTGTCTTAAAAATCACAATCTTAATAATCTTCTTTTTTCTTCTTCTTCTTCTTCTTAATCTTAATGTACCTAGATTAATTCTAATTAACACAGCGGATGGTCTTTGCCAAATCCTGACAGTCATCGCAATAATAACATTTTGTATGTACAAATATGTCTCACAAGTTCTGTTTCCATTTCCATGGTTAAATCTTTTGGGCGACCTATTCTTTGGTGATTATTTAGTCCTTTTAAATGTCGTCTAAACGTTGGTTTAGGTAAATTATACATTCGACAAACTTCGTTCAATTTCAAGTCACCATCTTTAAATTTCTTAATTGCTTCTTCCATGTCGTCTTTGCTCCAAGAGTTATATGTTCTTTTTGACATGATGCCCTAAAATAGTAACAAAAATAATTAGAAACAATTAAATAAAAAATAATCAAGTAGTTAATACTTACCGTGAAATTATAAATAATTTTCTTAAATCGTACCGGTACGTTTTAAGAAGTAGCTGCGAGTACGAAATAGGCACAAGTATCAAATGAATTTTAAATTTACCTCACAAAAAAATGTCAACAGACAAGCCGGTTTTACTATGTGAAATACATACACAAATATACGCATAAATATATAATAACCAGTTAAACAATTTACAAACGATGTACTTAGAAGACAGTTCTTATGAAATATGCGACAAAATTACTCAAAAAGCAAGAAAAAACTTACCTGTTTAATATTTTAGTAGGGAGCAACGTAACTCGTGTTCATTTGTCACATGGCAATATGGCCGACTGTTATTGACAATTTATGCCACTAGAGGCGCTGGTAACTATTACCCAAGCCAAGATATAGAGGAGGTACGATTTAGGCGCAGGTACGAATTAAGCAAGTTTACCCTAAGTAGCCATAAGAGACCCGCCATCGAGCATTATTATTTTGTAAGCAGCGCCCCGCAGTTTTACCCGCGTTGTGCCCGTTCCCGTGGGAATTTCGAGATTTTTTTACACAAAAACCTTCCTCTTGAATCACTCTACCTATTACAAAAAACCGCATCAAAATCCGTTGCGTAATTTTAAAGATTTAAGCATACAGACAAACAGACAAACAGAAGACATATACTATGTAGTGAGGCGCCCCGCGGTTTTACCCGCGTTGTGCCCGTTCCCGTGGGAATTTCGGGATTTTTTTTACATAAAAACCTTCCTCTTGAATCACTCTACCTATTACAAAAAACCGCATCAAAATCCGTTGCGTAATTTTAAAGATTTAAGCATACAGACAAACAGACAAACAGAAGACATATACTATGTAGTGAAGCGCCCCGCGGTTTTACCCGCGTTGTGCCCGTTCCCGTGGGAATTTCGGGAATTTTTTTACATAAAAACCTTCCTCTTGAATCACTCTACCTATTACAAAAAACCGCATCAAAATCCGTTGCGTAATTTTAAAGATTTAAGCATACAGACAAACAGACAAACAGACACGAAACAGAGATGACTTTATTTTATACTATGTAGTGATATTTCTCATCATAAATCTGAAACTAACTGTCCGATTTTAATAATTTAAAGAGGTATACAAAGAAACATAATTAACCTTGATTGTAGAGCCATTTATTTTGATGTAGATTCATATCATCATATGAATATCATCAACTTAACATTACACTCCTTTTTTAACTAATTAATTTTAACTAAAAACGGTTATTGTGGCTTAACTATAATAGTTAGACATATGCCCTCGCGAACTTATTTGTTCGCAATGATATGTACTTTGATTGTGTAGAACATTGTTTTTGTGTATCATCAATAGATTTAGTAGCGCACGCCAATAACCATTTTTTTTAGGCATGTTTTTCATACCTTGGGTTACATATACCCGCTTTGTGCCCGTTCCCGTGGGAATTTCGGGAATTTTTTTACATAAAAACCTTTCTCTTGAATCATTCTACCTATTACAAAAAACCGCATCAAAATCCGTTGAGTAATTTTAAAGATTTAAGCATACAGACAAACACGAAACAGAGACGACTTTATTTTATATAGCAGCGCCCCGCGGTTTTACTCGCGTTGTACACGTCGTTCCCGTGGGAATTTCGGGATGAAAAATAGCCTATGTCACTCAGGGATAGTGTAGCTTTCGAATGGTGAAAGAATTTTTTAATTCGGTGCAGTAGTTTCAGAGCCTATTCGAGACAAACAAACAAACAAACAAACAAACAAACAAACAAACAAACAAAAAATCAAACCTTTCCTCTTTATAATATTAGTATAGATTATTATTAGTATAGATTACTATCTGAAAATTCATTGCAATGATATCTTAATAAAATAATGATGTTAAACTGATGAATTTCGTGAGAATTGATGTAAAAATTAGTTTTATTTATGTTATTGTTTATGCACTAGGGATTGATAAATTCTTATCGATAAAATGTCGATATTCAATACTAAAAGTTGACATACTTACTTAGTATAAGCTCAGTAATAAATATATGTTATGTTATGTATAAGTTATCAATTATATTTTTGCAGATTTCCTTCCGAGTCGACGCTAAGGGTGACAAATCAACATCGAGCTGTGCTGCGCTGTACTGCGCTGTGCTGTGCTGTGTTTCTTAAGCTACGTTTTTTTAACAATTAAACGAAACTGCGCTGTACTGCGCTGTGCTGTGCTGTGCTGTGCTATGCAGTGCTGTGCTGTGTGTCTTAAGCTACGTTTTTTTAACAATCTAGCTCAGTATAAAGTAATCAGCAGCTCGTGTAGTCGTTTATCTCGTCAAATATGACCCTATTTTCAAAAAACGTAAACATTACGACATAATTGAATCCGATGAAGATGAAAGTGAAGAAGAAGCGGATATGGATATTTTATGTGTTATTTTGTCGTTAAAAGAGTCCAGTCACGGTATCTTGTTACCACACACCATACATGAAAAATACGGAGAATTTAATTTTACTCCAAACCTAGCATAGCTCGACACAGCGCAGCATGGCAGAGCTCTATAAAAAACATAGCACAGCTCGGCACAGCGCGGCACAGCACGGCGCGTAGCGCGCCTCGCTCGAGTCTGTTGCGTTTTTAAACAGAGCGCAGCCTCGCACAGCGCAGCACAGCATGGTTTGTTTGCATCCTCATTAAAATATTAGACGAGCGAGTTGACCAAACATAGCACAGCGCAGTACAGCGCAGCTCGATGTTGATTTGTCACTCTAAGAAACGTGTGGTTACAAAATATGAATGCCTTAAACTGGACCCCGAAGAAAATAGATTATCTCTGTTCCAATTAATATTATTTTTTTTCAATTAAAATGTGAAAGTATTTTTGTTTTTTATTTTGTCTAAGCTACCCAGTTATAATTGTGTTGGTCTAGTTCGTCCCGCCAACATAACACACAATAGCCCACAATAGCTCAGGATAGGGATCAGTGGAAGGAGGGTAGGGAGGCCTTTGCCCTGCCGTGGGACATTTATGGCTAATTAATAATATTAATAGACATAGCAGTTTGCAATACACATAACCTCCAATACAACTGTCATAGTCCGTAACACCACAGACTTAACAAAGTCTATTCTCATACCACAGACTACACCATGAAGGTAGAATTCACGTCACGGAATAACAACACTACAGATTCCATCAGTCAGCTGAATTTACAAACTACTCTTATACTTCTATAGCTTGATTAAATTGACTACAGACTTATTTCTTTATTTATTTATTTATTTAAGGACAGCCAGTGAAATATACATCAAACTTAAAAATAAAACTTACGACTAAATTAATGAATTAGATGCACTTTCTATAGGTGCCACAACATGCATATCTTAAAATAATAATAAAACTTTAAACAAAAATAATATGAACTTTAAGCAAACTTTAAGTGATAACATTTCCATATCATGGGTTAACGAATATTAAAATGACAAACAAGTTAAACAGAAAAAAAATATAAACTCTTAATAAAACAATTAATAAAAATGAAAATGAAAAATTAACTATAATATTAAGGGATTAAAAAAAAGACGTGTGGCACTCGGGGACTGCCGCGGTGAAGCTATTGCATAGCATTTTGTATCAACTTATGCAATTATATTTGATATATTTGATATCTCTTCTCTCTCACCCCACCCGCCTCCTCTCTCTCACCCCTCCCGCCTCCTCTCTCTCACCCCTCCCGCCTCCTCTCTCTCACCCCCTCACTCACACCTCTCTCTCACCCCCTCTCTCACCCCCTCTCTCATCCCCCTCTCTCACAGCCCTGTCTCACCCCCCTCTCTCACCCCTCTCTCACCCCCCTCTCCCACCCCCCTCTCTCACCGCCCTCTCTCACCCCCTCTCTCACCCCCTCTCTCACCCCCCTCTCTCACCACCCTCTCACACCCCCTCTCTTACCCCCCTCTCACACCCCCTCTCTCACCCCCCTCTTTCAACCTCCTCTCTCATCCCCCTCTTTCACCCTCCTCTCTCATCCCCCTCTCTCACCCCCCTCTCTCATCCCTCTCTCACCCCTCTCTCACCCCCTCTCTCACCCCCTCTCTCACCCCCCTCTCTCACCACCCTCTCTCACCCCCTCTCTCACCCCCAACGCACAATCGCACACAACGCCGTGTCGAAGACTGCCGAACTGAAACGACGTTAGACGATGCACGGCCTTCAAGCCACACCTCCTTCCCGTCGGATCGGGTAAGCGTGAGGTTTTTTCGATGACGGACTCGTGGTCACACCGTTTTGTTACACCAGTGTAACTACGAGTAATTTATTTTCCTCGTGGTCACACTGTGCGGTGTGATCAACAGTAATTAATGAAACATAAGACTCGTGGTTACACTACTAGTGTCGGGAAAGTGACAGTGTAGGTACCGATCAATACGCTACTAATGTAGTTATCGAAACAAAAATAGTAATGGCATTTAGACACAAAAACACAAAAACTAAAATGAAACAGGCTTTACACAAACAAAAAAATAGACTCAATAAATAATATAATTTAATGTTAATAATATAATATAACTTTTGAAGTTCCAGTTTGTGCCATAATAGTGTCGACGGAGCTCCGCTGCGCGGAGCTCCTATTTCCGCCTTATTATGGCCCTTCGGGCCTGATATAAACTTAACCTAACCTAACCTACGGTTGTCTATCGTAATTAATTTATCTATCGGGCACTTCACTACACACCTACTATTCAGTCAAGTGCGATCCTTTTTAGAGTAGTGTGACCACGAGGAAAATAAATTACTCGTAGTTACACTGGTGTAACAAAACGGTGTGACCACGAGTCCGTCACTGTTTTTTCGTTACGGAATTTTTGGATTTGGTCCCCGCGCTCAAGCCCGCGATAGAAGCTATGCAATAGCTTAAAAATTCAGTACTTATAATAATCAATAATCAATAAATTTATATAAAAGTAAATAACTTATTAATTGGTGAGCAATATTTTGCTTTTGACTATAAATAATGTAGTGACGTAATAAACCGCTATCTGGTGTGGCGCCACTGATGCCACTCTCCGACATACTATTGATGCTCAGAACGAAAAATAAACAATATTTATTTATTATCAGAATATAAACTACGGAATCAGATATTTAATTAAAATAGAAAAAAATTACACGTTCAACCACACGTTTTCGCTGTCTTGTTTCGAATACGGGGATTCTAGTATTGGAGTAGAGTTTTGTCGTTCTTTTTCTCTAAGATCTTGCAGTTTATATTTTGATAATATTGCTTGTATTTCGTCCTGAGCATGTATGCTATTTTCGGTATTCAAAATTCGCAATGAAGACGCTACATATTTTCCGAAATTGTCCAAATCATCGTCTTTTTTTCAAGTCTTGCTCTTTTTTCAATATTGTCCAGTTTATTTAATGGACCAAGAGCCCGTGAACCCCAGACCTTCGTTATTTTATAAAAGCTGAAAGTTTGTCAGCGCATGCTCCCAACACAGGTAAGAACGATGGACTATTATGAAGTTTGGGTTATCGTGGCTTTGGCAGGTAAACGGTACTAAAGGTCAATGGTCGAAAACACCAAGTTGGCCATCGATTTCGATATCTCCGTCAAAGGGTGACTTGTACAACTCCTCAAGAGCTTTCAAATGACATAGGTCATGTCACTGTTGAGCATTAGGATCAGCGTCCATGGCATAGGCCAACTCCAATCTTCGGTGGTCGAAAACACCAAGTTGGCCGTCGATTTCGATGTCAACGTCAAAGGGTGACTTGTACAACTTGTCAAGAGCTTTCAAATGACATAGGTCATGTCACTGTTGAGCATTAGGATCAGCGTCCATAGCATAGGTCAACTCCAATCTTCAATGGTCGAAAACACCAAGTTGGCAGTCGATTTCGATATCACCGTCAAAGGGTGACTTGTGCAACTTGTCAAGAGCTTTCAAATGATATAGGTCATGTCACTGTTGAGCATTAGGATCAGCGTCCATAGCATAGGTCAACTCCAATCTTCAATGGTCGAAAACACCAAGTTGGCCGTCGATTTCGATATCACCGTCAAAGGGTGACTTGTACAACTCTTCAAGAGCTTTCAAATGACAATGTCATGTTGCAAAAATCACACTTTATTATTTGATGAATTTAGATCGGTATTTTACACACCTTTAGTACCGTTTACCTGCCAAAGCCACGATAACCCAAACTTAATTATTAGTCCATCGTTCTTACCTGTGTTGGGAGCATGCGCTGACAAACTTTCAGCTTTTATAAAATAACGAAGGTCTGGGGTTCACGGGCTCTAGGTCTATAAGGCCGTTTCTATGTAACCTGCTCTTTTGGTTGTTTTTTTAGGCATTGGACACGGAAGCACATCATCGACGACTTGTATATTTGCATTTTCCGTATTTTCATTTTCAAAATACAATAAATGGCGCCGGAGTAGCTCGACTCGCGCGGCGCACGCGCGTAAAACGAGCGAGTCGAGAGTCCCGCTCATTGCATACGTTTTACGCGCGTGTGAGGTGACGCGCGAGAGCATCTGGACGGAATGTATGTAGCTCTAGTAACTCGAGAACGCGCGAGTGCCTTCGCGCGAGTGGAACCGCGCGTAAATCGCGCTTTCTGGACAGGCTCTAAATGTATATTTTTCATAAATAAATACTTACCATATTTGATGTTGTTTCTCTGTGTTCAGAAGTTTTCCTTAAAAAAGAATCCATTAAATAATACCAAGAGATTTTGGACTTATAAATATCAGCAGTACCGGAACCAGTGCTCATTGAATTTTTTATCTTTTTCCTTTCCGCATGATACTGCGTTCTTAAGTTTTTTATTTTGTTTGTTATTTCCTTGGGTCCCAAACCGTCAACTCCAAATTCTTGGGCAAATGCTACAAGTGCAGCATTTCGTGCATCACGATTCTTGTAGTTTACATTTTCAGTGTCCCACAAACACTCATGGCTACGGTAAATCTCTATAAACTTTATTAAGTCAGCAGAACCAAATTTTAATATTTTTTGACTCATTTTTTGAATAAACAGACTCTACAAAACCTCCCAACACTTGAATGAAAAACAAGGAACATAATACTCTCTACCGAGAGAAGAACTGTAACTCTATAGTAAAAAAAAGCAACCATAGCGTTACACATCTACACTGCTAGCGCCATTGCGGAATAGCAAGAAACAAATTTGCGAGGGAATATTCGAAATTTACACAAAATAAATATGGCATTAGGAGGATTGTTATTTGTATGAAGTAATACGTTAATAATAGTTATTATTGTATTACTTCATACAAATAATATCCTCTTCATGCTGAAGTTATAATGTAGTTTTATATTAAATGGTATTAAATTATCGTGGGACATTTTAATATTCACAATAACAAATTTAAATGTAGTCCGGAATGGATACATAAGAATTATTTTCAATAAAATTTTATAAACTTCTGTAACACAATCAAAACAACCAGTCAGTATTAGTTTAACTCGGCGGGAAGCGCACCTCATATACCTACCAACACTGACTGTCGCTACTGGGTAAAAAATACCACAATAATATTCATGCAAGAACTATAGTTATTTTTTGGGTTATTAAATAAAACCAATTTTTAAGCTATTGCATAGCTTCTATCGCGGGCCTTGAGCGCGGGGACCAAATCCAAAAATTCCGTAACGAAAAAACCTCACGCTTACCCGATCCGACGGGAAGGAGGTGTGGCTTGAAGGCCGTGCATCGTCTAACGTCGTTTCAGTTCGGCAGTCTTCGACACGGCGTTGTGTGCAATTGTGCGTTGGGGGTGAGAGAGGGGGTGAGAGAGGGTGGTGAGAGAGGGGGGTGAGAGAGGGGGTGAGAGAGGGGGGTGAGAGAGGGCGGTGAGAGAGGGGGGTGAGAGAGGGGTTGAGAGAGGGTGGTGGGAGAGGGGGGTGAGAGAGGGGTGAGAGAGGGGGGTGAGACAGGGGGTGAAAGGGGGTTGAGAGGGTGGTGAGAGAGGGGGGTGAGAGAGGGGGGTGAGAGGGGGGTGAGAGAGGGGGTGAAAGAGGGGTGAAAGAAGGGTGAGAGAGGGGTGAGAGAGGGTGGTGAGAGAGGGTGGTGAGAGAGGGTGGTGAGAGAGGGTGGTGAAAGATGGGTGAGAGAGGGGGGTGAGAGAGGGGGGTGAGAGGGGGGTGAGAGAGGGGTGAGAGAGGGGTGAGATGAGAGAGGGGTGAGAGAGGGTGGTGAGAGAGGGGGGTGAGAGATGGGTGAGAGAGGGGGGTGAAAGAGGGGGGAAAGACGGGGGTGAGAGAGGGGTTGAGAGAGGGGTGAGAGAGGGGGTGAGAGAGGGGGTGAGAGAGGGTGGTGAGAGAGGGTGGTGAGAGAGGGGGGTGAGAGATGGTGGTGAGAGAGGGGGGTGAGAGAGGGGTGAGAGAGGGTGGTGAGAGAGGGGGTGAGAGAGGGCGGTGAGAGAGGGGGGTGAGAGAGGGCGGTGAGAGAGGGGGGTGAGAGAGGGGTTGAGAGAGGGGGGTGAGAGAGGGGTGAGAGAGGGGGGTGAGACAGGGGGTGAAAGGGGGTTGAGAGGGGGGTGAGAGAGGGGTGAGAGAGGGGGGTGAGAGAGGGGGATAAGAGAGGGGATGAGAGAGGGTGGTGAGAGAGGGGGGTGAGAGAGGGGGTGAGAGAGGGGGTGAGAGAGGGCGGTGAGAGAGGGGGGTGAGAGAGGGGTTGAGAGAGGGGGGTGAGAGAGGGTGGTGGGAGAGGGGGGTGAGAGAGGGGGGTGAGACAGGGCTGTGAGAGAGGGGGATGAGAGAGGGGGTGAGAGAGGGGGTGAGAGAGAGGTGTGAGTGAGGGGGTGAGAGAGAGGAGGCGGGAGGGGTGAGAGAGAGGAGGCGGGAGGGGTGAGAGAGAGGAGGCGGGAGGGGTGAGAGAGAGGAGGCGGGTGGGGTGAGAGAGAAGAGATATCAAATATAATTGCATAAGTTGATACAAAATGCTATGCAATAGCTTCACCGCGGCAGTCCCCGAGTGCCACACGTCTTTTTTTTTTTTATTTCATCAAAAGATAAAATACAAATGTTTTCTTCATGTGTTTGTTTCTCAGTCATTTTTTTAAGAGATGTAAATATGTGTTGATTAATTCCTGGTTTCAATGGCACTCTATTAAGCAATTTATTCAGACTGCTTTGGCATGGTAATGTGAACATTCGTCTGAGTAGTCTGTAGCAGGCAGGTGACTTTTTATAAATTACTAGAGACATGATTTTTTCATTTAGAGTGTATCTTCTCCCTTTTGGTTTTTTGGGGCAATTTCTTAATTGGTTTTGTAGTAAAACTACAAAAGAATTGCTAATATTTAAATCACACAGTTTTTGTAGATTTTCGTCTTCAGTAACTGCTCTAACAATATTTGTCTTTTTATTATTGAATTTTTTTCTGAGTCTAATTATTTCTCTTAGCTTTTTTTTGCAAATATTGTATAATTTAATTTCTCTAGAAGTTAAGTCGCTAACTTTAGACACATTGATGGCACTCAGGATTCTATTGCATTTCTTGGAAGCTGATTTAGCCAAGTGTGACTCGTCATGGTATGGCAAAACTTGACTCTGCACATTCTTTGTTGATGTGGATTCTAAAGGTAACATTTTTTCTGGTGCATTCTGCTGTAACAAAAAAATTTATTATTGTTATGGGTTACACTGAGTTTCTCAAAAATTAAATTATCGAGATGTTAAAGATATAGACAAATCATCACCAGTTATCTGCTGTGATTGGCTGTCGAAAATTCATTTAACTAATCACAGCAGATAATGCATGCTTTACATTCATTCTGCAATAATTTAGCGGTGACAAACCCGGCTTTGGGGTATTTAGTTCTTAGTAGGTTCATCATTAGCATACATCTCTATTATTTCAGACTGAAGTTTAGGAAAGGATGAAGTTAAAGCATGGTGAAAACTAAAATACTTACCTCTTCATTGTCAGTTGATTTAGATGGCTGTATTGGCAATATATTTGTTGGCTTAACCAAAATGGGTGCTACCAGGATGTTTTCAATTTCTGAAAATGGTACTCTTGACTTTTGCAGTCCTGCTACACTTGACTGTGATACATTCTGAAAATAATGGTTATTATAATTAAAAATGCAAATGTGTTAATAGTGAATACTACAATTAAATAAATTACTAATGGCATACCTCATGAAATACATTGGTTTTATCATTTGGTATTTCAGTTAGTTCAGGCACAGCAAATTTACTCAATTTTTTTCGTTCATTGTCATAAAATTGAGACGAATGAAAGTGTCTTCCACATTCTTTTCCTGGATTTGGAAACATAAGATAGGTTACCGACATATCCTCAGCGCGTGTTCTACCACACTTTGCACATTTTCTATGATTGTTGACCGACATTGTTCACAATTTACACACAAAATCAAAACATATCAAGGGAAAACGTCCTGTGGTATAATATATAAGTCCTATAAAATATAAGTCCTATAAAATATAAGTCCTATAAAATATAAGTCCTATATAATATAAGTCCTATAAAATATAAGTCCTTTAAAATATAAGTCCTATAAAATATAAGTCCTTTCACAAAGAATAATATGTAACACAACAAAAATGGAATCTGGAAAGAAACAAAATTATCAAACAACAGCAAATTCTTTCTTTGATTTGAATTTGAAGTACATACTAACCTCTCGGCAGAGAGTATTATATTCCTTGGTCATGACAGTGTGGCCAGTCACCCAATGTTTTAATTTTTGACGTCTCATCTTATTTTTTAAAGTGGTATACATTAACAACAAATACATAGAAAAGATCGATGTGTGCAATCGCAAAAGATAACAGACCCTGATGAAAAATTTGACAACGCAAATACGTGCAATACTTGAAGCAACCCGTCAATAAAATGGTACACGCCATACAACTCTCTGTTTAGACAAGTCAAAACTTGAAAGCAATAATCTCCTAAACATTATTGTATTGGTCTAAACAGAGGACATTTGCAACTATTTTAAGTCAAGACTTGCATTCAATAATTGCGTTAAATTTTTTTACTTGTATCCTCGTGTAAACAGTTGCGTACAATTCTTGAAGGGCAATTATCGCACTTCATTTATTGCATTCAATAATTGCACTTGAATGTACAAGAAAATGGTATCGTCTAAATCAGCCTTTAGATACTAGACTAAGGGAACTTTTAATATTTTTCACGTTTCTTTGCATTAATCCGACGTTATTAGTTTAAGATAGAACTCTTTCCAGCTTTTATGTACTTTAAACTCCATTAGGTTAAAATATCTAATGTTTTTTAGTTGTTCATCAATCTTGTTGTCTTGAGGTATTTAACGCGTGAAGGTCTCTTTGTCTGTTAATATATGTAGATGACACTTGAAACATTTCACTACAAAGTATAAAACAAAGTCGCTTTCCGCTGTCTGTCTGTCCCGATATATGCTTACATCTTTAAAACTACGCAACGGATTTGAATGCAGTTTTTTAAATAGATAAAGTGATTCAAGAAGAAGGGTTATAAGTATAAAAATGTTCAAACCACGCATTGACAATGTCAAAAAACTATTACGCAAAGATTTTGTATAAGAGTTGTGATTCGTCAATTGAGCATCGCACAGCTCCGCTTCGGTAATATGAAAACGTGAAAACGCACCCTTAGTCCTCCTTAGACTAAAGTCCCCAGTCTGTACAGTCGTTTATCATCCCTTATAGCATAACAAATAAGAAACAAGGGAAAAATAACAACAACAAAGAAAAAAGATCCTAAATAAGAATTCCTAGAAACACTTCAGACAATAGGTAGTCTAGTCAGAAAACCATTACAAAAAGCAAACAAAATTGTCTCTACAAAGACTAGAAAAACCTTTTTGAATGAGTAAACAATAAGACTTTTTTATAATCAAAATGTACCTCCATAAAAATATCTTAACAATTTGCTCAGAATATTGAAGCCTATGAAGTTATCTATCAATTTGATAAAATATTCAAAAAACAGATGAGTCGAGTCGAAGTTGAAAGGTTGCCTCTTGTTAAAATATTTTAACAATGTGGAAAAAATGTCGGGGGCAGAATAAAAGATTAAGCGAACTTAGACTTTACGCTTTCAACAAGTGCGTAGGAAAGAAAAGGGAGTACCCATTTTTCATCGGTTTGATCTCCAGATTGGTCGTTACAGTTTAGACCTTACCAAGGTAATTAGGGCTTGATATATGCGTATCACATCCAGTACAACTGCGGTTTGACCAAACTAACGCCATTACTGCCTGAACCATCCAACCCCCAAAGCACACGTTTAGTGATGTCATGTGCGCCAAAGACATCCCTTGCCTTAGAGGCGAGACACTGGAGCGAATATATATTAAATTAATTTATAGTTCTATCGATACGATAAGAATTAAATATATACTCTTTATGGCTGTATGTATTATTACTGTTGAGATCGGAGTAGTACGCAAAACGTCCATATAAAATATAATTTTCTCTAACCTCAAAGTTTTGATACATTTAGATACAACCCACGCTAAAAGGATGTAACATAAAGACGTAACAACTTTAAGTTTTCAGGTATTATATTGTTTTTACTGTGACCTTTAAAAAGGGCTTAAACTAAAAGGGACCTTTTAACCTAAAGCCAAATTACCTACTTAATAATATTCAAACTTAATTATTCGTTTTAGTTATTACCTTAATCTTGAAATATGTCGACAATAATTATTTCGCAGTTTTAATTTGAAAAGGTAAATTAGTACGACGTACTTTAGGCCGATTTCGTTCAAGAGAGCACTATTGCTCAAAGATCAAGGTAATCAGCATATTTCTTTAAAAAATGTGATAAATCAATTATCAATTTCTGTTTATCAATCGACTTATAATATCGGGACGTAATTGCACCTATTTATACATCTAATTTTAGATTAAATTTCAGATTAACTTTCATTAAAATGTTAAGTATTGTATATACTTTTGATAAATATGCATATCATGAATCTCTAAAGAAATCAATCTGTTTGATAATATGTAATATAACCCGCGTAACTTTAGCCAGCCCTTGAGACGTTTTACTTGACATGTTCTCTTCAAGGTTATCACCAAAACGCACACAGAATATTCTTTGTATAGCCGCGTGTAATTACATTAGCAAACTGCCACAACTTTGCGCTGAAAATTCAGTTATTTTTATCACATTTTGTTTAACTTTACAGC
Organism: Cyclophora albipunctata; assembly: GCA_963082685.1. Classification (NCBI taxonomy): domain Eukaryota; kingdom Metazoa; phylum Arthropoda; class Insecta; order Lepidoptera; family Geometridae; genus Cyclophora; species Cyclophora albipunctata. Next base: position 6,914,842 of record OY720129.1, on the reverse strand, counting down.
ATGTATCAAGTCAATTATAATAACAAGTTAATTTTAATTTTATATATGGTCCAAAATATCGATAATAGAGACTGAATAAACTACGAAAACACTTTAATTACTAGACGTGATCTTATCGATTTCATAATTGGAACTTCGTGCCCACAAATTGATTACTCAACACGGTATATTCCTATTTTAAAACCATCAATTAACGGTTTTTTAATTCCGATTTCAACCGGTCTTTGGTGTGGTCAGGCCGAATCGCTTTGAGCGGCATCGTTTAATTACTATTAATAGAATCGTGAAACCAACAGCTTCTAATAGTAAACAACTAACAAGAACAGTAATAAGATAACGAAGGCCACAGCTGCAACTAATTCAACGAAACATACGTCGTGTTGCATGTCCTAAAGTTTCAAATTCCTACAACTTCGTTAAACTAAAACTAAAAGTGTTCGTTGGAAGTTGAACCTTATGCCAATGATATAAGTGATGTGTTAAAGCTTTAACGTGATTAAAGTACTCGTTGCTGTTGAAATAGAACTTGTGATGTCCTCTCATAGTGCTGTTTACTTTAAGTTTGTTTGTTTATTCGTTTTCGTATGAGGTGGTGTCTCTATTAAAAAATGTTATTCCTTCATTTAAAAATGCTTTTTCTAACATTTAACAGGCGAATAATAGGTAGTTGTTTAGTGTGATTTCTTCATCGTTCTTAATTATGCGCTTTGATAAGCTATTGTTTACGGTTTGAGCAACAGTTCTATTAGAAAGAAATATTATTCTGTATGATTGAAGCTAGTCAGTGTAACGCAAGTCTTTATTTATGATATCAATTTACAAGTGTATAGACACCGTCTAGTACAAACATCCGACATCCTCACAAATAACTGTCTCGAATATAATTTGGAGAATAAACGAACATATAGTATAACATCCAATATGAACTGTGATAGGTACACCAGTACTCAAGTCCTAACGAACCTTTGAATATTCTCAAATCATTTGATACTAAATGATTATGCAAAGTTATATCCTTCTAATACTTTGATTGATTATTGTAATATATTGTTTCAAATATACTTAAAATATACCTACGAGTATATTAAGTTGACAATATTGACTGCATAAAAGGAAAAAAAAAGCTTTGAAATAAAACAATGGAACTATGTAACCTCGTAAAAAGGATCGTAATAAAATTCGAAACATTTGTAGAATCCATCATTTCCTTCCGGATAGGCGGGCCCTGCTGCGGTTCCGGGCCCTGCAGGACCCCGCCCGGGGCCCCACGGGTCACCTATGAATTTTCTAATCTTTATATTTATTCAGTATCTTATCTCCTTTTGGCACGGAGACAATTTTATGTTGAATCGTAAACGGGTTTTTTATGATACAGTAATAATATTCCGCCTCTACCTAGTAGGTGTAGCGCCTATACTCGTAAAGCTAATGCTATCCACTACCGCGCTCATTTATCACACCATTTTAATATTTCAAGTGGTCGTTTCTTTTGAATTAATTTTAGATATAAAGGCGATATAATTTTGTATAATAAAGATAAAAATAAAATTAACAGAGATAAAATTATTTGTATCTTTTTCCCGTGTTATGAAATATTATTGGACTTGGACTGTAAGGGCGTATTGCCCAAGCATTCATAGTTTTATTTAACGCCTAAATATGTGTTAACAGACAAATGACGTTCGTTTTTAATAGTTTTCTATTTCGTGCAACATAAAATACAATTTTGAATGTTCGTTCAAAATTGTATTTTATGTTTTTTTTAACATATTTTAGATACTAAATCGATTTAAGAGTTCTATAATGCAAGCTCTTAATAATAGAATATTTTTTATAGAATTTGCTTAAGCTTTAAAAGTGTAGCACAAAACAACAATGAGAAAAGCTCTTAAAGAGTAATGGCGCCTTTCCATCGTGATATACCCCATAGCTACCACCAATCATATAAAACGTTGCATAGCACATCCCTGATGGAAAGGGGACTCTAACGGTTCAATTTCAAAAATTCATGCGCAATAAAAATATTAACGGAAAATTCATTTGCAATAACGATGAAATTAATTCCCATATTGTGTGGACACGGGTTTAATATAAACATGAATATTCGGCAGATATGAAAAGCATCATACAATTGCGTCGGGGTGTTTGTTTCGCAGCTATTGTCTGTAATGCGAAGTACATAACTGAAACGAGGTAGTGTATCATACTTCATAAACTGACACGATTTGTACAAATTATATTAAATGAATACGTACCCGACGTTTCGAGTGGATTACACCACTCGTGGTCACGGGATGACTGAGGTAGTGTATAGTTCACAAACTAATCTTAATTATGTTACTGATTGTAGGTGACCTCCACTTAAACATACATTATAATTATATTTTATTTACACACAATAATATATTAAAAACCACTTACATACATCACACATTCATATCCCAGTAACATAACATTCATAACACAAATAAATAATTTCTAACCAAATGTAAACAAACAATAATTCGGCAAGCAAACCCGCGCGATATGCGTTGTTCCGAATTTGTGCAAATCTTGCATTTAAGTTAATTGTGGAATGTGAAGCCACGCGGAGGCGCATCGCGCGCGCGCAGTCGATCACAGCGTATGCTACGAGAGACACATACAACTCGTTCTCACGCGCACTCGCGTTTTGCCCACGCGTGAACTGTTCACTTACTACTTTGATTAATTACATGATATGTATTATGTGCTACATTGATCCTGTCTTGCTATCCTTCTAAAAACTAAAATAGTGTGTGTTGTGTGTGGCTAATAAACTTTGGCAATTCATCTTTGTGGTTTAATTCAACCAATATTACCACGCACACCCCCTAAAACTGGTGACCCCGGAACAAACTGAGGAACACGGAAGACAAGGAGCAATTCGCAGCCTGGATGTCGGCGTCGAGTGGTTCAGATACCACCGGTAACGTGGACACGCGTCCACGACGCCACTCCAAAATCAAGATGGCGTCTCCCGTCGTGCCCGCTTTAACAGTTGCAAGTAATCCAGTGAGCATAAGAATACCACCTTTTTGGCCTGAAAAACCAGCAATTTGGTTCGCACAAGTAGAAGGACAGTTTGCAATCATGCGCGTGACAGACGAAGCAGCCAAATTCTACCACATTTTGGTTTCGCTCGACCGTCAGTATGCTGCTGAAATAGAGGACATCCTCACTGGTCCTCCCAATTACCAACGCCTCAAAGAGGAGTTAATCAAAAGGTTGTCTGCGTCGAGAGAAAATAAAGTCAAACAACTTTTGACCTACGAGCAGCTAGGTGATCGCAAGCCGTCACAATTCCTTCGGCATCTTCAACATCTCGCCGGTCCAGATATCCCTCAAGAATTTCTCCAAACAATCTGGACGAGCCGACTACCCGTTTCACTTCAGCCTATCGTTGCGTCACAGCCTACCCTGGGTCTTGACGCACTCGCTGAACTCGCTGACCGCGTCCATGACATCGCAGTGCCATCTCATCAAGTTGCTGCAACCTCAACGGTACCGTCATCATCAATAGCTGTTGAGGAGCTCACACGCCAGGTAGCTCAGCTGACGCGCCAGGTGAGCGCTTTAACTATCCAATCGCGACATCGACCTCGACCCACCGAGCGCCGCAGAGATGCGCAACGCAGCCGATCGACGTCACGACGTTCAGCGTCGAACTACCGCAAGTACCCAGTTTGTTGGTACCACTCACGGCATGGTTCCAAAGCTCGTCGGTGTATCCAGCCGTGCGACTACAACCAGGGAAACGAGAGAGGCAGTCAGTGATGGCGACTGATGATTGCCACAACCCCAGCTCAGGTCGCCTCTTCATCACGGATCGTGGTTCACAGATACAGTTTCTAATAGACACTGGAAGTGACATTTGTGTGTACCCGGTTTCAGCCCTTAAAAGGCAACTTTGTAAATCAACATATCAGCTCAGTGCTGCCAATGGTTCGACTATCGACACTTACGGCTACATGCAATTAAATTTGAATTTGGGTCTGCGGCGTGATTTTCCGTGGCGTTTTGTTGTTGCTGACGTCACAAAAGCAATCATAGGCGTAGATTTCCTTTCTCACTATCGTTTGGTTGTTGATGTTGGCCAACAGAAGCTTATCGATAGTCTAACCAATGTTAGCACTGTAGCTTGTTTAGATTTAAGCGACAATGCTGTTTTAAGTGTTAAGGTAGCTAGTTTTAATGGTGATACTGTGTATCATAAAATTTTGTCTAATTTCCCGGAAATTACACGTCCTTTTGGAACTCCTCAAATCGCAAAACACAATACACAACACCACATTCGCACCACACCAGGTCCACCTGTATCATGTTCTCCTCGCCGTCTCGCGCCTGATAAATTGAAGGTAGCTCGTCAAGAATTTGACGCTATGATTGCTAGCGGTATCGCACGTCCTTCTGACAGCCCTTGGGCATCACCTCTTCATCTCGTGACTAAAAAAGATAATGGGTGGCGTCCATGCGGCGATTACCGCCAATTAAACGCTCGTACTATACCAGATCAGTATCCGATTCGTCATATACAGGATTTTTCGCAAAACCTGTCGGGTTGTACTGTATACTCGAGTATCGATTTAGTGAAAGCATATAATCAGATTAGTGTTAATAGGGCAGATATTCCGAAAACTGCAATAACAACACCCTTCGGATTGTTTGAATTTTTAGTCATGACATTTGGACTTCGTAACGCAAGTAAAACCTTTCAGAGATTTGTTGATGAGCTTACTCGTGGCTTAGACTTTTGCTGGCCTTACCAGGACGATTTTCTTGTGTTCAGCCGCACGCCAAGTGAGCACGAAGAACACTTGCGTCAACTTTTTACGCGAATGAGAGAATTCGGTATATTAATCAATCCGGCCAAGTGTGTCTTCGGTGTGTCTAATATTCAATTTCTCGGCTACGAAATCTCTGAAAGCGGCACCAAACCTCTGGACAGCAAGGTAAAGGCAATGTCTGATTTCCCTCTACCAAAAACCGTCCGAGAACTCAGACGATTTTTGGGCATGGTAAATTTTTACAGGCGATTTTTACCCAACGCCGCTCAGATTCAAGCACCCCTGAATGCCTTACTGTCCGGATCGGTTAAGGCATCCGATCCGATTGTTATGACTAAAGAATCATCGCAAGCGTTCGAAAACTGCAAGAAGAGTCTGTGCAATGCAGCACTTTTAGCTCATCCTGATTCGCAAGCTAAATTAGGATTGGCCACTGACGCCTCAGACACGGCGATAGGTGGTGTCCTGCAACAGCTCAAGGATGGAGACTGGCAGCCATTAGCATTTTTCTCTCGCAAGTTAAGCCCGTCACAAACGAAATACTCTCCGTATGACCGTGAGCTCCTTGCCATTTACGAGAGTATAAAATACTTCCGCCATATGCTGGAAGCTACTCACTTCACTATCTATACTGACCACAAACCTCTTTGTTACGCATTCAGTGAACGTAAAAGTAACTGCTCACCACGTCAGTATAGACACCTTAATTTCATCTCGCAGTTCACCACCGATATCGTTTTTATTGCTGGTAAGGACAACGTGGTTGCCGACACACTATCACGCGTCGATGAACTGCAGGTACCAGTTGACCTTGAAGTGATGGCTGAGCTCCAAGGTTCAGATCCAGACCTTGCGGAACACCTCAAAGGTGACACTTCACTTCGCCTTACACAGACGAATATACCTGGGAGTCGTACCGTTCTGTACTGCGACGTCAGTACACCGACACCCAGACCTTTCGTCCCTAAACAACTTCGAATGCAAGTTTACAACAGTCTCCACTCCCTCAGCCACCCCGGTGCAAATGCTACCGCCAAACTCGTTGCACAACGTTTTGTTTGGCCACTGATGCGAAGGGACTGCCGAGAATGGGCTAAGTCATGTTTGGCATGCCAGCGCTCGAAGGTAACGAGACACGTTGCCTCACCTTTAGGTACGCACGATTTACCTTCAGCACGGTTCAAACATGTACATCTAGACCTAATCGGCCCACTACCATCATCCAATAATTATCGGTACTGCCTCACAGCCGTCGATCGCTTTACGCGATGGCCGGAAGCTGTGCCTATTACCGATATTTCCGCGGAAACAGTGGCCAAAACGTTTATTTCCTGTTGGGTGGCACGATATGGTTGTCCTACCGAGATCGTAACCGATCGAGGCGGACAATTCCAATCGGCACTGTTTCAACAGCTTTCTCAGTCCATCGGTTACGATCACCGTAGGACAACGAGTTATCATCCGCAATGCAACGGATTGGTGGAGCGTTTTCACAGGCAACTAAAAGCTGCAATTACCTGTCATGCAGACACCAAGTGGACCGAATCACTTCCACTTGTGTTGCTAGGCATTAGGAGTGCCTTTAAGGAAGACCTCCAGACTTCATCAGCTGAGTTGGTGTACGGTGAACCACTTCGTCTCCCTGGCGAATTCTTCGGTCACGATATTGCGTACTACACCACCGACATCACCGATTTCGCGGCTCGGTTGAAGTCCTTTGCGGAAAATATTCGTCCGGTTCCCTCCCAACACCACTCAAATCGCAGAGCTTTCGTATTCCAAGATCTAGCTACATGCAGTCACGTATTCCTTAGGGAAGAAGTGATGCGTGGCTCATTCCAGCCTGCTTACACTGGTCCATACGAAGTGCTCAAAAGAAGGAGTAAAACATTTATTATTCGCGTTAGGAACAAAGATCTCACAGTAACTATAGACCGCCTTAAGCCAGCCTATATACTAGACGTTCGTGTACCCGTTCCTCGATCCTACACTGCAACTCCAGAACGTGTCCCTGTTCATCCACCGCAGGAAAAGACTGCGCTAACAACTACGCGTTCAGGTCGTACAGCACGGTTCCCTGACTTTTATCGCCCTTAGTCGGTCTCTGGAGGGGGATGATGTAGGTGACCTCCACTTAAACATACATTATAATTATATTTTATTTACACACAATAATATATTAAAAACCACTTACATACATCACACATTCATATCCCAGTAACATAACATTCATAACACAAATAAATAATTTCTAACCAAATGTAAACAAACAATAATTCGGCAAGCAAACCCGCGCGATATGCGTTGTTCCGAATTTGTGCAAATCTTGCATTTAAGTTAATTGTGGAATGTGAAGCCACGCGGAGGCGCATCGCGCGCGCGCAGTCGATCACAGCGTATGCTACGAGAGACACATACAACTCGTTCTCACGCGCACTCGCGTTTTGCCCACGCGTGAACTGTTCACTTACTACTTTGATTAATTACATGATATGTATTATGTGCTACATTGATCCTGTCTTGCTATCCTTCTAAAAACTAAAATAGTGTGTGTTGTGTGTGGCTAATAAACTTTGGCAATTCATCTTTGTGGTTTAATTCAACCAATATTACCACGCACACCCCCTAAACTGATTTTATTTATAAATTATCAACTCCGTTTTTTGTTAAATTGATGTTATAGATAGGAAGTAGATTATAATTACAATGTATATTTTAAACTGAAAGGTTTGCGAACTCATTTGTACCAAATATCAATATAGTAAATCAGAATAGTGTAACTTTTTGTATTATGTTTGTTTCAAACCGCTTGTTTAAGGAAATGCCTGTCAAATTCGATTCCTTATTCTTGTATAGGATAGTCACATTCTACAATAAGATTTATACATTTTATAGGGGAAATAGAACATCGTTTGTGAAACCGCGGGCCGTCGCTAGTTAAATATACATGTATCTCTGCTCAAAATCAACCCGACCCCTACCCTCACATCTTCGCCCCAGATATCGATAAGTCCGCATAAATCAATTACATAATACACCATCGAGCCTCACCCTGGAGGCCAAGTTCAAAAGTATGAATCAACTTATTTCATTTCAAGTGTTCAAAGTCACTCCAGTGAATACATTTGAATTTTATTACTCCGGGAAGTAGTTGAACATTTAATGAAAGACACATCTGTATACGTTGTGTAGTCCATTTGAATACAGCTGACTAGACCGTTTCATTCTTCTTCTTCTTCATCGAGTGGATGGTCAACCTGACCAACCTGGTGTCAGAGTTATTGAGCCGCCAAAGGCCAAGCGTTTCATTGAAAGAATTAAGTTAGTCTTATAGTATAGTGTACACATTCATATGGTAAAGTAAGGAAACCAATTATTACGTAAATTCTTCAAAAAAAGAACAAAGAGTTCCTCCTCATAGAAAAGAATTAGCGCAATGAAGACAAAATAATAATTTATGTATACAAAGACATAAGTAATACCTACTTGTGTTATATCTACTCGTATAGGTAATATAATAATGTCTAATACAAATCGAGAGTAATAAAATTTTCCCTCCTAACGTGTCGAACTAAAACTAATCGAAGCGTAAACCGCAGCCCTGTAACCAGAGGTCATGGGACCTGGGCCAGCCGTCCAAAACGTTCCTCGAGAGGACTCTTATTAACTGATCCGAGTTTAACGACCTCATAAAGTAGCCGAATGGGAAGCTTGGCCCTGGAAGTAAACTGAGAGCCGTAAACTACACTGATACAAAGTAGCTGCCACTTCCTTGTAAACTGTGCTCCCTAACGATAATTCGATTACTTCAAAGACTTCATTATGCCTAATCTGTACGGCCTCATGTAAACTCAATAAATGCCAAACGCTGAAGAGCGCTAAGACAATCAGCAATTTTATTTTCTAAAATAAAAGAAGAAACACAAACTCACTATTCGGTGATAAAATAAAATCGTATTAGGCGAAGGACTTGGAGTGATTCCCTCCGAATACCTCCTATACACCCTCCGCATAACAATGAAAATATCCATGCGAGAGCGAGACAAAGAGATGCTTAAACAAATTCATCCGATAAAGGATGGAGCCCGATTTTTAGAGGACAATGCGACCGACCGAGTGACTGCCATCAGTTCACGTTGTGTTGTAATTAATTCGGAGAGGCCATAACTAGAAGCATGCCAACAACAAGTATTTACATAATACGTACATTCCCAGGCTAATGCTAGTTTCAGGGCGCCTATTTTGCTCAACAGTCTGATATCCTTCAGGCACATACTTTAGCTTAACGTCAAATATTTAACAACTTTATCACGTCATGGCAGTTAAACATAAACAGTTCAATTCATATAAAGTAATTGAAATGTACCAAAAGTAATTGAAAAGGCCATAAGGTAAAAATAACATTTCGAACTCTTCAAATCAGTTCTCATTCCGAAGTGGGAGGAAAACGAGAGAAATATTTTCGAACACGATTGCGTAGGCATAAAAGCTAACATAATTAAATCGGGCAGACTCGCCCTCAGGGACGGCAACATCTTTTCTCCCTGAGCGACATTACCTATTCATCACACGGAACGCTGAAAAGCGACCACTTTGTTACTTATACATCTTTTGGTTCGGGAGATCTGCCGTCATTTTTCCCGGAGTCCATTAGTGGGCATCGGCCGACTGTGACGGATGCGTGGTGGAAGCAAACATAAACAAACTAATGGTGTCCATCGAGTGACAAAGAACATCGCATCACGATACGAAGCCCCGGATCAATACGACCCGATCTCTTGTGGATTTACTTGATTCGCCCGTTTTCTAGTCACTATTGTTGAGACCCTTTCACTACACTATCATACAAATGTGGCGTTATTGAAATATATTGGTTTGGTTTACTGAGATAGCCGAACCAGTGCACTGTAGATTTAGGATATTGTATAAGAACATCTCTACCAACACAGAAACTATGTTATTAGAGAAACGTGTTTGATATGTTGCAACGTATCAGATGATCCTCTTAAACCAATATCCATTGTGCAGACAACTAGTATAACAAGGTTTCGGTGCCAGCTTACAGCAGTAAGTGCTCGGACTCGAATACTATTATTCGTGCATTCGACCGCATTGTCTTGACGCTTGGCCGTCAGCTCGGCTATCCGAAGCAATTTCAGTGTCCATTGAACTAGTCACAAATTAATCTCGGCAAATCCCTTAAGAAACAGATATGGAAATTAGAACGTCTATTTCTAATCTATCCGTTCGTATGAAAGTGATTGTCTGGTTATGACTTACTGAACCGAAGAAAATAAACTTATCTTCCGTGATAAACGCTAAGGATTTTAATAAATACCTAATCTACAAAACTATTTATACATTATGACTAATGCCTAGAATTTTCCAATTTGGAAATGAATATAGCCCATTAAATTAACCATGCAGAGCAAAAATCGATTAATTCAATCTCTTTAGCAAACCGTGAACTCTGCAGGTTTTTTCTTTGCTCGTTAAAAAAAGAACAATGATGGGGTTTTTTTGCGTACATTCAATGTTTACTTTCGCTTCCGATCAAATTAATATCTGATAAATTGGTAAAGGCGAATTAGGGGCGAATTAATTAAATTACAATATTATGCATTTTTTCCAATTTGAATTTCTACTAACTGATTAAAAATGTTAAATTGAAGACACTCAAAACTATAATTAACAGAAAGACATTCATATTCTGTCATTTTGTTATTTAAGGAGGTTCATTAAAAGGCCTTAAAACAAAATCCCCTCGCCATAAGCATTTATTTAATTACTTAAAAATGTGGAGATACTCAAATACCACTCAAATTATGCCGCCCCCAATTCCATACAATTTTCAAAAAAAGGTTGTCAAATATGTATGAACTTTTTAATTTGAGTGGTGTTATTGTGTGTTATTGAGTATTCTACCCCCGAATACTAAATAATTCGTTTTACTCGACTCCAGCTAAAACAAAAGATTATGCTTCTAATCAATATGTATGATACTTTTATAGTGAATTGTTTATTAATACCGTTTTTAGATTCATTCTTAAAATACGAACATTTTCTTCCTTCTTAACAAAATGGGTGCCACCCGACAAAACCTGAAAGAATAACGAATGTGCGATCATAACTCTCACACTGCAATGCCGCAATCTAAGGAGCCGACAACACCGTGGCTAGAAAAGGCTTGTGAAATTAAGAGAAGGTTTGTATATACATATTTAAGGTGCTTCTTGTTCCAGATTGCACGCGATCGTCGTCATCTAGCAGCGTGATAACGGGTATCACGACCGTGTCGGTGGCGGTGACGGGCATCGAGACGAGGCCCTCCATCGCCAAGAAGGTGCGCCCCAAGCAGGCCTCGCCTAACCGACAGGGCCCGCAACAGTGTCAAGTAAGCCTTTTGATCTTAACTATTACTGTACCTACGTCCGGGGTATTGCGTAGAGCCGTGACAAGTCTTTCATGGTACTTCAGATTCTGTATTGCGGTCACTTCCCTACCGCTGGTAAAGCCCGGTTAAACATAGAGAATAATAATAATGATGCTACCCAAACTAAATCTTGTGAAATAGGTTTGCAATAACATAACAATGTACGAGTAGCAGCGGTTTTCGTAGCACATTCTCAACGTTTTATTCGTAGCTGCTACGACGTAGCTCGTAGCAGACTCGATGTTCAATACGTCGTCATACCTCTAACCAGATGGACACCGGGTGCTATAGCTACAATATAGCCTATCTGATAAAGACAATTTTAGTTATATCTAGGATATCCTAAAAGTTGCTATATTTTTCTTCCAACCCTTTTTAATCTTATGTGCTTGTCATATTAAAATATTCCTCTTTACAGAAAACGTTTAAATTACAACACCACACACTCAATAACGAACATAGCTTCTAACTAAAGATTGATGATCGCAAACAATGTTCCAAGGACAAGGGTACTGATACTCGTAAACTTAAGTCGGTACGTCATATACTTATAGGGAGTTCCGGTTAGTTTCCCCTTCATAAGGGCCGATCGACCGTGACTATTGCCACTATTTGTCTTTCGACTATACTGTGTATACGTGGGTCGATGCTGCACGATCTTGCTTACAAGTAACGTATGTCAAAATTATCTGTATAGAATAATGTAGGATTGAGTAATCCGCTAACCAGAAATCACTATTTATACTGTAGGAGTAAAACAGATCATTAAGTATTTTCCTAAATATGTGACAGGATTACATAGAATAGATTTATAGAAAAATACAACTCCAAATAAGAATATCGAAGTTATGTCAATACGTCAACTAAAGCCTGTAACTCTAGTTAACGTTTTAATGATTCCCGAGAAGTTTATTATTGAAACGAGATCGTTTTCACGTAGATGGGCAGCATCTCTGTAAATATTTACCAGCGGGTTCTGTAAACACTCCTAATTGGCACTTTCGACGCCATACTGCCGAATCTAATCAGAAAACTAACCTCTTATAGATTCGGTGTGAACTAATTTAATTTTATTGACGTCTTTATCAAATTATACCATTCCAATTTACAATCAAATTGTGTGTTCGTTACACCTAAATAAAATATAAAAGCTAAAATTATAATTCGTAAAATTCCTGTAACATAAATGGAAAAGGCAAATTCGTAATTCAACAAATAGCTCTAAATTAGTACCTTCCGAACTGTTAATAATCCCGTGAATTTCCACCGTCAACGGTACCTTCGGGAATCGTAAAAATGTAACAAAAAACACAAAAAGATGCTCCGTAAAGGGTATAGTAACACAAACACGAGCACTGAGTGTTTCATTGCCGTTATCTCTTTTCTATTGAGTCACGAAACCGCACGTTTCGGAATGGAAAAATAAAATTACAATCGAACAAGTGTTTCGGCGATATGATGTACGGCGCAGATTATCAAATAGTTCTGATATCTATATTTCTATACTTATATCTCTTCTTCTATAATAAAGATGAAGAGTGTGTTTGTTTAAACGCGCTTATTTCAGAAACTACCACTCGGATACGAGTTTTTTTTACCTAGGCTATCTTTTATCCTGAAATTCCTTCGGGAACGGGCACAACGCGAGTAAAACCGCGGGGCTTTGCTAGTTTTTCATATTTGTTACCAGAAAACGTTCGGTGAAAATGAAGTCCTATATCAACAAACTGCATAGTACAATACATACACATAACACATAAATATTATGTTAATACCAAAGTTATTCAAACAATATATATTTTTAACTAATAGGTACTTTTTATCAATTGATAATATGCAATATGTTTTCAACACAAATAAGCATATTATATAAGAATACTCTTAGATAAACAGTAAATCAATAAACAAATATATCGTGATGTATAGAGAGGTGGATCCAAAAGTGTGTTTGTAGGTCATTCGAATATCAACAAAGGAGGGATAAGGGAGCCCGCAGGGGGCGCCTCCCTTGTTTCAACCCTACACTCGACGCCTCTTACTTTGCACTTCGCAGACATTTCGCAGAACAAATGAAACGTAACTATCACAGTTATTTGTATTCATAGTCGGTCTGTGAAAGGCAATCGAAACTTTAAAGTGGATTCAATTATTTAGTTTTTCAGTAACGTTTTTGAATAGTTTTGTAATATTATAACAGGTTTGAATAAAAATGTATATAGCAATTCGTTTAATCGAAAACTTAAGGTAACTAACTCACAGAAACGGTTTGTCTAAGTGGAATTCTTTCTTACGACCTTTTTTTACCTTTAAAGTAAAATCAATAGCTAAGTAAAAGTTTGAAAAGCGCTTACTTACTTTCAGGGCTTTGGCGACGAAGTGAATCGTACAAAATGGAAACTTGTTATTGAGGGACTGATTCGGATGAGATTTGGTCTGATATCGCTAATTGGGCGGGCGAGCTAATAGCCTCAATGGCCGTTGCCAATTAAACCATATTGATGTCGTTCAATGTGGATCTTCGGTTCGACCCTCGTCTCGTTTTAACCCCGTCCCAACCTCCTGCTAATAATTAATCAAGCAATTACGAAAATTCTCAAAGCAGTTGATATTTATAATGTAATTTCGTTTGCACATTATCATATTACATAGGCTGGCTCGCTACCATTGCTCATGCTGGGTTCCCATCATTCGAGAACAACTCCGACGTCACGGATCGATGAATTGTATATAATTATATCTAAATTACCTCGAGCACGTCGCGTTTAGCTATCGAATGGATTCCGACTATAATAACTACAAAGCTAGTTAGATCGCACTTAGGAGGCTTTATATTAAGCTCTAAAATTACTTTCCAATTAGTTCACAAAATAGCGGCCGTGGCAACTGAAACAGACATAATAATAATTACATTTACAAAAGGTATCGTTTCGAATGAAACAATTTCCGAATCCCATCAACAGAGTGGCTCGAATTCCAATGACTTGGACAATACCCGCGCGTCCATTGAAACAGAATCACAACAAAATTAATTAGCGGTCGTCCCCCGGGACCCGCCCGTTATTACAACAGTTCAATTTATAAAAAGACTAGGAATGTTCCTCTCGAACAAATTATGACGGATTCTTATTTCATTTACAATCCGTGACTCGGCGGCTGTAAGCCGGCACGCGTCGAGAATTCTTAATACTATTTAACTTCTTAGAGTATTGTTTACGGTATACTGAAAGCCTCGCGTCTTCGATGCGGCGACTGCGACCTCTGCCGGCGGAATTATTTCAAAAGAGCCCCATTTATGTCCCGGGGTGTAACTTTTGCGACGTTTTACATAAATTAAATCTCCATGTGCAATAAAATTTACCAACAAACTTGAGAGTAATAAATAAACTTATATCAATTTGAAACAAACGAACAATGTTTTGCAACTCGTTCACTTAAACATGGCGCAGGTATTTGAGCGTGTTTTTCAAATGGAAATTAATAAAGATATAATGTTTGAAGAGTTATTAAGCTATGATGTAGCTTTATAACAGGCTTGTGCTAACATCGAATGAATACCTAGAAGTATCTCTTTATCAAAATGTCAATATTTGCTCACAAAGAGTAAACATAATAACGTTGTTCAATTTATTCGTATGTTTTCTAAGACTTTGTTTTTGTTAGGTTTTTTTGTAATAATGCCGTGAGTTATATTAATAGGTCGCTTGTCTGAGTTAGGTGTACCTCAGGGTATTAGTTGGGTGACCCGAAGCCGTAGTTAGAGTTAAGTTAAGCCAGCCTCGGCCGCGGTCTTGGGAGCCTGCCAGCAAGCGATAAGCCAACACACAACCTTACACACATATTTCTAATTTAATCACGTCTTACAAATGTGACTTCGTAGGACTTAGGAATATTCCGAAAACTTAGCTAGAAACAACTCTATGAACGTCGCAGGTACTAAGTACATTCACTGGCCAAATGTTTATTTCGTACAATTGATAACATTTAATCTGAAAAGAAATCTACGCTAAAAATAAATATAAAAAACAAGTCGTCTCTTAAAATCTGAATAACGTTCAAGGTTGAAACGGTTAGAAAAACAGCTCCATTCAGAAATGTTATCAAAATCTTGATCTTAAGATAAACACTGCCTTTTGGGAGGCGATCCTTTTAAGCGTGCCGAGCTGGTAATGTTAGTCATAAATCCAATATTACTGGAGATTGAAGACTGTAAATCCGTTTGGATCCGCGGTAGTCTCGCAGGTCCTAGTTGGATGCTTGCCAAACCACTCCAGGTAGCCCAATGTGGTCGCCCGCGGTCATGTTCCGAGCTGCAACCTGAATTTACTGCACAATTTTGTTCAGCCGTTCAAAAATGGATCGCAATTACATACTGCTATTTAAGCTCTATCCTAACCACTGGTGACACTTGATACTGTTCTTTATTTGATTTAATTCGATATAGTGGTCGTTGTTCAAATAATTTGTGTTTAATTTTGTAAAAGATAACATTAATTATTTTATTAAGAATGTTGTTTACCTGATTCATTGTAAGATACTTTTAAGGCGTTGAAAGTTCTTAGCCAGCTCGTACGAGCAGAGAGTAAGTAAATAAGTTTGGTTTCACATAATGCGAATTACTTCATCACTCGCATTCTATTCAAATCCCCTACTCACAGCTTGTAAACTCGCTCAATATAAACGACGCCTTAATATAATATGAGTACGAAACCGTAGCCGATCAAAGGATAGCAACTACGAGTATTTCCGCCAATCAAGCCGGGTGTGGTCCGGAGTTCACAAACTTTCCTCAAAGGTGAGTTGATCCACCGCTGACAAACTTTACCACTAAAATTTACTTTCCCTAAGAATGTAAACAAAACAAAAACACCACGGACACCAATAGCATTAATAAAAATTATTTATTTCCGATAACAATTATCTATTGGACACTATGTCAGCCTCCATTCATTGTCTTAAATGAGTAACAATTACAATAACGAAGTTTAAATTGCAACAACGTCAAGGACCACTGAAACTATTAACCCATAAATGGAAGCGTTAGAAGCCAATCATATATCCCATCTAGCTCTAAAATACGTAATAGGCAGCAACAATAGTTTGTTTCGCGCAGGATTCAGAGTAAACTCTGGTTTGTAACAATATCCTCTGCCAAATAACATGGTTTCATCGCTCGTAATACAGTGAGTCGGCTACTGGCTAGCAATTTCAACCCACTATTGTTTACCGTTTAAAAAGAAAACACGGTATTAAAAATAATCCGGATAAAATCCACAGGGTACCTTGTGGATTTTACCTTCGTCTCGGAGACCTATGTTCAGAGCCCACGGACAGTTGATTTATAACGCATCGATTTCCACGTGAACAAACTTATAACATTATACAAACACTGTCCCGAAACAAGATGGATGAACCGCGACGGGCGAAAAACGAATATAAACCTTCGTCACGTCAAACGGCCGTATACAATTTAACTGTGATGAAATCACCGGTTAAGTTGTCGCTAGCTTGTTTAGAAGCGCACCGTGTGATTGATGACATATAAAATAAATCTCGGAGACGTCTGAAGGACACGCCGCGGCCAACTTTTCATAATGGATCGGCATTTTATTGGTAAGCCTCGCGATTTATCCCAGACCGTGTTTATCCTCGATTGGGGAGTGCACGTGGGAAGAGCTTACTTCAGACCTTCCCTAGACGTAATCCCTTTCCCTGAGGGAGCCGCTTGTTTACCTATAAAAAGTAAACTCGCACTACGCAAGGTGTCGGATTTACTTGACAAATTCCCATTATATTCCTACGTACGTCTGTAACGCCGAAAAAAGGTCAATTTTATTACGAAAAAGAATGTGCGACGGTTTGTTAAACGAAAAAATGGTCGTTTCATAACATAAATATGTCTTCGTTCGTAGCTTTAATAAAAATGAAATTTTCCTTAGGAAAAGAGAGTTTCGTCTAGAAAGGTATTTTGCTCGAATAACTTAGTTAAATTGACACAATGGTTGGAATTTTTGTCTGGGAAGCTTTAAGTGTGCCAACCGAGTCGAATAGTCTTTGTTTGCGACATTTCTTTTTAAACTAGAGTTAAGTAGGTACCCCCGCCTCGTGCGACATTACATTTTTACGAAACTTCATTAGATATTTATAAATTCAACCAAGTATCCAAGTTATATTGAATTTTCAAAGTCATGCTTTGATGAACGTCTCACTTTGATGCTTACGTAAAAATACACGACTTCATTCATTCGCACTTTTAAACACTGTGTCCCACAATAATTTGACTGTCTTGTCCGAACGCGAAAACAAAATTGCCTTTTATCAGTTAAGTAGTCAGTACAAATAATGTAGTCTAACTCAAAAAGTCTGTTAGACGTCAGGTCTTGCTTCTTCTTACGTTTTCATAGACCAGACGATTATCAGTCTGTCCTCCTTACTGTACTGATATCTTCAGTGAGATGAGAGGCCTTCGCCCAGCGCAGCAGTAGGACAGTACAGGGTTATAATTTTTTACTTTTACTGTATGTGACTCTTAAAATGATACATAATAACGATTCCATGACAAAACAAAAGTAGAAATCTTAAAGGAACGTCTATAATTTCGTAAGTAGCGTTGTGGAAATCTAATTTGGACTTATGTGGGTTCCAAAGTTGGCAAGTCTATAGGATGTGTCTAATTGAGCTAATCGGATTGGGCCTGCCTCGGCGCGGGCCGTGAACTTTTTTAATTTTGAACCTCCTTTATTTCGACTTCAATTGATATCGATTATGTCTTATATAATAAGAGGGTTATATTAAATGTTTGAAGGTTATGTTGACGATGATCATGAAGATGTATAGTTAGGTGGGACACGAGTGAAAAAAAAACCTAAAAAAAATCGCTTCCATATTTTAGCCTAATATTTTCTAGTAAGAACAAGCATAAAGACGCCTAATTATTAAAGAAAATTAATGAGGAAAAATAATTATGACACAAAAAGGTTCGTCTTCCAATCAAGAAGATATAAAATTAAAAAAAATTATAACAAAATTTGGTAATGAGGCATCATATTTTGAATCGTTTACTTAAGTACTTGTCCTTGTATAACAAAGTTAATAATAAATACCTTCACCTTAATTACATAGACTTCTCGTAGTTATTCATGTAGTCTTTATACTTTTCGGAACATCATACAAGTTATATTTATTCCCGGGAGACACTATAATTGAGTTCTGAGTAATTCATTCATAATGTATATTAAGAATATGTTTGACTTCGTAATATTCAGTTGAAGTTACGGTATAATTATAACGCATTTTTACTTTTCATCGACGTTCTTCTTCATCATCGAGTGTTACTTAAATGACTATTATTTTTAGTACAGTATAATAAATGCATTTACGTAACCCCCGCCGTTCGGGGAAAGTATCGTGGGATTATATTACGATTATCATTTCGGGCCGGGAAATACCCACTGTGTTCCGTCTACAGCGTCTACGTTACGACATTCCTCCGCTTCTCCGGTCAAGTCCGGTCGCACCGACAGCGTTGGCAAGCACGCCTCAGAGACAGGACTGAAGCAGCTAAGCTCTCTAAGGCGATTGCTTAGATGCCTACATGATCGCTTTTAAGTTAAAAAAAACATCCTGGAAAAACATTATGATAATGATTTGTGTTTCTTTTGTCTTTTTTCGGTAGCGATCGCAACAGGCGGGTAGCACCTGCCGACCGCAAGCATCACTAGTGGTTTCTATGTACATATCTCTGTGAAATTTTCAGCGCGGTGACGCTGCTGCTTGTACTTGTTGCCTGCTGCGGTCGCTACCGAAAACAGACCTTAATACGTAACGAATTTAATAATACATAATTCGTCTATTTAATTATGAGTAACCAATTCCAGACATCATTCGTTAACCTTTATCGGTGTCCCGGCTGTCCCAAGACATTTGAGTGAAAAAGGCACCCAACCCACATAGTTATGCCTCCCGAACACGCGGCACGTGACCGGGTTGCTTTAACACTGGCCCAAAGGCCCAAAATCGTGCATTTGTTGAATGAATTACTTTTAATCATTACTTTTGGGACCCGCTATTGGCATTCCGCTAACGTAACGCTACGATGCGGCGAAGGTATAACCACACGCGTGTTTTTCCTTATATTTGATAAGGATACATAACGAATGGCAAATAGATAGAAAACATAGTTTAAAAGAAGAATTTCAACTACTGTAACTTCAATCGGGTATACCTAACAACTTTATCCGCCGCACAACCAAACGTTTCATTATTTTATTTTAAAAAATATACACGCAACATGAAACCCTCCCAAATGGAACCGAATCCATAGATGAACAAAAAAGCTGAATCCCACTCACTCGGTTCAATTCAATTTTCGGGATGGAAAAAAAACAATGTGAATTCGAAATGTTATTTATATTTTGATGTAACACAAAAAACGTTATTTTAGAAATGGTGGACTATTTTTTGTATGTGTATCTGACCGTATCAAAGCTATCAATGTCGACATGATAGCTTTGGTGTAAAACATTGGATACCGCCCATCATAGTACAGCGTGGCGATATGAGGCCGTGGCGACGTACTGCCACAGCGCCAATTACCTGACCTCCAGTATCTTAACATTTCATGTCATCTATACTAACAATCCTAGTCTATGCTTCAACCTATATTATAAAGAAGTATTTGTAATTTTGTTTGTTCGTTCGTTTGCTGATCTCAGAAAATACCCGTCTGATTCCAATCATTCTTTTTGTATTGGATAGGTACATTCAAGATGAAGGTCATGGGCTACTTTTTATCCCAAATTCCCACAGGAACAGGAACAACGCGTGTAAAACCGAGAAACGCGGCAAGTAATAACCTTTCCAGAAAGCGATTTCGTTTGTCACCTGAAAGTTCCGAAGCTACGTCATTTTTCATGACACGTTCGCTGCTGAAACGTATCCTAAGATAATTCCATCGATGCGTGTGTCGGCTTCACACTCACGGCTTATCCGGCCTACTTGCGATATCCTTCTACCGGCGATGATAAAAATACAAGCCCGGATTTAGGAAGCTTAGCACCTGATAGGTATACCAAACTATCAATTTTTTTTTCAAAATGTGGCTATGGAAACTTAATTAAAAACTTATTTATTTACTATTACTATATAAGCCTCAAGTATCCCATTGTTGGGCAAAGGCCTCTCCCGATTTTTTCCATTTCTCTCTATCCAGTTTCACAATAACTATTTTAAAGCGATTATTATGAAAGTGGAAGGAAACTAGTTCTTATGCCGATAGTAAATTGGAATTGTGTTTCATTCGCTACAAATCTCGTACTTATGTGTATAAAAAAGTAACTGTTTGGAAGACGGCGAGCAAAAGCTTCTCATTAGTACACGTAATATGCTTTAATTAAAGTCTAGAACTTTCCTAAAACATATATGTATATAGTATGTAGTATGATACAAGCCCAATTGTAGTCACAGAAAAGATAACAGTCCCTTTTGTGTAAACACATCCAATTTCTAACAAAAACCTACTGAAGCTCGTGTAACGTTTTTCAACTTGAATATTGTACTTAATATCAAAGTTCATTGACTTATCCTTTGTTATCGTAGGACGTCATGTTTTATCTAATCTATGTGAGTTTTGATAAGTACATTCGTATCGCTAACTCACTCATCGTTTTTATTTTATCTCTCATATGACTAGGTTTCATAAATAAATATTGGTTTTATCTTGATGACGGTTGTGTACTTTATATGAAATAAAGAAGACTAGTATTTGTTATTTATTTTCGATTGATTGTTATTTTTGTAAAACAACTTCTATATACCATTAAATAACCTGTACAGAAATATATCGTGTCTACTACAAACTCATCACTCGTCATACGAATGAAACCTTACTGAACATGTAAAATGATATCAATTTGATTCCCACATCAATCACATAAAGCCACATTCAGATGTGAAGTTATTATATAAATCTCGTTACGTTTTTATTACATTAAAAAGTACCCGTGACAATCACACGCCTCGCGGGTCGACCCGATTTGCATTCGATCGGATATGGGTCACGGCCCCGGCACCCGCTAATGTATTTACATGACTCGAACATCATACGGCACGAAAACAAACATTATTTTTAATAACACGAATGTTTAACGCATCGACAGGGTTCAGGTTATGCAGCAATAATAAATATGATGCAGCAATAATAAACGAGTATGTCATAGTAACAATAATTGTTACAATAAAGTAAGTTCGTATAGGTGGCAAAGGTTAGTGGTCAACCCTGGTTTCGGAGTTTTAGACCGCCTAATGGCGCCCAACATGGTCCAACGTTTGAAACAATCGGGATCGACCAATGAACGTGTTTGGCAGCACACGGCAGCGATTAGATAAAAATAAAAATTTAAACATCGAGATAAGATGACATCGCTTAGTCGAACTTATGGGTCAAAGCTCAACACGAGCGCTGCTGAGGTAAGACATATAAGCTTCTCTTCTTAGGTTTTGTTAGGTCTCGGATCAAAACTCCGAGTTGACTCAGTCCAAAATACCATGGACCAATGACATGGCTTAGGTTCGAGACCAAATAGATATGGCTTAGGTTTGAGATGATCCTCCACACGCATTTGGTAAACGACATTAATTACTTTTAATCGTCATTGTGCGGCGGGCGATAGGCCTTTGTATTTACCATAGTTTATATGATCTACTTTTTATATAAAGATACCAACAAAGCCTCGGAATACTCAACTGTACCAAACTAAGTATATAATTATAAGAAAGTTAAAGTACAAAGGTCTTGCTTAACGAAACGTTGTCCCTAAAACTTTGTCCAACATACTACTGACATAATCTCCATTAAAATATCTCCGTACAACAGAGTTCCGTAAACCGACCAATTTATTTGTAATCTGATTGTCATTTTAGCATACAACATAATTCAAGGGCCCTCATCGCAAGTTTATAACTCAATAAAACCATATTCCCGGCTATAAACATCGATACGTCGCGATATCTCGACGTGCGGAACCCATTACGTATTTTTAGATGACGTTCCCTTTATTCAATGGATATTCGCGGTCGTTACCGGTACAATAAGCCTATTATATAATTTTTCGTATACGTATAATAGGAATACAAGCCGGAATAATATAGCGAGAAAGACTTATTGTTTCCTTCTCGTCTCCTCTCTACAAGGAAATTATTGCCTCGTTTCCTTTCGATCCCGTCTGTTCTGGTATATCTTTGTTTAGTGTCGTTAAATATTTATAATTAAAGGTACTTAATCTTGTTTGATAGAACTTCTAGCTCAGAAATAATAATGTTCTTCATACGGTCTTACTACATTATTTTATGTGTACCACAACACATTATGACTCGTAGCATTGAAACAAACAGTCATTCACTATGTTATATTTGTATTAATCTTTGAATTGGGGCTAGGATCGTCCTTCGCTACATAGCTACATATCTGTAGAGCCCGGCCCGTGTGGCTAAGGACAATAGCAGTCTTTGTGTTAAGGACCTTTGTCCCTTTCACGACCTCCCAGTTCCGATAACATTGGGACAATGTGATTTAGTGGTAACGTGTCTGTAAATAGCATATCAAATGTATAATACGCGTGAGTGAGTACTGAGACAATCCGAAAATTATTGACATCCGACAAACTATTATTTAATGACAGGTTTGTGTTTTGATTGTATACTCATACCCAAATCTTTATTGTATCTTTTATCTACTTTCTTTATCATTCTTTATCATTATTAAAACATTGAATTCAGCCAGTACCCACACAATGTGGTTAGAAGCGCACGATAACGCAGAAACTTAATTCTTCTTTCCTCAATAAAGCGATGAACTGTTAGCGTCAACAACTTTCTAAAGATGCGCCTTGTTATGTTTACCCCAGCGCTAATAAAATAGGTATGTGTACGCCTACACTCCCGAACAATGCGACGACCCACTTTGTACCTTTTTATTCTTACAATAATATGCGAGAGCCCGAAGAGAACCCTAAAAAATATCTGACCACTTTTGAACCTTAACGCCGGGGAATAGAATAGCATAATAACAAGATATTCCACTCGAACGCAACTCGGCAAAAAACACGTTAGCAATAGCGCCCGGGGCAGCCGTAAAATATTCAAATGTTGGATATTATAACGCAGACAAAAGCGACGGGTCGAGCACCTACGAATTTGATATTTAACGTCTATTCTATAAATAAGTATATTATTTCAGTAATGTCACATTCGCGTATGAGGTCATTAAATATTCCTATGAAATTATGGGGAAGGATACATTTTATTGTCTCAAATGTTTGAAAAGGGTGACAGAACGCATATATTTACTCATTAATTGAATAAAAGAAACATATACTCTCCTTTATACGTATTTCTATAACATGGAGAAATAAATAATCGCATAGAAAAACAGACTTACAACAACAAAGACGTAAAAATGTGTTGTAAACTCAGCTTTTTCTGTTGTTATGTGTCCCAAAGAGATCGGCGCTCAGCTCCGACATAATAACATCTAGATCCGTGCCAATTCTTCTAAGTCTACCGTTCAGACGTAAACAGTATAGATAAGTACGCCCATGAGAGGGCCGGAATAAAAACAGGATAATAAGGAGACGAAAAGGCTCCCTAATTAGAGGAGAAACAAACACGAGATTAGGGTCAGCATGCCCGGGGAGATGAGCCATTGTCGTGTTATTACAGCCCACGGAATATTGAGTTGCCTTCGCTTTAATATAATTAACTACAATTCTGCTTATTCCTACTTGTATGACGACATAAGACAAAGTATACTCGTAACGTAATCTTCGTTAAGAGACATATGTATACTTCAACGTTACGTTCTTTGTTAACAAATTAATTCGTTTCAGGTTTGCAACAAAATCTTCGGCAACGCGTCAGCGCTGGCGAAACACAAACTGACACACAGCGATGAACGAAAATACGTCTGCATCACTTGCGCTAAAGCTTTTAAGAGGCAAGACCATCTGTGAGTATTTGTACCCACTTTTACTAGAAATACTAATATCACCTCCGAAGACACGATTGAAGGTACGCCTGACGCATATTGCTTGATACTTCCGTAATATAATACACATTAATATGATAGTCCTATGTTATGGGGAGGGTAAAACGGTCAAAGTCGGCTTATGGCGACATAAAGTTACAAATTGGCCAACATATAAGTTGTGTACAAACATTAGAACATGTTTGGAAGCGCTAGGTGTAGTTTAATCGGCGCACACCTCGATGAATATTAATGCGAGCGGTGTCACCTTAATGCTTATGTATTGACATACCGCGTCCGACCCAGTTGAGCCGAGAATTAAACGTGTCTCACGTCCTTCAGAGGATAATAAGTTTACAACTGTGTTATAGTCGCACTTATCGGTTTATAGAGGTTCTTTCAACCAATTAGTTATTGAAAAAGTTGATAAAGATTTGTATTGAAACAAGTACTGCGTAGTTCATCCACTAACATAATAAGGCTGAAGAGTTTGTTTCTATGAACTTTGAACGCGCTAATTTTTGGGACTTATTAAAAAAATATGATAGCTATTTAAAAGAGAGGTGACTTTTCGATCCAAAATGCTCACATGAAGAGGTGGTACATTTAAGGCTCAGGATAAAGCCGGGGGGCACTGCGTTATAAAATACGGTCACCACCTTTATATAGGACCTATTTATATGTATTACTCGACATAAGTTTATTTGTATATTTTATTTGATTAGTTAATTTCATGGCATGTTTTGATACATCTAGAACCTACAAAAAATACTTGGAAAAACTAAGACAAGTATTATAAATTGACTTTCAAAATACATCTCAAATACGAGTACGTTGGTCGATTATTAATCATTGCTTATTTTTGGAAGACATCGTTCTTAATTGCGCTTTAAATAAACGAGCTACAATTCTATCGACTAGTCCTTAATTGTTGTCTCTTCTGTCTCAATCTTGTCGTATATTGTTTTGTAATGAACAATGTCGAATATTTCACTTATAATTTTTAGTTCTTAGAGCGAGAAGAGACATTTATGATAAGCTTTTGCTGTATTATAAATATACTTTTCCACGTCTAATCCTCCTCACTGTACTGTATCTTTGGTGAGATGAGAGGCCTTTATCTAGCAGTGGGATATTACAGGCTAATACTTACTCTTACTCGTACTTTATACCCTTAATTGCATGTGATAATTTATGCAATTAATTGAAAATCTATTTTTGTTTCTACTTGTTCAGCCACGACTAAATACAACAGATAAACCATTGATAAACCGTTTGAACCATTTGATTAATCATTTGAACCATTTGTACTTGTTCAGGAACGGCCATATGCTGACCCATCGCAACAAGAAGCCGTACGAGTGCAAGGCCGACGGATGCGGCAAGTCGTATTGCGACGCGCGGTCACTGCGCAGGCATACGGAGAACCATCATCAGTCCTCCACCGATAATAGTGAGTGTTCCCTTCTGTTTATCCTGCTTTTACTCAAAAAAGTACCCGTCAATTTTATCGAAAAATCTATGGCAGTGGACGACATTATGAGACACTGTGACACTGGAGGGAGAGAGTCGGTTAATTTCGATTTTACAGAGCATTATCTCTGTCACACGCTGAGAAAGATGGACTGAGAGTATCTTCACATAAATAGCGTGAGTCATATTCACAGTTATTGATCTAAGCTCTTCCTTGTATTAGGGATTATGATTTAAAAAATAGGTACTTTAAAAACAGTAGAAACACTTATTTATTCTCTTCGAAAAACAATGCATTTAATTATGTTGGTTGTCGGTCGCTGATGACCAAGTTGTTTAAGCGACCTTAAATAAATATTTTTTTTTAAAAACATAGATATAAGCCTTACACAGTGTTGCCACCTAGGATGAAATGTTTCAAGTTAAACTTCTTTATATCTAATAGCCTCTATCGTTCAAGAGGCCGCTGAGCAACACTTGTCGCCCGTAAAACTAGGAAAGACTTCATAAAACAGTGTTAAGCTTTACTTAAAGTGCCGCTTCACGCCACAGTACCAATTTAAGCGACATTAAATACGGTTTCATTACTAGTCGTAGTCTGGATAGGCAATTACGTGTCCCACATACCTACGACGACTACCGAGTAAAGTTATCTCAACGTTGCAACATACAAAGCATGTAATCAAGGTGTAATTTGTACTACAATAGAGACACTCTCGGGCGCCCCTGTCTTTGACACGTATAGGTGCGAGGCTACATATACAAAGTAACTAGTGATGTAGACTATCTTATTCAATTATAGGTTTGTGGTTTAGGTTTTCGATGTTGATTTGTTTGTCTATGTCTAAAGGCGGATTGCTCAAGCATTCTTGATTTTATTTAGCGCTTAAATATGTTTAATAAACAAATGATGTTCGTTTCAAGTAGTGCTCTATTGGTTGCAATATAAAGTACAATTTTAAACGAAAAGATTTTGTTCTTCAAACGTATTTAGGTACTGGATAGTTTTAAGAGTTGAGATATTTATCTGTACAGTTTTAATAAATAAAGCATGTTTAAAGGTTCTTCAAGCAACAGCTCAAGTGCAAGCGGAACCACAAGCGGAAGCGAGCGCGATTCGCGGGTCACCTCACCGATAACACCGAGGAATAATACGTCACACATAGAAGTAAGTCATATACAGGTATTTCGAAATAACTTTTTTTGTCGCCAACAGGATTCACACACACACACCTACCTTTGTATAGGTGTACCTCCCTACATATTTTTATGTGGTAAATACATTTCATATTTAATATCGTTTAAAATAATGAATATTGATAATACGTTTTACGCTTATATGCAAAGTAGATATGTTTTTTTAAACAAATTAATTACAACGTTCATTACTAATTGTAATATAACGTATGAATTTAATCCAATTATTCAACGTACCTAACGTTCAAAGAATATATTTTTCACCTACTGAACACTCTATATGGGATCGTGTTATTCCACGTACAAAACTCTCATTAATCTAGCTTTTTATACTTAAGCAATTCTGGCACTCTTCCAGTTGGCCGCACATGTAAAATTCAGATCCGCCAACCCTTATTAATTAACCAATTAGCCCAAATCCGTGTTGTATGTGCTTTTTAATTTCACGCCTCCAGTAACGGTTTACACAAAACATACAAATTATTTGTGTTTCACACATAAACATTTACATTTATTTAAATCGACGAGATATCTTTCAGAAGAGAGGTGTTATATATTTGCTGAAACAGAATACAATCCATCTTAACACACCAAACTACAATATACTACGCAAAAAAATCTAACTGGGTCACAAATTTCATTTCAATATATCATAGTCCAAATACAGTTTATGTAACGGCGGAAGCAGTTAGCGTTCTCCTCATTGGCGTGATATATCTATCGATTTCCGTAAAGTCCCAAACTTGGATACCGCAATAGTTGTGAATCGAAAGGAACTTATTCAATAGTATAAATCAAGTTGGCACCTTTGCAGGCGAGTAGCTCGGCCTCGGAGAAGAGTGTGATGAGCGGCAGCGGGAGCGGCGGCGGGAGCGGGGCGCCGAGCCCGCCCAGCACGCCGCCCGCGCTCGTACCGCACCCCAAGCCTAAGAGCAAGGCCAGCACCGCCAAGTCGAAGATCACCCCGGTAAGTTCCACTGCCTCTAAATATATGATCAGCCGCGGCGCTCGCCGCCGATCATAGTCACTCGAAACTCTCCCCCAAATAAAATACAAACTCTCCTACATTGTAGCCAACATGAACATTTTACCTGAAACGTGAAGTGCAACATTTTAGAAGCTTTTCCACTATTTACTGAGTTTACACCGCGGGCATGTCTATTTATTGCCAAAACCTCTCTAGCAGAAAATGCAAGATAAATTGACATTCACCACTTTTATTTAAGGCGTCCAAACACAATGTGAGTTTATGAAGTAAAATATTAAATCCATAATTAAATTACAATATTATAAGCTGCAGCATACAGCGTAAGTGTCAAGGCATATTATTTAAAGCTTGCGCACCCATTCTACACAGTGTGAATATAAAATAATACGATGTCAAAATAGAAGCGGTTATAACTGAACTTTAAACTTTGTTCGAAAGTATGGTACAGAATTTAAAATAACACGAATGCTCTATATTAAAGTATTTTACTCTTAATCATAACATTAAATATAGTGTTGTAAGATAAGAATAATTCGAATGAGCGAAGTATTAACAGTTGGCCACACAGTTAAGTAAACAACGCTAAGCCGTAGCCGGCCGTAGCGTCGTAGCCAACTCCTACAAAGTTCGTAGCTGACGTAGAGGTTACGTAGCAGTAAATCCTCACGTGTTGGACTTGAACGAACAATTTGGGCTACAATGTGTTTTGTTAACCATTTGAGTATTTGAGTTCACTAAGTCCCAAGTTTATTCTCGGATTGGTATTGTAATGCTTTATTCTGCGAACTAAATGTAACCGTTTTAGAACTTAATTACAAGGAAATCATTAATGGAGCTCTAATTCCAATAATATGCTTACTTGGTGTTAGTTTTCAAAAACCACTTACACAGTTTAAGTTTCCTAGTTTAACTCAGAAAACAAACAAGTTAACCATTCGCGGTGCTATTACGAATAATAACGGTTCATCCCGAGTACAATTAATAAGCGAGTCGGGGATTCTGTAGAGCTGTATAATTGGGTATTATTACGAGGTTTGCGAATTATTTATCTAGTGAATAGACCAGGCGAGTGGTGCATGTCTGACCGGGACCGTGAGAAAGGGGCGATCCGAATTCTTATGCTAATACCGATAGATCGCAGATCGGTGTGCGAAACGTCCAGTGGATTAAATCAGGCCATTCATCAGCCTTTGTGCCCGTTTAATAATTCAGCTGCGGCGGGACCCGCGTACTATGACGACGTCTGAGTGCCCCTCGCCCCTCCCGCGCCACGCATCTGTTACGACCTTCATTTAACATAAATTACTAATTTATTTCCTAACCTTACCGATTTTACCGTGATTACCACTTCGGATTGTTGGAGTGTTAACTAGTGCTTTGTTTTGATTAATGATTTTGAGTTGTCATGAAGGAGAGGGTGGAAAAGTCGCTTTAAAAATTGTCTAGTAAAATAAAATTCTAAGAAACGATGATACATTTTATTCCTCACAGCACTCCGCAGTGCAGACCTCGTGTAAATACAACTTTATCAATAAACCAGTAAAATTTATGATACAAATACCGTTTCGAAACAAAACACAACTCTCTGGTTACTAAACAGCTAAACAAAAGATTACAACAATAAATACTTCCAACTTATTATCACCAAGAGCCCAGCGACCACAAATCTGGGCCGTCTTAATAAGTCCCCGAAATGTTTATGTGTTCAATATCGCTGCGAAATAAATAAGGAAAGTGGGTCAATATCGTTTATCAAATGAGAGTTATGACGCGAGGGTCACGGGATCGGCCCGATGCATCGTGGGACTCCAACTACACCTGTTCCAATCCACCCTTTACAAAACCTACCTTAACTCCACAAAAATAGAGCTTATTTCACCAAAATAATCCTCGATGTACTACAAGTCAGGGGAGAGTATTTAGCAGTACTTGTTTAACGAGTTCGCTTTGAATTCTGTTTGAAATCTGCGGTCGCATCTGTTTCACTTTACAAGTTTACACCTGTATCTAACGCATCGTTATTTTTTGCCACAAACTTTGCTTTGCAGTTTCTATTTAAATTACTTTCAATTTAGTTGGTACTTATGTTTTGAGGTAAAATTTGTAACAAGATACATTTACCAAGTCTTCTCTACCTACACAATATAAATACTTATCTACAATTGGCATGGTCGTGTTCCAACTCAAACACAAAGCACCATCAAAAATAAATAAACACATAAACCATTTGATTATTTCGTTTGCCCCAACAAAGGTATTAGCTATAACAACGTCCAATATTAAAACGAAAACAGGACTGACTATTGGCTCTTGCCGCCTGACCAACTACCCTGGACCTCTCATATTACCGATTAACCATTAATTTCCAAAGAGAAATATGACATGAATAGATCTGCGGGACTGGTCATGCTTCCGTCGACTTTATTAAAAGCGTTCACTTTGATCGGACCCCTGATTTGCCGTCACCTGCAGGAACCAATAAGGGCGAACCCAAACGCGGGCTAATAATTACACAGGGAGCGGGATAGTTTTGTTTAGTTCCGATTGTGTCTGTGTTGACACGGAATGCCTCTAGGTGCACATTCCTGTACCCAGTTTAATGGAACAAGTGCTATACGTTTCGTACCATCTGATCATGAAATGCCATACAGAATGTGTGATCTAAATCTAATGGTCATGAAAATCTAAAAACGTGCGCGGATTTTATATTTTAGGATTATTTAAAAATACTGGATCAATTTTGTATGTGTCAATTGGTCCATCCATCTTCGAGTAATCGATGAACGAAAGAAGAATCTACGTTAATGCCTGTTCAAAATATTTCAGCTTTTTATGTACAACACTTCTTATAAACTTAAGACCAAACTAAGTTGCAGCCTAAGTTCATTGAAAAGAAAGTAAAATAAAGCGACTTTTCTGTTTGTCCAGGAATTAAAAAACGAGTAGTTTACTTAAAAAATGTGTTTAATTGAAACTTTTCTCACAATTACTATACAATTTCCAAGTACCGTTTTCGTTTAGTACTGTACCAACAAACTTTACCTAAAAAAAAAAACCAAAAAAAATATTGCCACGTATTTTGTAAAACTCTTGAAGGGCACTAATACATCAAGGGTATTAGAAAATGATTTATCAGAGTTGTTTTATATCGAAACACTTAGCGAGGTGAGGCATTAGGCACACGTCCTCAATTATGCATCGGCCCGTTTATCGGTGAGACGCACATCTGCGACCGTGTCACCCTACATTATTAATGGTCGGAGTGTAGGGTTGTCTTAATGCGTATTATTTTCTCCACTTTCATCTCAAGGTTACTCGTTTTAAATCTATTTTTATAACGTGAAAATAGGTCATAAATACCTGTTTTTATTTTTACTTAAGCGGTTAAAAATTATGCTCTCCTACTTGACAGAAAGATATTGGTATTTGATCGGTTGAACATGATTTGAGAAAAGTCTTTAAACCTGTTTGAAAGAAGTTTATTATTTCATTTTTTCCCTTTTAAAGCTATAAATCAACAGTCTATCTATAACATATACGTCATTTTAGAAGATCTAGAATACCTTAATAAAGATTTTTCAAGCCATTTACCTCATCCCTTCATTTTGCTATCATCGCCCTTTTTTGTTTATACACACTCACTCATAAATGTATTACATACTCATAATTAACCTTGCATTGGAAATCCTTACAACTTATTTAAAAATCATAAATTATTCAACCGATTAAACACAACACACCAAATTAATATTATTTACAAACATTAATATGATAATGAAAGTGTTAATTATGTAATTAACTGGGGCGCATTCATTTATTAAACCTTTTGTGCCGCTAAATGTAAAATAAGATTAACTCTCGTTGGCAATAAATAATGAGTGACCAACTAGTATTACGCGGTCGACTGGGCAAGTGAGCTTGGGTTGGATACGAAATACGAATATGCGAGGATTTATAAAAGTCGCATGTAGTCTTTCTGAAGGACAATACTATTAATCTTTGTACCTACTATTATCTAGAGAGACTGGCAATTGGTGTCCCTAAAAAGAGTGGCGGGAATGGGGAGGAGGCCTTTGCCCAACAGTGGGACGATACGGTCTCACAGTAACAGTAACTATTACACAAATACCCGTATTAGATGAACACTTTTTTTGCTAGTTAAAGATCACTAGAAAAGCTTTATATAAAATCATATTCTAATTTCATCATATCTCGAAAGTAATGCTCATATTATAGCTCTAATAGCTGTTGAGATTAGATATATTGTTTGTAGAAAACTAACAAAGCTAAACAATAAAGGTTAAGTTACTTGCACGACTTATAAAATCGTAATACAATTTGACACCTGTCAACCCTGAGAAGGCAAAAGAACGCGATCCACGTGACGCCAAGGGTCCGTGACGTCACGCTCCGAGGGCCGGACAGTAGCAATAACGGCCTGTCCTGTAAACCTTTTGAACAACTACTTGTTTTTCTTGAGAAAAAAAATTCAAGTGCCCTTCGATATTAACTGTAAACAAAATACGAGTATACATAGTTAGCTCATAACATATTATTATTCGAAATTCTAATAGCAATCTCATAGACAAAGGAATTATTATCGCAGTGTTTTATTCAAAAAAAAAACTAATAAAATAAAGTAACATATCATCCATCAGCAACAAATATCTGAAATGTGATATTGTTTCAACAATACACAAAGAAATGATAAGAATAACTCAAATAAAAAACTCGAGACACGACTGGGAGGCAAAAAGTAACCCAAAACGTTGGTTGACGAAAATCAATAGAAGCAAGTTAAACATTTTCAAATATTAACGAGGTATTTACGGAAACTTTCTGTCAAGTTTGGGTCAGAAATGAAACTTGACGAGTACCAAAGCACAAACATATTTATTTATTAATATTTCCCTCCAAAAACTTGGATATTCGGCTACTTATTAAATTGACTGACAAAATGAAACTTGGGGTCTCAGTCGGATCGTAATATCATCGTTTTCGATTTTTTCTATTGAAAATTACATCTTGGAAACTTTGACTTATTTCCTGACTGAGGGGAAATATATGAAATATTCACCGTCTCGTTGACAGCTGAAAAAGAATCGAATTTGTGGTGTTGGAGCGCCTCGGAATATTACCTCTATTCGTACGAGATAGCGACGTCGAAACGCTGCGTACTGCAAGCGGCTCCATCATTTCACACCACATAAAGGAACGAGCACACACGCGATTTCATATTGTAAATATAAAATTGCTCTGTCAAGATTTGTAGTTAAACTATATTTGGTGGAGCTGCACGTATCTGCCCAAATATAGTTTAACCTTTATAAATATACTCGTATAAGTTTATAATAATAATATATAATTTAATATACCCGGACAAATCACACACGGTTAATTAGATCCAAAGTAAGCTCTAAGTTTGCATAACACCTATTAAAATGATACCTATTATACATGTGCCTGGTAAAAAATATTGAATATGGGAATAACATGGTGGTCATATAATTGAATGATATACGAATAACTTGACTGAGAACCTATACCTGTAGCCATACCATGACCTCTTAGATGGCGTCTCAAGATCCAAGCAGATTAGTTTAGGTTTGCGTTTCAATTCGTACCGTGACCTTATTTAAACAATATCGCACTTGAATCGCCATCGCTTTGAATGAATGAACAAACCATTTTGCTGATCGGCTAATTGCGTCACTTCCTCTAAGAGAAGTTATTAAGGTGCGTTCGAAAACCTCAATAATTAAAATTACGCAAAGTTCCGTTTTTTATGAGAACCTATTTAAAATGATAAGTATTATTTAAAACAAACATTGGTTTGTTTATACACACAATAATTATTTTTACCTAATTTGTAATCATAAAATGTTTGAACTATAAAGTATTTATTGCTCCAGAAACCAATGGTATTTTTAATTTTAAACAGACATCCAAAATAATATTAAGATTGAATATTATTGAATATATATATATATATATATTATTATATATTATTATTTATTGAATTGCTAATTTTGACAGCTGAGACGCTTTACCAAAGCCGCAAAAGACGCTCATGGTACGAAATGAATGAACGAAAACATCTTTAGTATGACAAATAGCGAATCAGTTTAGGTAATCTGCTAATCAACTACAATGTGTCACTCATTGATGTCATGGTACGAAAACTGACAGCGAACTAGTTTAGGTCCGCATTTGTATCGCGCTAAGAGGTCACGGTATGGCTCCTGAAGGCTTACTTTTTTATTTAAACAAAATCTGTCTCATAAAGGTTTCAACGCGTTTTATATGTGTGTAATGGTCTCAGTAGTGGCCCCTGGACGAGAAAAGAGCAGCGAGAAGAGGGCGTCGAGGTGGCAAATGCAATTTGTGGTCCGACCAGAAATTGCAGTCTCAAGTGCGAGGCGAGTCGCCAATCCGCACTTATTGAACAGTGTGGACATCCGACCACCTGAGACCCAAACATGTATTACATACCTGTCCCTGACGAAAATTGGTTTCCATTCAATATTAGTTGCGCTTTTATACTACCACCGCGGGGCTTCCCTCGTATTCCGCCGCGTTTTCATATTGTACTGCTATGCACCGGGGTAAACTTGGTAATACTCGAGAATACGATGTTATATATAAATACTAGCAGCGCCCCGCGGTATTATCCGCGTTGTGCCCGTTCCCGTAGGAATTTCGGGAATTTTTATAGATATAAACCTTCCTCTTGAATCACTCTATCTATTTATATAAACTGCATC
This sequence comes from Cyclophora albipunctata, assembly GCA_963082685.1. Classification (NCBI taxonomy): domain Eukaryota; kingdom Metazoa; phylum Arthropoda; class Insecta; order Lepidoptera; family Geometridae; genus Cyclophora; species Cyclophora albipunctata. The sequence continues at coordinate 6,880,164 of OY720129.1, read as the reverse complement.
AACATCCGTTGCGTAGTTTTAAAGATCTAAGCATACATAGGGACAGACAGACAGCGGAAAGCTACTTTGTTTTATACTATGTAGTGATGATATGCAGCTAGTAGGTTGGAGGTAGTTTACAATCAATTATTTTTGGCATCAAATTTTTGCAAGGAATTAATTAATATGTTCAGTAACAATGTACAATTTCTTAGTCATAAGATGTCTGTAGTGTCAGTATATTAATTAACTCAGAACCGCAACGTAAAATGGTACAAAAGCAAATGAACAATTCACAGAGACAATGGAATTGCACACAAGTGGTTTTAATTTTAGATAGCCCAATTACGGGTGAATGGACTTTAGTACGAGCTCTCTGTCCACGAATGAAATGCAATTTTCCACGTAATGTTGTACTAAGAAAAAGCAAATTAATTATCTTGTACGTAAGTAATGGATGGTCGGGGCGTAATTAAATCAATTTGCTGGTATTCTTTCCTTGAAACTATGTTTTGAAGATGTTTGGGGACGTTTAATGATGTCTACTCTTTGACTAATTATGTTTTGTGTTATAATGGAGTAAGATGATCAGCCTTACTTTGTGTATCTATATCTATAGTGATTTAGTCTGAGGATCATATCAAGATCTCGTATCAGATATCGCATCAATGCCTCTCAATATAATTATCGCATCGTTACTCTAATTAGTATACTCGTAATACGCCTTTGAAGTTCTGCTTTATTGTGTCATCAAATAATTGTATAATGAATTACTATTTGAGACTACTCTTTTAAGAACATTTTGTTCAAAAGATGTTAATTAAAACAGAAAATTACAAACTATACATTATCAAAATCAATTCACTAGTACCAAGCAGGTTTTATGTGACGTAGTGACCTATTTTTGGTAGCACTTGTGGCGTAAACTAGCAATATTGTAAGCAACTTAAATATTAAGGAACCTGCTGCTCAGACATAACTCGGATGGGCGGCCGACAGCATCTCTTGTATTCGTATGATTTGTATAGATACTTTTATTGTACCTACACACAAATACTGTATAGTGGAGATTCTTTTAATCTTTAGACCATGTAGGCGATGTGAGATTAGGTGTGGCACAATCTAAACACACAGGGACAGTTTAGCTTTCAAATGGTTTGTCACTTTCTGACATACGCAATTTTCCGAAGAGCAAAAGAGACAAAACATAGTATAAAAGTGTTTTAGTTACACCGTTTATTAATAAGGCAGACAAAGTTACTTAAACCTCACTTCCTATTACATATCTATGAATCACCCCATAAAAACCAAACCCCGTATTTTATAAAACCAGTTATAAATCTTACTAATAATTTACTCACACAAATGTCAAAAAACGTCTACCTGTCTAACTATGTTTAATCTAGGAAGCTGCGAGCGTGAATGTTCGCGATAACTCTGTACTTATTACTGCAATAAATTACTCGGAGCGATATATAAATCATGTGATTCAAAGTGACAAAATGACACACACCTACACCTTCGGTATTAAACATTTTGAAGGATTGATCTGCCTGCATTAACATTGATTTAAACGCTCGGCTCAGAAACTTCGAGAAGCTTTTTACAACTTACTTACTTTGTACTTATCTAAACCTACGTTTAGTTTGTTCTACGTTCTATACTACTATAGATATAGGTATTTATGCGCCTAGTTATTGGCACTATTACCCATAATATTTAATTTTAGAACTGAAAGTTTTATCAATGTACACTGTTTTTCATCAAAATAAGCCCGAAGTCTTCTATTCGCTATGCTTATAGTGTTGGATTTGACTACCCACACCTACGTAAAAACACACTCTGTATGGACATTTTGACCTTTTCAAAAAACTTATACTTTCCCTCAAGTGTAGATATAATAAATAACAAAGGTTAAATCTAAACAATCATACGAAATACAATAACAGTTATGTTACAAATATTGTATGACAATAACAAAATATTAATAAGATTCTCGACACAATACGGTTGCCATAGTTATCTTCTGAAAAGAATCTTGACCTTTGTCGGTGACCTCTGACCTTACTAACGGCGCCACGTGGCTTCACCCCTCACCCGGTGACCCCGAAGTGGCGTGTCTGTCCGTCTGTCCGTCACCCTTCGTTTGTAAACTTACAAAATATACATATTTTTAAATTTTTCACACGTTTAATATGGAGCCACGCTCCTACTGCTTAATAAAGTAATAGTTTACATAATTTAATTACGATTCTATATTGATACGTAATGACTATATCGAAAAAGTGATTAAAATATAATTTTGTTTGCTGCGATTTCTATATTTGATTATGTATAATAATATATCAATTGTTGATGATAGGTCTATTAAAATCTCATAAGAATAAATGTAATCTAATATGTTAATAAGACTAGATATCTCTCTAATTATGTTCATTTGTTGTATAAAGTTACGTGAATTAATAGATCCCACGTCAACCAGGGTTGTCCCCTAACCTACTTGAATTGAACTTACTTAGTTTTTAGTACCAAAATAAGAATCACTTAAACATTAAAATACGGTCCCCATTGAGATTGAGAACTTAGAGTATTAATACGCGAAACACAACAACACATCAAGGACAATGCTAATTCCCAACCCCTAGCGAATAGTTGAAACCTATTCAATAAACTATCGCACATTGCGCGGTTCTCACAAAACACAAAAGTTAAATTTTTAATAAAAATTAATATTCACACAAGAATCTTTTAGATCAAATAGAAAGAGCTGCTATTAAGTTTATGCAAATTCATGTAGAATGTGTAGAATTGACCTTTTGTTGGGACTGGTGGCTGGTCAGTGGATCTCGATTCGCGAGCCATGGGGATGATCGGGGTCGTCCGATACGGGCCGTGCTGCGCCATTCCCCTGTAGATAATCGTCAGATAAACATCATTATACGTGCACCCGTTCAATACGTTAGTGCCTCTCAAATGGATTGGATCACCGAGCTGTTTCATACCCCAGTTAGAATCAAGGTAGGAATGCTTATTGGTTTTAAGTTTTTGTCGTTTGTGTTAGTTCCATCTAAATAAGTATTCAAGTTGTTGTTCATCAAAGCGAAGTGCTAATTACTAAAACTTAACTAGAGTAATGTACAAATTTCAGCAGTAGACAAGTAAACTTATCCTAAATTATTTATTACACTCCCTAAATGCGAACGGTTAATACAAAACAGTTGAATCATTTTAAAAAATCCGCTTACAAGATTTAAAGCAAGATTGTAGCGAAGCACAGCGGTTGTTCTCCGTAACGTTTTTGATTTATTAGACTTTAGACCGCAAACAATGGAGGCAAGGCGTCCGCAGCGCTACCAAAAAACAGTACAAGAGAGTTAACTGTTGTATAGATGATGTATTGTGAAGCCGCTGCCCGCTGTAGGTGGCGCCTCGCCTCGCTCGCTCGAACATCTGCTCACACCTACCGCGCATTAACCTAACGAGCTGCCCTAATGGCGCCCGTTAAGGTTGCCACACGCTGAAAAAATCAAATAAATTACCCACCCCCGACCCAATTTTACAACATGTGTCTCTCGTATCAGACGACTGACAAAACACTGTTATCTCGACAAATGAAGACATAATGCACTGGAACGTATGGTTTGTACGTACTTACAGCCCTGGAGATTGTGCTTTGAGATCAAACTATGTTTAGTTTTGTTAACTTTTTCATTTTGGTAATAGGTTCTAGGTTTTTAGATTGGCTTTTGGAGTTTTATTTTTGGAATGTTTTTTAACTTCATTGGTGACATAAATGTCGAAAATACAATTAATCAATTTATCAAGCGACATTTTAATCTACTTATTAATTTGTACAATACCATTGTGGCTTTGATATACTCAAAGTAATATAGTTAAATACTAACCTCGTTAAACGTATATAGCTAAACGGATATTCAGACTGAAACTAAAGCGTAGATAGATGGTTATTGAGGTTAATTACTTGAGCAGTTAAGCGCTTACGTTAGTCGAGCCTTTCATAACTGTGAAACTTAAGCGATTAAATAAAAACTTAGCTCCACTACACCGCCGCCAGCCCTGGCCCAATTTCTTCATTCAACTATTTCTACTTGAACTTTTATTTCAGATATTTCCCACATAAATTACACTAAACCGTATTTAACGCTATGAAACGTATTTTCGTGACTTTATTCCTGAATATATTATGTTTAAGACCATTATGTAGGATATTATCCATATTTCAAATATTATTTCCATTTATTAGTGCTTGCTTGATAGCTTGGGGGCTTTAATTATTAAAGGATATATAACTGAAATTTGTGTATGTTTACATAATGTTTTCTGTACTGCCAAGGTTGTGCCTAGGATTTTTCAACGTTTCATTAAAATAATATATAACTTACTTAAAACATAAGCATGTTATACATATCATACGTATCTAAATAAGATAGTGGCACCCCTGAACTGAGTTGTCATTAAGCTCCATATTCATGTTCCGTGTCTAATATTCGTATAGAAATGATCTGTTGTTAGCTACACCGCACTATAGATGAATACGTATTTTATGTAGTAAACACTCACCTATGTATGTAATAACTAACTAACTCTATTCTTAGGTTAGCAACAATCATCTTACCCTACTATTTTCAAAATAGAAATTGTAACAGGTAGAGCTTTCAATTGAATGTTCCGTAATTTTTCAATCAAAATTTGTGTCCATAATCGTACTCCTCATTTGCCTAAATGAGTAAATAATTGTATTTAGTCCGAGGCAATTATAGTCGCAAATTAGAGTCATTAATGATCCTAAACAATGTGAGTATGTATATAACGCGGGACCGCCGCCCGCCGCGGACACGCTCGCCGGGTTGCCGCGGAAATCCGCAACTAATTAAAATTCTACGTGAATGAATAACTGCATTGCGTCGCTCCATCGCACTTCCTACCATAATTACTCTTTTACCCGCTCAAAACTTTTAAAGTAAAAACCGACTAAGCACAGCACTCCGCGACCTATTTATTTCTCTTCTGTTATTACCGATATAATTTTATAACAGACTCAAGATTAAGCAAGTCCATCAAAATCCATAATTAACTTGGAATATTAACGAGCAGCCGTAAATCGAAAGTTTATACCTTGAAATTAGAAAGTACGTAATAGGTTCGTAAGTCTTTTGAACTTTTGTAAAGTCATCATGAATTTCATAGACGCAACCGGGGAGTCAGAAGAATGGGAGCAGTGCGGCTGCGAGCGGAGCGGCGAGCGGCGCGACAAGCGGAGCGGTGGGGGCCGCCGCGCGCGCCGCCGAGGTCAAGCAAGTGGAGTGCAACCTGTGCCATCGCAAGTTCAAGAACATACCGGCGCTGAACGGGCACATGCGGTTACATGGAGGCTACTTCAAAAAGGTAACTTATTATCTTAAATTAATCTTAAAACTTCAACGATGTTATTCTAATATCCCCTTTGTTATACAGGATTCAGATAGCAAGAAATTAGATAAGAAAGAGTCAACTGGCCCGCCTTTACAGACAGCATCAGTCTCCGTAAGAGCTTTGATTGAGGAAAAGATTATCAGTCGACGAGTGGCGACAGCAACATCGTCTGCGACTGGTAATGAGAACTTAATGGTATCCTTATTTCATGACAACAAATCATGAGATTGGTAGTTAAAGTGATTCAATTGGCAGGGTCTACCCCGGATATGTCAAGTCGCAGCGGGTTCGTGGCCCCTGCGCCGCCGCCGCTGTCCTCCATCCGCACGCCCGCGGTCTCGCCCGCGTCTCCAGTGCCCACAGCAACTCAGTTCGTGTCGCCGCGCGCCCCACCCGTCGTCACTGTCACTACAAACGTATCCACAAACATCACTGCCGCGCAGAGGGACTCAACTCTCATAGAACTATTGAAAAAAGGAAACACAAAAGTAATTATCTATTGAAATATGTATGTAGCTTTCACTTTCAGAGGTATTATACATGTTTGTCAATGTTTTCAGGGAACAGTGAAACGCTCAGCGTCAGACCCGGGACAGTCGCCGCAACAAGACTTTTCCTTCCGACCTGAACTGTTCGGTGTTTCCTTCAACTCAGACGACGGATATTTTTCTCCGGCCTTAACCGACGATGCCTTTCAATTTACTGCCACTCCGGAGCAGTTAGATGAACTAGCTTTAGAAGATTACGCTTCAGTAGCTGCTTCGATAAGAGAACGCTCTCCCGTCACATTTCCGTCCAATCGACGACTCGCTGCCGTACTTAATTCTCCACTTCCTGAATCTCTTGCTGATTTTGGGGCCTGTCACGGTGGGTCACCGGTTCCTTCACCGGGCATAGGGTATACTGCCAACTCTCCTGGTTTGTCTTATACAACTGGGGATTCTCCCGGACTAGGGTACTCAGCAGCCTCGCCTAGTGGGGGTTATTCTAACCAGCCTGAGCCATCGCCTGGTCTGGCATACCCAACTCCGCCGGCCTCTCACGATGCTCATTCACCGGCTACTATTCCTCGCGCGTCATCTCCGCTGTCGGCAGCATTTTTCACTGCCACAATGTCAAGTCAAGAGGAGGTTTGTAAAATGAAGATATTATTCAATTGTTAATTCCATTCTTTCACGTGTTAATGTCCATTAATGTTCCAGGTTGAAGAAGCATTAGAAGAAGTATTACCAGAAGAATGTAGATCCTTAGATGCCTATGCTTTAGATCCTACCGCACGGCGTATAATGCTTAATTCTGAAGATCCACTGTTGTCGAGCAGCCCTCGTGATTTCACTCACCAACGACCAATACGTAGATTGAATCGCTTGGGGTCTACTTTACAACTCCAACCGTGGCAGACTGATAACTCTTCGCTTCAGGTACTATATTATTCAGACACTTTATAATAAACTTTTTCATTGACAATAGATAGTACAATATTATATAATTTACAGGTTTGTGTCGAAGGTAGAGAAACAGTGCCTGCAGTATTTCTAAGCCCTAGCAGTGTGCCGGCGTCTCCTCAGCGCCGCAAACGCCGAGCCTCGCCCGCAGGCCCCTATAGATCCAGGATGCGACGAATCAGTAGCCATTTTACGCCGCAACCTATTCTACCACCAGATCGAGACGGATCTGGACTTTTCTCTGAAGTTAGTGCAGGTAAGTCTGCAACTTTTTTGGCACTATGATCAACATAGCAGAACATAACAGCAAATTTCTAAGTTTACGTTAGCAAATTACGACGAACTTTATTATTTCTTTCAGGTCTAGCAACAACTGAAACTGACGTGATAGCACAGTTGGAGGAGCCCAGGCATCCTCAGATAAATATCGGTAGAGATTTCCAAGCTGAACTGCCAGAGCTTTGTAACAATCGTATAGATTTGCATCGAGCGCCAGAGCAGCTTCTATGGGACCCTGGCATAAATGATGCTTTGGACGACAATGAAGGTGAGTACCATATAAAAACACGATTTATGAGCAAAACAATACAATCTCTAGTAGTTCTTGGTAATAAATATATGTATACTTAATGATGATGTAAATGGTGTGTGTAGTGAGAATGTTCATGGAGCTGGCGATGTGCGCGGCGATGCCGGTGGGGGGGCACACGCGGGAGTACGCGCTGCAGGTGCTGGGCGAATGCGGCGGTGACATCCGGGCGGCCACGCTGCGCCTCATGTCGCGCCCCGCCGCGCCCTCGCAACACGACTCGCGCTGGGCGCCTGACGAACTCGAAGTATTCTTAGCAGGCCTCGGCCATTACGATAAGGATTTCTATAGAATTTCTCAACTGGTAAATATACTCACAATTCATCACCATTTCAGTTTCACACAAGAAAACACTAATGTTAACTTTATGCGTTGCCAGGTACGAACAAAAGACTCAAAGCAGTGTGTTCAATTCTACTACTTCTGGAAGAAAGTTACAAAAGACTACAAGCCACTGTACTTGCGGAGTTGGACCTCGGAACTACCGTCACAAGTAAGCACTGTCATCAATTCCGGGCTGCAACACTATATCTTCAAATTAGAAGATTAATTGTTTATTAGGGGATGTTAAAAGAGCGCGTTTTCCGAATTCAGGGTACTGTAGGGCAGGCTCCGACGCTCGGCGTCGCGTCGTGCGCGGCGTCGCCCGCTTCTTTCGAAACCGAGGAGTACCCTTGCAAGATATGCGGGAAGTAAGTGCGCTATAACGGGAGCTCGCAGCATTGCCGCTTATTATATAAACATACACCCACGCACAACACAATTTACGTGAAACTCAGTCAATAAGTTGTTACACCTAAATTGTATTTTGTGGACGCATTAATGTTAAGATTACAGTTTACTGCTTAATGGTAACTAACAAGGTTATATGGAAATATGTTTATTATGTTAAATGTATTGGGCACTGGTACGGGTATGGCCTTGTTGTAACATACAGCGTCATTGTCAGCGATCAAGTGTTCAAGATGCATCGCTGGCGCTGCGCCGGTGACCGGGGAATCAGTGTTATTGATGTTGATTGCATGTCAGGTTAATGTTTTCGAACTTTCAATTTTAAAGTAATTTTTAATAGTTTTTAAATATTTATTAATTCATTGTAGAATTAATTCAATGTAAAGCTGCCAAACACGTAAGATATTTGCCAAACTAAGCACCTATGAATATTATATTTTTCAGAACTTTTATAAAGTTAGGTATTCGACGATCTATAACGGTACTATTTAAATATTTGAAGGAGCATTGTTATTTTAATAATAATTAAATGTTTGTACAAAACGCAAAAGTGAAACCGGCCTAAATTCAATATACTCGTATAATATACTTGCACTACGAGGAACATTATTACGTAATATATTTTTAGCTTTGAATTTATGCTACGATGAATACGATTCTTGCAATTTATCCTTATTACTTACACATCGACATTGTAGTTATATTAAGTCATATTATAAGATTTATTGAAACATATTTTATTGCATAATATTGAATTGACTTTGTGTCCATTGCATTAGAATAATATCTAATAATTTTATTTATTGTACTTAGCTTAGTATTAATTAATATTTCAAAGTTTTGTGTATTAAATTAATTAATGTTGTGTGTACAAATATATTAAGTATATGTTTTCAATGGTACTAACGCGGAACGCTTTGCTTTAACGCTTCTTCAATTTTGATTGACTTTTTGTTTTCGCCTCTCTGTATTTCGTTGCTCTTGTTTAATAGTTTCCCCTGTTATGTTTCAGAGTATTTAACAAAGTAAAAAGTCGTAGTGCGCACATGAAGTCGCACCGGCCACTCGACGCCGAGCCAAAAAGGCCAAAACTCGAAAAGCCTTATGAAAAGGTCGAGAGATCTGACGACAGAGCCTACGCGACAGCTGACTATCAGACCAAACCCGCCCAGTAACCTCCCGCCCGCGCCCGCTTATCACTCGCGACCCCGCGCGCGCCCGCCCTCTCTCGCGCCCCGCCCCACGCAGAGACTTGCCCAACTTCGAATGCTCCTCTAAGCATTTACTATAAAAATAATTATATAGATTAAATACAAAGTGTCCTAGTATGAACAGCATAGTGACTAGTAGCTAGAGAGAGTTAGCTTTCGGATACATCAGATTATAAAAAAAAAATGTTTCTAAAATTCTCGTAATCCTAGGCTTGATGAAAAAGAAAGGAGCGTAAAAATATTTTGTATAACGATTGATACATAAGTAATTAGTTGTTGGTATAGTTTTTATACAAACTTCTTAATGTGACTTGCAAGTGTGATGTTGTAAATATATATGAAGAGTAGTGCGCTGTTGTGGCGTGCGTGTGTCGCCACGCAAGTACTCGTAGTTCACGTAGCGCATAGTTCAAGTACAGAGTGACCATAGAGTGACTATGACCGTCGCCACGTGTGATACACAGGATCGTGTAGTAACTACACTACCTCGTTACCGTTTCGTTTGTTTCGTTTACCGAGCACAGCTCTTGTTACGTTATGCTTTTGCTCATACTTTATTACATTTACTTATTTTTAATTTTATTTTTGTAGTCGTTATGACATTTTGTTGCAATTACGAATTGGATCGTTGCTTCGTTTTAAGTAATATTTAAGAACGTAATTGAATTCAGCATCCGTACTACTAGTCACATATCGATGTTAAATTACAACCATTAATATTTATATAATAATATTCATTAACAAGGCGAATGCTTCTGTGAGTCCAAGGAATCGAATTCATTTAATACGTTTACGTTTAATACATTTCAAAATGAATAAGTGCTCGCGCCGAGCCGAAGGATAGAATAAGAAAACTTTGATCCAGATGGAGAATAATTTTATAAAGCACTAAAAGAAATTGAAGATTTATAGTTAAGCCATAACAGAAAACCAATATATTCCACTTGATTCCAAAACATTCACAGAAGCAGAAAATAATAACGAAATGGAGGGATAATATTTTTTTACATAAATATTATTATATTGAATGCTCAAAGTTCTATATTTTACGTTGGTAATATTATTATGTCTAGTTCCTTGTTGATCTTTCTCAGTAATACATTATTTGATACCTATCTATATATTTAGTTAATTATATGAATGTAACGTTTTCTATACTCGATGTTCTTCGTGTACCTACGTGTTGTGATAAGTAAGCATGTATTTATTTTAATGAACTTGTATAATTTGATGGTACAAAGGGCAATAACAGTTGCTCAAATGTAGCGAATTTTCTCTTCTAAGGAAAATTGACGTTCGCTGTCCCCGAGTGAATCTCTAATAACAAATGTTTTGTGGTTGTGATGTCTCTAATCATTTGTTGTCTTCCTATAATTATACTAACACTCTTGGGGCTGAATTCCTCGTAAAAGACATTTGTTAACCTTTCGTTTCACAGTTACCTACTAATATTGTTTACTAACATTGAGTAAGATTGCGTTTAACGCACACAGTATTATAGGAGAATACTCATAAAGATTTGGATGCGAGTACGATACTAAAGGAGACGCAGCTCAAGGGTAAAGGTTCGTTTCCATTAAGGCGGAGCGGAGCTGTGCGGTGTTCAACCGACCAATAACAAAGCATTGACATTGTCCAAATCTTTTGATATGGAGTGTGTTGAGGTCAGCTCCGCTTCGCTGCGATAAAAACGCACCCTACGCAGCGCCTAACTCCTAATGTAATTCTTCCACGAGCGCCAAAAATAAATCTCAATTTTAAGCCAAATTTTTAGTAATTAAGTTACATTAAATAGTACAATATTGAATCATTTGTAAACGGTGATATACGTAATGACGTAAACCAAGGTTACCAGTGAATTGAAAGTAATAGCAATATTTTCGCTATTAGCACTAATCTTACACGGAACTTTAGTAAATGATTAATTAATTATACTTAATTGTACTGAATATCTTCATACAATAATACATCTAAGTAGGTACACAGACTGTGTGATCATTAGGTTGTGTTATCAGGCAACGTAGACAAATTTTCTCTAAACTTAATATTAAATTATTGTTAACTTAATTTAAAACTGTATGCCAAAGTTTAGACGAATGTCGTTAGAACTCGGTTTATTATCATTATGTTGTTTTAGAAAATTATATCTTTCGACGTATTAGACAGAATTACTTTAGATTAAGAATTAAACCCCAAAGGAAGATCTGCCACGCTACTACAGACTTCCAATTAACCAACTCGAAGACAAAGTCGTAATGTGTCTATTGTGCCAATTTATTTACAAAATACCTAGTTATTTTAAATAAACTTAGTTACAGAATTTAAAATGCCAAATTAATATTTAATCTTATCTTAATAAATGTATTATTTTTTTAAATTAACTCTCTATTTATTAAAGAATATTTTCATAAAATAACAGTTTTACGCAACAGATGAAGCTACGTCAGATAGTATATCAGTCAGATAAAGTATATAAAGCAGTCCCTCCAGAGATACCTAGCTAGTTAAACAGTACTCTTAGCCATTAAGACTGAAAGGTACCCGACCACTTGCGGAATTTTGAAACTCATTCGAATTAGTGATGCAACCAACAGGTACGAACTTTCGGATCCGCCGAATAACAAACAACAAATTACCAGTTATTCGTTTTCGCCGAATATCAAGAGATGCGAACAAAAGTTTAATCGTGAATTAAACGTTTCTAAATACACAACGCTCACGTTGTAATAGATTGGTACCGAAAACATTGGTAAACTAATAAAATTAAGCAGAAGTTATTACCTATATTTTTAAGAGTACATCTATAAACCTCTATAAAATCCCATTCATTTTAAAATGTTTCGTATTCGGCCAAGTAGGTTGCATCACTATTAGTGGCCCGCGCCGCGTCCTTTCCTTGCGTTAACGTTAGTGTATCATGTTGTAATTAACTCATTCCACGTGCCAAGCTGTCGTACTAGTCAGGGTTGTTGTACCGTAATGCCCTTATTAACTTTAGACCTAACCTAGTTCTGTGTAAGCATTCATTACGACCATTTAGAATCATTAGGACCTTCTATTAAACACAGAAACGTTACTCGTAAATAAAATTAATCTACATAACGTATTTCAGCTTAAATATAGAAGTGCCTTACAATTTAATTTTTATAATAACGGTTTCGTTTTATGTTATTTTTTGGTTTAACACTGGACGATGCATTTATCGAGATCTACTGAGCTCTGCGAGACAGAGCGACTAGATGGATCAACATTTATTTTGAGTTTTATTTCGTTTCTTTAATTTATTTCAGTTAAACATACTTCGATATTTAAAATTTCAAATTAACATTAAACACTACCAAACTACAAGTCAATTCTTAAGAGAAAGTGTAACAATATTAAAATGTAATGCCAGAATAAGATGCACACAGCACAGCTCTATGTCTCAATGTGTCCCTGATTGTTCCTTCGTTGATTTGCTGTACTCTGTATTCTTACACGTATTGTATAAAGTTCTTATTCTGAGGCTACAGCGTAGTGTAACGTAGTCGATGGCACCTAGTGTATATAATATTGTAAGTATCTCTGTATTTGTGTCAACAAGTAAAACAATGCTATATAGTATTAATATTTTGTAAGTCTAAATGGATATTATATTCTTCTAATTTTGTATGGAGTAACGTGTAAGGTGAGAGGCGACGCCCGGCGGGGCCCGCGCACCGGGCCGGCGCGCAGCGCGCCCCCGCCGCGGCGCCGTGCCTGCCACCTCCCTAATGTAATATAAATGTAGTAGTGTAACAACGTGCCACAACCGCACGATAATTGATATTACACTCTGTGTTGTGATTTTGAAAATTCTGTAAATTACAAAAACATTTCTTTAACTATGAACAATTTGTAGACACATTTTAGATTAGCACAATTCTTCGCGTAGACACTATAGGCGACATAAAATAAGCATTTAGAATAAACATTGGTAGTAAATCGTGGAAGATGTAAGTGTATTTGCGTATAGATTCATTGTTATATTCAATCAATGTGATGATCGTAATACAACGACTAACTCTGCCCCGTCTCCCCGCTCCTGGGCGACTTTCGCAACTTCGCATATCCTCGAACAATAAGTAATAAATCTCTATTATATATATTGATAAATTTATTAGGTTAACTAATTTTTTAAGACGATGACTATTACGTGATCTTTTAGATTGTCTTTATTAATAAATATATGGTGAAAGTTTTGTGTTTTTGTTTTTATTTATAATTTCCTTACCTTATAATATAATATACAGGACCGAAACCAAGGATTGAAACAACAAAATATTTTACATCCGTTTATTAAGACCATTGCAGAAACACAATGAACTTATCTACACGTAGATAAAACTCTGTTACAAACACGAGAAACAAAATAATGTTGACAACAATTAAATTAAAAACACCATAACATAACCGGTCTATGGTCAACGAAAACATTAAGCGGTTCGATATACTTCACTATAAGGGGCCGTGTATAAACATACCATTCATTTACTATGCCCACATACCACGGAGCAACAATGTCAGTATCATAAACCACACATATCCACACATATTACACCGCAGTATGTCACATCTGAGGTGTCAACCGTACACAATTCATTGAACATATTAAAAGCCCCTTTACAAGAACACGACTCCAAGCAAAGGTCGATTGATAGGTAAAAATTCAAAGATCGAAAACATGAATAGTGATATGTTATATATTATGTAAAAATACGTAAATCGAACGCCGATCCTTTGCTCGTTGTCGCGGACATGTAACATACTCGTAACATAATGAACATATTATTATAACGAACATACTCATAGTCATAATCACTATTATTGCCTTGAGATAATTATTACTCATCGATTAGGAATCATCAATGTTGATAGAAAAACAAAATTTTAAAAATCACTATATGATTTTAATTACCGGGGATCTCAAATAGTAAGGTTCACTATCAGAACTATTTTTTCTATCATTTTCTATTTCATGGTAGAATACACCTTTAAATGTCACGCATAAAATCGTTCCAGTTATCAACATTCGATATTTCAAATCGATGATCGCATATTGTGCTAAAGAAACAATAGAGTGTGAAGTAAAAATAAGTACTGACAAAGCAAACCACGCGTTTAACATTATAATATAAATGGACGTCGGTTGGTGCGAACACTACCCTTATCGAATCGTATCCGCGGGGAAACATGAAACACGAGTTATAATCCAAAGAGAAGTCTATCCAGTATCAAAATGAGTCGCTGAAAATTATACAGGGTGATAAAATAAAGAGGGCCAATAAAGTGTCAGATACACGATTTAATTATTTCTTTGATAGCTCATGTTTTATGTTCCAAAGGAATTTTATTGTCCTCAAGTAAAAATTGGTGTTTAAGAATAAATATACAATTCACTATGTTTAATAAAAATGATGAGAATGTCAGTAAACAGTCACGCGCACCCGGTGCTAAAAACAATCAGCTTTATTCAAATAATAAAATTTAAAAACATCTCTTTTTATCTAATGGACTAAATACAGAATTGGTGTCAGTCGTTCATTTGTGAGAGTCGACGGTTGAATCGTTACGATATCATTTAATTAATTATTTACCAACTCACATTCGTTACTATAAATAAATTATATTGTAACATACACGGAAAAATATAAACTTAAAATATTACGTATATATTATAAAACATAATTCATGGAGCATACACATAAAAAGTACATAAGAACTCATTTAGACTGTAAACATTTCATTTATAATCTCCCTGAAAATAATCACATTCACTGTTACATTGTATAGAATTATTTGAAACAAAACATATTCGAGGAGCTCTATGCTATTACAGTAAAATTAGGAATTCGATATAAATACAATTGACTGGAATACAATATAATTAAATAGAGTGTAATATTTCTACACATCTTTGCACTTAGCTCTGAGTGTCACCAACAATATTTCTGAGGTAGAAATGCCTTAGCAACGCCAATGGCTTTATGTCGGATAATGTTTTAATGGTGTTGTGCGAAAAAGTACGCGCCCAAATATTGGTAGGCCTCGAACTAGGCGTTTAAAAGTCAGTGCACAAAGAACGACGCGCCTAAAAGTCTCTAGGCAAAGAACCAAGCGCCTGAATGTCATTAGGCAAGAACCATGCGCCAAAAACGATTAAGCGACTAAATATTGACACTTAAATATCGTTCGACTATAGAAGTACGTGCAAAGATGTGTTGAATAATGTAATGATGCCGATTGAACCGTCGACATGGAACATTCATTTATTCTGTCGTGTGTGTGAGTGGGGCGGGCGTCACTCCAGCCGGCCCACCTTCTTTCCCTTCACCACCGTGGGCTTGTTCTTTAGCAAACCTTTTCTTCTCCGAGTGGTCTGTCCGAACAACACAATACGTCACAAAGTGAACTAAGCGGCTATGGAGTGTATTGGGAAAATCTGTTACATTAAAATGTGTAATGTATAATCGATTTATTGGTTAAAAAGAATAATCAAAATATATAAAACAGGAATTTCTTCTTGACAATATATCAAAAATAAGTAAGTATGTGGTAGTATTGTAAGATTATATTTTTTTTAAGTTTAAAGTTTGGGTATCTTAACACTTTAACAGATTCTAGCAATACAACTCCATAAGAAAACAGTAATGTATCCCACATGTAATTCCCAGCATATGATTATATTGATAAGAGACTGAACTAATAATTCATGCACAGATCTGAATACTAAACACATCTATATAAGTATACAATATCCCTGTAATTCGTTCAAAACAGTCAGTATATGAATACATACAAATAAATTACTGCCAATTAGAAATTGTATTCTTTAACACTATAGTTAGTCTTTACAAGGAATATAGTTGTTTTATTTCACAAGCTTCTCTGAACCATACTTGGACAAATTCACACACGGTTCATTAAATAAATAAATATATTCGGAAAAATTCACTCACAGTTAATAAGACTAAGCTCTAAGCTTGTAATATGGAATCTAACTAACTGATATTACTACATACATATACAATTGGGCTTTTGAAAAAAAAATATTGATTTTTTTAATGTATTTTAAAACTTTATTATTAATAATATTGATATTTAATGCAAAAAACTTTAAAAAAATATTTTTTCAATTAATTATAAACAATTAAAAATTGATGAAATTTAAATAAAAATCACGTGACTATAAACGCGCCAAGATTGGTCACCGTAGTTGTGACGTCATAATGTTATAGCTATTTAACCATAAGTACGTACAGCGTTTACAATCAAGATTCCCGCCCTTTTATTCTCTTTCCCTCCAAAAGTTTGCGATATAACCGAACCTCTTTTCATAAACATATAAAAAGTTTGCGATGTAACCGAACCTCTTTTCATTAACATTAACTAACATTATGACGTCACACGCGCTCGAGTTTGTTCGGGAGTTGTCGGCGTGTCTTCGGTACTGGATTCAAAAATTAATTTTTATTTTGAAATAACTTTTGAATTATTGCGAAAAAAAATAAAATAAAAATAGTTTTCTTATAAAACTAATATATAATCTTTCCATTTATCACATTTTTTTTTTTCAAAAGCCCAATTGTACATACACAAAGACCCAAAGTAAACTCTAAGCTTTTATTATTTTATCTAACTCACTGATGCTACTACATATCCATACACAAATACTTTATAAGAATATAATTGACACCCAGAAGTCGTCACCAACAACTATGTCTTCACATATTGTTACCTCCGGGCGGGAATGGAACCCGCAACCCCCGACACAGTAAGCGCTCTCACTGCCACTGTGCCAAAGGGCTTGTAATTGTAGTTATAATAAGTATAGACACGTGTCTTTCTGTGTGTAACTATCAGTGACGTTGGCAAGATCATTGTTTATATTAATTTGACAAATCTCACTGTGAATAACTCTCGAATGATTTTTCTCCGTATACTTAAACTGAATTCCTCCTCACTGTACTGATATCTTCAGTGAGATGAGAGGCCTTTGCCCAGCAGTGGGACACTACAGGCTTTAATACTACTAATACTACTTAAACTACCATGCTGTCGCTACTTTAAAGACAATTTTGACACTGATGCACAATAAGACAATGTGTACGTACAATTACTTACACAAGTATGACTCAAGAGTGCTTGTGAGATAAAACTATACTGGTGATTAAGTTCTTAGACCAACTTTACTTACTACTACATCGTTAGCATTTTACTGTCTGATTTCAACGAATCACCCTGTAGGTATACTTCTAAAAAAGAATCCAAAAGATTTCAAAACCCTACCAGTTAACATGCAATGCAATCCTACAAAAATGATTGATGCAAAAACAAAAATACCATCTGCAAATGAATATAATTTATGTTCCAAATACTACACAACATACCGAACGAAAAGACAAGGCCACAAATACACGTAAAATGTAGGTAAAAACAATGTTGGAAACAACCACTAAAACGATATAATATGGTATATAACTTGTAATTTACTTTACTATACCATTGTCTGTGCTACCGCCGGCTGCAAATTACAATATTTGTGTCAATTTTAATGGAAATTTGATTGCTCTTATTTGGTCTTATTAGACGTTGTGTTGGGCGTCGGCAAAGAATCGCTATTGATACAAGAATAATATTGAATGTAAGAATTTCTTATATCGCATTTATAATATTGGTGGGATTAGTCTTATTAGTAGTTCTAGGGTTATGGTTATTGACTCACCTTCTTTGAGACGGAGAGAGATGAAGACACCGTCCTCTTGGCCAGCGGTAGCCGCGGACGATTGAACTCATCTGGTTTCTTCACCCTGGGTATAAATAAATACTGTGTTAATACGAACGAATGTAGATAAGTGTCATATGAGTTGTCAAAGTATAAAGTGTAGTGTACCTGTATATTCTGACCAGCCAGTGCTCCGTGGTGTAGGCCTCCTCGAGGTAGGTGAGCTTGAAGCCGCGGTTACCGGGCAGCGCGCCGCGCGTGCGGTCGTAGCCCGGCGGACTGCCGCCGCTGTCGTATCTACTCGCACAATCACAAGTTTTAGAACCGAAATACACACACGCAAGGGATCAAACTACCCTTTTAATATAAACATGTTTAATATAAACCCGATTCTAAGATGGAAGATAGAGTAAAAAATAACTCGAGTAGCAAGTAACCAAATAGTATACTCGAATAGTTTAATGGCTCCCCAGTGTCTTAAGTTTTGAGATTCACTTTTTTGACACTAATTGAGATATAAAGTAACAGAAAATACATACCGATAATAAGATAATTTGTACATCAAACAATTCAACATCGTCTTCGACGCTTCCGAGTCCACTCTGTATTCACCGCGCTCTGTGAAGTAGTCTTGTTCCTGCAAACAAAACATACAATAGTTTATATTTTTATAGGGTAAGTATGTAATAGTGTGACAAGATTTAGTTACTTGTGTAGCGAATAAAAGTCAAGTCTGATGGAAAACCGGAGAGCTAATCGCAGTACAGCTAATCATATCATACGTTTGAGCCCTAAGTATGAAACAGCTGGATATATTTGAACAATATTTGGCACTTATTTATTTATTTAAGGACAACCAAGTTACATCAAACTTACAAATAAGACGTATAATTAAATTAATGATGAGATGCATTTACTTTAGGTGCCATAACATAATAATTATAAGCAACATGTTACATTTTTGAAAAAAAGGAAAATGAACAAAATGACAAACAATTTAAACATAAATATAAACTATAAATTAAGTTAAATAGTAGTAAAAACTACCATTTATAAGTAATACTTGGCAATAAGTACAACTATCTTCAACTCACATGAATATCCTTAGGATGTTCTCCCTCTGCGATCCTGACCATCCATATGAACTTGTTGATGTCATCTCCGGAGTACCCGATAGCGCCTCCAAATATAACCAGTACGTAATCAACGTCCAACATCGTCATAATGTCGTAGGCCGCCGTTTCGTTGCTGGCCATCGCCTTGCCTACCAACGCGATGTGGGAGTTGTTCCAAGTGTTGTTGTCGACTAGAGTGGTTCGGTTCGCCATGCCTGCTATCTGGAAATTGATATGGGGTAAGTTACAAGAGCTTCACTATCACTATAAAGTATAAAACAAAGTAGCTTGAAACTGTCTGCCCCTGTGTATGCTTAGATCTTTAAAACTACGCAACAGATTTTGATGCGGTTTGTTTTAATAGATAGAGTGATTCAAGAGGAAGGTTTATATGTATAAAAATTCCTCATCATCATCATCACCTTACATACCTGATATCCGTAATCCCACCAAGACATAACCCGCGCGTCGTCAGCCGTGTTCTGTGACAGCCAGCCGTACGCTTCACGGAAGTCGTCCAATATCTTCCGAGATCTGGAATGTAATAGTTGATACTGTATCCATTATAATCTATTATTCTAATGCTCTAAACGACTCTTATATATACTTACCCATCGTTCCCATAGCTGGCCAGTACTATACTGGGACTGGAGTAGGCATTAGACGTGGCCCACGTGCAGTGCACGCAGAACAACATGAGCAGGATCATGCACGTGATGAGCGTGCCGGAGCGCACGTTCATGCCCAGACCGTTCTCAGGAATCACAGCAGGTGTGGCGGTCTCCACGCTAGCTCGCTTCTTGGGCTTGCCAGACTGGTGAAGACAAACTAAATATTAGTACTAGTTTCTGTGTCTTCTGTGACCACGATTCCTGTAAAGGGGCCGAAACGTAGGATAAAAATGTAAAATAAAAGCGAAGTGTATCCGTAAATGCAATGCAATTTTTTTAATATTAGTATTTTTGTTGTTAATAGATAAGATTAGCCTGTAATGTCTCAATGCAGGGCATAGGTCTCTCATTTCACCGAAGGTATAATTACAGTAAAAAGGATTAGGCGTATTCACCACGCTTGGCTAATGCGGGTTGGTGATCTTACCCAAGCCAATAAAATGGATCGTCACCTTATCATAAAGATTCTTGGCATCCTCCTCTCCTGTAGGCAAGTCGTCCTCCTTCAGGATGAGTTCCAGCAGGATAGAGAAGGCGATGCCGGCGAGCACGCACACCACGGGCGTCAGCGTCAACATGAGACGCACCATCACACCCGCGAAGTACACCGCGCTTAGAGCGTACAGGGCCACTGGAATAACATGCGTATGAAGATATTGTGAGGAAAATTGAGTCAATATTCAAGATATTATAAAAAAATAATCGTAGGCGAACGTGAGACTTCGTTGGCCTCTAGTTTAATGACTGTGTTATAGTAAGTTGTTGTTAAACCATGTCGGAGGCCTTTAAGCGGGTTAGGGTCTTTATTAAGCCTTTAGTCGGAGGTCTTGGTCAAACAAAACTAGTTTCACTACAAATTCACTACATCTGTCGCTACTTAGCCAAGATAAAAATAAGGTTTCATCAACTCACCAAACACTCGTTCATCGTTGATATTCTTGATGCAGTACCACAGGCCCACGGGGAACGTGCACACCAACACGTGCAGGTCGAAGAAGAAGGAGGACCACGTCGTGGGCTGGTGCTCGGACACTGACGCTATGATCGGGATGTGGATCTTGGCGTAGGCTGTGTCCCACAGGGAGTAGAAACTGGGAAAAATATAAAAACAAATTAATCCAAAGATAAATTAATAGGGGAAGAGGACAAAACAGACCGAGATGTATATCAAGGTCGAACTTTACACAAATCTTGGAGACTTGAGGCACAGAAGCATTATCAGGATTTTCTTGATAACAGACTATTTTATACTAGTGCTAACAGTGCTCCGCGGTTCTCCCCGCGTTGTGGTCTTTCCCTTAAGAATTTCGGGATGAAAAATAGCCTATAACCTGTCCGTTGAATATGGCTATCGATTACAAAAATAATTATTAAAATCAGATTGGTAGTGTCTAAAATAAGTACGTTCAAACAAACCAAAAAACACACTCTTCAGCTTATATTACATTATATTAGTACACATAATTAATTAACGAATTTAATGAAGTATAAATAGTATAGATGAGACATGGCCCGACCATCGGTGTCAATTGCCAAACAAAAACCAATAGACCACAGAGGCTTTAAATAAATAATAGTGTACACAAAAGTAAAGTAACGCCTACATTATCTCGCTTTAGAAGCAAAATAAAAAAGTTCGTAAAATTCGTCCAATAGTGGTATCAAACAGTTATTAATGTCAGTATTACTTATATGTAACGAATTCAATGTATTTATTTATTAAAATGTTGGTTTGAGTTACGTTAAGATAAAAACGAATATGATTCACGCCCCCCGCAGTGTTACCCGCTTTGTACCCGTTCCCTGCAGGAATTTCGGGATAAAATATATCCCATGTGTTATTCTGATCTATGACCTATATTACTGTAAAGTTTCATCCAAATCCGTTCAGTAGTTTTTGCGTGGAAGAGTAACATACATACATACATACATCCTCACAAACTTTCGCATCTACATATATATAAGTATATAAGTTGGATAATACTAACCGTCCACTCCAAGGCGCGATGACTCCCATGTAAGTAAGCAGGACTACAGACAGGAAGACCAGCCCGGCTGCGAGCATCCCGCCGAGGATCAGCAGCTGCTTCCATTGGCCTTTAGGATTCAGACTGTGCAAGTACTTCAGTGCTCCTATAGCCATGAGCAGTGCGAACACACCTGAAAGAAATAAGGAAGGTATCATATAAAACTGGCCTTACATTTCAGCGTGAAATATTTACTAACATAGTAGGTAGGTTAGGTTTGTTACATTACATAAATCCTCACAAACTTCATTGAATTTATTAATGTATTGAAGAGATAGCTCTTAATGTTATGTCCTAATAGATGTACCTATAGTATAGGTATTTTCTAATATTCATAACAAAGACTGCCATTAAAGTAACATCTGAATAAATAAAATAACATAGGAAAAATCAATGAAAATATTACAAAATGATTGATATCTGATCATAACATGTTTTATTTAAATCAACCTGATTTTAATCAAAACTACAGTCTCAATTTCGTAGTTTACCAATTTATTTTTTCATTTTATTTGAAAGTTACATTTTATATTAAATACTCGTCTATACTTAATGATACATGTGTAACATAGTCTACCAGGACGTTATACCTTCCTATAGTAACTCATCAAGGGACTGAGATTAGCATCAAACATTTAGCAATTACCTAAACTTCATTTATTCATCTCAAAACGCGTAGCAAACATTTGTTTATTTTTAGCACATGGCCAAATGAGTAATAAACAAAATTGTTAAAGCAATATCAAACTTATTTAGTTAGTGTGAGGGATTTGTTTCAATTACCATTACAAGTTTTATGTTTCCAATCAATGTGGGTAATGGACCAAGCCAATCAACTGATCAAAGAATTGAAATTGTCGATAAATCTCTGAGTACAAAGGGATAATCAATTGTGGTATATCAATGAAGTAGTTTATGAGTTTTTATTTCGCATTACAGTAAGGAATTAGGAACTGGTTAAGTCAATACTGGTTCAACTTTATTTTCGATTACCCGCGGTCTTACCCGCGTTGTACATGTTACTGTGGGAATTTATTGATAAAATTTATCCCATGTGTTATTCTTATGTATAATTTATATTACTGTAAAGTTTCATCCAAATCCGTCCAGTAGTTTTTTTTGTGAAAGAGTAACAAACATAATATATACATCCACACAAACTTTCGCATTCATAATATTAGTAGGATTTTTCGAATAGAAAGTTACAAACAAAACAAATATCACTACATAGTATAAAATAAAGTCGTCTCTTTTTCGTGTCTGTCTGTTTGTCTGTCTGTATGCTTAAATCTTTAAAATTACGCAACGGATTTTGATGCGGTTTTTTGTAATAGGTAGAGTGATTCAAGAGGAAGGTTTTTATGTAAAAAAATTCCCGAAATTCCCACGGGAACGGGCACAACGCGGGTAAAACCGCGGGGCGCTGCTAGTTGTGATATATATCTTTCCATTGATCTAGGTGCATTAGTGTAACAAATCATTTCATCCATACTAATTTTTGTATTTATAATAATAATAGAATTATTCTACATTTTATTCAGGGTTTACTGGATATACAGAAATAGAGTGTGGTATAGTTTCTTAGTAATAGTCAGTTTTCATAGTAGGTATTGAAAAGTCAGTATTCATAGGCTTTCTTATCAACAAACAACAAGTAGTTACCATTTTAATGCATATTCTCATTTCAGGCTTATCTGAATGATAACCAGCTTGTTGTAAAATATGGGTGATCTATGTTGACAAGATTGTATTGGTAGGTATGCTGGCATCATTGATTAAGCCAGACTCTGGGTATGTACTTGGAAGTATAATGTTATTTATTACAAAGTGAGTTGAATTTGTATTAATTGCTAACAAAACTACTAATTACTATAACTATTGTAAAAATACTTTTGTTATCATAATTTATTACATTGCTTTGTTTCTATGTCTTATAAGAATCAATTGCAATAAATAATAGAACAACTATTTCGAAATAATCAATAATGGCATAATCTATCCTTGAGTTCACCTGTTCTGTACTGAAATATTACCCACAAAAAAAGTACAAAAAATCCACACTTTCATATAGTGTTTTGAGCTAACATTCATTTGCTTGAAACTGAAAAGACTGGCTAAAGATAGTTCATTTAGCTGGGAACAATTTTTTAAATTTGTTTTCTATTTTGGGCAAATTTAGGCTCTGTGAGTTCTTCTTTTGAACATTCATTAATAAATAAATAAATAAATTCATTTACTAAGATATGCTTAGCTTATTTGTACAGAAGTAAGTGAAAATAAGGTTTAATGATCTTACCAGAAGCAGCCATATGTTCACTGGTCCTAATAGGTTGGAACCCCACAAAAGGTATCTGCATAGACATCAGCAGTCCCATAATGTAGAACACCGAGTAGCTCACAAACAATCGCTGCGAGTACCGCCCCATAATGAGCAACACGAAGACGTGCAGAGGGATCAGGTTTATGATAAACACATAGCCTCCCCATGCAGACACCTAGAAAACAAAAAATGTAAAAATAATATAAAAGTCTGTGAAATTATTATGCCTACAACTTTGATGATACTGAGTACTGCATCTTGAAAGGTTTTTAAATAGTTTGTATGTGTCAATCTATTCTGTTTATGAAAGCCGGAATATTTACATAGCTTTTGTATAGTGTATTATACTATTGTAACATTGTGTTGCCGTATTATTTGTGAGTGCTTACTTCTTGGAAGCCTAATTTAAATAAGCATTAGAGAGCTTGTTACTAAACAAAGTTCTTACCATGTAGAAATATGATAATGCTGTACAAATGGACCAGAAAACAGATCCAGTTTTGACACTCTTAAGCCACAAGTAGTATGTGAACTGTAAGGCAAAGATGGCAATGCCCTCGTTATCATAACTCCCAGCAACAGACCGGCTGCTGTACCCGGGCACCATGGCTATGAAGCATGCCGCAAACAGACCAGCACCTCGCGACCATAGCTCTGACGTTAACAAGTATGTTGCTATAGCTGTCAATCCACTGCAAACAAAATAAAGCACTTAGCAAATCATCATAACATGTAGGGCACATAAATACTATAATTATATTGTCATAAATACCTGAACACAGGTGCCAAAAACACACAAATATCCCTAATATGAATAGGGATGTTTAGAGTGTGCAATATCCAATGAATGGTACCCGATGTGATCATAAGGCCAGGGTACACAGTACCACCAACAATACGACCCAGAGGGTACCATGCTCGCTCGTCAAACCAATTTAAGAAATTGTAAAATCCATGCTGTACCATGTAGGCCGTAGAGCGGTAGTTGAACCTAAAAAATGAATAATAGGGAGTGAATATTTACTTTAACATCGCAGAGATTACACTATAATGTATTGAATTAAACTTACCATGGGTCAAACTCATGAATAATACTTTCAAATCGTATTACAGCAAAGAGCCGGGACGCGAAACCGGCCAGCCAAGCCAACGTTAACACGGTAACAGTGATGAGGGTACTGAAGCCGGCCGTTTTATTAAATAATCCCTTTTTGCGACCACTGTTTGTCTTAGCAACAGCGGTTCCCGGCATTTTTATGCCTTTAACTTTACCCGACTACTCTAATTTATCACAATAAATATATTTTCATACATCAGTTCCAACAATCCAAATTTGAGGAAAATTGACTTTTCTCTCGAACACTGACGGACGGACACGTCTCTCTAAGAAAAATCATTGCCATGTTAAAAAAAAATATTCAAAAAGAGTGAATGATATTCGTAAAGATTGTGAAAATTGAGTTGGAAAGTACCGATTTTTAGGATATTAGGTTGCATAACTTGTTGACCTGAATGTCAGCTGTTTGATATCTTGACGTTAGTTAACTGTCATATTTGACATTTGTCTTCGGGTACGAATATTGTTGTGTTGACGATTTTCTGTTTTCGTGGTGATTTCATTTTCTTTAAACCATTTTATGTTAAAACATTTCTATACAAATATACTTTTTTACATTTTATTGTAAATAGATAAACTAATGACTAATTACCAGGATATAGTGAACTTGAACATTGGTGGAACGAGGTAAGTGCGTAGCAATTATATTAGAAAGTATTGCCGTGCTATTATTTTGTTGATTAAAGCCAAAGGTAAATTATTCAAACATACTTACCAAAGTATCTAACCTTTCTCATTATATTTCTATAAAAATATTCTGGCGTCAAAGGCAATATCACAAATGTAAGAATGTGTTGTAAAGTCTTTATTAACATCATAATATAATGATTGTATCTTTTCAGATTTGCCACATCATGGCATACCTTAACTTGGGTCCCAGACACATTTTTCACGGCTTTACTTAGCGGCAGAATACCTACAGTGAGAGATGAGACTGGAGCCATATTTATAGACAGGGATCCAAAGTTATTTGGACTCATTCTGAACTACTTAAGAACAAGAGATATAGACCTTAACAATGTGAATATAAGGGCGTTGAAACATGAATGTGATTATTTTGGTATTACACCACTTAGTAGAAGATTGGCCCTCTGTGATGAGATGAACCATTCTTCTTGTGGTGATGTACTGTTCTATGGATACTTACCTCCACCATGTAAGTATAAATTTCCAGCATAATTACATTAACAATATCTTAATACAAACATACATATTACCTATAAAAATATATAAAGAAAACATTATTGATAAAATTATATTCCTTTTGCTCAGGTTATTTACAGAATGAGCAGTTTTATCTTTACAGTGATTATATGACTGGTGAGAACCGAGCTTTAAAAATATGTTTAACTATGATAAAATGTTTCTTTTACACAAATTACATATTATTCTAGATTCATACAACATTATTACTTCTTACTCATTTTAATTTTTCTTGCTTTCATTATGTATTAGTATAATCAAAAGCTTGTGTACAATAATACACACTTATTACTAACCTTATGTAATTTACTCATAAAATATATGATATTTACTATGCACATTCAATATTACCAAACTAGTCATAATGAAGTTGTTTGAAATCATTGATCATTAGTTCGTGTGTCAATAATGTATCATCAAGTTAAAGCAGAACTGATTTATAAGACTGAATTCTTACTTATTTACTCAAATGTACATTTATGGTTCTAGTGAATGTATCAAACGGGAATAATGGAAGAAATGGCAACAGTTGTTCTAGAAAGAATTCAACAGCATCCAACTCTGAAGTATCATCAAATAGAACACATTCCAGAAACTCCTCTTTGGATCTACGAACAGTGGGCAGGATACCCTCACAGGATCAGCTGAGGTATTATCCTACTTCCTTCTAAAATTCTAAATGCGAAAGTTTAATTTTGAATGAAATATCTAATTAATTTCACTGTGGAATGTGTGAATGAGATAATTCATTTCAATGAAAGTTATAAAATGAAATTTATTTATTTACTTAAAATATGTGCGAGTTGCATTGTGGTCAAAATTGCCTAGCTAGGTATTCAATATTTATTATTAAAGTTAATGTGGAATCATTGAAGACAATCTGATTCAAACTTTCGAAAATACATCACCTTAATATTATTATATAAATATTGTATAAAAAGGATATTAATGTTATTGAATAAACTTTTTTCAGTCGTTGCGGCAGAGGGCACTCGCGAGCAGCATCCTTAGGCAACGCAGACTGCCACAAAGGTCATCGCCCGCCAGAAAGTATGTGTCAATTTAAATTTTCAACTCCAATTACCCATTTACTCTTATATTGGTTAAAAAGTACTGTTTGTTACAGCGAATTCATGTAAAGTACAAATCATTAAGGCGCATCACAACTGGATAGCTGTCGCGTACACTCACTTCGTAACAGGATACAGGTAGGTTTTGGATTGAAATAACGTTACTCAATCAGGTGTTGTGCAATTGCGCTGACATATCACAAAAGCGACGATACATTGATATACTTACTCTGAGCATTATTAATTTCATAAATTCAATCATGGATAACATAACATCCATGTCTTAAAATTTTAATATTTTTCAGGTTAACAGATTCCTGTGGTTGGTACGTCGTATTCCAATCACCCGTTCAAGACTCGGTCATAGAAAGGATAGCATTGAATGCCAAAACCGGTGGTACTTCAAGTGGTACTAGTGCTACTGGGACAGATGTAATGCTGGGCATTGCTAGCGGACCACTTGTGAGGCTCTGGGCCTTCTCTACTCACAGTGAACCTGTTAGGAGGACTTTAGTTGGTATGTTATAATTTGTATTGTAATCAATTCAAACTATAACATAATATAACAAATATAAATTATTAATCATAATTCATAATTACCACTAAATTATCGAGAGTGTAGTTTGTTATATCAAACCAACAAGAAATACTTATATTGATTGATAAATATAAAGATACTAGCTGTGCCCTGCGGTTTCACCCGCATTTATTCAGTCAATGCTTACCGTTTAAACCTTCCCTGGACTTTCATGAATATTTCAAGACCAAAATTAGCCAAATCGGTTCAGCCGTTCTCGAGTTTTAAGCAGACTAACGAACAGCAATTCATTTTTATTTATATAGATAGATATTTGGGATGTTACAACATATAAAGCCATCACTTAACAGACGAAAAACAAATCAAATAAGCTACAAACTGAAACTGAAAACTCAGCTAGTACCGGTGCATATTGCATACCTACTTATCCAA
This sequence comes from Cyclophora albipunctata, assembly GCA_963082685.1. NCBI lineage: Eukaryota > Metazoa > Arthropoda > Insecta > Lepidoptera > Geometridae > Cyclophora > Cyclophora albipunctata. The sequence continues at coordinate 6,851,539 of OY720129.1, read as the reverse complement.
TGCTTGGATATCTTGTGCACAAACCAGATTGCTTATCCAATACAAAAAATCACTGGCAGATTATTTTAATAACTATTTGTTATTCCAGGTACATTCAACCTAGGCGTGCGAGTAGAACACCTATTATTCGTGGGCCCACAGCTGGTTGCTCTCAGCGGCGCGGGCAGCCGGAGCAAGGCGGGCGTTTGGCACACGAGCACTCAACACTGGCAGACGCAAGACGTTGCGCATTTGACTACCTATGACACTGCAGGGTCGTTCCTACTGCTAGGCACCGCTACGGGGGCTATTAATTATATTGGTGAGAGGAGTTGACCTGCAGAAATACGTTAAAAAGTTACTGTATGAAAAAAGTTATTTGGTTGTATTTTGATTTGTGCTTTACCATCGTAAATACGTAGCTGTTTACGATTAATATTTTTTTGTTTATTTGTATATTATTTATTAATATTCTATTAACGATTAATATTTATGTGTTTATTTATATTATTGTTTGATTATAAACACTAGCAATAAGCAACAGTAAACATATTCTTTACGCAATTGCGTAACATACTTTATTGAATTTAAAGTGTGTTGCAGAGTAAATTAATTACGGCTGATTAGCGGGTACATTGGTCGTATTTAGCAAAAATATTTCCTGCTTATATAATTTTATATCATCAGTGGACGTTTAGTGGAGCATTGATTGTGCGCCTGCCAAGACTCGGGGTCCCGAGTTCAATGCTTGGTTCGAGCGAAAGATGTTTCTTTCTATTTATTTTTCAAACATGGCTCGGGTTTGAGATCACCGACCCGCAGTACGCAAGCGTAGTGATTATGCGTAATCCTCCGTACTGATATCTTCAATGAGATTAAAAGCGTTTGCCCAGCAGTGGGACAATGTAGGCCTACTATACCTACTTAAGTACAGACACTCATTTGACCTTTTTTTTATTTCAGACATGCAAAAGTTTCCTCTACGAATGAAAGACAATGACCTGCTAGTGACTCAACTGTACAAAGATCCCACACAAGAACCTATCACTGCGATATCTGTGTATCTTACACCGAAAACGAGTGAGTTCTTTTTTATATAAAAAATGAATAAATGAGTTCCTTTCTTTTAAGGAATATTATATCTATACATATACCCAGAAGCATCGAATCGATTTTCTCAAAGCTACTGAACAGATTTTCATGTGGTTTTCACCAATAACCATGTACAAGCAGCTACGTTTTATGCCAAAATACCCAGAGGAACGGATAAAACCGTGGGACATTATAGTTAGTTTATAGTAATCTTTGGAATTGAGAGTCTTAGAATGCCTTTCCTTTCAGACGCATAGCTCTCCACCGTTTGATATGTTAGATGTATACCCACATCCCACATACCAGTTGTAGCATAGCAATTGAAGTTTTACTACCAATCAACTGAAGACAGTAGATTTGTTTCTAAGAAGTAATCAAACCTATTAAATATTCTCATAACAAAATATTTTCCTTCCTCTAGATTTATGTGGCAACTGGATAGAAATAGCGTACGGCACCAGGAGCGGGGCGGTGCGCGTGATCGTGCAGCACCCGGAGACGGTGGGCCACGGCCCGCAGCTGTTCCAGACATTCACTGTGCACCAAAGTCCTATCACCAAGGTAAGACAAGTAATTGAGGCTAGATGTACGACCCAGTAGCGCTAAGATGGACACCAAGACATTTGTTGTCTTCGATTTTTGATTATTTAAATACCTCTCTGCATCTTTATCTCTCTCTCTCTCTCTCTTTCTATTTCTTTCTCCTTCTAACCTTAAAAACTTGACATGAATGGTGGATCCAGGAAGGGATTATGGAACCCCAAATTGTCTGAATCCAAACATTTTCCTTGATGAATTCTTCTCTTACAAGGGTCAAGGCCGCCCCCAAATCTCAATCCTGCACCTTCTCCTACTGACATAATAAAAATAACGATTGAAAATAGCGAGGCCGCATTTTGATATGCACACACTCTATTTTTTCAGGTATCGCTATCAGAAAACTATCTAATATCTGTATGTAGTGAGTATAACCACGTGCGTTCGTGGCGAGTGACTCGGTTCAGAGGGATGATCTCCACACAGCCTGGCACTACGCCGAAAGCAGCCTTCAATGTGCTAGCGTTGGAAGCACCCACGGCGCAGGCGCATAATGATTGTGGTACGTATGACAGATACAGGCTATCTGAAGTACGGGCGTAAAGCAGGAATACTTTCGTCCTTTATCTATTTGTCTCTGTCACTCGTACACAATAGTATTGTCGATTCATTGGCCGCCAACGGAGACAGTTATACTATTGTGTACTTGTGACAAATAGATAAAGATTCGGTCGATGAACGAATTTTTTTCTGCTTCGCGACTGTTCTTTATCTACCAAGTGAAATCAAATCAATTCGTTTATTTCAAATCAAAAATAAAAGTAAGTACCCAAGCAAAACCAAAAAGAGCGTCGATAAATAAAAGGTACAAAGTGCCAAAAATTGTCAAATCCATTAGTATTTGGCCGAACTAAAATATATGCCTGTGGCAATATTAAAATAACTATTTTTAACTATATGATTATCCTCTTATTTTAGGACTTCTCTAATACTTTTTGTGACCAACAGGTCTTTGCCTGGCAGGTGAATTTTACAGGTCATTGCTTTATTGTGCGCATATAAACCAGTATTTAAATGTACTTACTATTGTTTCTAGGACCGTACGGTGAACAAGATGAAGAACAAATATTTATACAGAAAGTGGTGCCGGATACTGACTCGCTATATGTGCGACTTGCATCCAATGGAAAGAGGTAATATGTTTCACAAATTGGGACATCAAAGGGACATCAATCCATCATCATACATCATTCGGAAGATGCACATACATTTCGAATAGGATAGTAGACAACCCTGGTGTCGAAAGTTTTTAAACCCAAAGCCTCCGCGTATCGGTCTAAGATGTTGAAGTGTTGCTTGGACCATCCATTCTATACTGCCTTATAAAAATTATGAAATTTTATTAAACTCTTTTGTTGGACAGGGTTTGTATAATCCGTTCAGTAGACGGTTCAGCGGTATCGTGCTTCGTCGTCGTAGAGTGCGAAGGCGCCTTAAGACCAAGACGCTTGTTACTCTGTGGTCACCGCTCCGGCGCCGCGCAAATGTGGGATTTGACAGCTGCCATAGACAAGGCCGCGAAACCTGCACCGTCTGTACCTGGAGGTTTGTGGTTTTTCATTAACCCATACTTTAAATACTTTGCTTATTCACGACAGTCTCTTCACAAGTTCTAGTCGAATCTAGTTATTTGGGCTCGTTTTATAAAGATAGATACTAGACGGTTACAATTTGTATTAAATCCTGCTCGAAAAATAATCTAAATCAAAAGTTTCTCACTTAATAATTTCTTTTAGATGTGAGCATTATTAAAGTGTGAAGTGTGTTAGCCTGTAATGTCCCACTGCTGGACAAAGGCCTCTCATTTCACTGAGCATTATTAACATATTGTATTTAACCAACAGAAGGTGAAGACTCCCCCGCAGCGGATGGCGGTCCTACACCGGACGAACTTGTCCGACTACTATCCGCTTGCGATTTGGACGCAACACCGGCGCCGCCATCACCGAATCGGCCAATACAACCATGAAGCCACGCCCTTTGTAGCGTACTCTGTTCGCTTTACACATTGATTGTTCAAACGTAATTCAAAAAGTTATTGGGTGCAAAGTCACGGTTTCGCGCCCGAACTTTATCTGTCAAATATGACATTAAAACAAATTGGTGGCCAACTTGTTTATTGTCTATGGCCAACCTACCTTGAGATCGGAAGCGTTTCTCCGCTGGTGATTCATAGTTTATTTAATTTATTATATTTAATATGTTAACGTTTCAATACGTTTATTGAGTTGTTAGTTAGAGTCAAAATTATTTAAGTAATATGGGAATATTAATGAATTTAAAAATATGATGTATGTTTTAATGAAGTATATTGGATTCCGCCTTCTTTTCTTATGAGGAGAATAAACTGATCTTGTTTAATGAAATAAATCTTGCCATAAAGTGATATAATTTTAATGCCAAGATAAAATTTTGTTAACATGTAATAAAATCCATTGAAAGGCATATCACTCAAGGGCAAAAAGAAGACTGACTATTTCTGAAAAAATAACTAAATATGATAAATAATTTCGACATGTAATAATGAAATGATGGATGATGTAAACTCCAGCCAAAGATAAAATGAAATGGAATTAATCAAATAAACCTTACAGTAAGGATACAATAAATTATACTAAAATTAGGATAATTTGCATTACCATATTATGCCTTGATATTGAATAGGATACGGACCTATATATAAAAGCGTCTTAATGTAATTTTCACTTACCGCACTTTGTTATCTGTACTTTACTAATCAATAGCCGGATCCACACCGAACGCGCGCGATCGGAGCGCGGTGGATACCGCAACCGCGCTCCGTGTCAGTTGTCGGTTTTTGTTACTAGCACACAGGAGCCTCAGTCTCTCGGCGCGCTCGGTGTAGACGTTTCTGTGTGGAGCGCGCGATCACACATTATGGAAAATTTTGAAAGTCGTCGTCTAATATCCCTTTACAAAGAACATAAATGCTTGAACATGAACAAAAATGCAAGGAACATAAGTATGTAGGTTGTTGCTGCCACAGCAATTTGACGTCGTTGCTGCACGTGTGACCCCATAGCGACCGAAAGTTTAAATGTGCTATACTTAGGCGGATCAGTGTGGATCGGTTGGAGCGCGTCGGTGCGACGCGGCGGGATCCGCAAGGTCCAGACGACACGATCCGTGATCCATGCCTCATGCTTCCGGATCGCGGATCGCAGGAATTGGCGATCCATTTGGATCGCTCGGTGTGGATCCGGCTAATAATAATAAAGCTGTCTTTTTGTTTGTATGAACACGCTACTTCAGATTTGAAGATTCTTTATGTACATATATTATATGATACCCACTTTCAAAATGAAGTTAAAACGCTACTTTCCAGCATGAAATACCCATGGGAATGGGTACAACGCGGTTAAAAACGTAGGGCGCTGCTAGTTTTCTGTTTTTAAAGTAAATTATTTGTTAAAGAAGAAAAGCCAAGCCATTAAAGTGCGTCGATACGTTGATATAATTTGTTCATTAATTTTCTAGTTCCGTTAAAACAAAGCTTAATGGGCGTGAACAAATTCGCCTTTTATTTTTCTATTAACTTACGAAAACTTGCCATGTAACATTCGCAATTTTTATATTTGTAGTTTATTTGAAATAGCAGCGCGGTTAGCACAACGAATGTCACGGAAGGCGACAAGACACGATATAATAAATACTAAGGTTTACATCAGGAAAAATAGATTGTACCTTCTATGTTCTGTTTAGGTATGAACATATTGTATAGCTATACCTACATTATAATTTCATGGATTAAGTTTTATAAAGATAAGGCCTAATTATGTTACATATAATGACTATTGACATAATTATGTTATTCTCAACTTTTTTATTTGTGTAAGTAGGTATAGCTTTAAATTTCTTATGTGATTTGTGCATTAAATGTCCTTTCTCAGAAACTACGTGAGGAATTATTTTCATGCTGTGTTTGCTTCAATTCGGTACACTTTACTCATCTAGGCTAACCTATAACTATTTAATACCTAGTTAAATTACGTGTGTTTATCAATGAACTCGTTCAACTTTATCACTGTTTTCAATGGTTAAAGAAACTTATACCTATCACAGCTTTTATTAAACTAGCTTCAAATACAATGTATATATTTATTTAATGAAAACTAGTAATAATAAATTATATTTATGTAATGGTTGCATTTTCATTTATTGAGAATCCAAGGTTTGAAAATATTACATCTCCAATTCACCAGTTGTTAAGCTGCTGCTGCCTATGAAATATATGTTCAAGTAAATGAATGATGGTTGAAAAAATTCAGTACTCTGACTGGGCAGAGAAAGACAAGGAAGGCTTACACACCCAGAAACTGACACACAGATACTCTCGCTTCCTTGCCCTTAGGATCACCTTAGGATTTTACAGCCTCCGTGGTCGAGTGGTTTGAGCGCTCGGCTCACGATCCGGAGGGTCTGGGTTCGATTCCCGGTGGGGATATCTCACAAAAATCACTTTGTGAGACTGTCCTCAGTTTGGTTAGGGCATTGCAGGCTGAATCACCTGATTGCCCGAAAAGTAAGATGATTCCGTGCTTCGGAGGGCACGTTAAGCCGTCGGTCCCGGTTACTTTCTACGGATTGTAGTCGTTACATGAGCCATGTCGGAGGCCTTTGGCGGCTCAATAACTTGACTCAATAACACCAGGATTGGTCAGGTTGACCATCCACTCGATAAGAAGAAGACCTTAGGATGACAAATATGACAATTCCATGGAAAGCTATACAAGATATAAGTGCTAAGGTTGTTTCCTGTCTGTGTGCTAAGGTAGGTATGTAGGTATGTATCTGTTGATTTGTGGATAAAAATAATAGAAAATCTTCGAATGAACACATTTATCAGAGTCTGTGTGTCTGTCTGTGATGTCATAAAGTACTTATCACCTAGTATCGTAGATAGAGAATAGTATAGATATGCTCTTAATTATTATTGCAAGAGTGAGAACCATTTTATTATGTACCTATATCTTCCGTATTTCTATTTTATTATGTATTTTGTCATTCAAGGTTATGATTAAACTATACTTGATCCACACAATGATTTTTTTTGCATCTAAAATTATATCACATCTATAATACGCGCGCGAACTGAATTCTTTCAGGGCCTGTGACAAAGCGCGTAAATAAATGTGTTAATTAAGATTTGTCTAAATATACTATTGAGCTGAAAATAAATTTATATCGTAGTATAAATTATAATAAAATTAGAATTACAACTCATTTGTTTTCACGCTTCACTTTCACCCCGGCCGCATTCAGTATTCGCTCGGGTCCTGTTTTTATTCATAACCGACTTCCAAAAGGAGGAGGTTATCAATTCGTCGGAACCTTTTTTTAAATTTTCAAGTACATATCAAAACGTTATAAATACCCCGCCCCTTGAAAGTCTAATGACAATAATTAATTGAATGACTCCTACGTAGTAGACCGTACAATCAAAATAATAAAGTACCAGATTACCCACACGATGGGGTAAAATCTAAGTATGGCAATATTATGTACTTATGTCAAACTATCGCTATCTCATACTGCATCTATACTAATATTATAAAGCTGAAGAGTTTGTTTTGTTTGTTTGTTTGTTTGTTTAAACGCGCTAATCTCAGAAACTACTGAACCGATTTGAATAATTCTTTCACTGTTAGATAGTCTATTTATCGAGGAAGGCTACAGGCTACATTTTATCCCGGATTTCCTACGGGAACGGGCACAACGCGGGTAAAACCGCGGGGCGCTGCTAGTACTGCATACGCTGAGGACTCGTCTACCTCCTATTCTCTGTCTACGCCGAGTATGTACCTCTTCGATCAAATGTACCTAGTAATAAGTTGTCTTGTCTTGCCGTCTATCGGGGGTTAGGGCACAGAATAATAACTAGTAGGTACTACGTACAGAAGCTTTACTTCGCAATGGTTTTCAAAGAAATATGACTCGATTACTCGAATCTGATAAACAATATGATTTAATTTAGCTCGCGGTCCAGTCGAGCACGTGTTCATTTACATACCTACCAATTTCTTTTTGAAGGAATATGGGCCTTAATTCACTATACTACGGTTCATAATAAGTTATACATGGTTATACGTATTGAAAGAGCCGCGGACTAGGGTTGCTTACTTCGAGAAACTACTTATGCCATCTAGCGCACAGCACGAGCGTTTACTCCTACTTGTGGCGGGCAACGCGCAGCAGGCAGCGCCGAGTACGTTCATGTAGTCTAAGAGCTAGCTGCATAATTGTATATGCTATACGATTATTGCCAAAGATTTAATTTAATGAAGTAATAAAATAAAACACATTTTGTTCATTATACTTATATAGACAAAAGAATAATAGATGTTATGTATGTGTAAAAATGAATGTGTAGAAATGAATGTGTGGAATTGTTTTTGTTTCGGACAAAACATAATAATTGTATCATTTTTACCTCACTAATAAATTAATTTATTACTTAAATGATCTCTTTTGAAATAATCCTATCCTACTAATATTATAAAGGCGAAAGTTTGTGAGTGTGTATGTATGTATGTATAGATGTATGTATGGATGTATGTATGTATGTATGGATGGATGTTTGTTACTCTTTCACGTAAATACTACTGAACCGATTACTATGAAATTTGGTAGCTGAAGACCCAAAATAACACAAAGTCAGAAAATCACGCCACCTCACTTAGGGGGTACGCAGGAAATTCTAATATGGTTGTTTCTTAACCGATTTTGATCAAACTTTGGGTAGGGGTATGTTAAGGTAGGGTAGGGGTAGGGCGGAATAGGAATTAAAAAATATGTATATCGATAATAGATCTTTATCATAGATGCCTAACTCTTACAAATATTTCTTAATTTCTTTCTTTGAGTCTTTAAAATTACGGTTATTAAATTTCAATGTCGCATATACATATACGCAATCTGGTACACAATTTCAAGAGATATTCAGTTGGAAAACACGAACAAGGTACTTGCGCAGTAATAGTTCTGAATAAATTATGAAGTTGTTTTCCTGGATTCGTTTGAATTACTTTTTCGAAATTCTGGGTGAAACTTGATTCTAAGTTTTGTATATAGTCTATAAATTCTTTTGGGGGCATTTTCAAACTTCCGTAGAATGAAGAACTCTTGTTGAAGGCTTTATAACGGGTAAACAAATTTGTTTTCCCCAACTCAGGAACAGTTTTCAAAACTTCGCTTAAATTCACGCACTTATGCTTATTTATACATTTAAACATAAGGTATCCCGAGACATAGGTCAATGCATTTTCTTCTGGTAGGTCTACTTCTCTGTAGTCTGATTCACCCTCCAAATACACTGCAGACCTACATAATTTCTCATTGTTTTTTTCACTCATGACTCTCAATTTCATCATGTCTTCAGCTTTCAAAAGAATTTGGCATATATCAAGTTCACAATTAGCATCGGGCGAGTTTTTTAACATGTTGCAAAAAAACAGTTTTGAAAAGGCCCTTCGAAACTGGATCGGCGTTGGTTCTGTGCAAGAGCCACCTTGCTGTCTAATCGACCCAAAGAAGTTCTCCAATACATCTTGATTTAGTCTTCTCGTAAATATATACTTAAATCCGATTTCTTTTAGGTCTCTGAACAACATTTTGATTGCCTGTATACTTATTTGAAAATTAACGAAAGATTTCATATGTTTTGTGTTATCTTTTCCTGTTCTTTTATTTATGGCTTTAATCGTTGCAAACATATTTTGAGCTTCAACCAAAACTTCTTCTTGGGCGTCAGTGAGTTTGAAGGCAGTTTTAAATTTATTTTTAACTTTCACCCTACTAGAATTCAAAACATCAAAAAGGTTGTTCATAGACTCGATAGAGTTGGCAGTGGATCTGGCTTCTTCTGGTAATTTTCCCAAATCGATGTACGTGTGGAGTGCTGCAGACACAGTATGACTTAAAATTTGAACTGCATACTTCACTCGCATTTTTTTAAAGTTGTTGGGTTCAATGTGACACTCAGTTATTTTTGGTATAAGTCTTAAGTTTTTGTCTTTTTGGTCGTCGTAAAGTTGTTTCATAAAATCCCAAGATATTCTTTTACCGTCAAAATAGAAGTCACTTGTTAACAAATTATTCCGTAAACATTTGATTAGGTGTGGCACGTCAAAAATATAATAGATTTTCTTCTCATTATACATAAAAAATGGTTTTTCGGCTGACACTCCTTTCACATCTTTGGCAAATTTGTCGAAGTTTGAGCCTTGGTCAGTGGTTATAGCTTTTATGTCGATTCCAATTCCGGAGAGTTTTGTAATAACTTCTTCTAACCATATATCTAATTCTTCATAATGACGTGCACTGGCAAGTAGTGCGTATGCTAATGGTTGCTTCCATTTAAAGTAAATTCTTTGAAGCATTATCACATACGCATTGCTGGCAATTTCCGGAGTCACTTTACCATTAATATTATGAAAACCTATTACTTCATCTGTTTTAATATCATAGTATAAGTTTCGTTTCAGAGTCATTTCGTCTATACAAATCGTACAATACTTGGCTTTTTCAGGGAAAGATTTTACTTTTAATTCTAAACTTTCTAGAACTAATTTAGGAGGTATACTTATTTTTAGCTTGTTTAAGGTGCTTTTGCTGGGTAATTTTAAAACAGTTTCTAAACATCGGTAAGTTTGTGGACTTGAGTAATGCAAGTTTAAAGCAAAGAGTTTATATTCTGCGTCATATCTATTACCCTTAAATTTATTTTTTAGTTCATTTTGCCACTTAATCAATTTCATAAATCTTCTGCCGATTTCGTCTTCAGGTTCATCGTTTCCAATAAGTGGTGAATTTTTAGTTTCTAGTTCTTTTTCAATTTTTTTATTTCACACTCAAGTCGTCGATTTTTGGTTTTGGTCGTCTTTAGTTCTTCTTTTAGTTTACGTTTACGTGGAGTTTCTGCACTGAGCAAAACTGATGTTTGTGTTTCCTCATGCGACATCTGAGATAATTCTGTTTGAGTCACAACTGACTTAGTTGTAGCTTTTTTATTAACAACATCAGATATTGTTTTCACTTTTGACGAAGGTTTTGCAGTGTCATCGTAAGTTTTGTCAACATTTGTTTGAGATGTTCCTTCTTGAGATAGATTAGGTAACGATAAAGTTGGGTTTGCATCTTCATTGAGCTTTTGTACAATTTTAATTGCTGATTTTTCAAAATGCAACGAACATACATAATAACTTGAGTGCTTCAAATTATCTTTAGATAGTAAATCTTCTCTATCTATTGCCAATAACCAGGTCCGTCGCCTGAAATAAACAAACAAAACATTTTAAATGGACAAAACCCACAATGCAATAAAATACAAAAAGTATCTACGTATTGACATCAGTTGTCTAGCAGCACCCATAGTACAAGCTTTGCGTAGTTTGGAGCTAGATGGCGCTGTGTGGATTGTCCCATTATATTTATTTATTTATAAATTTAGAGGTACGATTTCATTTATTTGAACGATATTCGACATTATAACTATATGTATACTATATTATAATTACAATGTCATTACTGGCGGTGGTTGCATATCTTAAAATTTTGTGAAAACTACTAAATCGATGAAAATTCATCTTCAGTTAAAAACCGATATCAGTTTCTAAAATCAAAAACTAAGGCGCGAGCAAACCCGCGGGTATCAGCTAGTACCTAAATGTGTGCTTAGTGTGAATAGTGCTCAACGAAACTAACTCAATATTTTTTATCTTGCACCTACAGTTTTACTGCAATATTGCAAAATATTATTTTATTATCATAATTATTTATTTCCAAGCAAGAAATTCTCAATATGGATTCGCTAACTTCCTTTAAGTTGAATAGAATTCCATAGGTATCATCTATCTATAGTATCACCGAAAATATTTTGCGTTGGGCTCTTAGTCTAAGTTCGTAAATGTACGACAAATGAAATGCAACTCGAATGAAACGACTAAAATATCTTTTTTATTGTACTTTTAAATACTTTTAGGATATTGGAATAGTACGGGGAGAAACGGTTTGTAGTTTGAATTAATTTCATTTCATATAGGAACATATTGTAATCCAGTCAAAATAGATTTTACCCTTACCTGTCAGCGTCTTTAGGTAACCAAAAAAAAGTTAAATTCTCATCACGATCCGTATTTAAACAATTAAATACTGCACAGTATCTTTTTGCTTTTTTTTGTTTTGTGTCCATCTTGCAATAATGAATCAATCAAAGTTGAACGTGGTCGAACATATAGCGCGCACGCGTGTGTTTTCTTTCGCTTGTGGCAGCCTACTAGATTGGCCCTTGCGCATCGGCCGCCGCCCGTAGGTATGTTTTTAATACCTACACGCTCAGAATACAGAAGTATCTACCAGAAGGAGCATTCAAATGTATTTACAAGCTACACGCTGTGTCCAAAAACAGAACAAAGTCCCCCGCGTAGTGTTGTTAGCTCTCGCATTATTTGCCCATTTTTGGGGTAAATTTTGGGAGTTTTGGAGGTAATATGTTAATAGAATAAAAATTGTCCTTTTTCTATATAACTATGTACCTACCTGATTATCTCAAGAAATAGATAGGTATATTAAATAAAACACGGTGTTAACCCTTAACCACCTAGCGTCGGTCACAGTGACTCCACGCGATATATTTTTCAAATATTTCCGTTACTACTCGGGCCACACGCCTGTGACTCCATCTACTTTTTCCCCTCCCTCTCCAGTTTGCGCTCCGTGCTCGACCAAGCAACACGTGCGCGCAGTGAAAAAATTCAGGTAAATATATTTCGTTTGCGGTCATGGTGACCGATGTTAGGATGTTACGTTACTTTTTGTGTTAACATTTTCTTGTTGTTTTTTAGGTCTATTATGTCTGTACGTGATCAAAATATCAGTAGATGGTTAGAAGAGTGTGATTTAGATTCAGAGGATCAAAGGGACTTGCCGGAAATACCAAATGAAGATTGCAGTGACGTAGAAGACGTACCTACCATTAGACCACGTCATTGATGGTGAGGGTGATTCTCAAAATGGATGAAGAACCAAGAACATCTTCTGCAGACAGCTCTGACAAATTAGAAATACGTAAAACTTGCTCAACTTGTGACCTAAAAAAGAAACGTAAAACATTCCATTTGTGTTTTCAATGCAAAAATCCAATTTGCGTTGAGTGTTCTCAAAAAATGTGTATAAGTTGCCGCGAGAAATTGTAAATGTTTGGGGTTGTAATTTTGTAATTATTGTTATTTGATTATGCCAATGATAGTTTAATATAAAAAGTTATATATTTAAGTTCTTAAAATAATTAAAACCTAAGTAGTTTTTTTGATTGTTATTGCTCAGCTCAATTAAAAGACCTATAGATTGTTAAAATATTTGTTAGTAAATTTTCATAAATAATAATAAAAAGTAATAAGTGTAAATTTGAAGAGTTTATTAAAACAATTTAAAATAAAAACAACTAAAGAATATGATGTAGTTTTGATTTTTACCAAATTATGACCTTTTCACCTTTTTAATAGTACTTATACGCAATCGGTCACCATGACCGACGTTAGGTGGATGTGTTCCTAGAATACACGTTAGGTAGCTAAGGGTTAAGGTGGATGTTTGCACACTTTTAACGGGTGATGGAAAAACTTTATATGTTTTTATTTATTTTATTTTAAAGTACCTATTCGGAAAACTTACAGCTAGGTACAAGAGTTACATAAAAAAAGAATAATTACTTAAGTCAAAATGCATCGAGCAAACTACGCTTCGCTTCGATGGTTTCCAGAACTGTTCCAGCCGTGCTCTTTGTATAATTTTTGTCCACACCGCTTTCCTTTCCTCATCAGCAGGGAAGCTAAAATTTAAGATGGCTAATATAGAAACATAATTTTATACCCGCTCCCCCTCTCCCTTCTCCCTCACACGCACACCAAAAATTTTTTTAGAAACCTATAGTATTGACTAACATACTATTTAACAGGATTGTTAGGTTAGGTACATACGAGCCGCACTTACGCTTTATACTTTCTTTTTTCAAGTTGGTTAATTTTTATTATATTACTTATTAATATTCTACAACGAATTAAATCCCTCAAAAGGTAATAAAAAGAAGGGTAAATCAAAACTCTTATATTGGCAACACTAACATAGATTGACGCATCACTCTATATGACAATTGAAATCTGAGAAAATAATTAAATATTTAAAATTTAAATAAGACGATACCTAAATGCGATACTTACACGTGAAATGTGATCCCTTCCTGTTTCTTTTTCAGACCCACTGCATTTTTACAGGTAGGAACGACACAAGACGGCATAGTTTCGTGAAATTGGTCACGGGTAAAACACGTTAGCGCGTTCCGACGGTCACAAAGTCACAGCACAAAGTGACTGATCGGTTGCGCTGTGCGCATAAAACTACACTATTTAAGGCTAGTTTGAGTAGCTACAGTATTAGGCGCGCTCACGGGTTCTGTAGGTACTTCTGTATTCTGAGATTTCTGAGCCTACACGCGGAGTGACACAGGCCTGGTTAGGTAGGGAGGGTTAGAATATGATTGAATAGCTCAAGCCGAGAAGATAGAAAATATATTTTGTGGAATTAACCGGTTTTTAAAACAGATGAATACCACAAAAAACAGGATATGTCATGTCAAATATCAATGTCTTTCATTTAACATTGTCAAACTCAATGTTGTTTGTCATGTCATGGTCATGTCAGAGTCGAGGTAAAATTGCGTAGAAAGATTTTAATCAAAATTTTGGATTTTACAACGTGAAAATGATTTTGTAATGATGTTAACAATTATTATTATCTGTAATTTGACAAAAATATCAACAATTTATTTAAAATCAGCATCTTGACTAATTAATAAAATGACTTGAAAATGAAGAACGGATCTAGCGAGATTTTGGAGGCTAAAGTTGCTGAGCGCAATGAACGTGCCAAAAAACTTTATCGGTAAGTTTTCCAGTAACCTAATTACACAATACTATGTAAAAATACATATTTTAAGTATTGTTTTAGTATTTTTTTACAAGCTATGTGTAAAATGTTTGACTTGACACAATTAGCGCATTTGAGTTGTTTGCAACCGGGGAAATTCCCCCACATGGATTGATTTGAAAGTGTTTATTGATGATTGGCTACTAATTTATAGTAAAAACACATTGTATTGTTATTAATGGAAACTAATATACTTAAACATGGTAGCTTTTAACATTCGTTTTAGTGAACAATATTTTATTCTGTAACAGTTGTGTAAACATCTTGGTTACAGTTATATCAGCGACTTAGCTCGACGTGTAGGTGAAATGACAACAGCGTGCCAGTCAATAACAGACCTATTTTCCATGCACATTGAGATTCAGAGACAAAAACTTAGGGATAATTGTGAAAAACTACTATTTCTTGATCCCCTTAACTATGGAAAGAAGACCTTAGAACTGTTGTGGAGAAAGGTTTATTATGATACTGTATGTACGGCTAAGAAATTGCAGGAAATAGATATAGAAAATAACAGTTATCTGTTCACACACATTGTGTGTGGGATCGGGCATTTTCACCATTTTATATCTAAAATCCAAATTGAAATGCAAGTGACTATCAAAGAGCTTGATTACATATCTGTCTATAATGATGATGATGAAACACATGAAATTGATGATATACCAACCGATGAGGAAATACAATTTGGTAAATCCATGTTACATTCATGTCTGATATACCTTGGTGATCTGAGTCGGTACCAAGCTGAAATATTCCACAATTTCGACACATCTATTGCTGCCCGGTACTATCTACAAGCTGCTCACATTGACATGGCTTCAGGCATGCCTTACAATCAATTAGGAAACCTGTATCTAGACAAAAACTATAACCTTGATTCAGCATGCTACTACATCCACTGCCTAAACTGTGCATCACCTTTTGAGGGAGCAATGGACAATCTTAAAAAAATCTTTGAGAAAAATGAACAGTTTTTGGAGACATTGCATGACCCTGAAAGTCTGAGTCAAGCAGAACACATACAGAATACAATTGTAAACTTTCTTTCCCTTATTGAAATATGGTATCTTGGCAAGAATGATACTAACATTCCTCAAAGATGCAGTGCCATTGCTCAAGGTCTGAAAATTTCTATGGATTTTGTAAAGACACCTCTACCAGACATTGAAACAGTGAAATATGATGAGTACTTCCAATCAATTGAAGACGAAACTGTTATTCCATCATCTTTAAACACTAATCTAGTGCATAAAATAGTTCAAATATGTCTCTTCACTATTCCTAAAATGATGGAAACAGATGAAACTAAAGCATTTGCTTGTAAAGCTTTCACATTGGCTCTGTACTCCCAACTACTGCAGAAACTGTTAAAACATTTAGATGTCATTGGACTTAAGAATCCAGCTAGTAAATACAGGGAGAGATCACTGTCAAAACAAGAAAGAGTTATTGAAAATATCGAAGTCAATGACACTATAGAACAGTGTGATATTACAAATGGCAAAGTTTCATCTAAAGAAGATATAGAAAAAGAATGTGAAGAAGAGCATGAGAAAGAGAAAGAGAAAGAAAAGGAGACAAATAATGGAGATTTGAAGAATAATAAGAAAATGTTGAAACGCCGTCGTCGCCGAAGAGTTGCGTCTTCCGGCAGTTCTGATCTGAGTAATGTTGACTCTGAGAGTGATTTGGAAACTGAATCCGAAGAAGTTGACTCAGAATCCAGTTTTCATTCTGAAACAAACAGTGAACATTCCGATGATGATACTGAAGGTGAAGAAGATGGTGAAAAGTGTAATGGGGATCAAACCGAACCAGAAATTGTAGAAAACAACAAAGAACACAAAGTCAATGGGAATGTAGAAAACCATAATGAAATTAATAAAAAAGTTGAACAAGACAATGATGACGAAGAATTTTCTGAATCTGAACTTAAAAAATTCTTACTTGGTGACAATATACTGGCCAGTATAAAGCTGTTGCAAGATTGGATTTTAACTGAAAAAGATTTGATCCTCTCTTGTGGTGAGAGTGGAGATTCCCTCTTCCAATGTGTAGTAGATTTACTCAACATCCTATCATACTATTTCATACACAAAATGGATAAAACTGTTGAGAAGGAATCCAATGTACTTTACTATGCCAGAAATCTTGCTAAAAAGATCAAATTGGAATACAAAAACACACCATTACCAGAAGACATCAATCTTCGAGGCACAAACATCTGCAAGTTTGACAAAGATGCAGCAGAATGGCAAATATTAGACAGAAGAAATATATCCGTGTATGAAGAAAATGTTATAAGAATCCTGAATTTCATTGATTTTGGCAATCAAATAGCGAAAATTGTTCCAAGAATAAGATTTAACAGAACAATGAAAATATTTTATTTGAAGAAAGTAACACCTGCGAACGAGAATACCAAAATTAATCACAAAAGAAGCAGAGAGTGGCATAATTCTAAAACACAACAGGTGAGTTACAATTATAATCTTTTCTATTCTTAACATCATAACTAGGTACTACAAGGATCGCAGTAGAAGCCTTAGCCTTCAGCTATTCATTCAAAATAATCATGATTAATTTATGTCTTTTTTCCAGGCTGAGCAGCCAGATGGAGGGTTATTACGTAAGCTCGGCCATCTCTGGTTGGTATCTCAAGTACGTGAGCTAGAGCGCAGCGGCAGGCAGCCCGCGTCTCCGGCCCTACTTGCATTGGACACGGCAGTCTTACACAAACATCTACGTCGCGTCAAGCTACTACTGAGAACCAAGAACTTCATACTCCTCATACCTACTGTTGGTAAGTTCAAAACAATGTTATACACTAGTTTCTACAGTACTGACATTGACTCAGTAGTACAATTATTTAAACTCTTTTTTTTGATGTTCAGTGTTACAAGAGTTGGACACTCTAAAAAGGGAACAGAGTTCGGCCCGCGACGCCATCCGCTGGCTGGAGCTTCAATTGAAAACTGGCTCGAGATTCCTCCGCGCGCAGCGTCAAGGACAGTCAAGACCTCTGCCACTCCTCAAGTATCCTCGCAAAGCGCCGCCACATATTCATAATTTTATCCAAATCCTAGAGTTCTGCAATCACTTTGTCGGCGAAGAAAAAGGCGGCAATGGAGATACAGACAACTCAATGGCGAAATCAACGCCGATACTCGTACTGTTAATGGGCGACAAGCCTGGCCCTGACGAAGAAAGGTACAAAGAGTTCAGCATCACAGGCGCCGCTAAATCCGCCGGAATATCGTTAGACTACATCGAAGACTTCTATTCAAAATGGCGCCAATCCACCCATAAGAGCGGTAAGAAAAGGTGAAGTGACCATCGGTGAACTTTGGATTTGGACACTGAGATCGACTACGGCGCAGCTGGCTGGCAAGTGAACAACACAGGATTTCAGACTGAAATGAAATCGACATGTTCGCTGTTACAAGGCTGAGCGCAAAATGTTCTTACAAAAGAATGTCTACATTTCACCAACGGAATTCACTTCTGAATATAAACTTGGTGATTGAACTATTCTATTGAATTCTTCATATTTTATCTTTAGTTTCAATTTTGATGTTTTTACATACCTTTTACTTCATATTCATTATTCATTCATTGTCATGGGATTCATTTAACTTCATTATCATTTTTAATTGGTAGTATTTCACTTACGTAGCAGTTGAGTTGATATATTTTGTCATTTGGTTTATGTATTTGCATTGTCATTTCAATAAACTTTTCATTATCAAAACATGTAATTTTTATTATATTCCTATAATTTTCTTGCTACAGATAAGGTTGCGTTTTAGCTGAAGTGGAGCTGATCGTTACATTATGTTAAGTTAATTTAGCTGAGTTTTGCTTCAGTGGATACTTAGCCTAATGCCCAATTCCGAAGATGACCGCTGGGGCTAGTACAAGCGTTTGACCGACAGTACTCTGCTAAAAGTAAAGGAACTATCATAAATGTCAATAATAGGTACTACAAAAAGGATAATTCAAGAAATAACAACAAAATATTACATTTTAGTCAGTTAATTTATTAAAGTTGAGCCTGTATGACCACTTAAAAATTATTCTAAAATTACATACGAGAATTGACTAGTGAGTTACACGTTAGCGAACCCTGTCGTTATAGGTTTCAGATACTTACACAAAGATTAAGATATAAATATTAAGTTAAGGTGCTCCCACACTGCTGTTATAGAATGTTAAGTAACGTTAGTAAACATTTGTTAGCTAACATTTAATCACCAAAGTCAAAAAATGTTTTCATGTTAGTAAATGTTAATTGACATTTTTGAACAAAATTTTGTTTGTAAACATTTTATACGGGTGACGGCGGGGTATGCGGTGAGTCGATGAGTTTTTCTCTAGCTTTAAGCGTTCGGCGCATCCAATAAGAGCGCTTTTTCTTTTTTTTTAAACAAAAAATGAAAGCTATCCCAATTAGCAAATCTTCCATTTTCGTGTAGACGCCTCAGAACGCAAAACCAAACTGCGAGCCAATGCCAGATTCAAAATGTTATAAAATGTTAGTAAACACTTTCCATCAGTGTAGGAGCACTTATAACATATAACAGTTCCTAACAAAATGTAAGAATTGACAACATTTGTTAGTAAATGTTTTAGTGTTCAAAAATGTTTATAAACATTTTGTAACAGCAGTGTGGGAGCACCAATACAGTAATTACATTACAGACGTCGTACAATACTTTTAGTGCAGTACATTTTGTTACAACACAACATAATTGAAAATGGTTTTTATGCTCAACGCATTAAGCTCAAATTAAGTAACCAAGTCACTTAATTTACGTATTTGAGAAACGTGAAAGATTTGGAAGCACACGCTATAAATTATAAAACAATAATAAAAGTGGTAACTATGTAGTAGCTGGAGAAATAAACCTACTAATGTTAAAAAAAATGTTACCATGATTAGTTAAGTTAAACATACGATTTTAGAATTAGAATATCTTAACTTAGGCCCATCGCAGACGACAGACTATCCGTGACGCACTTTTTAGTCTGTGAAAATAGAACGTAATTATATGCAGTAACGCACACGACGCACAAAAATCCGCGACAATCCGCGACCAAATTTTTGTGCGCCGCAGACTCGATCGCACAAAAAGTCTGTCGTCTGCGATGGGCCTTATACAAACATAAATGGCTATTACCAATTCATCATAGAAACCGTTAACCAAAACAAAGAAAAGAGGTGTAACATTTTGGCACATAGACGCTGTGGCAGACTGTGGTAGTTTACGTGAATATTAAAAAGACACACAACTTATTTCTACTATTATGAACTGCGATGTATAAGTGTAAGTAAAAGTTAAGAGAGCAATGAACAAAGAGGGAGCGATAAACCACAAAAAACTAAGCGCACGAACATTATTTAACATCCTGAAATACTGAACGAAATATATATAGGTAAATTAAATATCTATTAAGCATGTTGGTCTTTCAACCAAATTGCTGTACAGTTTTGGGTAAAATTTGACACTCTGTGGAACAAAAATATTATTTACACAAACGTGCCTATGTATGTCGTAGTAGAAGTATTACACAGGAAACTGGTCATGTTACTATTGAGCAAAGCGACACTTCAATTTGAATAAAACCAAATTCATCCCTATCCCAACAATATACAGTATATATTCACAAGTCAATGGAATTCACTCATTTACGGGAAGTTTTTAATTTGCTTTATTAATTCTTATATTGTCACTTCTCTTCAACTCTCGCTTTTGTATGAATTGACCTTGATATTGCGTTAGATTCCTTTTTCGAAACATTGAGCTACTAATAATGGCTTACAAGTAAACATTATTTCTCAGGCATAAAAATAACATAAAAGCTTAATTTTTAGTATGGCACTTAAAAGTATGAATCACAACAAAACATCACAAAAACACAAAATAATTTACTTCTGCTATTTAAGTCCTTAAACATTAATGTGAATGATTGTTTTGTCTTTCTAATCTTCTATTTTATTTTATTTGATAAAGTACAGAAAAGTATTAATAATCTGTATACTGAAAATCCTGACATTTAACTGTGTAGAAGCTTGTATGTTGAGCTAAACAGGTGTGTCATTAAAATTACACCTAATCATTACTGAAAGTAATACTGTAGAGTATTTTCTTCTGGAATTATGTCTATAGTTTAGTGTTCCCCATTATTGGGCCTATTATTACCACACAAATACTAATATGTAGGTGTCTAGCAAATATTAAAGTCCCTAAACCAGTTTATAACTTAATTACACACACAATGATCTAATATTTTAAGTCTAGAAACAATTTAAACTTGCCAATGTAATCTATTATCATAAATCTCGGGGTTTGTCGATGGTACAAGCATGTAGCACCAAGCAGTGAATCCTAAGAGGTAGTTGCAGATAATTATTAACCTTTGCATCAGTGGGTATTCTGGAATCTCACCAAAGTTAGGAAAACCCATGTGATTGCAGAATATGTGAGCCAGTAATGGCGCAATGAAGTGACCTGTAAAATAAAAAAGTATTAAACTGTAATGTCCCACTGCTGGGCAAAGGCTTCTCATCTCACTGAAGATATCAGTATAAGAAGAGTAAAGTCATTTAAGACATCTTATTTGTTTGAAATATCTCTCACAAATTTTATCTCAATATGGGATTGTGTTATAAGAGTCTGTCATATTTTAGCATGTGTCCAGTCTATTGTTCTTTAAAACTGTGGGTATATCCATACTATAATCATGTTCAAGATCATTAAGGGTGAAAATGGACAGGATTCCATTCATATTACAAAAAAATATTTATTATTATTATAAGATTTATTTTTTCTGAAGAACTAATATGAATATTGTTTCATAATAAATTAAAGGAATCTCACCTGTTCTTAAAAACAAATAAGCTGAGTAAGCGCCGAAGATACTAGTGTATGTGAACTGGAATACTGAAACATAATACAGGGAGTTAATTATTAAGGGAAACTACTTTATCCTAAATATTGCAAACTATTTTTAATATAAAAAGTAGTACCTGAAATTAACAAAGCTGATTTCCAGTTGTATCCAGTTTTTATTTGTTCATACATGTGATGAAAATGAGCTGAAAAAAGAAAAAAAAGTTACCTATTTTAGTAAAATTAAGTATTAATAGGCAAAACCAGACAAATTCCACAAGGTTAAGGTACACAAGACATGATTGTATCACTTACCAAAACCAAACAAAAATGGTCCAAAGAATACAGCATTCATTGGATGAAGGCACTGAACTAGTATTGGCAACATGCATGCCCTGAACACCCATTCTTCACTTAGAGGTGCCATGAAATAATTCCTCACCCACACCAGATCTCGCCAACAGGTAAACCAATACATTGGTTCTAAAAGGAAAGGGATATTATTACTAATTAAAAACAATTACATACATACATAGGTGTTTCAACCACATAATATGTATGTCTAACACAAACATATTATGAATAGCAGCGCCCCACAATTTACCCGCGTTGTACCCGTTCCCGTGAGAATTTCAGGATGAAAGGTAGCCTATAACCTTCCCGTTGAATGTGGCTATCCATTACAATAAGAACTTTTCAAATCGGACCAGTAGTTCCTGAGATAGGGGTGTTCAAACAAACAAACTCTGCAGCTTTATAATATTAGTAAAGATAACAAGATACATATATGTATTTATAATACTGGTTTATTAAGTTTAAAGAAATAAAATTTTCATTGAAATTACTTAATAAATTCAAAATATGTCCTTTATATTATCATAGTATTGATCCAAAATAGATATTTAATTAGTTACACTTTGGCCTCCTGTCCCCACTTAAGGGCCAAGACCTCATTTCCTCCCTTCTAGCCGTCTATCTGTTATAGACCACTCTGGAACACCCAACTCTTTTCTCCAAATGAATTACTGTTACATAATTACATATTAATAACTAATATTGTTTAAAACTCTAATTTTGATTACTTACGAATGTACATCTTCAGTCCTCCTGATAAAAATTGCATGGTCAATGGTCCCAAGAATAGCACTATGGTTAAAAATAATGGTATAACTATGGCTGGCAGTATACCCGGTACACGCAGACCCAGTTGTTCATAGATATCTCCACGAGCTAGGGATGATTCAGATATAAAATACTGACAGAAGAAAGGAGTCACCACCATCATACAAGATACACTGAAAAATCTACGTTTTATCGTGGTAGGATGGTCTCTGAAACAATACAGAATTATTGTGAATGACAAAAAACAACATAAACACTTTAAATAAACAGCTGTGAAATACCTGCTTAAATTCGATCGCCACACATATAAACTTCCAACATACATAAATGTTATAAATATACAGGCCAAAACTGAGGATATACAATAACTTTCATTAATAAAATCTTTCAAGTATTCCATTTTTAGAAGATTTTTGGCTGAGAAAATTGGACCTTCGATTATTAACACTTTCTTTGGCGATTATAAACTTGTTAAAGATGAGAAATTACACTTTTTTCAGTTTTTTGTGATTTTTTGTTACTATTTTATTTGGATACAATAATTTACAAATGAAAATTGTTTTTTATTTGTAAAATTTTCACAAAGATAAATGTAGATTACAAAATTTACTAGATTGATTACTTTTACTGTTTGTGCTCTGTGCTGTTGATGAGTCTGTCATTGTCATAGATAATAATGACATTTACTTGATAAATGAAATGCGAATAGTGATGTAGTTTTTAAAATGTACCGGAATATACCGATTTTCACTA
This sequence comes from Cyclophora albipunctata, assembly GCA_963082685.1. Lineage (NCBI taxonomy): Eukaryota > Metazoa > Arthropoda > Insecta > Lepidoptera > Geometridae > Cyclophora > Cyclophora albipunctata. The sequence goes on along the minus strand of OY720129.1, from coordinate 6,828,098 downwards.
AAACTTTTTTAAATATTTCTGGGAGAAGTTATCCCCGAATTGCGTTACAATTGAATGATTTTGATTTTAATTTTAGATGATAAATGTTGTTGTTAAATTATTTATTTTGTCTTCTTGAAATAACAAATAGAAGGACAGGCATAACCATTCATAGAAAAAAACAATAAAATCAAAATAAAAGTATAGGTGGCGCTAGTTTTGCCGTCGCCATGTTAAATCCCAAATCCGCCATATTTTTGCTGCTGAGAGTCGCCCATTGCTCGGGGACGGTGTAATTTTTACTAAAAATATTAAAATAATGTATTTTATCAGCTAATTAAAGTATTTCTAGTGAATGTGATTAGTGATAAGTCTAGGGAACTAGTTTATATCGCAATTGTAACCACTAAATGCTGTTAAATCTTCGTTTCCCGTTTAGTCTCCTCAATCTAATCTAAACAGAAAATGGCCGACGGTGTTAGTGCAGCGGGTGTCTTCTTTGTTTAGGGCTGAATTTTAGTGCAAATAAGTGTTAAAAGAAATAATGCCTAGTGCCTCGTTTTCCTCTTCGCGTTCTTACGTCCGTAGATCGCGAAGAAAAGGCGGACACCGTATACCTCTACCCACTAGAGCACAAACGAGTAAGTAATCCGGGTTGGCAGAAGTCGCCCCGATCTTTTGAAATCTCTGTCTATATTGGTGCATAAAACGTTTCTGCACAAATGTCTTTGTACCTGCGTTTTTTATGGCTCATATGTTTTTTTTACGTAGTCCCGAGTAAAACTATGACTCGTTTTACAGGAACGTAAATAATTGTAGTCAAGTATTTCAACGTGATTGTGGAATTGGTGATCATTGTTCCTCATACGTTGATTTGATTGACATGCAAATATCGCTACATACAATTCACATTTTTATCGACATTGAGTAGCGCATTTCAGTGACATTTTGCGCATTATCCAGTATTGATTCGCAAGATGAAAAGTTATTTTACGTGAAGTGATGAAACAGCTGTTCTCATACATACGAGTATCCGCTGTTTGTGCGAAATTACGAAACTCGGAACATTCGTTGTGTGATGTACCTACCTACTGTTTTAATTATTTTATGCAATCATTTTCGTGAATGTTTAATTGTATACAATGGAAATGCTTTTGTTACACTGTTTTGATTGTTTTTAGAAGGTAATCATTAATCAATATAATGATTTATAGAAGCATCCAATACATGAAACTTATTTACATGTTTTAAACATTATAATTTAGTGTTGGCCTTATTATTTATGTGCTTCATTAAAATACACAAATTATCTGTATTTTGATGGCATGTTTATGACTCATAAACTGAGTTATTGTTGACACATTATTTTGTTTACACTTTTTTTGCAGTAACTTTACCATACCACACTTTACATTACTCATGTTGGTTAAATTCCAATAAAACTAAATATCAGGTCTTTAAACCTAGAACCTAATATGTGCTTCAGGAATTTAAATGTAATGAAATGAATTGAATCAAACAAAATAAAACATTTTATGTTTTAAACTACTGCTGAACCCTATTCAAATTAAAATATTGATAGATATGACTTCAAACCTAGTCAGGGCCTTTGTTTAGTTACCTCTACAACAGAAAACAACATTTTAATCTAGATTATCAAGAAAATATAAACAATAGTTATCACATCACATTCTTATTAATGAAAATGTATCTAAATTAGAAACTAAACTTTAAACAACCATGTGTAAATAGTTTGGTCAATTTAAGAGCATAAAATTAACATTGTTTTTTTTACAATGCCCTAGTAACCTATAATTCTTAACACATTACCAAGTAAACTATTTATAAACAGAACCAAAACAAACTATGACACATCATTCTAGCCATGAATTGTAATGTAGTGGATGCACTTTGGTAATTTGGCCCATTAGGGAATCTGACTTCTAGGAAATTGGGTCTGTAAATTCTTAAGAGTTGTAAATCACCACCTGTCTAAACATACTAGCTGCTTCTCCCAGTTTTACCTTCCTTAAGTTCAACTGCTCTTAAAGTCCACCAATAATACTTTTACAAGTCCAACTGTTAGTTCCAGAGTTTATCATATTTAAACAAACACTTCTAACTTCTGCTTTATTAGTTTAGATTGAGTGGAAATGAAACATTTATTATGTAGACTTCATATATGATGTTGATTATTAGAAAAAAACATCATGGACAGTTAACTGCTGTGTTTTTAGCACAGAATTTACTGAACTGAAACTTTCATGAACTATTTCCACTAATTTCCTTCACCATATTGGACCACCACTGAAACCAAAATTAGATTGCCAGTTATCACCAATTTTAATTATACCTAACACTAAAATAGTAATTTTTGGAAACACTGCACTAGATCTGTTATTTCAAATGGGTCACAAGTTTTGGCAGCAAATCAAAAATACTTTATTATTGCTAAATATAATGTTATCATCGTGCAAAGTGTTTAGATGGCGGCTTGAATTTATTTTGTCCAGGTTTATGTTATTGTTTTAAATGTGCAATTTAGATGTATTTACATAATACTGATTGATTTCATGAGATGCTAGACAGTTTTTGTTTCAAACAAAGATGGTTTGACCTTATTAAACAAAATAAAGGTTATTACTTTTGATATTATAATAATTATAATATTATGTTTAAAATGACATGGTTTTATAACCACTTAATATTATTCTGGTTGGAATCTACTTATATTATGTAACAAAACTACCAAGCATCATATAGGGCCATATGCAATTTACTAATTACCTACATAATTCATCAGTTATTATTAGTCCACTGAAAGTATTATATATATCTTAATTGTTGTCTTTTAAACTTTTGTATAATTAGGTAATCTAATCACTAATATGGTAAATGAATAATTTACCAGATTTGCATTCAGATGTAGTTAACTGAAACTCACTTCAAGTAATTTAATGTAAATCAGTGGATAATGTAGCTTATGTCATCACTGAATAATTTAGCTTCTAGTTAGAACTATAAAATAAATAGTTTAGAGCTTTTTGATTACATGAGGCCCACTACTTGGTCCAGCTACATCAAAATTCAGTACATCCTGATCCAGGAAGACTGATGACAATGATGTGGGAAAAAAATGGAAGAGGCATATGCCTCACAGTGGACAAAGACGAGAAGTAAGAAATAAGACAAAATAAGGATACATGATGACAAAAATTGTATTTACAGTTCAGGTATGTGAGATACCGTGTCCGAACAACGTGACCGGTAGCGCTATGGCTGCGACGGCGGCGTGCGCCGGGCCCAGCGGCAGCGGCGGCGGCGGAGGCTCCCCGCCCGTGCCGGCGGCCGCGCCCGCCACCACGGCCGGCCATCACAGCCCCTACGACCTGCGGAGGAAGTCGCCGCCGGCGTACCACGAGCCCGGGCCCTCCGGCGCCTGCTCTCTCCCGGCTAGGAAGAGGCCTAGGACGTGAGTACAACCATTATTATTATTTTTCGAACAGGGAAAAGGTCTTGGAACATCAAGACACAAACTTGTTTCATCCATTATAACCTTGGAAAGTTTCATACATAGTTTGCCCAATATTGAAATCTAAGAAATTCCAAATTGATAAACATGTTTTGATAAGGTCTTTCTCTGGCATTTGGGGTCCTAAACTGCCACTAAAATTTTCATTTTAGGAAAATTGCACTAGATCTGCTATTTCAGTATGCTCATCATAGTATTTAATATTGCTGAATAGTTTTTCTCAAGTTCAAAAAACAAAGAAATAGGATTACATTAGTCGTGATATACAAGCAGGATATGTTTAGTGTTAACTCGTATCGTATCGTGCATGTTATATTGCTTACAAAAACAGTAAATATATATTTAAACTGACTCAACTGGCTTTCACTTTCCCTATTTGCAAGATTTAACTTTTAATTATATGTTCATTTATTCTAAATTATTTACTTAATCTTTGCATACTTTACTAGCTTAACAAGCAGTTTGTTACTGTATGTTAAGTGTCATAAATTAATAATAAGTAATTGAAAGATTTGCCTTTTAAATCTGCAAAGTAAAAGGACGCTATGACGTAGTTTGTCGTTTAACTATGTCGCCTATCATTTGTTTATTGTGAAGTGTAAAAATACTTTTTAAAAAACCTCATACAGGTCAGTGCACATCCCTAGTCTCGGGAGTATTTAGAAAATGCGTCCCACTTAATCTAGCGTTTGAAACAATCGGAACCTACAATCAAAACAACGCAGATTGTTCAGCCATTAAAGCTGGCTCGCTTAACCCACAACTCTTGGTAGTTAGTTTCTCCCTTCCTGATTAGAACCATAATAAAAAGTACAAACTAAATCCTCATTTGCTGACTTGCACAATATGATTATTATTGGATTCATGGTCTCAAACTTTTTTGGGGCAGGATGCACATCAAGTCATCCACGCATAATATGTCCTCAAAGAAAGATCCTTTGTCCCACAGTAGACGACTTACTCTGATAAGCTGATGTTATAATCTCAATCTAGATGCAATTTCTTCTGGAAATTGACACTCATTTCGCACGACACATAGAGCTCAAACATTTCTCAAATCTCATAATAAGTATGCGAACAATTATCTTTGTTGAATAATAGGTCACACATTTCTATTATATGCAGATTGATACGCCAAATTCATTCGAATCTGGTTAAACCAGTTTAAAATTGTGTAATTTTTGTTCATTATACAAATAAATTAATACTTGATTGTCGTAAAAATGTTTTAATTTAGGGCAGAGATCAGGATCATAATGTATCTAAAAGTCTATACGCCTTATTTATAAACGCTATTTAATGAAAACACTGTTGTTGAGTGTTTTGTCTCTTTTGCTTATTGGAAAACTAGCAGCGCCCCGCGGTTTTACCCGCGTTGTGCCCGTTCCCGTGGGAATTTCGGGAATTTTTTTACATAAAAACCTTCCTCTTGAATCACTCTACCTATTACAAAAAACCGCATCAAAATCCGTTGCGTAATTTTAAAGATTTAAGCATACAGACAGACAAACAGTGTGACAGACACGAAAAAGAGACGACTTTATTTTATACTATGTAGTGATAGCGTACAAAGAGACAAACCATTTGATAGCTAGAATGTTGATAATAACCGTTTATGAATAAGGCCCTATGTATTTACCTCTTGACTCACGAAACTAAAATAAGAGAGTGAGTTGGGCGTATTTATTTCGCCACCTACTGCTAACTGCTTTCAAGTATAATGAAATAAATACAAATAAATGCATATTGCAATTTACTTCATAGTGGAATGGTTCACAACATGTTTTGGCAACTGTCCAAATTATAGACATATACTTACAGGCTCATGGAATGTCGTCAATAACGGTACATGACCAATGCAAGAGTTATTGTTCAATTTAATTATGAATCTACCCAACGTATTATACACTAGCAGCGTTCTGAAGTTTTACCCGCGTTGTGCCGGTTCCCGTGGGAATTTCGGGATGATAAATAATTTATAACCTTCCCGTTGATTGCGGTATTTAGTATAAAAATAATTATTCAAATCGGACAGGTAATTCACGAGATTAGCTCGAACATACAGACAAACTACAAATTTTACCTCTTTATAATATTAGTTATACATATTTCTATGTTGATTCAATGATTATCACCTATAGAATAAAGGAATCGTCAAGTAATTAAAAAGAGAGAGTTTTATAAAACTAAATTACATCTTAAATTTTATTTTTCTCGTAATAGGTATATCTGACATAAATACTAATTGCTTTGTTGCAATAAACGGCGAACAGTGTTTAAGTAATTATGTCTTTTGAGTTATTTAAATGTGTCGCGCCCTAATAGCTTTTTAACAAAACGAGTCAGAGAGAGCCATGCGGAATGTTGCATTAACAACTAGCAGCGCCCCACGGTTTTACCCGTGCCGTGCCCGTTCCCGTGTCAATTTCGGGATGAAAAATAGCCATCCAATCCATTACAAAAATAATGATTTAAATGCGTTCAAACGAAAAATCAAAATATTCAATTATGTTATGTTAGTATTGATAAACGAGTTTTTGGGTCCCATAGTTTGTGAATACTGTTTATGTTATTGATAAACAAATAATTCCAAGATTTCCAAGTCTAGCTGTCATCTTGATCAAACTAACCAAGAATAAGTTAATTATCAGACAGCAATAATTAATTACCAGATAAATGTACCTTTTGTTGTTATCTTAGCATTGTTTGTTCTATGTTTAGGTTTATAGAACACTATTCTATAATTATGTATATCAAGTATCTACATGATATTAAACTAAGTATGCAATTCCAATTCATGTTTCTGTTTGAGTAGTCACACATACTTAATAATAGGTAATTAATCCACTCCTTACTTTGTTCAGTACATAGTAATGTAGAAAGTTGATCCACAATAAAAACAAGATGATAAAATTATGAATAAAACTAGTTGTGCCCTCTGTTACACCTGAGTTAGGAATTACGAGATGGAAAGTGAACGTTATTTTTATCTTAGTTAAATAATTAAATCACTCTGAAATAAACATCTATTATTAGTATTACTTACTAGTACATATTCTGTATGGAATATTTATCTTGATGTATAAAAATTACGTGTCACGTTATTTGTCCGCGATGGACTCCTAAACTACTGAACTAGTGAACTAGTGATTGGGGTGATCCACCTCTTAATTTTTATATGACAAAACAACGTTTGCCGGGTCAGCTAGTCTCTTTGTGTGTAACAAGTTTGTTCTTAACACATAGTTGGTGGCACTAATATGCTTTGTAGTGATAGAACTCCATAAAGTAAAGGTGCAAAAAAGTACATATAATAATTGTTCCGTTTTACCTCTCTTCCAAATGTAAACTTACAGTTTAACGTTTATAGGTTCACTGCTTTCCAAATATATATTATGTAATATGTTTTGTCTGGCTAGAGGAAACAAAAACCAAATTTGTTGCTCTGAAAAGAGTAATTTATTTGTTAGACAAAATCAAACTTAACCTAATCTTCAAGTATCTTATAGAACATTAACAATTTATAAAATTTACATATAACATAATATACTTATTGGCTACTAGTAGAAGAGTCATTGGGTACTTTTCAACCCCAAATTACTACGAGACTGACTCAACATAGGGTAGTAAAAATTAATACTATTGGATGACAAACTTCGTCACTTTAAATAGGCAGTAAGTTAACCCTTATGTACGTACCACCAGGTCGCTGTCCCAAGGCGTGGACGTGTGCAACGTGTCCCAGTACCTGCAGTACGAGCTGCCCGACGAGGTGCTGCTCTGCATCCTCTCCCACCTCACCGAGCGCGATCTCTGCCGCGTCGCGCAGGTCTGCAAGCGGTTCAACACGATCGCCAATGACACGGAGCTATGGTGAGATTGAACATTTATATAAGTGATCTGCGTTAGGTTAAAGAAGGGTTAGCTCACAAGACTTAGGTCCAAATTCATCGTTTTTATCTCGAACACGAATAACTAACTGAACTCGGTTTTAGTGAAACAATTACGAAGTGTTCATCTCTGTTTAGTTACTAGGATTAAGTTGAACTGATCAAGTTCAGTTAAAACGGTGAAATTGGGGCTTAGTAGTCAGATAGTAGATAACATCCATGAACTACATCCTGTAACATCTGAGACTATACTCTATTTCTTTTGGATTGGCACAAAATGTGGACCAATGTCGTCAATTTTCCAGCCGAAAACGATTGCTCTTGAAGAGGAAAAAGGTTTAGAGATAGGGTAAGAATAAAATAAAATCACTAAACCTTTTTCCTCTTCAGAAGCAATCGTCTTCGGCTGGAAAATTGACGACATTGGTCCACATTTTGTGCCAATCCAAAAGAAATAGATATTAAGGTTTGAATGGAATTTAATCATTAAATACTTTCCTCTAAGAAATGAACTGTCTTTGGTTAGAATCTTGGATGTGTTAGTTTAGATTTTAAGTACAAGTGAAACTCTTACATGATGTAGTCAGTATTCAGGTGTTAAAGGGATTGAAAAAACGCTCCAGAATAATCTACACAAGGAATAAAAGTCAATCGGTTATTTGAACATTGATTATGGACTTGTAAGGTTCATAGTTAACGTTTTTATGGATATTAGAAAGTGTGTAAGTACTTGTCTCAAGTGCATCTGTACATCCATGCTGATGCATTGTTTTCACTTGTACCATACTTTGTTTGTTCCTGTTTCTGATCTGATACTAAAACTTGACTTTGTCCATGCTATCATAAAAAATACTGTTTACTTGGGCCTTACTTTGACATTTAAAAGCAACATTTTAAACATTTTTAATGTTATGGTGACTAACGCTGACATTTCAATGTGTTAATATATCGACTGTGTACCACTCTCTATTCATTATTAAACAAATCCTTTATCATTCGCTTAGAATTATTGAGGACTGTTTTTTGGTGTTTGTGTGGTAAGTCATTTTAATGATTAATTAGTGTGGTAATAATCATTTCAATGATTTTAGGATATAAATATTATATTCTGTAGTTATTTATGTCAGTATCTAGGGCATTATATGTTATTGTTATTTTAGTTTATCATTTTATGATAAGTAATGATATATTGGTGTTTTAAACTAAAATATTTATGTATGTTTATAATGAATAAAGTGTTTTGCATGCATTATAATAAATTTGCAATGTACTAACCTAATGACGATTTACTGATTAATATTACTGATAAATAATCGTAGCTCTTTAGTTTGACAATAAAGTCAAGTAATGAGTTATGAATAACTTACCTACCCAACGAAACATAGAAATAAATAAACGCTCTAAATACTCTGTAAAAAGCCGATTTATAAGTTAATAGACTCATGTTTTAATTTTAAATTCTTACCTTGATATTGTTCTAATATAAATAAATGTTAAGATAAAACAATAAATCAGCTTTAACATTGTGTTTTGGCTCAAGCATCTGTTCATCGACCTTCGAAACTACCAAGCCTATAGTTTAATTCAAACAAAACCCTAAGGGGCTTAAATTGGCTTTACAATATTTAACGTATTCTGACAATATTTTGACATTTATCAACAATTACACTATTTAAACTATCACGATATGAACACATTGTTAACACTAATCTAGACGGGACTTATTCGCGATTAAGTCCCGTCTAGATTAGTGTTAACAATTTATCAACAAATTTTAAAGACTTATCAACCAAATAAAACCTCTTTTTTTCTATGTGCACATAGGAAGGGCCTATACCAATCCGTGTTCGAGTACGACACGCCCCTGATGCACCCCGCGCCGTGCCAGTTCGAGTTCGTGGCCGCGGACGAGTGCGACGCCGACAACCCGTGGAAGGAGAGCTTCCGTCAGCTCTACTACGGCATACACGTGCGTCCCAACTACCGCCCCAAGAAGGACTCGCGTATCAAACACTTTAATACTATTAGGGTGAGTACAGTTTCGCGTTTTATAGTTTGTAACCTGTTTCTTAGTAAGAGTCACGGCTCCACTTGGTTATGTAATGACTCACCTGCTAAACATGAGGTCTAACCCGTCAAACGAATCTTTATTCCACTGTGCAATCTCTCCCTTAGCTTGGCTTGTAGTACTGTACCTAAGAATGGTGCATTTGTTTGAAGCTATGTCTATCTATGCTTATCTACTCTCGTGCTTTAGGCAAGCAAGGTGATTCAAAATATTCCTAATTGCTAATATTGTCAAGAGAGGAAAGGCCTTAGTCGTGTGGTATCAAGTAAATACAACCAACTTGTAATAGCATTTCATATAGGAGCGAGCAAGCATGTAGTGTTACACAATCCAAACATAAATAACACTGATATATTTGATACAGGCGGCTCTCGAGTACGTGGAAGAGCGCAGCTCGGCCGGCAGCGGCAGCAGCAGCAGCTCGTCGAGCAGCGCGGCGGGCGCGGCGGGCGCGGGGGGCGCGGCGTGCGCGTGCGGCGCCGGCGCCTGCGCGTGCCGCCGCGCGCCGCACGCGCCCGCGCTGCTCTTCGTGCACGCCGGCCTCTACCAGGAGGAGTGTCTCGCCATTGACACTGATGTGCAGCTTATTGGTAACTTAACTATATTAATATTACTACCATGGGTGGGTTCCATTCACCAAACATCCTAGAAATTGATCTGTGCTACGAACATTCACACAAAACAATTTGATCGAATATTTACGAAAGAAAATGGTCTAATGGAATACCGCTGTAACTTAAAATCATGCACGCATACTACATGGCTTCTTGTTAAAACTAAGACCAATATTACTTAGGATCAATCTCTACCTATACTTCAATGACCTCCCTGTTATTATTTTCAGCCCTTATCAACATGCTGAAAGGCTATCGTATTCCTTGCATCCTTCCTCTCCTCACTATTCAAACTCCTGCATGTCCTAATTGATGATGTGATTTTAAACCTTATGATTAATGTTTTAGTTTAAATTTAAAATGTTAAATAAAATAAATTGTTGTGTTATTTGGCAATCCTTATTATTTCATTGATGTAAACTTATCACCCCAAAACGAAAGGTCATCATTTTGTTAACTTTTTATCACAACCAATATTTTTCTCTACATTAGTATTTATTCGGTGATTCCGCTGACTAACTTCTTCTAAAATAACTGGTTCAATTTTCTACAATACTCATGTAGCATTGAACTGCGCCCAAAAACGACGGTTTAATATTCAACAATACTAATACACCAATCAAATTTTCTAGGTTGTGCCCCGGGCAACGTAGCAGAATCAGTAGTGTTGGAGCGAGAAGCCGAATCCACGCTCACGTTTGCTGAAGGAGCAAATCGCGCTTACGCCGGACATATGACGCTCAAGTTCTCACCGGACGCGACAAGCACCATGCAGCATCACAAACACTATTGCCTAGAGGTGTCGGACAACTGCTCACCGACTATCGACCACTGTATCATACGCAGCGCTAGTGTTGGTATGTATTTTATCACATTGTAACAATGTGATACACAACAATGTCATTGTTATTTACATTTCGGAAAGTGATAATTGATGTAAAGCTTTTATTGTGTAAGTATAATTGGAAATAAGAGGATTCATTAATTTAAAGATTGTTATAAGTAAGTGTGCTATAGAAAATGTTAATACATAATCTGTTCTGTTATGCATTTAATAAACTGCTCAAATCAAAATTTAAAATGCAATAGAAACTTCACCTATAGATTTTTGTTGAGATTTAAATAGTTCCGGTCATGCATGCTCAAGAACTATTGATTCCACAACATAGTAGTCATTCTTTAATACAAAATCGTGTACAAACCATAATGTTTTTGCGTAGTCGGTGCCGCGGTGTGTGTAAGTGGCGCTGGCGCCAACCCCGTGATCAAGCACTGCGACATCAGCGACTGCGAGAACGTCGGCCTGTACGTGACGGACTACGCCCAGGGCGCGTACCAGGACAACGAGATCTCCCGCAACGCGCTCGCCGGGATATGGGTCAAGAACTTCGCCAACCCCATCATGCGCCGCAACCACATACACCACGGACGCGATGTCGGTATATTCACATTTGAAAATGGATTGGTGAGTTTGATGTTACCTTCTGGATCTTTCCTTAAGTGTTACGTACAGTTTTTTGCTTAAAGCGTACAGTCTGTGGAGTAATCTTCGTGAGCTATTGCGTTATATGTCTGTGGAGTAGACTTCTTTTAAGTTGACCAATTCCTATTTCCAATTGAGTTGAAATTCGAATTTCAACTCAACGCTGCTTGTGACGCGAAGTTATTTTCGTTACTTTGTACTCTGCATTCAAGCTAATGTAGAAACTAGACGCAGTAGCACATAATAACAACAATTAAATCCTTCCACAGGGTTATTTCGAAGCAAATGACATCCATAACAACAGAATCGCCGGTTTTGAAGTGAAAGCCGGCGCTAATCCCACCGTTGTACACTGCGAAATACACCACGGTCAAACCGGCGGTATATACGTACATGAGTCTGGCTTAGGCCAGTTTATAGATAACAAAATACACTCTAACAACTTTGCCGGCGTTTGGATCACGTCTAACAGTAATCCGACAATACGCCGCAACGAAATATATAACGGACATCAGGGTGGTGTGTACATATTTGGAGAAGGACGCGGTCTTATTGAGCACAATAATATATATGGCAATGCATTGGCTGGTATACAGGTGTGTATTACTGAATGTATATTGTGTAATGCTGAGAACACTCGATCATATCATGATTTAAATGAAAAATACTAAATCTTCTGTGAAAAGACCACTCAGAAACTGATATTTTTATGTAAAGTTTCAATGTAAACTTTCAATCCTAAGCGTATAAAGAACAGAATTCCCCATTAACCAATTGCAATTTTTATGTAACAGATTCGCACAAACAGCGATCCGATAGTAAGACACAATAAGATCCACCACGGGCAGCACGGAGGCATCTACGTGCACGAGAAGGGCCAGGGCCTCATCGAGGAGAACGAGGTGTACGCCAACACGCTGGCCGGCGTCTGGATCACCACCGGCTCCACGCCCGTGCTGCGCCGCAACCGCATCCACTCGGGGAAACAGGTAACATTGATATTAAACAAACACGTCTAAAGTGCCTGTACCGCGAAATAACCCTAAAACATGTCAGTTTAAGAATCAATATCATTTGACCATTTGCTTATTTCTTAAATTCGCCCGATTTACATTGCAAATAGTAAACCTCTTTGTAGGCACAACTTTAATTGAACTATCTATGCCTTTGTTTTCTTGATAATTTTCTAATGGTTACCAAATCCTCATCGAAACCCTGTTTTGCAGGTCGGCGTATATTTCTACGACAACGGTCATGGAAAATTAGAAGATAACGATATATTTAACCACTTATATTCTGGTGTTCAAATCAGAACAGGCAGTAACCCAGTTATTAGAGGCAATAAGATATGGGGAGGACAGAACGGTGGCGTTCTCGTGTACAACGGCGGCTTGGGGCTGCTCGAACAAAATGAGATATTCGATAACGCCATGGCCGGTGTCTGGATCAAGACTGACTCTAATCCAACGCTCAAAAGAAACAAGATATTCGATGGTCGCGACGGCGGCATTTGTATTTTTAATGGGGGAAAGGTTAGTTCAGCTCCAACTTATTGTAACAATAAATAATTTCTAATACAAACTTCTATAACACTACTAACATGTTGATAACTAATTTTAAATGTTATGTGACAAATAGCTAACATTTTCAAGGGCTTTCAAACTACAGTTGACTTTAATTTTTAACCGAGTTACTACAGCAATGTATGTATTTTTTTCCAGGGAGTGTTGGAAGAGAATGATATATTTCGTAACGCACAAGCGGGCGTGTTAATATCGACGCAGAGCCACCCGGTGCTGCGTCGTAACCGCATCTTCGACGGCCTCGCCGCGGGCGTAGAGATTACGAATAACGCCACCGCTACTCTCGAACACAATCAAATATTTAATAATAGATTTGGAGGTGAGGAAATGCTTAGAGCAACAATTACATATATACATATTATACAACAATTATTACAACGAAACAATGATACTGAAGAGAAGAAACTGAAGTCATTACCAAAATTCAACGCAACACAAACTGTTATCAGTTTTTCTGACAGTATATTCTTAGGTTCAACATATACTCTATTTCCCATGCTGTTCAAATAGTAAATATTGTTGATGTTATTACAGGTCTGTGCCTTGCGTCTGGAGTATCGCCGTTAGTGCGAGGTAACAAGATCTTCAGCAATCAAGACGCGGTCGAGAAGGCCGTCGGTGGAGGACAATGCCTCTACAAAATATCTTCTTACACATCCTTCCCAATGCACGATTTCTATAGGTAAGTTACTAACTAAAACATTATAGACATTATGACTCGAATACACTGTCTGTAACACGAATTTTTAGCTCGGATACAGTACAGTTTTCAAAATACAGGCTTGACAGTTAGCGTATACAGGTTACGCATGCAACATTTTTTCTTCTTGACAGACTTTTTCCCTCTTATAAAACCCATTTATACAAATGAAACATGTTTTTTCTTTCGTATTTCAGGTGCCAGACATGTAACACTACAGACCGCAATGCCATTTGTGTGAACTGCATAAAAACGTGTCATTCTGGCCACGACGTAGAATTCATTCGCCATGACAGGTATGTTATCATTAAATTAATATTCTATATACCGTTTTTATTATACTTCAATGTGTGCCTCGGGTTCGAGATCACTAATCGTAGTGGCGCATTACTTCTTTTATTCTTCGTTAAACAAGATTAACCCTAATCGTTCTCACTAAACTATCTTCAGTAAGATAGTTTAAATAGTATGCTATATTTTGAACGCTATTTTATTGGTGTACAGATTTTTCTGCGACTGCGGCGCGGGAACGCTGTCGAACCAATGCCAGCTGCAGGGCGAGCCCACGCAGGACACCGACACGCTCTACGACTCGGCCGCGCCCATGGAGTCGCACACGCTCATGGTCAACTGAGCCGATATCAGTATTGTCGAAACTATTCTCCTCGTTATTTATTTTTAGATGTTAACTCGGGCTCGAGCCTCGAATAACGAAACCGAACAACAAACGCGCCATAAACCACACTAAATGTACCACCATTAACGAATTATGTAAGCTTATTATCGGATTTTTATCGTATTGGTATTGTGTCCGAAGTTTACGCATAGCATTGTTTGTGCGTTTGTTGTTTAGTTTTCTTATACCTTGTGCGCAACGAGACTGTCCTGTTAATAATCGGAAGCTAATCGCTCTTTCGTGATTGACAATTTAACTGGCCAGTTGGATAGGTTTTTGTACCATTGGTTGTGGATTAATTGTTTCATTTATGTTATTGTTGGATGTGGTTCTGCCTTATATCGTATGGATAATGAACATTTTTAATTTGTAACACCTTGATGATGCTAACTTATAGTATTGCCAATGTCTAGGTTTTACCAGTTAAGAAGTACAGTGTACCGATAAGTGCAGAGTCGCGTACACACAATGGAGTTGCAATGTATAAAAGAGGGTTAGTTTCCCGTGAGCCGACTGTGGCCGAGAGCCGGTCACAACGAGTCCAGCCCGTCCGTGACTCGACGGGCGCCTCTCGTCTCTTTCTAGTTCGATTGTGTTTATTACCTAAAACTTCGTATTGTATTATATTCGGGAGTCGCTGATGTATCCAGGCCTCTATCGGCCACCTTTACGCACTCTTATAACCGTTTTCTAATTATATATTTTCATCTTTGTACATTATAGATGAGGAAAAAATATTTCGGACATTTACGCTAACTGTATATGTAGGGATTTTTTTAATCATTGGTACTTAATAATTATTGTATTTTGTCGAGTAGTATCATTGCATTCCCAAATTGTAATCATACAGTTATTGAAAGATCACAATTACATTTAGATTAAAGTTATTCATTTTATAAGATGTACTGGTAGAGGAGTATATAATATTATGATATCATAGTTTTCATAATCATGAGGAAGTTATTTTTTGTTTTTCAAAAAAAATACTATGTAAAGATTGTATTTAGTTATAGTTCTCGTCCAGCGACTGTGACGGTCAGGATGGCTATTAATGTAACATTTACCCTAATTATAATGCTTTTTACAATTTTAACTATTTGACAACAAGAATACATTTTAATTTTGGGGCATTAATTGGTTAGCTCTCCTGACAAGTATTATTGTTGAGATGTTTTAGTTAATAAAGATAGTTGTTCGGAAGGAAGGTCGGGTGGGAGGATGGGTCCGGGTCGAGTCGAGGCGCCGCCGCCGTCGCCGGCACGGCGCCGTGGTCGTGATTATACTTATCTCTCGTCTAGGAGTCTGCCTCGCCTAACTAATTTGGCGCTCCTGATGCGCTTTGTAAATATCTATGTCACACAATAATCGAGAATGTAGTAATTAATGTATTTGTATGATTATATTTTTATTATTGATAGCAACATTTATGTTTAATTATGAAGTACGTACGTTATGCTCAGGACCGCCGCGGTCACAGCTTGTATGTAAAGAGCACTTGTCGCCTGTGAGCCAGTAGATAGTCCGGAGATATCGTCGGCCGAGAGCCGCCCTCGCCCGCGGCGGCGCCGGCGGCGCGGCTATTACACTGTATATTAAGATGGAATGTGCGTATTTACTCGGAAAAGATCTTAGGTACAATTGATATTTTATTATATTGTTAATTTAAATTTTGGTATTGATATCGATCGAGAAGCAATGTTAGGAAAGGAACAGTCGCATGTGAGCGGCCAGGATGCTGATAGTGATAAGTTTAGAAAATAAGCTCTATGAAATCTAAATTACTCAGTAATCACTATTGCAAGTTTCCAATTGTTGAATCGTCTCCCCATAGCACGGTATGTTCTGAATCTGCTTTTTTATAGTCCTCAAATCTGTGATCATCGCTAAATGTGTAAGTGAAGATATTTTAGTTGAAGTCCCATGTTCAATTTATAATTGTGAATCTTCAAAATTATTATGGCACCATGCTTTTATGAATTTGAAAGGAACGTGGAAATTGTTATTTATTATCAGTATGTTCTTAATTTATTGAGTTTCAAAACTGGATATTTTGTTTATACACGAAAATACCACTGTAAAAGCCGTGATATACATCATATAATATTATATATTGGATTTTTTATTTACCTCTATCCTGCCAACCCATGCCTTAGGAAATAATGCAACTTACTCGTACATAGATAGTTCCAGTGGACGTTTGCCTCTTGGAACTACTGAGAATTTTTAATTTCGACTAGCAGCGCCCAAGTTGGGCCCGTTCCCATGGGAATATCCTTGAATGGAGTTGTCCATGGCAAAAAGTATTATTCAAATCGGATTGGTAGTTTCCGGGACAAGCTCGTTTAAAGAAACAAAAAAAAATATAGTCTAGTGTTACCACTGACCTAGTAGAGGTCAGTGAGTGTTACTATGTCCAATGGACCCATGAACAATCACTCAGAAGTACTCCTTTATTCCTTGTTCTACTGTAGGACTAATGAGACTTGTTTTCCCACCTAGTTCTACTTATAAATATACTAACGAATAGTGGAACTAGCGAGAACCCTACTAGGCGAACATAATTCTCCATGAGTGCGAAGTAAGAGCGTTTGTCGTAGATGGTGCATGGGTCTTAGTGTAGGGCCACATCTGCGGAACGTACGGCGCCGAACCTTCCGCTAAATACGCTCGTAGTGTATTTCAAGTTATCTATGACACATCAGTACGCGGCGTAATTTCGACTGATGTGTCATAGAGCGGAAGGTTCGGCGCCGTACGTTCCACAGATGTGGCCCTACACGTACATGTGTGGGGGTGTGTACACATTAAAACATTTATTCTATCTATTTTTATATTTAATAAATGCAATCAATCAATAAAAATATTATGTACAAATGGCCACTTTTAAAAGGTTTATACCTAAAGAGTTATTTACTGATTATGTAAAATACTCTATTAGGTACTATTTGATTAGGTAATGACTAACTAAATATCAATACAACTGATACATCATTCAGTTGCACATTCGCTGAAGTTTCTGTCTCGGGGATCTTCTTCTGGGAGATATGTGAACAGCTTTCATTGGGGTGTTGATTTTTCTGGTTTCAGTTGAAAGTACAGGTCGGGCTTTAGGCGTAACCAAGGCTTTTTTCAATGTGGGTATTTGAGGTGTCCTTAACGTCACATTATTCGATTGAGGAGATAATACTCTTCTGACGGGAGGTGTAGTTTTTCTATTCGTCCGCCGATCAAGATCCTCTTTATTGTAACCGTTTTGCCGGTATGGTGAAGGCAGATTTGGGTCGCCGTTCCCATTTCTTACCGGCCGCACAGGAATACTACGCGAAATATTTTCATTGACATTCTCTTTGGATTTAACATTAGTTACCGTTTTCGGTGGTCTGCATTGATATTGCCCGCTGACTCTAGGTTTTCTTGCAAATCCGGTGTTTGCTGCTTTATCATTTCTTTCTGAGGACTTGTCAGAACTGGATTCGAATAGCCTAGCTTTAGCTAATACTGCACCTGCGTTTTTCCTCAACTTATTTACGGATGGTCTGCCAGTCTGGCCTGAGCTGTCCACTTCTCCAGTCTTATCCATGAAGAAGGCCGCAGCACTACGCCACTTAGTTTGCGTCGGACTGGGCTTCGGTAGTTTACTCGAATTTTTGTTCAGCACATTCTCATAACGCCTCATTTTCTCAGACACATTTGACTTGGCGCTGGAATTTAAAGTATTATTCAGAGTAGAAGTTTCAGAAGCTGTGTTATCCCAACTGTTATTGACAGTTAAATTCAGAGATCTACGCGCTGGTAGTCTGTTTATGGTTTTGTTTGGATTAAAATCTGGAATCAAACTGGAACGTTTTCTTGCTGAATACTTATGATTACTATCAGAATTGTTTAGGGAGTCGGACGTCGAAACATCCCATTCATTGGAATTCTGCATTTTTGGTGGTGCTAGATCTGGTTTAGCCGTGCTAGTCCTTGAACGTCGGCTTAATCCTATGTACGGGTAAAACCTATCTGCTATATGACTAGTCTGTGACTGGGAGGAGACATTCCATGACTTATGCCTAACAATTTTCGTGAGATTTTCTCGAGATCGGCGGCGAATTGAACCTATTTTCCTAGCACTTGGTGACCTTATAATTTTGGCTTCTTCACTGGGTCTTATTTTCAGCTCCTTGCTCAAACGTCTGGCCAAGTGATCAGAGTTGGGACAGTTCAGCATTGCGACATCTTCTAACGTTTGTTCATAGACATTCTGAACTTGCTGTAATGGCTGAATATTTGGTATGACGTCGGTGAACTCACGGGAAAGTCTGTTCTCTATAGCTGATACCCTACTTTTTATTTCCTCATACTCCTGTTTCGATATTCTTACGTAATCGCTATCAGTTCGTTTCATATCGGGCGACAAGTCGATGGTGTCGTGCGCGCTAAACAGATGTTCAGAAGAAGTTAACAAGTCTTCACTGCTAATACTGGTCTCGGCGTTTTTATGACAACTGAAGTCTGTATTTATAATAGGGGTGCTTCGGGAGTCTATGAGACTGAGACGAAGACGTTTTCTTTCAATTCCCCTGAAGATCATAAAAAATAATATTAGCATACTTTGCCCAAAATATATAAATATCTCAGAAAAAATGCAATTCTTTTGGATGGAATGAAACTTACATTTTCATTGGTGTAAAGTTCAACTCCTTCTGAGCTAAATTCTTTGTGATTTCTTTCCTGTGAAAAACAAAAACGTTAATAACAAAGCAATACAAGGAATTTTCAAAGAAAAGTACCAAACATACTTAGTTTTTGCAGAAAGTCCTTCATATGAATCAAACTTCCGTTTAGCCGATTTACTGAGGACAGGAGTTTTGCCATTTTCTCGCACTGTTGCAGGAGTATTCACACTACCGGACACCATCTTGCGAAGACCGTTGAACATACCTAGATAACAAATGTTCTATTAAACACTAGGCATAATAGTACATTACTATGCTCAGAAGAAAACTTGACATACCCTAATTAGGGTTAACATAAGAGTGAGAAGAGATAGCTATAAAATGTTATACTTTTCTTACGATTGAGCGAACCACTCCGTCTTTTCTTCCGTCTTGCCAGATAGCCATCGGAATCATCATCGAGCTGTGTCATCAGATCTTCAGTGAGCAGTCCTATGTGTTGCGAGTTTTCAATGAATATCTGAAAAATATATATATTTTTTTATAACTGACACAGTTTATATATAAAATACAATAAGGCCAATGAAGAGTAGTAGAACTTTGCCCAAAATGCATCTATACTAATATTAAAAAGAGGTAAAATTTGTAAGTTTGTTTGTATGTATGTTCGAGGTAATCTCAGGAATTATCAGTCCGATTTGAATAATTCTTTTTGTAGTAGATAGCCACATTCAACGGGAAGGTTATAGGCTATTTTTCATCCCGAAATTCCCACGGGAACGGGTACAACTCGGGTAAAACCGCGGGGCGCTGCTATATTCAATAAAAATTATTCAATATTCTGAACAGTGGAGAAGCCACCGGGTGGCAGAGGCAGCAAAATGCGAAGGAAATGCCTGCACGTATGGGCCCCATTTTAGTAGCTTTGTTTATTCCTATAGGAAGGTCTCCATTTAAGAGGATTTATCAAGGGCTTTACTTACACCGTTCTAAATTAGCTCCTACTCTTTAGGGCTTCATAGTGACAACTTACCTTGACAAGAGCAACATGATGTTCCAGTCGCTGAGCTGATGCTGCTGCTGGGAGAGGCATTATACTGGGTGCGAGAACAATGGCCAGGTTTGACGAGTCCATCAGGTTGTCTTTGTGTTTTGATGCTATGAAGTTGAGCAACTGGAATATCAAATGACAATCTAATAAATAAATAACATATTATCTGGACCACTGCCCAGCAGTGGGACTAAATATATAGATATACACTTTACCTACTTCTTTTTGAAAGTGAATGGGAAAACTTAAATCAGTACTACTTTTAAGTAAAGTTTCTACTACATCACTACATGGTATAAAATAAAGTTGTGTCTGTTTGTCTGTCTGTATGCTTAAATCTTTAAAATTACGCAACGGATTTTGATGCGGTTTTTTGTAATAGGTAGAGTGATTCAAGAGGAAGGTTTTTATGTAAAAAAAATCCCGAAATTCCCACGGGAACGGGCACAACGCGGGTAAAACCGCGGGGCGCTGCTAGTTTTATATATGTATGTATCTACATTCTATAACTGAATGAAGACGAGTCCTGCATTGTACGATAAAGTTAGATAATAATAAAAACTCAATAAATAGTTGCTAAGTGTGGCAAGACTATTTTTTCCAAATTTTAGTAATTCAGTAAAGATAGAATTTAATATACCTCCATAATATAATGCAACAAATGCACATGTAATACTGGTAATAATAGTAGAGTATGCAGTATAGGCTTCAGGGCGTCTTCGCCAGCTGTTATTCTACATCGTAGAAGCAGGTCTTGCACTTCAGCACTGATCAGAGGTTCAGGCAGACATCTGAGGTATAGTTTGAGGACACTTGCCACATCAATAGGGTGGTGACCTTCCGAGACACACCCACCAGCATCCAGTAGTCTCTGCAAATATATATTGCTATGACTTAATTTCTTTTGGGTCAATTTATTTGTACATAAGTATTGAGTAAGGACTTAGGTGGCAGCGAAATTAAATTACTCTATACAAATAGATGTACATTTTTAGTTTGTTTACATTATCCCAAATAAATATAGTTATAAATGATGCTACCTTTATATCCTTTTGTCTGTTTTGTGATCCAGCCTTCCTGAAAAGTCCTTCAATGTGTGCATTAGCTCTTAGAACAGATGACATCTCTGTTACCACCATAGGAATACACAATGTACTGCCACAACAAATTACGCTGCATGAAGGGACCTTCATCAAAGGCGCACCAAATACTGTCTTCTGGTCCTAGATAATAAATAAACGGAAATAGAAGTTAATTACAGTTCTAAAGACAGTTTATAACAATGAAACAAATGGTGGGAAATGGGAAGTCACTCACTTTTACACTTTTTAGAATTATTTTCTTTAGCCGATGTTTTAATCCGGCCTTTTTTAACTCGCCGACAATAATTGATTGTAGTTTTCCGTGATTAATTCCATCTGATATTAACATTTTGTATTTATTTTCTACTTCATTTGCAAATTCCACAAAATCTGTTTTTGAATCCACAATACGTTGGTATTACGTTACGTTTCACATATTAACATCACAATCCCATTTATGTCATTTTGATTCTAATATTAATTTTACTGAAGGCTATTTATCGAATAAAACCTGTATTGACCAAGGTGTTCAAGTAATTTTTAGAAACATACGAATATTCTAGCATTTCACATTTTGTGTACCAATATTTTAAAAATTACATTGTTAATATTGTTATTGGAAATAAAAGAAATTGACTTTTTTTGCGTTAAATGTAACGTAGCAGTGTTTACCACAGATTGAAAAATATCTACAGACTACAACAATTAATAATACATTGATAAAAAAACCGGTAATTTCCAATAAAAGTCTGACAATGTTAATGTTATCACAGCTTGATTTTGATTGCGTTTCATGTCATGTTGATGTGGTTATCAGTGTCAAACATAAAAGAAAACAATAATTCCAACTCTGAGGACCCGACACGAATTATTTTCGTTTGGATTTATTTAATTCATTCGTTTCGGTGGTTTCGTTCGTCAAATAATTTATCATAATACACACAGTATATTTATACCCTGGGTTGAACTATAAAAATAATACTAATGATCTGCTAACAAAACAATCAAATACAATCATGATAGAACTCTCAGCTAAACTTACCACTGGGACAGTTTATTTAGCTGGGGAAGCCTTAGAATGCTGTATATCATTCACCTACACAACTCAACCTGAACATAGGAACTCACAAAGTCACAGGTACATACCTACATAAATATTTGTTTAAGTTTTAAAAATATTTGTTATTCGAATGTATTAAACTCGGCAATATTATTTTACAGTGACACTTTAGAGAACCTAGCATGGGCCTCAGCTCAGATCCACTGTTTCTATTCGACTTCTGGAAATTCTGGAGATAAAACACCTACTATTGGGAAGTCCACTTCTTTAGAAGTTACATCATGTGACATTGGTGATGTAGTGTTCCATACCAAGCCCAAAATACTGTTCTGCGACTTGACCATACCATTAGGAGAAACTAAAACTTGTAAGTATGATAAAATGATATTTTCTGCAGAGACTTCTGACTCAGACTACTCATTTTAAGCTTTTTCCATTATATTACACAGTTGGGCAATAAGACTCCTTTTAATTTATGTCTCTAATGTTTCTATTTTCTTTTCTTTTCCAGTCTGGTACAGAGAATCTTTACCAATAGAAGCACCGCCATCATACAGGGGTACAGCAGTAAAATATTCATACAAAATAACAATAGCTACACAGAAAGTTAACTCGCACATAAAAATGGCGAGAATACCATTCAGAGTATTACCAATCAGTTCAATAATGAACATGCAAGACCTCTCGGCTTTATGTGGTAATGAAACAACAGAGGAACTGCAACCAACTAATCCATTTTCGGAGGAACGTAAAGTTGAAACTCCTTTGACAATGGCATTACAAGTTCTGCAGGTAAATACAAAATTCTTCCGTTGGCAATACCTAGTCATACCTCCTTAAGTTGCACCATTTTTGCATATGGTCAACATACCTCTTATCATGTGATGTGGATTAACATTACCATGGCCTTGCCAGCAAACATATGTAAATACTCAATTATTTCATAATTTACAGAACTTAACAGCAAGAAGAAGTCCTAACTCTTATATGATAACCAACACAAGAGGGAAAGTCGGAAGATTTTGTTTGTTCAAATCAGCATACAAACTTGGTGAAGATATTGTTGGAACATTTGACTTCTCTGTTGGGACAGTTAATTGTATGCAGGTAAATATTTTTTTTCCCACTAATATACATACTTAAGAACTGCTAAAAAATTGATTGATCTACTACTTGTAATTTTACTCCATTCTTACCCCATCACTATTTTACTTTGTTTCTCTATAACTCTATAACTACTCTATAACCTCTTCTTTTATATTGGCATAACAATTGATTTTTATTTGCAGGTATCAGTATCGTTACAACCTGAAGAAGTAATAAAATCAAAGTCTCCATCCAAGAATGCTGCTAACAAGGACACAAGCAGTAGGTCCATGACCGTGGCTCGGTTTCATGAGGTCACTGTAGGGCTCACTCAGTCACAGCTGATATTGCCCATACCACTGCATATTACACCCGCATTTGAAGTAGATCAAGGTGAGCTGTAATATTTATAACTTCTTGAGGAAACCAAAGCACACATTAAATTTAACAATATCAAAAATAGCCTTCCCGTTGAATGTGGCTATCCATTGCAAAAAGAATTATTCAAATCGGGCTGGTAATTCCCGAGATTAGCTTGAACATACGAACAAACTTACTTTTATGTCTTTATAATATTAGTATAGAAAAAAAAATTATGTAATAGCCAAAATGTACAATTATCAATACTAATCTTGTTGACTTTGATTGAAAAATCATCTCTTGTTCCAGTATCACTAGGATGGAGACTACATTTCGAATTTGTGACTACTTCCAATGAGAAATTGTTGCCCACTGACGAAAATGACTGGACTGCCCCCCTCAACATCCCTATTGAAACAATGGTGTGGAATCTTCCCATTAAAATATATTCAACGCTACCTAAACAAATTACTCCACATTCATTGGGCAATGAAGCTTATACTATGTTCATTAAATGATGTTAAAATATTTTATTTATGTGCTAACTTGAAGATAACAAAACCTGATAAATAACTAAATAGTTCTTTAAAAGTAGGGTCACTTTTTTATATGCCATAAGTTATATGATGAAAATGTATAGATGTCTGAAGGTGTGTAAGTTTTAGAAAAAGTGTTAATAAACTTGAGAAAAATATTTTAACAATAATTCCTTTTTACCTTTATATTAATATATTTTAACAGACATAAGTATTAAATAAAATTGTTAATTATTTACATGTTTATTGAAATAAATGTATTATTCATCTATCGATTCTTTATCCCAGTCTTTCATTTTTGCCCCCATCATGAAGTCATCCCTGAAACAAAAAAAACGAATGAAATGAGGATTGGTGTTCATTAAGAAATTGATTACACCTGGAATGATGTGATTTTTGAAATTGCACAAGAAACTGTACTAGCACCAAACCACCTTGCTGCAAATTGAAGGGTTAAAAAGTCCATAGTCAGCAACAAAAAAAAATGGACGCCTACCAGGTATTATGATGTGTAAGGTCACATTCAAACAATTTCCACGTTCGTACAATTCCACATTCGTACAATTTTTTCTAAATTGTTTTCCAAATTCGTACAAATACTTACTATTCGGTAGGTTAGGGTTATTTTTTTTTACTAGTTCCATAGTTATCGGTTTTATAGCACCTATTTGTACGAATGTGGAATTGTATGAACGTGGAAATTGTATTAATGTGTCCAAAGCCATTATGATACTCATCAAAATAGTCTTGGGGTAAACGTTATGATTTATCAGTTACATACCTCAGAGCATTCCATCTTGGTTTCTCTTCATATTTGACTTCGTTCTTCATTGACTTTGTCTGATCATCCACTATAATTGACTTACTGTTTCCCATGAGTGTATCCAAAAATGTTCTCTTATCAAACTTCTTTAGTAATTTCTCTTTTTTGCCCTCAGGTAAATTGTTACCATCAACTTCTCTCTCAATAGTTTTCTGTTGATTTCTTACTGCATTAAATAGTTGTACAACACCTTTGGTAGCTATTTTTGATAATAACCTCTCTCTGTCCTTTTCGAGAATATTTGGTTTCATTCTGATTGAAGGCTTTTCTTGTTTCTGAAATTAATATGGGTATGTTGAACTTCATAATGTTTCTATAAGGACCAAGGCGCCCTAGAAAATCAAGATATACAATGGATGGAGTACATTAATAAACTTACTATTTTTTTGATAGGTGGTTCATCGCTTTCTTCCTCTTTTTTCACATCAGGTTTTTTGTCTTCCTCTTCACCAATAACTTCAAATGATGGCTTGTCTGTTTGCACAGCTTTAACAATTTCCGAGTGTTTCTTAGCTCTTGATAATACTAACGTCTTTTTATTTTTAGGCTTGCTTGAACCGAGAATCTTAGCGACTGAGTCTGCCCAGCCTTCATTGCTGATCACGGGAGTTTCTTCGTTATCGTCTTCGGATGCGATACTTTCACCGTCTGCCTCCACAACTTCCTCCCCAGAAGATTCTTCATCTACAGAATCCTCTATACTGAACTCAGAAGTCTCTGAATCTGAAACTAAACGTTAAAAACAAAATAATAACAAGTTCAGCCTGAATACATAACCTAACAAGCAAATTATAAACAATACATACCAGACACTTTTAATTTAGGTTTCTCCATTATTTCAGCAACTACCATAATTCAATAATTAAACAGTACGTGTTTATTAATTGGGGTTCTTTTCTTGAGATTTTAATGTTATACTTTATTTATTAATTTCACGTGGATACGCTGTTTCGCATTGTTTTCACCAGGATTTTGAATTTTCATAGATTGTTTAGTCAATTTGACATATGAGCTGACTGATGGAACAGAGCGACGGATGGTTTGAAATGGTTTTGACATTGACATAATGTGATAGTTAAGTGCTATGGTTAAGTTCTATCGTGCACACTGCACAGGTTAAGTGAAAACCACTGGTGAAAACAGACGTTTACGTTCCATTTCGTATACGCTTACGCTATCTTTTCATAATAATGACCATCTATGTATTCTTCACATTTAAATAAAAAGCAATAAAAGATATTCTATGCGTATTCATAAATTGTTTTATAGATTTTCATTAAAGAAAAAAATAACAAAATTAATTTTATATAAAACTGAAAACATCTCGGTTTAAAATTACCACTAAAGTTTTCGAGTAAAAAGAAACGCAGTACGTTGTTTTTAAAAATAAAATACAGCTGATCGACTACGACAGCAATCAAAAGAAAGAAAGAAGTTTTGTTTCATTCGATAGAAAATGGTGGTTTTGATTTCGTTCTAAATATGGCGAATATTGCGAATCCTTTGCCTTATTTTACGAAAAGAGAATACGGGCTCATAACAGATTTCAAATCACAGTTTTTCAACAACCGCCTCAACGCAGCAAGAAATCTATATCGTAAAGAACTTGTTTGCCATTATGGCTGTGTAAACGCCATAGAATTTTCAAGGAATGGCGAATTATTAGTTTCAGGTAGGCCTATATTAGATTTATTATAACTATACAAAATACATATTTTTCTTGGTTTCTTTTTATTAAATAATTGTGATTGTAATTTTATTTTTTTCATATATGGAAAGACCCAATGTAACGAAACCATAAAATTTATACCATGATTTTAATTTACTAATAATTATTTTGTATGTACTTTGGCTATGCGATAAAGATGTTTTCTATTACTAACGTATGTTCTTAATATTTTACCACAAAATTGTACACTTGTTAAATATAGATCAATAATAATTCTAAAGAATGTATTATTGAATTATTATAATGATCACCTTATTCTTATTAATAATAATACTGTGACATCATTAGTTTTATGATACTTAATCATCTTTTATAGTCTACTTACTTCAGTACTTATTGCACTTGAAGGCCAATGATAAGTTATAAATCAATAATTTGTTTAATATTATCTATATCCAACTTCTATATATAATACTTAAAGCTGGAGTTTGATTTTTGTTTCTTAGAACACACTAAACCCAGGAACTTCTAGTTCTTGTATCTAGGCTATTTTCAAAAAGTAAAATTCCCTCAGGAACGGGCACAATGTTGGGAAATCAGCAAGGTGGCACTGAATCCCCCTTCCCATTGAATGTGGCTAATCCATTACAAAAAGACTTATTCAAATCCCATGGTAGTTTCTGACATTAGGGTGTTGTAACAAAAAAACAAACTCTTCAGCCTTAATATATTAAAAAGTTATTAAATTCCAGTAGGTTAGAGGCCAACCCTGGTGTCAACCCTTTAATATATTAGTATACATTGATAACATTCCATAGGGGGAGATGACAGACGGGTGATGTTATGGCAGTTCGGGCAAGCCATTCTGAACAATGGCAGCCCTGTGCCTTTGAAAGGAGTCCATCAGTCAAATATATTCTGTCTCGGCATCACAAGTGACAACAAGAAGATATACTCTGGAGGAAATGATGATATTGTAAGTACTAACAACTGAATATACTACAAGATATGTTTCAAGCAGCAAACAGTATTAGCCTATATAAAATCCAATGCTGGATAAAGGCTGTTCATTTCATTGAAGATATTGGTATAACTGTGCCAACTATTTCTATGACTCAGGAGTTCTTGGCATTGAATTTACTATTGAATCATTCATATTAAATACTTTCTAATCTACTTTATTGCATAGCTTCATAATTTAAATCAAAATTATCAGTGTTAGTGCCACAGCAAAAAAAGTCTTAGCTACATATTTAAGACCAATAATAATCCACATCATAGTACTAGACAAGACTAGGCAAGGTTAAACACAGAGGCTTTTCAATGGACCTTTACAAGCCATTTTTTATATTTCAGGTAATTGTACATGACCTAGAGACTAAATGTCCCGTAGAAGTACTGGAGCACCAGCGTGCCGTCTGCAGCCTGAGCATCGACCCGTTCAATGAACAAGTGGTAGCCACTGCCGGCAATGATGGGAGGCTGTTGCTGTTTGACACAAGACAGTCAGTTCATGGTAAGAATGGGAACAATATATAAAAAAGTGTAGGCAGCACATGTAATCATTGAGCTTTAGTACTTTGTCAAATTATAATATTTGAACATTCTTAGTGACATGTTATATATTAATGTTATAGTAGGTATTATACAATTTTGGTGTAACAAGGTTCTATGTGTGCTCTGCATTTACATAGTATAACTGTACATGTACGTGTGTTTAGTTGGCCCAATTTAGCACTAGACTCTAATAATAAATAAATAGTTATGTGTTTATTGGAAGTGCAAGCAGGTTCAAGTAGTTTTGTGGCCAACACTGGTGTTGGTTTTACCCAAAGTAAGCTCTAAGCTTGTGTTATGGAATCTAATTAACTGATACTACTACTTATACATACACAAATACTTTATAAGAATATATAATTGACACCCAGACGTCGTCGCCAACAACTATGTCTGCACATATTGTTGACTCTGGACGGGAATCGAACCCGCAACCCCCGACACAGTAAGCGCTCTCACTGCCACTGTGCCAACGGGCTTTGATTTGATTAGCCAGGAATGAAGCCAAGGAGATGGCAATACTGACGGTGAAAACATATATGTAGGTACATTGTTTGCAGCTTGATAGATAAATTGGAAATATACTTCGCCTGCAAGACTGGTGTTTCGTTTTCAATTCCGAATTTCAATTTCCGGGTCGAAGTAAAATGTGATAATTAATTATTCAGAGTCGCTGGTGATATCCCGCAACCGCAAGGCGTTCCATGGAGTGATGTTCCACCCGCAACAAGTCGGAGTGCTCGTGTCTGCTAACGCACGGGATGGAGTCGCTTTGTGGGATTTGAGGGCTCCTAAACAGTGAGTAACAACACTTTCTTTACATTATATAATAAACTAGCAGCGCCCCGCGGCTTGGCCCGCGTTGAGCCCGTTCCCGTAGGAATTTTCGAAAATCCTTTCTTAGTGTGCACTTACGTCACTTGAAGAACCTTCCTGCCAAATTTCATGTTTCTAGGTGTAGCGGTTGAGGCTATGCGTTGATTATCAGTCAGTCAGTCAGTCAGGCCTTTAATTTTATATTTAACTAGCAGCGCCCCGCGGCTTGGCCCGCGTTGAGCCCGTTCCCGTAGGAATTTTCGAAAATCCTTTCTTTGTGTGCACTTACGTCACTTGAAGAACCTTCCTGCCAAATTTCATGTTTCTAGGTGTAGCGGTTGAAGCTGTGCTTTGATTATCAGTCAGTCAGGACTTTGATTTTATATATATAGATAAATAATAATGTGACCATTTTCCTGGAGCATGAGAAGCTGAAAGAAATTAAATGTTTTATCTGTCTGTATGTTCTCCCAAACACTTTAAATATATTATATATTGCTAAAGGTCTGACTTAAGATGTGTAAGCTATGGGTTGTTTTATGTTTATTTTATCACTGGATGCAACTTGATTAGCCCAGCAAAGGATTCAAAGAGTTCAAATTATTCAAAAAGTCTCACATTCCCAACAAATATTTTCAGTCCTATATTTTGTGTACTCTTAACAGCCCAGTCCTCCGCTACGCCGGCAACAACGGCACCTGTCAGAACAGCATGAGCGTGCGCTTCAACTCGTCGGGCACGCACATCCTCGCGCTCCGCCGCCGCCTGTCGCCCGTGCTCTACGCTGTGCACTCGCCCGAGCCCGTCGCCGAGTTCCACCACCAGGACTACTACAACTCCTGCACTATGAAGAGCTGCTGCTTTGCAGGCGAAGGAGACCAGTTCGTGCTGTCGGGGTCGGATGACTTTAATCTGTATATGTGGAAGATACCCGATTGTGATATTGGAGGTGAGAATTTATGTGGGCTTTAACAGAATGTAAAGTGACAAATCACAGAGACTAGGCTTATAGGTAAGATCGTTTCCCATCATACAAAGTCTTCAATGTAAACAATTTCCCTTGATGAATTCTACCTTTACTTAGGCAAAGGTCCCACCCAAATCAATATGTGCACAAACAATGCTATTAAAAACGAAACACTTTTACAAAATATACATAAGTTATGACATTATTTTAATGAGACAATTGTGTTTTTGCTGTGCTGTACTAAACGGCACATACTTATAAACAAACTAGCAGCGCCCCGCGGTTTTACCCGCGTTGTGCCCGTTCCCGTGGGAATTTCGGGATAAAATGTAGCCTATAGCCTTCCTCGATAAATAGACTATCTAACAGTGAAAGAATTATTCAAATCGGTTCAGTAGTTTCTGAGATTAGCGCGTTTAAACAAACAAACAAACAAACAAACAAAACAAACTCTTCAGCTTTATAATATTAGTATAGATAAGTCTAATTGATATATTTTTGAAGTTTATTAAGGACAATATTTTTCATGTCCACAGAGAATGCGATAGTGGACCCTCCTCACATTGTGCTCTACGGACACCGCTCTATCGTGAATCAAGTGCGGTACAACCCTCATTACTGCCTCATCGCATCCTCGGGCGTTGAGAAGATTATAAAGGTATGCTTATATTTTAAACTCTACCTGTGTACCAGTAAAGTAAAAATAATATCATTATTCCTAGAATTAATAATAAAGCGATAATCCATAATTAATTGTTTATTAATAATAGTACTTGTGGTCAGAACTGTAATCCATTACATTAAACATCTCAAACGGCTTCTGTGACTTGGATCTGTATCCTTTGACAAGCCTTTCAAAAAGCTTGGCTCCTGTGACTTCGTTAAGAAACTTGAAGAACATAATGTCGGAGGTCTTTAAGCGGTCTAAACATACCAGGGAAACCAGGGTTGGCCACTGACCTAATCGAACTTACTCCCTTACAGGTGTGGTCAGCAGTGGAGTTCCCTCAGATGCGCGGCACTCTGCTGGAGGAGGCGAGGGGCTCCGACAACCCGCGCGAGATCTACTCCCACGAGGACTACGTGTCGCTCGTGCACCACAGCGGACAGGTGAGTCGCGGCTGTTCCCATGTTTAAACTATGTCGGAGGCGGTTAGACGGTCTACAAACTCCGACACCGACTCCGAACCTAGCCATTAAATAAGTTCAAATAAAATTACTGGTTTCTTATGTTTAAACGAACACTACTTTGAATTAAAACTACGTTTATGCATTTATTCGGCTCCCTTACAGGAACCGTGGTCACAGGAGACTTCTTTTCTCTTCTTCTTCTTCAGCTATCTCTATCATACCACGGTCAATATAAAATAAAAGCGTAGTGTATCCCGAAATGTTATTTCAATTCAAAATCGAATGAACTTACTCATTTACCAAGCCGTGTTTTCCAGTACATATCCCACAACTACACGGAGCAGTCGACGAGCGAGGACCCGCGGATGATGGCGTTCTTCGACTCGCTGGTGCAGCGCGAGCTCGAGTGCCTCGCCGAGGAGACGGACTCGCTGGAGGGCTCGAGCTCGCACTCGGACCACCCGCACGACTCGGACTCGTCGCACAACGACCACATCGTGCTCGACCTGTTGCCGCTGCCGCCCAAGAGACGTGAGACTTACTGTTATATAAGGACTAGCCGCGCATTGTACCCGTTCCCACGGAAATTTCGGGATGTAATGTATCCCATGTGTTATTCTGATGTATAACCTATATATTACTGTAAAGTTTCAACCAAATCCGCCCAGTAGTTTTCTCGTGAAAGAATAACAAACATACTTACATCCACACATCCATATATACATCCATCCTCACAAATTCTCGCATTTATAATATTAGTAGGATGGTGTAGCGGGAGCTCGAGTGCCGAGAATATTTATAGTAATCATAATGTAACGATTATTTAACTCCGATACCAGGGTTGGCCACTAACATACACGAACTTATTTATTATAAATACCTACTATTGTTTATTTTGTGTACGCAGTTAACTCCAACGTGGCGCGCAGTCAAAGATGTCCCAACAGATTGGCGCGGCTGGTCGCGTCGCGCTACTCCAAGAACCTGCGCTCGCAGAAACGGGGCTCACTGAGGTATTCCATGCAATATTTTCAATAACTTTCATAGTACCATTTACATAAAAAAATAATGTTTACAAATATATATTTATTTTCATTAGACGCAGCAAACAATCCCGTACACCCCTAACTAAGTCCAATAAGTGCGTGACGGGCGCCAGCACTAAGGGCAAGCGCACGCCGGCGCGGCGCACGCGCGGCCCGAGGCGCGTGGCGCCGCGCGCGCCGCGGACCACGCTGCAGCGGCTGTCCGCGCCCTCTAGCGAGAGGACCGACTCGGACGAACCGGCGCATTACCTGTTTAGGAATTCGGGGAGGGTAGGTGTCTTATGTGTGGTATCTTATGTTTATTAAATCATATATTTGGAGTATAGCTTTGTACGGATGTGAGACGTGGACGATGACTCAGCGGGATAGAGAGAGGTTGGAAGCATTTGAGATGTGGTGTTGGCGTAGGATGGAAAGGATTAGTTGGACCGAAAGGGTGACAAATGAAGAAGTATTAGAATTGGTGAGAGAGAGTAGAACATTACTTGAGACAATAGAAAATAGGAGAGGGAAGATGATAGGACATCTCATACGACATGACAGATACATTAATAATATCATGGAAGGAAAAATTGAAGGAAAGCGAGGTAGGGGAAGGCCTAGAATCAGTTACATGAGTCAGATTAAAGAAAAAGTGTCTGTCATGTCGTATAGAGACGTGAAGGAACTTGCACTGAATAGGAATAGATGGAGAAGTCTGCATCGGACTCACCGACAAGAGCCTTGCTCTTAAATTTATGATAGGTGTCTTATGTCGAACTAGATATTATGTTATTACAACAATCATGGAAGGAATTGGGGACCTTCCAATTGTGTGGCATGGAAATAGTCACAAGAGACACTTTAAAAAAATTACGCCAAGTAAATACCTGTTTTGAGTTCTTCAGTGATCCGTTTACTAGCTGTACCCAACCATTGAGCCTAATCAATCGAAATAATGATCAAAAATCGCGCAATGTAGAGTCGACATTTAGTTTGAATCATTCTGTGGAGATATTTGGAATATTAACTCACAGCTTTTTAATTTCAGATAATTCGTCCCCTTCGTCGCCGAATAAATTTGACAAGGACATCAAATAAAAGGAAAACTAGAGTGACGAGCTACAGAAAAGTACTGAATTTGAGGAGTAATGGTAAGCGAATCTTATTTATGTATTAGGCAGATGATCATAAGTATTTTATGGCATACTAGCCGCGCCCCACGGTGATACCCGCGTTGTACCCATTCCCGCGGGAATTTCGGGATAAAATGTATCCCATGTGTTATGCTGATGTACAACCTATATTACTGTAAGTTTCATCCAAATCCATTCAGTGGTTTTTTAGTGAAAGAATAACAAAGAAACATACATATATACATTTATTATAAATACCTACTATTGTTTATTTTGTGTACACAGTTAACTCCATGTGAGGATGGATGGATATCCATCTTCACAAACTTTCGCATTTATATTATAAGGATGAATTTCATAATAATGTAAATGTCTTTACAGGAAGTACAAGGAACCCAAATGACAGCAGTGACAACAATAATTTTAACAGTTTTGATAATTTTGAAGACAATTTAGCGCAACCCAGCACAAGTACAGGTGACAATATTTAATACAATAACTGCATTCCAAACCTTTCAATACTACTCACATCTATCTAACTTTATAGGTTACAGAGGCCAAAGCACATCAGCATTATTCCGGATAGCTGAAGTAGATTCCGACGACGACCAGTCAGTGGAGAGCCGGCCGATATCGCCCAACCAGAACAACAACCACAACATACCGCAAAATTTGGTCAGCATCGTGCCCACCCCCATCAACGGGTCACGTGACTCGCTCGGCGACTCCCTACGAGTCGAGCCGCCTCAGTCGGGAAGCAACAACTCCTCCCCACCGCCTCAAGAGAACAGGCGAATGAATCTCCGTAGAGTCAGGCGAAACGGCAGACTCAGTCTACAGAGGTCAGACTCTAGCGAATCTCCCCCGCCTAAAGACCCGGCAGAACGTGCCAGCACTTCAGGCATTGAAAGGTTATCTCCCAATATCGGGTATAACAGTACCGTAGCGAGGTTGATGAACGAGACTAATGAGAGTGAGCTGGAGAGCAGCTGCAGCACGGAGGGCAGCACGTGGCCGGTGGCGCTCGGCACGCCCGACAGCGGCGTGGGCACGGCGGCCGGCAGCAGCTCGCGCCACCACAACCCCGCCGACGACGTCTCCGACGACCCCGACTACCAAGCGCTCAAGTTCAGACAACGAGTGAAAAAAGCACGAAGAAACTACAGAAACCATTTGGACTCAGATTCCAATTGAACTGATATTTAAATATTATAGCTAGTTTTAAATTGTGTTCCACATACGTGTTTAAGAGACTAAACGACTGCATCTTCGACTATTATTGTTAAGGTTCTAGTGTTTTGATAAATATGAAATATATATTTTAAGTTATAATTTTATTTGTTGCTACTTCAATCTGCCATATCAGTGGTTTTGTGATGTGTAGTCTAATTTACTTGCGTGTATTGGATAATTGCGCAAGAGCAACATTTTATTAATGTGATGCTTCTTATCCTGATTGCATATGTTGCATGACGGATATTACTATTTAATGTTAATTTAAGAAAGTATTAACGTTACGTTACTTTGTACTGCACACCATAATAATTAATAATTCATGTATGTAGTTGAACTTTTATTAATAGAGGAATGCATTATTATTGCACTTAGAAATAGTTTAGATTAGTAGATATTGACTATTGAGTTCATAAAAATTGTGTTGCTGTGCGAGATAGGTATCGCTTTGTATAGTTTATTTTAATGAATATATGGAAAAATCAAGTTGTATAATATGATTGCTGTTAGGTACTACGTCAAATATCATTATTTCAACATGGTTGTATAACATTTATCCATGCTTGTATAACAATATATTGACTTCTACAATGATGAGTTTTTATTTTATAATATAGATTTAAATTAGGTAGCTTAAACTCCCTCGGTTTCCCCTCCTTACAAATATCGTGGTCTTCAACTAGCTACCTTCAATTTTCAAAATGGTATAACCCCACTAGTAGAGGTCAGTGTATACTGTATAACCCTGAGGTAAATCCCGCTCCACATTCTCTCTAAGACCTGTGCTGCTATAAAAAGTTGGGCGGTGAAACATTTAATGCATGGTTCTCTTGACTTGTTTGCAAATGAATTTACAAGTTCTACCAATGCAATAGTCTGTTTTTAATTCATATTGTTGATCGAAGAATTCATCTCATAATCTATTATTAATTTTCTGCTTAGTCAGCAGACTAGGCAGAAATCCGTGCTAACAGTACCTAGTTAGCATGGATTTATTTATGATGGATGCTAGTAGCATGGATATGGCTAAGCATGGATGGAGCAAGGAAATCCATGATACATAATTTAACTTTGCCTTCCATGTTCTTGCCTGGTCTGCGGGTAATAAAATAGGTAATAATCATGGACTTATTATTATAATCATAAGTCCATGGTAATAATCTAATCAGTAATCACAGAGCGTAGAAGTGGCGTAGAAGCACGGCGGTGATTCTATGCTCTGTGGTAATAATCGATCGTGGTTGTCAGAAACAGCTGGTTGTCATAAATGTCATTAGTTCATTGATCTCGTCTCGCTCGAATCCTCGGATCTCTGCTTTTGAGTTTTTGAGTTAAGATTTGACAATTGACAGTGACAGATTTAAGTGAGATTAACCTAATTTTATCATTTGATTTGATTGTGCCTTAGTCAATTTAAGGAATTGATTGTAAAATATAAGTTAGATCAAAAAAGTTTAAAGTTTTATAGCCGCTATAATGGACGGTGTAACAAGCTATACTAGTTTTATTGCGCTTCATAAACCCCAATTAGTTTTGTCCGGTGTTCCCGAACATTTCTGGCCAGCTATATGCAAGAAAATTCGCGATCAAATATTCGACTCTGGTTTATTTTTTCAATTAGTTAAGATCGATTATGAGGATGCGGAGAAAGAACCTTATGATCCTGTGTGGAGTGTTCTAGCCATCCGTGACATCAAACGGGCGGACGAATGTAATGTATTTCTTATTGATCATGCTTGGACCTTTAAAGCCAATAGTGTTAAGAATAGCCTTAGAAATGTGCCCGGCTTATTGGAGAGAATGTGTAACCTGATGCAAATAGAGGAACCGACGACTGAGGATCAGATAAACAAGGTCGCTGAATTAGTTTGGAAGTATGCACACACCTACGCTATTGGCGGGGGAGAGTTCTCAGTTGAAGATAGAGTGCCGGTGTGGTATGTGTTGGATGAACTGGGCTCGGGCATCACACACTCGGAAAACCCCAACTTTAGAGCAGTGCCTTTCATTTACGTGCCTGAGCAAATGACTTACACATTGCTGTTCCCAATAGAAGATGTAGATGAAGGAGAAATAGTCACAAGGAATTATATTGAAGGAAACTTTTCAGACAATTTACAAAGAGAGGCAATGCTCATACCTTGGAAGTATTATGAGCATTTTGACGATGACTTCTCTCAACAGGAGCCTGACTCCAATTACTTCTTAGAAGGTCACATGGTGGAAACTCTGCCTGACTTACAAAGTCTTGCAAACAGACAAGTTGACAAAACTAAATTGAAAGTGTTTTCAGAATACAGATTCATCAATGAACACTTGACAGCTCCTGAATTTCAAATAGTTCACAATGAAAATGATGCTGATATCCTTTGGTACACCAATCATTTCAAAACCTTTGAAGAGCTCAGCCTTAATTCTCCTAATAAGTTTGTGAACCAGTTTCCTTTTGAATATGTTATTACTATCAAGGATCTGATTGCTATTCTTTCTAGAAGAACAGCAGATGCCACTTCATCTGGAGACCAACTTGAAACAAGTCCATTGTGGCTGCCAACAACATTTAATATGAAGACTGAACTTCCCAAATTGGTTTCTTATTACATGCAGAGAAGGAAGCAGGGTCGGGATAATCACTGGATCTGCAAGCCGTATAACTTGGCCCGAGGCTTGGATACCTATGTTACCAACAGCCTAGACTTTCTCTGCAGGTTGCCCTTGAGTGGACCTAAAATTGCCCAAAAATACATTGAAAACCCAGTATTGTTTGACAGACCTGAAATAGGTCTAGTAAAGTTTGATATTCGTTATGTAATACTCCTGAAGTCAGTAAACCCTACTGAGGTTTATGTTTACAACAACTTTTTCTTAAGATTTGCAAACAAGACTTTTGATTTGGATGATTTAGATGATTATGAGAAACATTTCACTGTGATGAATTACAATGAGAACATTACACTTTACAGGCTGCTTTGTGAGGACTTTAAGAAGGAGTGGGCTAAGCAGTTCACAGATTATAATTGGGATGATGTTGAAAAGTCTATTTTGAAAATGCTGGCAGACTTGTTTACTGCAGCCACTTCTAAAGATCCTCCTTGTGGTATTGCCAAAAGTCCACAATCCAGAGCACTTTATGCTGCAGACATAATGCTATCTTGGCAAGAACAGGACAAGAAGAAAACAATCCAGCCATTATTACTAGAAGTAAATTGGATGCCGGACTGTCGCCGAGCTTGCGAATATTACCCAGATTTCTATAATGACATATTTTCACTCATGTTTTTGGATAAAGATGTTGACACTTGTACTAAAGTGCTGTAGAGAAATAAGCTTTACATACAAATTTATCACCATAATATATATGCTTTAAACAAAATAATAAGCAATGTTTGCCATTTTGCCTAAAAATAATGACAAATGTCAGGATTGTTTTGTAATATTGTAAGTGTTTATTTGCGTGTCACAATCCCAAAGTTAGGTGCTAATTATTGCTAAGCAATATTTTATTTTATATCCCATCAGTATTGAAATAAAATCTTTCACAAATTATTTTACATTTTTTATTTCATAGATAAATATTAACAGAACAATTAATGGAATATTATATTACGTATAATACAAATTTAAGCCTATAATATGATTTTAAATTAAGATTGCTTTATGGTTAAATGTTGGAATTCGTGTTAGTTTTTCTGGAGTATTCGGCTGTCATCCCCATGTATGACTCCGAATGGGTTGTCGTCATCCACTTCTCGGTGGCTCAGGAGGAGCAGAATGATGATGAGGGCAATCACAACAATGCACAGTATCCAGTACCTGCTGAATATACCTCCAGTTCGTCTCGCTCTAGGAGTGGGAAGGGAGTTTCTGAAAATAACATTATCTTGTTATGTTCCTTAGCATCACTAATTTTAGAAAAAATAAAGTATTTGGCCATGGGACATCCTGTTCCTGTAGTTTATTATAATGTTATGAGTAAATTAAAGTATTAACCTGTAAATTCCCACAGCTGGGCAAAGTCCTCTCACCTAACTGAAGATATCAGTACAGGGAAGAGGATGTTATGAATGCTAAAATGATTTGGTGTTGTTTTCAATTCACAAGAAAATAACAAATATTTTACCTATTGTAAATAATCTTTCTAAACTTAATTGAAGAAGAAATAATCTTTATTGAGTAATACTTACTTCCACCATCTGCTGATCCAAGCAAATGTAGACTTTTGTTTATATTTGTTTTCATCATGATCAAACAGTAGGTTTGCTTTGGAGTTCTCCATAGTTTTTGATATTTTCCTGGGAGCTTGAACACCTTAAAATGGAAGATAATGTTATACTAGTCATAAATATTGGTACCAATATAAGTATTGTTAGGGTTGTTAGATTCCCCTGCAGGTCTTTATTATCTAATATTTTGGTAAGGTTACTCAGTACCTGTAGCAAGCAGGATAGCACTAAAACACTTTTTATAGCATTTGATATACACTAAAAAGTAAAGTATTAAGATTAATTTCTTACTGTAGGGCTTGGGGCTCTATCTTACTGAAGACATCAGTATAAGTACCATACTGTGAGGAGAATTAGGCATAATCACCTCACATTCCTATTGTGATTAATAAGTAATGCTGATTTTTACTAAAATGGTAAAATATTAAGTAAAATATTAACCTTGCATAATATCACTCCTTTTCATGGAGGTGTTATCATAAATGTTGACTGGATCGTCCGGAATTTGCACAATGGAATGTGGTGAGCTGGTGGCTGATCTGCAGGTGGCTTCATCATCACTGGCTCCAACAGGGGTGCCCCGAGCATTGTCCACTGTTGTGAAGTACTGTGAGTTTTCTATAGGTGACTGGCTGCGTCGCCCGGTAGCACCTTTCAGATCTTGGTCTTCTGAAAGCTATAAAACCTCTATTGTAGATAAGATGATAAGTTTAATTATTGATTTATGTATGTGATAAAATGAGCATGTAGTTTTTATAGATAATACTTTTGATACTATTTTGTGAAGTAAGATTATAATGTAAAACATACCACAGATGGGTGAATCAACTTTAGACGATAAATTGATAAAAGTTTCGTTTTTTTTACATAGTTACCAAAGGTAGGCCAAGTCCAGCTCTGGCCCAGTTGACTCCAGCCAGCTTTTCCCTCAATACGTCAGCCACAGGGGACACCAAGTTAGGTGGCGGGAAGACGGGAGTTGCGCACGAAGGACACTGGTAGCCAGCGGGGGCTGTGGTCCGAGGCAATGCGCGGTACCGAGACTCCGCACACGCCCAGTGAAATACGTCTACATGAAATTATTGATAGAGATTGACTCACATTATTTTTCTATTTTAATAGAAAGTTTGAATAGTTTATGATACTCACGGTAACACGTAAGCCTGATACATTCACCGTCGCTTAAACTTTTTGTACAAATCTCACATATCGGGTTATAGTCGCTGTCTTGTAACCATTGCAAATATGATTGTATGATGCACTGAAATACAATGAGCCATTAAGTAAAGTGGAGAAATATCATGGAAAGGAATACAATTATCATTATTATCAGTTGAGATCACAATCTAATGAAGTTTTAATTACCTTTGGGTGGTTCATCACCATACAATATTCGCAAACATTGACTCTGTGTTCGAAACAAAACTGATTTGTAACCCGTCGTTTTGGACATTTACATAGCCCCATTTTGATGCTTATTTCTATGTTATTTAAAATCTAAAAGCAATATGTTTATTCGAAAAATTGATTTTATTTTGATAAAATTGAAGACAAACAAAAGTGATGAACGGGCCACGTAAAACTAATGTCAGTCAGACAGAATGACACCAAAAAAAATAGTGAAGCACATGCACTTTCTTTTCACGGAATAAGCCGATTTTTGTAATTTACCGAGTCTGTGGAGAATTTCAAAAAATTTTAAATATGAAAAT
Organism: Cyclophora albipunctata; assembly: GCA_963082685.1. Classification (NCBI taxonomy): domain Eukaryota; kingdom Metazoa; phylum Arthropoda; class Insecta; order Lepidoptera; family Geometridae; genus Cyclophora; species Cyclophora albipunctata. Next base: position 6,787,445 of record OY720129.1, on the reverse strand, counting down.
CTATGGAAAATCCATGTCATATCTTATTTTACCGCTGTCAACTTGCTGTCAATCTGTCAATGTTAAGTCAAAATACAGGGAGGGAGGTAGTGGGAGTCGGGAGGTGTAAATAATTTTACCTTGTCTTGCCTATAAAATTTTAAAGGAATTGTTTATTTAAAAACAATAATTAACTAATGGATATCTAAATAAATAATTAAAATGTCTTCAAGAATACTATCATTGGGAAAAGCACTTCAAAAGCCTTTGAGCTTTGTTATAAAACAAAATGTTATGCCTAACCTCAACACTAATTTCAGTACATCTTCAATAGCTTGTATAAATTTCTTCAATAAGTGTGAGTTGTTGCCATTTATTCCGCTTTTTCAGTTTTATACTTATCGAAATCGCAATGTTATAAACCTAATTCGTTTATTTTAGTGCCAGCAGAGAAATTATGGAAGTCTGTGACATCAGTAAGTAATGCTGGAGCTAAGAAAGGTCGTGGTAAAGGCGCAGGTCGCATCAGGATACGAGACTTGAATCGTGGCCAAATGATCGGTGTTGGACGCATCAATATGCTGTGGCCTGGTTTGTCTGCACCGGTCATCAGGGGCAGGGAACTATTGAAACAACAGAGACTACCAGACGATCCAGAAAGGTATGCTATATTTTTTTGTTTCACCAATTCATAAAGGAATTGAACTGTGCAACAAACCTTCTGTGATTGTTCTGTTCAATTGTAACATATAATTTTATTCTAACATTGCAAAATAAAATTTTCAGGATGGAAAAGTTAATCAAGATAAGAGATTCCATGACAAAGTTCAGGAGATTAAAGTTGAGTCCTATTGAAAGAGGGTGGTCGGGGACTAAGATGCCGGGCCGCAGTATTGGGCCACCAGACCCAGTTGGTGAAGGTAATATACTGAAAGCCTTACTAATAAATGCTTATGCAGCATTTTAGCTATCAAATCGTTTGTCCCTTTCCAAGATTATTTTTCAAAGACGAAAGAGACAAAACACATTAAAACAGTATTTTAGATATAGGGTAATTATGAATAAGGCAGTTAAGACTGTATAAACAGGAGTCCTAGAAAGGTGCCATTCCACTACAGTTATGCTAAATTACTTTTGGTTAATGGTATCTACCAATAATTGCAACATAGTACTTATTGCATAGCTCTGGTAAAAAGCACCCTTAGACTAGCTCTGTAAATAATATTTCGTATGTTTTTTATCAGATGAATTCAATGGGTTTGACACCAAAGTGCTGCAACTTAGAGCTCTAGTTATCATGAAGGGAAACCTTGGAAGATCCAGGAATTATCATGCTATGGTCAGTCAGTTACTTTATTTATTTAAGTAGAACAAATTGTCTTTGATTGGTCCCCATTTCAACTCTCATAAGAAAGAAAATAGAGTGTTATATCATCTCCTCATTGTACAGTAAATTTTTACAACAATAAGGCCTTTATTTTGCAGTTACTAAATCCAATATATATTTATTTTATTATGGATTGTTAATTTCAGGCTGTAACGGGCAATGGCAAAGGTTTGGCCGGCTTTGGATTTGGCAAAGCAAAGGAAGCACCGGCAGCTTTGAGGAAAGCCAGGAACAGGGCAGGACAAAAGTTGATGCATTTTGACATCTGTGATGGTCATACAGGTGAGATTACCATTGTTTTACGTTTCTTATTTTTAAATGATCTAAATAAAAGATTCATTATTCTCATATACAATAAGACTTTCAGTTGGTTTATTGCTTAAAAAATTTGTCTGTTTTATTTATTTAAATGAATGTAATCTTTCTAAAATATCTGCATAATAATTCTCTTTTCAGTGTTCCATAACTTCTACACAGCATTTGGTAAGACTAAGCTGTTTGTGCAGAAGAAGAATGAAGGCTATGGCTTGGTGTGCCACCGAGCAATCAAGGAGATCTGCCAGGCGATTGGTATCAAGGACCTGAGAGTCAAGGTTGAAGGATCCAACAATTTACAGCACATTGTGAAGGCCTTCTTCATTGGATTGCTTCAACAGGTATTTGTAACTTTTATTAGAAGAAACTAGATTTCAAATATATACAATCAGAAGTTTATTTTTAAGCTAGTGAACCTGAGAGTGTGCATTGATAGGAAGATTGGAAGATAATATTTAATCTGCTAACTGATAGGAATTTATTATTAGCTTGTTTTTCCTATAAAAGTTCTATCACTACTTACTTTATATTTTCAGAGAACACACCAACAACTAGCCGAAGAAAAGAAACTCCACTTAGTTGAGTACAGAGCTGAAAACGAATACTACCCCAAAGTGGTGGCCAGCCCCAGTGAAGTCCGCACAAAAGAACAGATCCCCAAAGACGAGACTCTACACTTCTTACAATACGTAATGAACGACAAAGTAATCTTGAAGAAGAAGAAGTTCCCAAGATTCTATGAAACAATGCCTCATTACTTGATTTATTTGAAGAAATACGAAAAGTATAGGAATCATGAGAAAATCAGGAAGGATTTAAAGGTCGAGTATGGAGAGGTGAAGAGCTTCTTAACTGACAAATATCCGGAAGAGAAGGCGGAACAGGAAGCTTAATTATAGAATTATGTTATTTATAGATTAGAATAAATAAAAAAAGGAAAACACATTTACAATTACTTTTTTTCTATCGTTATCCTATAAATAATAATAAATAAATAAATACATAAATTCACATGCGGTTAATTAGACCCAAACTAAGCTCTAAGCTTGTATTATGGCTTCTAATTATACACAAATACTTAATATGAATATATAATTAACACGCAGACGTCGTCGCCTGCAACGATGTCTGCACATATTGTCGCCTCCGGGCGGGAATCGAACCCACAACCTCGACAAGTGCTTTTACATGGCACTGTGCCAACGGACTTATTCTGGCAAGGAAGTTACACAAAGCTTGCAGAAAGAATAAAAAGAATGGCCCACTGCAACAAATTCCTCAAAATAATGTAATGAGGCTTTTCAATGCAATATAAAAATCATCAATCTTCCATCACTTAACATATGAAGGACCAATAAAATAATTATAATATATTTTGAAAATTATTTATTTCGCTATGATTGATGTATGCATGTCATATCATAATATCAAAACGAAAACTATATCCCTGTTTGAATACAAATAAAAATCATTCCTTAACTATCGAATAAATACCAGAAAACTGATGTTTTCTTTAATTATAAAATACTGGGACCTTGTTATGAATATAGCGGTTGAAAACAATTCTTGATAACCAGCATCTCCAAACCAAATTCCAATTCAATAACCAACATGGCACCCTTTTCGAAAATATCCAATATAATTCTAAAAAAATATATTTACAAATTATATAACCATTTTTCCGTATCTCTCTCATATTATACGAGAATGACCATAAATTTCTCTTTTGAATAAAATAACTAAACTTTGCAATTAAATGCTCTAAAATGCTATCAATTTCACAAATAAGCACCAGGGCCTTAGGATGAAAACATTTTGATTAAAACAAATAGGAATATTTGTCAACTGCATATCTTACCTCATGCTAAAAGTAAATAAAAGCTATTCAACTGCACCACCAGCCATTGAATTATTAAATGAACAAAAATAACTAAAATAAATGTCAAAAGGGATAAAAATATTAATTTGTTATCCAAAATAATCATCTACATTTTATTTTATAATTAAAATATACAATAATAACTGTGCCGTTATATATATTGTAATGAACCTAACATAGTCTTATTATGTAAAATTATGTGTATGTCATATCGAAAGACCAATATTATTGTACTTCAACATTCACTACTCACATATTTCGAGCTAAATCTAGTACAGTATCTTGCCTACCTAGCACTAGCACCTTCTACTAATAATATTGGTATTTCAATACGTTGAACTTCGTATACACGATTGGCAATGACAACAACTGCAACTGACTGCAAGCATATGACTGCAGACAGGGGCAGCAGTTGCCTAAAATGCTTGTCCACCGAAGCGGAGCAAGGGTCGGAAAAAACAGTAAAAAATCACCAATAGATTTGCATAAAATCAGCAGTCGTCTTTTTGGGACATCTTTTTATTATTTTCTCCGGAACCTCGCACCACTTCGGTGGTCAGACTAAGGGTGCGCTTCAATTGAGCGGGGAGGAGCTGAGCTCACAACGCATTGACTTTCAATATCTTTTAGTAATGCGTTGTGTTTGGTTAATTGAGCTCAATGGAAACTCACTCTAATGCCGTTGACAAGGAGCCGTGTATTAATTAAAATATACCATTAAAATTTTGCAACATACTAAAAAATATCACCACAAATCACTCTAAACAGTATTTATTTAGTTTTATATATCACTCAATGTATTCCTGTCAATCGCAGGCAATAGGGTACATGTTTACTTATTTCTATAACCGATTACAACAAGGTTGAGACGTCTTAGAACTCTTCTAGCTTACCAAATGTTAACAGCTTTCCACTAGCAGTCGATTAAGCTTTATTACGTAATAAGTAGAAGAAACCAGGCCCAGATATTGCACCAAGCCCGTTATAGGAAATATTTACACTACCACAGTTTTACCAACAATTTTGGTCTGTATGTTCGAAATAGAGGGTCGAAATGTTAATTTGTAATAAGATTCATCTTATATGAACGTCTTACAGCAATTGGCAGTTGAATTAGTAACTTGTTTGAACCGAGTAGTTTACGTGTTGTGTTGGATAATAATAATAACAATGCGCTTTAGAAGCGGATAAACATTTGCTCTCTTAAAGAGATCAGCAATTGAGGTTTAGTCTAACGTCGGATCTGTAACAAAATGAGAATACATATACGGTTAAATTCCTAATAAACATAAAATTTCGAGCCTAGCCTTGCATCTCCCTAAAGTCTGTGTGCGTGCGCTGCGTGTGTAAGTGTAAGTACGTACGTGCATCGATTCGCGCACGCTGCGTGCGTGTGCGTAAATGCACCAGCGTGTAAGTGTGTGTCTACCCTCTCCACTTATGAGTCTCAGGGATGCATGATGCGTGTGCGTGTGGGTATACACGTAGCAAAGCAACGTATCACTACGCTGGTGAAGCGTCTTTTACGTGTTAGTGTTCGTGCGGATAAATAATACGAGTACGTGTACCTACGTATGTGTGCGGTTATGAATGTAGCAACGTATGAGTACGTACCATGCTGGTGATGCGTCCTCCACTTGTGTCTATGATCTCTCGGGTGCATGGGCTGCAGTGCAGCTCGTACTCCGCCCAGTACATCCGCGGCGCCGGCGGCAGCCAGCGCTAGCGGACACACCACGGCGCCCGGCAGGTGGCGCAGCACGCCCACGCCGCGCTCCCGCCGGGCCGCTAGTGCCATGGTAGCGGCCGTGTCGGAGAGACCCTGGGGATTTTATTTATATTATAGACTATTCAATATCATTGACGTCAAAACTTCGTTTTCCGTTTACGTTTTGCGACTATAAAATAGTTTGAAACCCGAAAGAAAAATCAAACGAATTCAAATATTTCCGGCTCAAATTATTATAATATAACGACTATTCAATCTCATTGACTTCAGCACTATATACCTCTTTAACAGTCTGGTAAGCGCTGGCCACTCCCTCCCTGATGTCATTCGGGTGTCGCGCGGGGTCGTGTCGTCGCCGGCGACGCTGTCGGCGCTCGTACGCGTCTTGTAGCTGCAGGGTCGGGCTCGGTGTTAGCATGTCGAACGCGGTTTCAGCTGTCGCCTGAAAACATGAATAGGATAAGTATATCATCAGTAAATTACGGTGGGTAGTGTTCATTCATGCGTTGTACTCGTAAGTAATTCATTCGCAAGTGACATCATAGTATATCTGTCTTTTTTGGTGTCAACGCTTTGATCATGATGTTAAAGGCTTTATTAAACTGACTAAATGAGAGATAGACATCCCTGCAGAATACAGCATGGTGTCACTACGTGAGGAACTCAGCTTAGGGTCTGTTGTAAAGTCAGTAAAGTGTATGTGTGTCACCTGTATGAGATGCAGCAGGCGGGTGGTGATGTCGAGCGCGGCGACGGCGGTGCGCGCGGTGAAGGAGGCGGCGCCGCGCCGCAGCCCGTGCACCAGCCGCCCGTCGCGCCGCCACTGCTCCACCGGCAGCCACACCAGGTCTCGGATACCCGTTACTGCAAGAAAACACATTCAACTTAGAAAAAACAATGTCGGCACCAAGGGTGACCAGTAACTAGTCGAAATGAAGAGTTATAGAGAGAATAATCCGTCATTTTTAATTTGGTTTCGTTCGTGACAATTTGGACAGGAAGGGATATATTCTTCTAAGATAAATGTAATACTTACTGAGTTGCAACAGTGAATGCATGGGCCCGATGCCACTAAGCAGCCCGGGCAGTTGGTGCCGCTTGATATCCGACAGCCACTCGTGTAAGGCCCATTGTATCAACTTCTCAACACCGAGCAGACCCAACCTGAATTGGTAAAATATTAAGAAAATAAATAAATCTGAAAAGTGTAATTGGTTATATCGATACAATCATTTTAACTGTTTGATATTTCAAAACAAAGACAAAAAATACGGAAACATGTAACGGAAAAGCACAAATTGTATCCGTATGACAATTTATTGATCTCCTTTTCGCGATGTTCAATCAGCTTTTGCAAATGAAGTATGGAATGAACAGCCATATTTAAAAAAAAGTCTTCTCGTATATTTAAACAACAACTGATAGTTATCCAACACACTGCCACTTACTTATAGTCCAGTCGTTTGAGCGTGAGTTCGGAGCAGTTGAGCTGGCCCAGGCCCATGAGTAGTCCGGCGACCGGCCCGGCCGACAGGTCCACCCTCTTGCCCACGTAGTCGAGGCGGATCGGCACTTCGGGGGAAAATACTACCCGTCTGTAAGGGTGGGAATAGTTTAGTAGAGAGTTTTGTAGACATATCTCCCTTAATCTTAATACTACACTTATTACATTACCGATGATTCAAAAGTAATTTTAGGTTATAATGCGGTCATAGTAGACATTTAAGGATTAATTAGGGCAAAGCTGAAAAAACGTGAACTTTTTAACGAACGTATGTTATTAAGATAGCCCTTAATCTGTTAGTTTCAGAGTTGAAGCATCCCGCATGTGAATCTACAGACTTGCTACACTATCATCGATTACTTACTATACTGAAGTAAATAGGCGAGTTATCCTTTCCCTGGCTTCTCGCTGGTCATGTCAAGCTTGTGAATGTCTTCCTCCAGTTGGGTCGAGAATACTTTCATTTATTCACTCAACGCGATCGACTACTTACCTGAAGTAAATGGGCGAGTCGTCGACGGGCTCGCTGTCGACCGGCAGCTTGGCGACCGGCTTCTCGCTGGCCATGCCCAGCTTGTGGAAGTCTTCCTCCAGTTGGATCAGGTTTTCAGACACGAGACGTTCCGCCTCGTACGTTTCCATTAGTGGTTCGTCTTCGTTACGTATCACTGGAATTCAAATCATATGAAATGACATACTTAACATCTTTTTTCAATGCCAAACAAGCTAGATCGTACCGGACATACCGGACGCCGGTTTTGCTCTATAAGAACACTTCGCTATGAACTATTACCGTATAGCAAATTTCCCTTTGTTTTTACAGAATAAGATACTAAGGTCCTTTACGTCTCTTTCTGTCAAAAACGAAGGCGGCTTTGCTCTACAGGCTTGCCTTCTTTCCATCCCTCTCCCACAAAACCTTAAAATTACCAGTTTCATGAAGCGAGAGCGAGTCGGCGTCCCCGAGCGAGGTGGGCGTGGGCGGCGGGTCGCGCAGGTGCGTGGCGATGCTCATGACGGGCGGCCGGTGCGTCGGGGTGGCCTGCCGCGACCCGCCCGCCTCCGCGCACGCGCCCGCCGGCTTCGACTCTTCTTCTGGGGAACGGAACGGTCGAATATGGGACAGGAAATAGATCAAATACACACGTCACTTCTACATATATGTATATCATTGCATAAACGCACAATACAAAATGAGTGTTAAATGGTTTCGTTTTGGTAGGTTTCACGTTGAACCTCTTAACAGGACTTATCGGATTTATTTAATGAAATTTAATGAAATTTTCTACTTTTACCTAATTAATTTAAAATTATTTGTATGACAACGAACGCGAGAAAACCTGTTTTCAACAAAAATGGAAAATAAACAAAAATAAGTTTACATAATTACATTATTATCTTACCATGAGCCTCATCTGACCCGAGCTTCGAGAAGTAGTTGACGAGGAAGGCGAGCGTGTCCTGGTCCAGGTTGAACCAGAGCGGCAGCAGCGAGATCTTCAGGCAGCACTCCTGAGCGGAGAGTGACGGCTCGGGACGCATGTGCACTGCTTTCACTACCAGCTGGAAAATGTTTGGTAAGTTAGAATCGTAGTGTAGTTATAAAAAAAGTATCAATTATATCATTACAGAGTTATTTTTGGTGGTGATATACTGGCGATTAGGAGGTTATGGAGAATGTAATCCCTTGGAAACACGTTAAATATTTAAAAAACCATCCGAAACCAAAGAAAATTATTTATGCTCCACTAAGTGACACAGAATTTATAAATTTAATTTAAGAATCATTCGTCACTACTTTTAAAGGGTATCTTTAGAAAAGAGTCATTTTACGCTAAAGGTTACGTCAGAATGAAATGCAAAACAGATTCCCATTTTGAATCCATAAAACTCAGCTACAATTTACAGCTACACCCATGTGTCCATGCTACCTGATCCAACTCACCATATGCGCGTTCAGGCGCTCGGGCTCGTCCTTCAGCTTGTACTGGCTGAGCAGCTTGTTGATGTCACTGCACACGAGCTGGTCGATCACCTCGATCTTACTGATGGCGAGCGTCTGGCGGGAGGCGTGCGTGCCGCCCGCGGGGTACACTTCGTATTGGAACTTCACCTGGAAGGTTTGATGGAGTTTTTAAGAGTTGGCTATGTATGATACACTTTATATACATATATTGAGTTAAACAGAGGTAAGAGAAAACCTTTGTGGAGTTTGAAAAGATGATCATATCTGTATGACTGCCCAGTTTGGAAACGGATGAAGGACAGTAAAAATTGGTATACAGAAAATAATCGTATGTTTAGTGAAGTGTGAGTAAAGGTCCAAAATGACTGTTCACAAATTGAAACTCATCCATATTATTTTATGAGAAGAAAAGGTTATAAATAAATAAAAATGTTCTCATCACTCAGAAAACCGTGTGGACGGGTTGCAATGAGGTCCTATAGGTAACTAACTTCACTTGTTGTATTCCTTACCTTATTCAAACACAATTTGACAGTAGTGTGATGGTCTCTATGCGGTCCGCCGCGCGTGTGCGACCGCACGGCGGGCGGCGCGCGCGCGGGCGCCACGCGCCGCGCACCCGCACTCCACGACACGCCGCTCGACGCGTACGCGCCCGCAACCGCACGACTAACACTGTACGGCTCGTAGTCTTTGGATACTCTGAGGAAATAACCATCACATTTAGAATAAAATATACTCTAGGATTACAAGAATACTATACACAGAAAGAATGTTAGAGATCATGATTTCAGACAGAAACACACATCAAGCTTTATAAAAAATCGTATCGCACTTCCAAGATACAAAATCACACATACACATACACGTATCACGCACACATACGACTCATACACACATCTTACTTAATTCACTTCTAACTTTGCGACCTCTCTCTCAAACTTCTATATACAGGGTTAAAACAACTTAGTTAACTTACTTAGCAGAACTAGGCTCGCGTTTCCGCTCCTCAATAGTGACAGTTTTCTTGGCGGGCGCGGGCTCGTGCGCGAGTCTGAAGTCGTTGCCGCCGTACATGTGCCAGGTTATACTCATTTCGCATAATGTGTACCTGGAAATAATAGTGGATTGTTATTGAAAATTTTCACAGCTAGACTAGAACCGCAGATTTCTAGCTTTACATACTGGAGAAAAAGGGAAGTGTAGTTATTATTTACTATTTACACTATTAACTAGAATGCATTAGGTTCTATAACGAAAATCAGTAGGAAATAAGGACCCTCTGTGTTACTTCGATTCTGTTAAATAAATACAAATTCTCAAACATACAGCTGAATCATCCATCAAATAAGTCTTCAAAATATTATTTTAGGATTCACCTTCTATTACTACAGTTTTAACAATTTTCGACGTACAAAATTTTGTTCGACTTTGTCAATCCTCTTGTATTATTGCTCCATTATATTACACTAGCAGCGCCCCGCGGTTTTACCCGCGTTGTGCCCGTTCCCGTGGGAATTTCGGGAATTTTTTTTACATAAAAACCTTCCTCTTGTATCACTCTACCTATTACAAAAAACCGCATCAAAATCCGTTGCGTAATTTTAAAGATTTAAGCATACAGACAAACAGACACGAAACAGAGACGACTTTATTTTATACTATGTAGTGATTACCAATTCAAGTCTGACACATACCTCAAAATAGGCAAAGGGAAGCTCTTAGGCGCTTTCAGGACATCGCTCTTCGCCGCCGGCACCGTGAAGTGGTTGTCGCACATGTACACGGGCCCCGGGCCGATCCACTTGACGACGGGCTCGTCCATTTCGTTGTCCTGCGACTGCGGGAGCGTGTCCACGAAGCAGTACTCGTCGTCAGTGTTGCTGCCGTCGCCTGTTGATTTCACCTGCAAGAATTCAATATTGTAACCCCCGATTTTTCTTATATTGGGCTAAAAAATATGTAAAGCCGGATTTACATTACGAAACTAGTGGCTTGAAATTAGTGTCATAACACTAATTTCACGTGTAAACGTTCAGTTTTACAATGCATGCATAACTTTTGTGATACTGGAGTAGTTTCGTGCTAGTAATAGTGTGATTTAATTTCCCGCATCAGTCAGTAAAATACCTTTTTCCTCTTAGACTTCTTTGGGGTTGATTTAGGAGTATTCGGGTCACCCAGTTCTTTAGCCACTTGAGCGTTTAACGGCTTGTTATCTTCAGTAGCCTCCATAGCAACTACGACATTACATTCATCATAATCTATGGATTTGGGCTCAGTGTCGCCATCTGCAAGCTCAGCCGCTTGTCTCTGCTTTAGAGCCACGTCTTCGTCCGGGAAGAAGAATATTTCGACGCCTTCCTTTTCTGTAGAACTGTTTAATTCATCTTCGTCTACTGTAAGCAATTTGATCTTTAAATAATTGGCATTAAGGGCGGATTGCACAAGAATTCATAAATCTATTTAGCGGCTAAATATGTTTGAAAAACAAATGACATTCCTTTTAAATTGTGTTCTATTTCTGTGATATCAAATACAATTTTGTTGCTTTGATTTCTTAAACTTATTCAGGCAAATGCAATAATATTATAATTTACACCCTCAAAAGAAGTGATTTGATAATTTTCAAGGTGCACTTAACTAAGGTATAGTTGGGATCATAACCTTAAAAATATTAGTAAAAAAACTATATGAAACTGTATCTTACGAGTAGCATTAGGACTTTCTTTCATCGCCTCGGCCATGAGATCGTTGACTTGTTGTATTTCGCTTGGCGACAGCTCTCTAATCTCTTCGATTGGTCTGTCTTCGAGACCTGGAAGTGATGATTATGAGATATCCGAGATCTAGTTAGGCGACGGTTACACGTAAAGTATTTACTGTGATCCGTCAATACAGTATTTATTGATGGATTTCAGTATTTACTGATGGATTAATACACCAGCCTACACGTTCAGTATTTATTACGTCAGTATTGTGTCCGGTCTCCTGCTGTTTACACGTCTAAAATGGCCACAGAGCTGAAAATTAAAGGTTGCGTGGCTATTATTTTAGCACTTAGTTTAAATAAAAAGGCCAAGCGAAAGCGATGGGCAAAAAAATTGGTTACAACAAAGGGAAAGGTACACACATTTGAATTTAATGGCAGAAATTAAATTACATGAAATGAAATGGATGATTACGAGAATTATTTTCGAATGCCTGAACCCTGCTTTGAAGAACTTCTGACAATAGTAACACCTTTTTTAACCAAACAAGATACCGTGATGAGAAAATCTATTACCCCGAGAGAAAAATTAGCGTTTACTTTGCATTACCTGGCAACGGGACGGAACTTTAAAGATATGTATACGGTTTTCGGCTATAATGTCACAATCATAATCAATATAATATGTCATAATCCGACGGATCATCATTACAGAATCAAGAAATCTAGAAATCCATCAATAAATACTGTCATCCATCAATACATTAGGTTACACGTTCAGTAAATACCACGATACGTCATTATTTACTGATGGATCACAGTAAATATTTTACGTGTAACCGTCGCCTAAGAGATCTTTTGTCTGTAGGCTAGTTAGTTTAACAGAAAATATTCTATTAATGTCACTGTGTGTTGCCAACCTAGGTGTTGAAGTTTTAAGATCACATAAAGGCCTTTGACATGATTTGACCATAATGACCATGAAACTACCGGGACCGACAATTTAACGTACCTTTCAAAGCATATTTGTTTTAGATTATTAACTATATCGTGCTTCTACTCGCCCACAGTCTGTATCTTCGGTGCTATTAGAGGCCTTTGCCCAGCTACACATTACAGGCTACTTACTTACATACTTTTACTTACCAACCAATGGCTCTATCGGATGATCGGAACAGATGCTCGTATGTCTACTGGACGTGTCGTACGGCGGCTGCGAGTCGCCGTCGGACGCCGCGTACGTGACCAGCCGACACAGAGCCGAGGCGGAGTCCCAACACGTATACAAGTTGACCATGTTGTTGGACGCTGAGAGGTCCACTTGTGGTTGGTCGTTGCTCTGTGGACAATTTAGTTATGAGGTTTGTGCAGATTTTAGTCTTAAATTATTTATAGGTGACTATTTGTCAATATTGATAAAAAAATGGTATCAACATACGAATGAAATTTAAAATTTCTTAATTTGAGTATTTGGGGGACAGTGAAGTATCTAGAAGTAGACTCTTATAAATGAGAACAGCAATATAGTTTGCAAAGTGGAAATATCAATTACAGTAGTGTGCGGCAAACAAACAGCTTTGTTTTGGTAAGTGGTATCAATATAGATATGAAGCTGCAAGTTAGCAATATTAAACATTAAAAAAATAACTAATACCTCCATTACCCATTAACAATTTAAAAAAAACTAGGAAATATAACAATGTAAATAAGGTTGAAAATAACTCACCCCATTAACCTTATCCTCCATTCGCAAAGACAGCTCAAACAATCCCAGATCCATCACGCAAACATAGTCTCTATTAACATCAGGCGTTTTATCATCGTCTTGGGGCACGTTTGAGTTTGACTTCACTCCTTGAAGGTGGTACAAGAATAGCATACACTCTTGGGCTAAGAAGCGAAGGCAGGATGTGTTTGTCGCTGCGATAAGGTTGCTTGAAACGCTGAAGTTGCCCAGGGTTATTACTGTACGGATGGGAAGGTAGAGTGGTCTGAAAAGAAGTAATTTTTATTTGATTTTTATATGACAAGCCCGTTGGCACAGTGGCAGTGAGAGCGCTTACTGTGTCGGGGGTTGCGGGTTCGATTCCCGCCCGGAGTCAACAATATGTGAAGACATAGTTGTTGGCGACGACGTCTGGGTGTCAATTATATATTCTTATAAAGTATTTGTGTATATATATGTAGTAGTATCAGTTAGTTAGATTCCATATTACAAGCTTAGAGCTTAGTTTGGGTCTAATTAGTAGGTTGGTCTCCAAATAGGCTAAGGCAAGAAGTCTAATTATCCTCATTATACGACTCGACAAGCGAACTTTCGTCGTTTACGGGAGGCCGTTCCTAACTTAAATTCATCGTCAAGCTCAAAAAATGACAAGCCTGGTATGAGCTCCCTACCTATAGTCAACAGCGCAGTCGGCCACGTGCACGTGCAGCTCGGAGAGCACGGTGGCGGGCGCGTAGCCGGGCACGGGGTAGTCCAGCACGTCCAGCACGTCCATCAGCTGCGACAGCCACGCGATGCCCGCCGCGCCGCGGTGCCGCAGCGTCGCCTGCTCTATGCCCAGAGCAATGCATATTGTCTGTGCAGGAAAATAATGACATTTGACTCAAGTTTGGACATTTTCATTAGACGTGCCCGAACGTGCGACGAGTACATTGCTGTAGAGTTTAGATCATCGACAAAAGATAGAGAAGAATAAGGAAGAGAGTGTCAAACTACATCCAGACTATGCACAAAAGATAAAGTTTAACTTCAAGCGTTAATGGATACTTTATTTTGAGTCGCAGTCATTTTAACCATATTATCGAAGTCTCTACGTAGTGGCTCAAATACAAATGCTTAGCTTACCTTCAAATTAGGTGTTTCTGAATCAGGATCGACCTTCAAAGCCATTGTGAACATATCCTTTTGCGGCAACCTATCTTTGACGATCACTCCTTTACCGGATGGGTATATGGTGCTCTTCAGATTGGAAGGCAGCAGTGTGCCGTATACTCTTAGCGAAGGTTTCTCAGATGGTATTGTTATTAACGCTGAAATAAATATTATGATAATAGATATTATCTATAACACAGAAGTAAATAATTGTACCATTTGATAAATGGAAGGGCAGTAACAGGGGGTGTAAAGGGTAAATAAGACTAAATCAATAATAATAAAAGACTTAACGTTGTCAATGTCTAGAAAAACAAAATATTAACTTCTTATTTGTATATTGATGGGGATGTGCACATAACTGAATGAAAAGAAGCTTACAACCTTGCTCTCGAATATAGGTATACCATTTGCAAAAAGATTTTAAATACCAGTTGTAATTAAACGCGTTAAAACCAACAAAAATACTCACAGTCATGATACAGCGTAACCTTCCCAGCTCGCAGACACAGCTGTGCCGTCTTCGGCCGTCCGTTGAGGCCGCTCACTTGACACATGCTCAGTTTGTACGCCTCCAACACTAGCTCGCCCATTTGTCCGGGAACCACGCGTTTGTTGCTGTCCTGTTAGAAAAAGAAAGGAAATATGAGTCTTATGGCTATCTCTTTCCATGTAGGTTATGCAATAGGTCACATAGTCTACTTTTTTATTTTACTTTATTGACAGAAATTAAAGCATACATAATAATGTACTTATTAAAAAGTTTTCATGAAAAAAGGTTTTTTCACACGCTTAATTTTTTTCTCTTACAGTCAATTGTTATCCCAATAAGAACTACTAGTTACTGGGAGATATCAGCTCAGAAGTTAACTTGTTCAAAATGTATTAACAAACTACCCGCGTTGTACCCGTTCCCGCGGGAATTTCGGGATAAAATGTATCCCATGTGTTATTCTGACGTATATCCTATATTACTGTAAAGTTTTATACAAATCGGTCCAGTAGTTTTTTTGTGAAAGAGTAACAAACATACATACATCCATACTTACAAACTTTCGCATTTATAATATGTAAAGATGATTACTAACTTACCCTAACAGGCGCATAAATAGTCAAGAGTCCCTTCCCGACGTTGAATGTGAGGCAGAAGTTGTGCGAGTCGATCTTCTCCTGCACAGCGCGGTGGTTACCTATCCCTTTCTTCAGTTTGTTGTCGTACGTTGAGTAGTAGAGGTTTTCCTCTTCGGACGACGAACTGTCACTGTCGGAATCTAAGGAAAAAGCTATTTAGTATAACATAGTCTTTAGTCACTTCACTACACGAAGACGTTTTAAAAACTGTATCATTTAGACAATTTCCCAATACAAATGTTACGTCGAGTTGAACATTAAAGCCCATCCTCCTCTTTACCCAAATAAACAGTCGCTGTGGACGAAATCGACCAGGGAGATGGGGTTATCAGCTATCCAAGCTTGATTAGTAAGCGCTTACCATATCCGGAAGACTTGCAGACTCCAAACGCGGGGTGTATGGGCCCGCAGGCGAGCGGGCTGATCTCGAACGGGTCCACTATCTGCGGCTCCCACAGCAGAAGGTCCGAGTTGATCCGGTTGTAGATTATCTCGTATATCTGTTTGGATCTGTTACAGAAGAACAGTTTATTAAACACATATTAATGCTTAGAAAATGGATTTATTAAAATTAATCAAATTTTTTAACTTGAGTGGAGAACCACTACTTTGATGACAATTAAAAGTAAAATCATTGTTTTGAGCTTGCTTAGTAGCGCTAAGCATTACCTCGGGCACTTCGCTTCGGTGGCCAGCATAACTATTAAATCCTCATCACACTTTGGATAGCATGTTAAACTGTCAGTTTGGGTTTCAATAGATACTCAAGTAAAACTTCCTATAGATGGATTGACGTTTGATCCAAAAACTTCACACCGGGTTTGTTCACTAACCCAACCAAATACGAAATGAGTACTCACTCAAGTTGCAAGCTCAGCAAGGGCAGACTGAACTCGAGATGAATATTGGACAGCTCTATGGAACTGCTCGTGAATTCTGACATTTCCCCGTCCGTTCCTGGGACTATGAGATCTTCTTCGTGACCTGTATAGAAAAAAGTATAGTTTGGTACATATTGTTCAAGCTATCTTTGCACGTAGTTTTGTGTGTGGGCCATCTTTATAGATAAATAGTGACTTAGTGCTTCATGTGAATTTCGTGATAAAATATATCCCATTTGTTATACTGAAGTATAACCTATATTACAATTTAGTTTCATCCAAATCCGTCCAGTAGGTTTTCGTGAAAGAGTAACAAACACACATTCTACAAACATTCGCATTTATAATATTAGTAGAGTTGATCCTTGAGGCATTCAGACCCCACCTAAGGATCAGCTGTTGTTCAATAAACATCTATCTGACTCACTCTGACTAGGACTCGTCTCATGGTTGGCGTGACTCTGATGCGCCATCTTCTTCCCACTAAAAGGACTGGGTCTCGCACTTCGCAGATTGCTCATCATATACATAGACGTGGTCATCGGGTTTGCTGCGGCGAAGGAGTCTTCGCGAAGACTGTCTAGACCACTCGCTGATGGACTTTTGGCTTTAAATGTTATTGATATGCTGGAACAACATAAAATAATCATCACTATCTTGCATGTATAGGTTTATGGTGAACCCATGTATATCAAAACGATGTTCTCAGAGGCATAGGAAAAGCTGGAAACTAGAAGGCTCAGAAGAGACATGCATACATACAATGCTTAGTTCTAGTAGCGTACCTACGGCGCCGTGTTCGAAGCATGCACGCATGTATATGTACGTGTGAAGTATGCACCTGTAGCCTTAGACACGGTTTTACGATTCGAATAATCGGGACAACTTAATGGGCCCTTCGAAAAACGGAAGCGCGCATAAAACAATGGTATAAAATATCTTACGTAGGTAGCAACGTTGATGCAGCAGTCCCTCGTAAAATGTTCGTCTCTGTTGTGTTACTGTCCATCGAAGAGTGTGCTATGTACGTGGGTGGTAAGTTGTCATTTTCCTGCAATAGAAACAAACCAATGTCCACTCAAATATCATCGGAAGGTTACATAAAAACATTATTTTCGAAATTTAAAATTAGCTAATAAACATCAATAACGATTAAAAGTCTTTAACTGGTGAAAGAGTGAGCAAGCAATATTGAGCAAAAACGTGGTTACAGCAGAACAAACATATACTTACTTTTATTGAATAAGGATAAATTGACAATCAATTATGAACCTTATCTTTTGACTCATAAGAGTTACTTACATGATAATACAAATCCAAAGCTGTGGTTTTCAAAGTGACAGTCGTTGGCAGTGGTCGGGCGCTCGGTATTTGTTGGCAACTTAAAGTCGCGTTGATGAATTTGAACATTAGATAATCAGCGCGGATTCTACGCATCTCTCTGTTGATACCGGGACGGAGATCTGCTATGGGGAATCTGGAAAAGAATTAAATTATAGCCTCTTTTGTAACAGCAGGACTCTTCAAGACAGAGGTTTTGTCTTTTTTTGTCTCTTTTCTAAAGACATCTGTCTCCCTCTTTGTCTATAGATAGATACAAGAAATAAGACAGCCTCCTTCAGAAGTAGTAATAATCTTTAAACACTATAATACCGCTGAATGGGAAAGTCTTAGCGTCAATTTATAGAAGCAATGAGGAAGAATAGGGGAGATTACTGCATTTTATTTTTGGCAACCGTTTTTGATACTATTACAAAAACGCGCACTGTACTCATTATTTATGGAACTCACCGTAAAACAGCACTAAGTTCAGGACACTGCAGCGAGAAGTTGAGTTGGTTCTGCGCAGTGATGTGCGCGTGCGCGGTGGGCGTGGCCGCCGGCGCGGGCCCGCCGAAGAACGTCGCCGACATGCGCTCCACCAGCGTCAGGTCCACGTCCACCGTGAATGGAGTGCATTTTACACTGCGGAATGGTGTACTAGTATTATCGTATTTCAATAGACAACCACAAAAAAAGAATATTTGTCTAATGAAAAACGCAGTATGAGTAGCAGAGTAGTCGATTTAAAAAAGAACTTTTTGTACGATAGTCTCATCAACGAGGAAGAAACTTTTATGATATTTTAATTTTGAAAAGGAAATGGGTAAAACGCGACGTTGCTATAGATTAAATGTTATAGTTCCAGATTTTTGTTCCGAACTTCTCAAATCTGCTTGATTTTCCCCCCCTCTGCCAAGTAGAAGGCATATCTAGTGTAGTAAGCGTGTGGTTCTACTTAGTTTTTATTTTTTGGTTAATGACATATCCAACTAAAGGACGGGGGAATGCTTGACGCACAAAGTATTTTCAACCAGAATTATGTCATAAATATATTAGATACGTAATCGATATCGTCTCTTATTCCACAACAGTCGCATTTAAAGTAATTTAGATTATCTTACACAATATCCGTGGTGGGGTACACTAGTTTCTTCTCGCCACCCACCCGGACGTATTTGGACGTCTGCTTGAAGTTCACCCTGATGTTGGCGCGGGAAGTGGTCGAAGAGCCACCGCGCTTGCTTGATGCATCTTCGTCGTCTTCCACTGAAGAAAGAATTAGAGTTTTTAGGACAATGGCACTTATGTTTCCTTGTGTAAGAAAATTAGGTTACTTATGTTCTATTCTATTTAAAAGTAAATTCCAATAGGGCCACTAAATTTTTAGAGAATCTGAAGGCCTCCGAAATAATTAAAGGATTTGAACGACACTATCTGACAATTAACTGTCAGATCGGGTGCACCCTTCAAATCAAGGTGATTAAATTGTGCCAGCCATTCTAGTAGTGCCAGTGTGCAAGCTGCACATTACTGACGATATCTTCGACAAGCTGGATCGCTACTTTCATAGTTTTAAGGACACACACAACATTTTTAAACTGACTCAAAAACTTATGAAAGCGGTTTTGAATTCGTTATGAATGTAAGTTTTTTCCAGATACTTACTTCTATTCTCAAACCGTATCAGGTCGAAGCTCTGCGGTGTTTTTTCGGCCTCTACAAACGGCGTGTAAAGACACTCCCTAACTAGTAGATGTCGCACACTTCCCTCGCACACCATCTGACTGCCCAGAGAGGTCACCTTCTCACTACCATCCAGGGTTATGTCTGATGTTAGCAACCTGGAATTATTATATACTTGTTTACCTTAAATTGAAAAAAGAAACAAAACTGGTTTGGTATAAAAATTTGTTAAAATATAACTAAGAACAATCTTGATCTGACATCTAAGATAAAAAAAAAAGGTAGGAATAATCTATGGTCAGAAAAGATATACCATCTCGGAAATCAAGATAGATACTAATCAGACCGCCTTAGTAATATAGAAGGATCTCTGTTATGGTATTTATGTTACAAAAGCTTAGGCCTTAGTTTATGGTCTGTATGTTACAATGCAAAGGTGTTATTTTTTCCAAATATTTCATTTACTATCTATATCTGTGTGAGTCTAAATTCACGTATTTGTTCAAAAACCCTTACCTCAAATGGTTACTCCTAGTCGCGTTATCCATAGACTCGTTAACCACACCGAAGACGTCCCCCTCAGTGATATAGAACGGAGTCAAACTCTCAAAGAACTGTACTGACGCCTCCTGCATCTTGTACGCACTGGACGGCGATATGCAGTCCGTACCGATCGGGGATCCTACTAGAATATCCTAGAACAATGGAATGGAAATTCTATAATCTATGTCTTGTTATGAGTCGTTATATGTAAACAAATATGGCCGATTTTCTAACCAAAGCTAATTTCCTCTATAGAGTAAAAAAGGTTGTCTTTTAATTCCATTCGTAATCCATCACTAACTTTTAAGTTTTATATAAGTTTCATTATGACAAGGTTCTAATAAAGATCAACATTTTTACGAGCCATCAAAAACAGTGGTAAGGTGATTATATGTACTGTTTACCTTATGTAAAAGTATGCATGAAAGTGACGCTATTCTCAAACTGACGTGCGATACTTCAGCTGTTGGATCTCCGTCAATGTGGGGCACTGGAAAGTGATTAATAAACTTAGTTAAGTACGACTTAAACTAAGCATTATTAATAGGAAGGATGGTCTGTCTGTCTGGGTTATCTTTACGGTTTTTTCGATACTATATATGCTACATACTACGTTGCTATGCTACGTTTAGTCAAACTACTAGCAACGTAATATATATTCTAGTTCTACAGCTAAATAAACTATTGGTGAAAGGGGTACGAACTGAAAAAACAAGTTTTGGCTGAACGTCAAGCGGGGAAGGGAGCGGTCGAGAAAGCATTCACCGAGGCAGCAAACTTATTATAACACTATTTAGTTATTTCCTTGATCTATACCTTTTTTATTCCGTTTGATTCTAGGCGCGGCGGTCGGCAAGTTGACACTTGACGTCATACTCGTGCTCATTGAACTGACAGACGACGAGTAGCTCTCTGTCATTTGATTGACAGACGTCATCGGAAGGAACCGCTCGCTTTCTATGTCACTGTCCTCTGTTGACGAAATAGAATAGACCTTATTTGTATTGGAAAAGAGTATTATATTGTACAAGCATTATCATTGAGGTATAAAAACCGAGATATCAGGTTTTATATTTGATACCCATATAGGTTCAGCTGTACGTAACTTAACGTAGGTACATAAAGTGTAAATTAATATTATTTAGCGTTATTTAGTAATGATGTGTATGTTTTGGCTTATAAAGTCAATTTACAGGCATTATATGGTGGTTAGTACTTAGTGAATTATTAAAAGTCATATTATAACTAAGTTGTAAGTTAGTAAAAAAATATTTGCTTACCAAACCCAGGTCCGGACCACCCATATTTCCCCTTCGGCTTGGTGGTGTGATTCTCCAAATTACCCAATAACTGAGCCTCTATGAGTTGGAAGTCGGCTTGCTTCATCGGCTTGCATTGAATGTTCATACCGCTAGGTCTAAGCGGTATATTGCTGTAAGATAATAGAGCAGTTTAAATGTTGACGCCTTCTCTTTGAAAAAGAAAAAGATTTATTTATGTTTTAAAAATAAAAACTTCATGTGACAAAAAATAGGTATATCACTTAGGTATGTCATATTAATGAGATTCAAATTAGGCATTGGCCTGTAAGATTTACAAAAATAACATCATGTAGTGCAGGGATCTCTAGCAAATAAACCTTTTCCTGCATTAACAATAGACTGGATTTTTAAAGAGAATTTGTTAACTCACCTTGTATCTCATTATAGTAAATGAAACGGGTCTGTATCGCGTTAGATAATTTAACGTATTTCACTAAAATACGTACCCGACGTTTCGAGCGGATTACACCGCTCGTGGTCACGGGATAACGAGTGGCGAGTTATCCCGTGACCACGAGCGGTGTAATGAGTGCAAATCGTGTGAGTTTAAAAAGTATGTCACCTTGTATCTTCCAAATCGGGTTGGTTCAGCGCATCAACTAACTCAATCAGTGTATGTAGCTGTCTCGGTGACATGAACACTATGAAAGAACCCAACAGCAACTTAATTTCCACTTTGGGCCCTTCCACTTCTTCCGTATGTTTGATCTTAAAGGATAACTCCTGCTGTCCTAATAGCTTAGCAAACAGTATCGGCTCAGGTTGATTGAATTTCTCATCAGGAGTCAACTCTCTAGAATCGCAGCGGCTTTTGGCCTCAGCTATGATCTCTTTAACTGGGTCCGGTTCGATAGTAGAAATAACGCTGCGAGTTTCGTAGAAAACGTCCGATATAGTGCTGGAGTAGTTGATGTCCGATTCTGTTTGACTGCTTTCTGTCTTGTCGGCTTGGGACGAAGCGGATTTCTCCATGATAAGACTCCTGGCCATAGTTCTAAGTTTGGACGGGTACTCGTCGGTGTATAGTGTGATGCCCTCAAACCTAATCTTTCTGTTAGTGTAAGTGGCCACTACGTATGTTTTAGATTTTTCTGGATCTGTCATGTCTGGCGTGGGTTCAGCACCGGCTTCGTCGAAGTAGTCGATGCTGTAATTAAATAAAAATAGTATCTACAAGTACATGTCAAAATTATGGGTGGATCATTGTTAAGTAGATGGCGTTTGGGAGGCCTTTTCCAGCAGTAGAATGTAATAAAGAAAACAGGTTACAATACAATAGTAATCATTGAAATAATAGTCAGACAAATTAATAGATAATAGTGGACATGAATCAAAAGAATGTTTATAGTAGGCATGAAGGGAATATTATTTATATTGTAGAACCTTAATATTGTAGATAGGGCATTTTAATGAAAGAATGATATTATCCTAAATACAAATAATTCTGGATTCCATTGCACAGCGATGATGGAACACCCATTATACTACTTTATGTGAAAAGTGGGGCATCTCAATACCCAAATAATGATGTCTATAAATTATTTAATAGTAACTCTTCTTTATCAAACTGCCAGTGTCATTCGCAGTTCATTTAAATTCGTAATATGGCCAAGGCCGTTGATTCATTGAGATTATTCTAATCAGACTTTATAGAGGTCACGTTGTATATGAGGAAATGATATTGTTCCATTATACTTTGTGGGCGAGCATAGTTGAGGAAACGCTATTTTTGTAAACAGGTCATCCACCTTTGTCAAATGAAAATCTTTGAATGGTGGTTAAGGGAATTAAGACTTGAAGAAGAGAAGTTAAAGAAGATAAGTATTGTATCATTCAGTTATTATAACTACTCTAGACTAGATCTAGACTGATCTTCTGAAACTACTCCGGTTTAACACGCGCTGTTGAGAAAAGAGACAAGGAGAATAGGTTTCCATGGGAATTCCAAAAGAAAAATAGCCTATAAATTCTCTCTCTCTCTCTTGGCTTTTTTATATATTAATTGAAATACAGGATATTTGTATAACAGAAATAAGTATAATTCAGTTACCTTTTGATATGTATTTCGAGTGCTATACCTCGGTCTCCGTTTTTAGGTACATGTTCTATCCTTATCTTTGTATTCACAAATTTTACTTTCACTCTACTTAAAACTGAAATAGAAAGTAATACAAAAGTAAGTTATTTTGTTAGATACCTACTTACTAATGAGAAGGGATTAACGTTACTTATTTCTATATTAAATATGTTTAATTCCAACTATGTATTTATTAAACATTTTTATAAACTATAAACAATGAGATCATTAGTCATAATCTTGTCATTAGATGACAAAACAGTACATACTTATCTAATGAGGTGTTTATTATAAATTAAATACATAAGTACTTATAACCAACAGCATTACATGTCATCACAACACAATGCTATACATAACTCTAGACTCTAGCTGTTGTTTGCAATTTTACACATTTTTAATCCACTCCCATCAAAATTGATAAAAAGTATATGTTATTTTCAAAAATATATTCCTTTCCTGCATAGTTTCATAGATTTCTGGCCAGTAGGTCTTTGATATATATCATCACAAACACATGTAACATGTTTATTCCTGCTTTTTGTTGTATTATCACAAATCACAACACATAGTAACATCTTACTTGAATCAATAGCATGAGCAAACATCTCTATCCCTTCAACTGGGTGCGTCTCCTGAGGGGCATCCTCGGCCCGAAGACATTCAGCCGCCAGCTGCATGGAGGATGACATTGAAGACCACATGGATTCCAGCATCGAGGATACTGGAAGCAAGATACATGTTAAACCTCTGCTATTTTGATTGTTATTAAAATTATTGACGTAAATTCAACCGTGGCAGTGTTTTATCCTATGTATATGAGGCTTCTCCATTTCTGAAACATTACTTTTGGAATTGCAGCTCTCTCCACTATCTAATTCCGAATGCATTACATTCATTTAGTGAGGGTGGTTTGGTCCACATTGACTTAAAGAACTACAGTACAGTTCTACTGTTACTACAGTCAACTTTCTGCTAAGGTTTTGATTACAAAATCAGCACTAAATATAACAGCAATTTTAACTCAGACTTTTATGAGTATACTATGAGTATATTTATGAGTATACTATGAGTATACTATGAGTATATTTATGAGTATACTATGGGTATATTTATGAGTATACTATGAGTATATTTATGAGTATACTATGAGTATATTTATGATTATACTATGAGTATATTTATGAGTATATTACCTGGTTCTGCACGGACTTTAGGTTGCACAGTGATTGAGAGGCCATTGACTTCAACCACAGAATCATCTTTCAAGAGAGTTGACCATGGAATGGTCACGGTGATCTCTTGCATATGGCCATCTACTATCTCCAGCGGCCAGTTCTGCGCATCTCCCAATTCATTGAGAGCCTGAATGAAGAAAAGGTTATATATATAAATGTCTGGTTATGAAAATGAATTTTAAAGCCTAAATCTTAATGGAACATCCCAAATAAGACTGTTAATAGCAAGTAACTACATACAAGGCTTATGCACCCATATTTGCTTAAGTTAATGAAAAACTAAATGTATAGCATTTTTTATACTTTCTCAGAACAAAACACAAAGGAACTAGTTTAAAATTAGTACTAAAAATGTAGGTATAGCCTTGAATATTTAAATGTTATTGTATAATTATATTATGCTTTGAAAATATAGTTATTTAGATCAGAAATGAATGTGAATGATGGGGTATGGGTGAGATAAGAGGGTCATGGTTAGATTATAATTTTGTCGTAATCGTGTTCTCATAAGGTACAGACGAAAATGTAACAAAATATTGTATCGTCTCTTTGTTTAAATTAGCACGTGTTTATAAAATGCGCATTTTGTATTGGCAAAGTGTGCTGTACACTTGCTTATCATAAGTTACCAACACGCATCTATTCAGATATTTACATTGATTTGTGATGAATAAGGAAGTGTTAAGGCGTGATATACTCACTTCGCAGTCAAGGCTGACATCGCAAACGGTCCCAGTTCCATTGTACAAGTCCACACTTAGCTGATCAAGTGTTAGTTTCTCTTGAAGGAAGTTGCCAAGATAACGCTGTAGTAAATACCTGCAGGCTCTTTTCTTTATACTCTCAGACCATGGCAGATACCACATTTTTATAACATTTCAATA
Organism: Cyclophora albipunctata; assembly: GCA_963082685.1. Lineage (NCBI taxonomy): Eukaryota > Metazoa > Arthropoda > Insecta > Lepidoptera > Geometridae > Cyclophora > Cyclophora albipunctata. The sequence continues at coordinate 6,762,016 of OY720129.1, read as the reverse complement.
AACATTACACTTTAAATTTTTTGGTTTTTGTGCGTAATGTAATGACTATTGTGATTTGCGTGCGATTGACTTGAAAACGTAAATAAACACTGCGTTACATTTCACGCAAAACCCGATTAATGTCACTTACGTCAAACTGACAGCAGTGTCAGCTGGTATTACATTCTGTTTTACGGTGTGTGTGTTGTGACTTGAGTATTCAATAAAAAAAATATACGAAAGTCTTCTCGGATTAAAATAAAAGTTATAAATATGTACGAAAAATTGCAGTCCAAAACTAATTTCTTGGAAATTATTTTAGGTTTTATTAGAGGTTATGTTTTTTGTTTTTTTTGAGAGGGGTTGTATAATGTGGGCCTTTTCTTCGGAAGACTTTTCTGAACTTTCATCTGACTCAGAATAAGAACTACTATTTTTAGATTCAGATTCACCTCTGTAATTATCGTAAGTACTGCATGTATATATTCTAAGACTGTAAAAAACAATAAGGGTATTAGGCGGTAGATACAATGTCGCTGAAAATTTATAACTTCCAACGCCGCCATCTGAGTAAGCCATTATGTCCGAGTTGTTGATTACTATTTCAATTTCTACTTTGGATACAGAAATGTGCTCTGAAAATAAAAGAACAATGATATTATTATATTTAGCCTGATGTGTTCTACTGCTGGGCAATAGCCTCTCCACTCTCTTTTTACTCCTGGCAAATTAATAGTTATCTTTATGTTATTTATTGAGGGTAGCCTACCTACCCTCAATATAGGTTATAGAAGAAAGGTTTTCAAAAGGTACAAAAATATCAACCGATCAACATTTCCGGTTCCTTTTATACAGGAAGTTGACTTAAGCGGTACGATTTACAAAATACAAACTAGGGCCCATGTTTTATTAGCGTTGCAATCATTCCTGTGCGAATATAGAGATGAAAATAAACCTATTGACCTTCTTTTTGTATATGTTTATTATTATTATACATAATTATTGTTTCTCCCTGGAGTCACGGGACAGGCATGCGAGGGGATACAGATCCAACTCGTAGAGGCCCTTTGGAGATGTTTAATGTAATGGATTACAACTGCAGGGAAACACTCCCGAACACGTCAGTACAACGCATCCGGGAATGTGTACCTGCAGAAGTAGGGACTATTGCAGCAAATTAAATAAATAAGAATGGGCTATGGGAATGAAGTTTGGATGGATTAGAAATGCGTTATTGCAGAGAGGTCAGCACCTGCCATAACATGTAAGAACAAGTTATCGGCGGCAGGCCGTGGCTCGCCGCCTACTAGATGGGCCCCCCAAAACAGCCGACAGCAAGGGGGCAACATCGGTGTGGGTGACTCGGGGGTGTAGAGGGTGCTGCGCTTTCTCTAAACGTTACCCGCGGCGTTATGCCCTTTAACACTTTCACCCCCGGATCACACAGCCGAAATAGACTGTGCCTCTAACGACCCCCCTCTGGCCGGCCGGCGAAGGCAAGCCAGAGTCGAAAGTCCTGCGGGCCCCCTTGGGGTCCACTCCGACCGGGGAAGGCTCGCCGGAGACGAGGGCCCTGACCGACTCTCTGGGGCACTCGGGAATCGCCCGTGGTGTCGCTACTCACCAACAGCTCGCCACAAGCTGCCCTGTGTTTATTATTGTTTACTAACCTACTCGAAATAAATGAATGAATTATATTAATAACTAGCTGCGCCCCGCGGTTTCACCCGCGTTGTACCCGTTCCCGCGGGAATTTCGGGATGAAAAATAGATGTTGGCCGATTCTCAGACCTACTCAATATGCTCACAAAATTTCATGAGAATCGGTCAAGCCGTTTCGGAGGAGTACGCGAACGAACACTGTGACACGAGAATTTTATATACGAGAGAAGATTAATTCAGTAATCATAATCATACACAATACTAATTTAGTACTTATAAAATAAAATATATTATTTTTTACAAACTCTTCAGTTTTCTTCTTTATCTACGAACATTTTAGATTACATAATATGTATCTACGACACTATGTAAGAATTAACTCGTAACTTACCGTGTTCGCTGGCGTAATAAATATCAAATATCCGATTCATTTTAACTTTACCCCATAATAATTCTTCTGAGTAAATAACTTCGTCTGAAAATTGTTTGCAATAAATACAATTTTAATTTTATTAAGTTCGTCGTTGTAAAATAAACTAGTAGGTATAAGTAGTTACTCGTATTATTAATAGGTATGTATATGCGGACGGACGGACGCGCAATGGTGAATTTAGAGGTTAAATTTTTTGCCAATTATCAATGAACTAAGTTCGATGAAAAGTGTACATAGGTACACTTCCAGTCCCAATAAATCTACAACTATATTATAAAGCTGTGTTACTTTTGTTGTAATTAACCCCGTAGACATTGGATAATGTATGTACCGACATAGATTTAAAGAAAAGCATGGCTTAAAATATTAACTTACTTTGACATTCTCCCAAGAACATGTAAATTTTATAATATGGCAGACCCACTGCACGAACTGATCTTCTGAATTTATATCCTGCTTCAGAAATAGTCCATAGCAGCATCAGAATGCTGATTGCATATATACTATGTTTAAACATTTCTTGAAAAATAATTCTGTGCCAGAGAAAATTAACAAAAATGTACCTAGCTTCACCTTTGACTAACCGTAACTACGGAATGTAAATTAGCAACAGCTCCGAAGACGAAGTGCCTAGATGTTTATTTAGCTTCCAAGGAATTCGATAATGCCTACGAATCACCTATTTAGTAAGTACTAAGATTGTTTTAGGCTAAACCGTTGTTTAGATACAGGGACCTATTGTTTGACGCGCTTTCTTCGAACTAACTACATACTTCATCTACCTTTACTTCAAGGAAGGAAGTTAATTGGAACACCTACTTGCTTGGAGTTCCTGGCTTTTACATAATAAAGGTTTGCTTGTATATTTATCTGTAATCAATAAATACCTACTTATCTAAGGTCTAGGCACTTTAGGTACCTACCTACCTATATTTTTATCCGCTGCAACATAATGCAAAACAATAAAACAAAACAAGAACACCATTATTTATATCTTTTATTTCGCAGGTACCTAACAAATATGCCTTTATTAATTCTTATAGTGATTCCAAGACGTATCTCGCACCTTCCGCAATGCCAGCCCAAGTCTCTGTGACTATTTGTCTGACGTACGTGGGAGGAACGAGGAAGCCATATTCATAGCCCGGCAGTTCCAAGGTATAAGTGAGAGGGACGCCAACAGCCCTGGTCCAGTCGCGGGAAGTTCCAGTGGAGTAGTACAGGACGTTAGCAGCGTTGCCTACGATGTATCTGTCAGCTTTGTCAAGAGCGAGCGAGTCTATGGCTTGGGCCATCCTCACTCCAGCCAGATGCAGGATAAGACCGTTGTTGGGGAGAGTACCTGAAAGAAGGATTTTTGGAGAACCACTCTTAGCAATGGTCATCCTTAGGCAACCAGCTGGCGATGACTTTGGTTTGGCTTTAGGTCTTTACTTTACAGGTACCTTACTTTACTTTCAACTAATCGAATATTTTTTGCTCAAGTTTTATTTACTGGTTTAGAAATAAAGTGAAGTATCTTCTTAAGACCGTACTAGTAGAAATAGTTAAAATTGGATATATCTAAGCCACTGTTTATTTAACTCACTATACAACTTTACTCACCGTTGTTGCCCCAAGCGTACAAGAACATGTTTCCGAAACTATGAAGAGAGATATAAAGAGCTGCTCTATCAATTTGTTGTAGAACTACATCTCTGATGATTCTGATTTCGGGTTCGGAGAATGCAGAAGGCCCTTCGTAAATGAGAGCGCAAGGGTCAGCGGACTCTGCGCGGGTTCCCCAGTAGTGGTCGAAGTTCCTGTTCCCATCCACTCCAGGACATTCGTCAGCTCCTTCGTGAGACTTTGAACGGGTTTTGCGCCACATACGGTCCTGGAATTTAAAAATAAAGAGTTAATTTACCTCCTACCTAATTAAATAATCTTTAATCGTAGGTACTTGTTCATGATGTCAAGGATAATAACAAGGATAAAATCGGTCAAAAATTGGTACCAGGATCACGTTATATCCAAGTACCTGATTTATTTAATGAAGTATAGATCTATGTATTTGATATGATGCATCCATCATGGCATAATTTAAGTTGATCTTGGTAAAGCGGTTTCTATTTATTTAAATGAGTATTCGGAAAACATTGCTGTGACTCACATGGATTCAAAGAGTAAATATAATGAGTTATTGAGGTTAACTTTTAAAGCGACTTCATCCTTTGCCTGGTTAATTATTATTAAGCGTTTTTTTTGTATTCCCGTTGCGGGCCAGTGTGACAAAGGCATACAGGGAATACAATGTCACGCGACCCGCAACCGGCCCGCACCTGCGAACTGTGTGAACCCGTTACGTTTCTCTACCACAGAAATGAATGACAACAGCAGAGTAAAAACCCTTACCTCATCGATAGAGTATTCATATCCATCAGGGTTAGCCAGAGGAATGATAACCCAATCAATGTTCTCCGTCAGATAGTTATCAGCGATATCGACCACTAATTGGTTGATAATGTAGAGGGCTACTGGCGGTGTTACCCACTCTCTGGCATGGACGGCAGCATCAATCACAATGACTGGTTTCTGAAGGTTCTCGAAGCGGGTGGTGGATATCCTGACGTATTTGATCTGACGGCCTTCGTAGCTGAGGCCTGCGTTGATTACGGTCACTAGATTTGGGTATTCAGCAGCTAAGCTGTCGAGATGGTCGTTGATCTGAAAAAAGGTACATTCAACATTATATTTTTTTGGAAATCAGATAAATACTTATGTGATTGAAGTATATTTACTTCTTCATGTCTGTAGTACGCGTCCCAACTAATCTTCTGTCCTTTACTTTTGGCAGCTGACTTAAGTTTCTCATTTTCGATTTCTTCGCTTCTTAGGATTCTAAAAACAGAAGAAATACATTAATCTTTCCCAAGATTTTAATCAATATCTTGCCGGGCAATTTAAGAACAGGTAGGTTTCCTGTCAAAGGAGTGATTGTCAAATATAAGTAAATCTTTTCTTAACTAAGGGTCTAAAACGTTACCATGAAGATTTTTCGTAGAAACCATTTTAAGCATTTCATTACCATTTCGAACCGATAAACTACTGTAGGTAGGTTGTAAGTGCTTACGTTGCCAAGTTATCAGTCAGTAATCTGTACGTCATGCCTTGAGCATCAAAGTACTGCAGCCACTGTTCCTTCTCTTCAGGAGCCAGGCGGACCAGCACTTCCATTTGGCCGGTGCTGTCTTGGGAGCGAGTGGCCGATATGAAGTCCAGGGTGCCGTCCAGCTTCGCCAGCTCGTTGGAGCCGGAGACGCGGTAGAGGTGGTGACTAGAATCGAATATTTCAAGATTGAATGATGTTATGTAACCTAACACTTTTCTGCAGCTTTTCAATAGTTGTATGATATATGATACACAGGTAATGATATAAGTTTCGATAAAGGAAGTATTTCAGGGGATATAAGAGCGAGGGTGTTAATTATTTTATAATATTCTGTTAACTTCTTCTCCTTTTTACATATTTTGTATACCTTAAGTATTTATCTTTCAAAAATAACGGCTCATGGGTAAAAGCCAGTCTTTTAATGGGCTTGCTATTGCTGTACCATATTTTCTTCCATCCACGTTGACATATTCAGCACAATCTTTCATAATTTGTATTTCTTTTTCACTTACCTCTCATATTTCTCATGCTTGGCCTGCACCAAGGCCAAGGTAGCGACGACACAAAGCGCCAACAGCTTCATTATTTCTTTGAAACTCCGGCGGCTTTCATCGTTTATTTACAATTTATACTTAGATTATTGTAATCCTTATGATATGTTATCGTACATTCTAGAGATTAACTGTTAAATCCATTAGTACTATGTGTAGTAGTTATCCAGTAACGGCGTTATTTATTAATTCACGATACTCAGCAGTCAGCGTGTGTATGACTGAAGAAGGATAACCGAGTATTTTGATATGCTTGCCATTTTGTTACTAAACAAATCTTGAATGTAGATAGATAAAATACTATACTGTTCACTGCATTTGATTCACACAATCTCAAAATGAAACCTCTACTTCTTGTTTTAATTAAATATATGTATTACATTAAACGCCTCGGTGGTCTAGTGGTATGTACGCTCGCCTGCCAAGACTGAGGTCCCGGGTTCTATTCCCGGGTCAAGCGAAAACATGTTAACTTTTCAAACATGGCTTGAGTTTGAGATCACCAACCCGCATTTGGCAAGCGTGGTGATTATGCCTAATCCTCCTCACTGTACTAATAACTTCAGTGAGATGAGAGGCATTTGCCCAGCAGTGGGACATTACTGGCTAATACTTACTTACTTTTTATACTTACTAAATGTATTGAAGGTAGAAATGTTTATTTTTGGGATGGATCCCGTTTACTTTTTAAACTTTTATTGATACTGATTGATAGAGCACTTAAAGCTCATTGAAGGCAAGTAATCAGTTTCTCCATATCTTGTCTTGTATAGTTAAAAATAATCGAATGAGATCGAAATTGAACTTAACGTTTCCACCATGTATAAGTACGCGAATATAAATTAGCTACGGAACCAAATATTGACATATATTTTTGCCTTGTACACATAACAACGTTTTTTTTAATCTAAATAGTCATCATTGCAGTTATAAAGATATGAAGCTACCGAATAAATGTGTTTACCGAAATTGGTCAACAATATTAGGTATTTATAGTAATAAAAACAGTGAGCTACGATTTCTAAATATAACTTATAAAGTAAGGTGTTAATAAATAAAACTTCAATTTAATAGTTAAGTTTCTTAGTATATTTTCAGTTCGATCACTTATTAGGTACTATTTGTAAGCTAAGTACCTAACTTATAATAAAGAAGGCGGAAAAAGATACATATATCTACATAGTTAGTACATAGGACTCATACGATTTCGGAAGCCATTGTTCAGATAGGAATATATTTTCGTTTAGGTTTTTATTCGTAGCATCTGCTGCTAGTAATCTTTAGCACGGGGCTTGCTAAAGAATCATCCACAATTTAAAAAATATGAACTTCTCTCAGTCATGTGATCAACTACCATCTCGAAAACATCTACGATACATCCCTCTAAAATGCACCCTCACAGTTCTCTGAAATCCTTTATGCCACCACGCGTAAATAAGAGGATTCAGCAAACTATTCAAAAAGCCTAGAACACAAAGATTACTGGACACCAAATTCCTATATCGGATACATCTTTCATCCCTATCTTCATCTTCACATAATACGAAATAGAAGACGACAAATATGAAGAAAGGCATCCAGGTAATGATAAAACTAGCCGTAGTTAACATCACGACCGTGATGGCTCGCCATTTATTGGGTTCCTTCTGCCGAACTTTTGCTTTGATGGTCTTCTTAAACCGAGATATTGCTTGATTAATATTAGTATTACTGAGGTCTGTTGTTGTTGAGTTCTGCTCCGTGAAAACGCTACTGACACTACTGTTCGACGCTACCATGTCTTGGGAGTTATTCCGACTTGCTGCATTGGGTCTGTTTGCTTGAGGATTTGTAATATATTCGATGCTTCGAGATAAATGATTCGATTCTACGTCTCTATATTTCCAAATTGCCTTAGAGCCAACGTGTCCCAGATCTAACGAAGCGCTTCTTTTAATTTTAACAACATTTTTTTCGGGTGTTTTGTTAACAACTGTACCACGAGACATTCTAAGTTTAGGTTTATTTTTTCGAGATCCATCTTCATTTTCACTCCTTTTACTGTCCCCTTTTATCTTTTTAACTGTCTTCAAAGCCTTTACTAGAATAATACTATAAAGAATAACTACTACTACGATTGGTATGACGCTTATGAATGAGTTAAACAGTACCAGTTCGCCAGGGTATATGTTGGTGTAATTACATTTGGATACTATTTTTTTCGCGAGGAACTTTTTGTTTCTCCATCCTGTTATCGGTAGTAAACTTAATGTGATACCTGAAACAAATTACTTATATAGTATTTACGCTTTCATTTTGTTTTTTATAACTATGACTCAAAAAGTTTTCAATTAAGTTTTCTATAGCGTCTGTTGTTTTGGCATTCGCTTACCTACATACACTTCATTAACTATAAAAGTTCCGAAGTTAGTACCCGCGCTTTAGAGATCATATTATGACACATAATGAATGAAGCCATCCTAAGTAGATAACTAAGTAACATTATAAACTGCTCACCTGTAAACCACATCATCACAATCCCAATCCGTATCCTGGTTGTGTTGAACCATACTTTGTAATGCAGGCCATGGACTATGTAAATATAGCGGTCGATAGCGATGAAGCCAACGCTAAATATTGATACCATGGCTGGGCACACCAGAAATACTAAAAAGTAGAGGATAAAAATGATAAAGTAATAGTAGTTTCAAAGGCGCGGCCGGCATCGCGGCAGGTAGATTACTAGATTAGCATCTGTGATTAATAATGAAATATTTGTTTACTAAAAAACGCAATTGGCATCGATGTACCCACATATAAGTCCCCCTGTTACGGAATATTGCCTGTCTTTGGAAAGTATCTGTCTTTTGTGTTAGTCAGTGGCCAACCCTGGCAATGCAATGGACCCTTAGAGGTCGATCGATTGAAACAACCGAACCGACAATTTTACATACATACATACTCTCCGAAGCATAGTAGCGCCCAGATAGAAATGCTACTATCGGGCATCGGCTACCGATTCAAGTACGAGCCGAGCTGCACGGTGCTTAACAATCGCAATGAGCTAACATAGCCAAACTACGCCAAGAGTACTGCTATGTACCCTCATCCTCACAAACTTTCGCATTAATAATATGATGTACGAAGTAAGATGTGAGGGCGCACCAAACCGGATCTTTACCACATTGAAAACCGTCACCATTGCTGAAATGGGCGCGCGAATCGTCAGCATCAGGTATGTTACAAACACTCCGTCTGAATCAGGTGGACTTAAACCTGCCACCAGTTTTAGCCAATATCTACTCGTACAAGAGGTTTGGTTCGACTACGCCCATATTCCAAGAATTTGCTTCGAATATTTAACCTCCACTCAACCGAGGTCGCCATAAATATATAATACTATCTGATGATTAATAGATACCACAATGGGTGGGAATAGTGGACAAGTCCCTCAGAAATATCTATACGTCGAGGTCAAGGTACCACATATAGCAAGAAAGGTACATACTAAAGGTAGTATTGAAACGAGTTCTATTAAAAAGTTAACTAACATTAAAACTGGAATAAATAGGTACCTGTCCAAGCATTTATCATCAAAAAAATATATCCTCGTTCTATGCAAATTAATTCATTTTTTGTCAATCTTATTTTAATATTTACTTAGCTATAGGTAGTATGTACTTTACTTGTTATGTGTGCCTACCTCTTCTGTATCTAGGATTTATTTACTTACCCATTAGACTATCACATAAAGGATTGTCCGTTTTAATATCTTGAGACACCCCGTAAAGAATAGATGTTCCCAGAATGGTGTCGGCTAATGAAACGTTGCCTAGAAGGATGTAGGTGCTTTTTGGCTTCTGTCCTAGAATGCGGAAACAATGTTTAATTAAGCGAAATTAGGTGATATATTAGGTATGGTTTGGGTTAAAGATCTCCACCCCGCATTTAGCAAGCGCAGTGGTAGGTATGTCTCTGTTACCTGTCTGTTTCCTGGTCTGTGGTGGTGACAAATCTTCACTCACTGTAAGTGAAACTCACAGAGGATTTCAGAGAAGGAGAGGCGTTAATTTACTTACGTAGATATTAAAATCACTACATAGTATGTATAAAACAAAGTCGCTATTTTTGTCTGTTTGTTTGTCTGTTTGTCTGTATGCTTAAATCTTTAAAATTACGCAACGGATTTTGATGCGGTTTTGTAATAGGTAGAGTGATTCAAGAGGAAGGTTTTTATGTAAAAAAATTCCCGAAATTCCCACGGGAACGGGCACAACGCGGGTAAAACCGCGGGGCGCTACTAGTTTAATTATAAATAAATAACAACTAGAAATTAGGTAGGTAACTAATTATAGAATTATAGATCATCGTAAATATCTAACTATAACAGTAAAGGAGGTGAAAGATAAGTAACCTACCTAAGCTAATATTACTTCTACTTTCTTATGCAAAATACGTGCAAGAAACACCAATTGTTAGTTTTTTAGGGCTTTTCAGTAATATACCTACAATACCCAACCTATAAATACATAACCCATCTATAAAGGTTCTTACCTACCTTATCTATTAACAATAGTCACAGTGACTCGTTCAGATTAGTGTTTTTCGAGGCATCTTTGGTATAGTTAGCACATATTATTTTATTTAGTAAATATAATATATAAGTATAAATATATAAGGCCGCGTTTACCTTCTTCGGCTCTTCAGAAAAAATCTACTCGAGCTGGCAATGGAACGTAAACATATGACTCACCTTTCTTCAAAATCAACCCGCTGGATATGACAACAGGCAGATTGCTCAATAATATTAGTACTGCTATCACGTATGCCGCACCAATAGTTGCGGGGTGGTAGATTATTACCGTACCGTTATCCATTTGATTCCCTAAACCAGTCACGTTAAATAAATTATAAGTTTTATTACTATGCACCGAAAAATTCATAGAAGTATTCATTTTGATATCCTTCGACTCACTACACCACTGTTACTAAGTAATAAATAATTACTAACTTTATTGATACACATCGGTTACGTATTATTGATATTAAGACATCGTAAAATTAGTTCTAATTAGGTACAATAACCAACACAAGTAGCTACCGACAATACTTGGTAAGCACTGAGTCGGTAGAATAAGTCAAATAATACAAAATAGTGTTATTATGGGTAAAACTGGTTATGAAATTGTTTACTTTGATGATGTGATGTGAATAGTAACGGCTTTATTGATCTTGGCCCTCTATAAATCACTGAGATTTTGATGATAGCTTGTAGTTAAGGTGACGTGAGTTCAGCAACTCGCAAAACGCGGTTTTTCCATCCAACTATTTTCATATAAATTGTCACAATTTTGATTCTTAAAAAACTATATATTAAAGTTGAGGATATATTCTAGTGGCAAAGGTATTTCAGTACACGATTAGATTAATTTCCCTCGATAGAAAAAAATCACAAAGTTGCCTCTTTTATTAATTTAAAAATAATTTTATGGCTAAAATAAACAGATTTTTCCCAAAGAAAAACAACTATAATATAGGTCGTAGCATGAGCTAGGGCATTAGGTATTTTTTTGTAACCTTTCATTTCATTCTTAAACACAATTTATTTTCTAGTTTTTAGTTCAATTTGCAAAAAGCGTGTTTTTTAGTTTTTTTAAACTATATTTTTTTACTGTAGTCACTACACTGTGGCATCTCAATGAGTGACATATTATTATTCAAACTTAGCGCGCAAACTACGCGCGAGCTTCTCAATGCGAGCATCTCAATGAGTGACATATTATTATTCAAACTTAGCGCGCAAACTACGCGCGAGGAGATCGCCCGCGGTCGGACCGCAGGCCCCGCACCTTACCCCCTCCGTAGTAGCTAAGCGCTGGACTCACGTCGTCTTAAGTGGTACACAGTACTTACCTACGCTAATAGGAATAAAAAGGTCAAGTCCGCTTTTTATTATGAACATGTGTAGTTAGCTGGGGAACTGCTTAACAGATCTTGATTAATATGGTTTGGGGCACGGGAAGTAATTAATATTTTACTGCTTTATCGTTTCGTACTTGCTCGAGGTTTTTGCTTTGTTAATAAGTATAAGATATAATAGTATTGCTTACCGACCTATTATTCAATTAAGTCTTTATGATACCGTACCGTAGATACCTCAAGTACCTAGATACTTACGGACTTTTGGTGTATGATTTGTATTGGGATGAAGGATTAAATACTGCCGCCGTGTTACATCTCACCATTTATTGTGATATCTGTGGTTATTTGTATAAATTTTGACAGCATTACCATTACATAATTGACATTGACACTGACAAATACCCAAACTACTGACAGTTGTACGGCTGTTCAGTCGGGGGACCTTTGTTTACAATCGCTTGAATTTTTATTATTTTACGAAAATACTGTAAATACAAGTGAAAAACATTTAATAAAATGTTTAATTTATCCATTTTGAAGCAGTTTTCCAGGTAATGAGATTTTGATGAATTTGAAACTAATAACCTCAAAAGTGTGTACTACTGTATACTACTGTACTACTCATAAATGTTTATTTAAATTTACAGATTAGCAATAAGTCCAGCCACGAAAGTACAAATTAACACTAGGAATATAGCTACAACAGTTGCGCTACAGTTCAAGATTACAGATCAGTTATGGTATGTTTATAATTTACATAACATTTAAAACTAACTAATCTGTGATGACCATTACTTTAAAAGCTCTATTGGGTATTATATGAAATTTAAATCAGTAGTATTTTATTATTATAGTCAACTAATTTCAAAGGATTATTTCATTACTTCTCTTTCAAAACACATATTAAAAGACTATATCAATTGTATGATTTACACATTCTTAATTTTCAATGCTTAGGGCCGAACCAATGAAAAAGAAGAAAAAGATGGATCCGATGATTCTAAAAGCGCGGGAAGAACGTCGCAGAAAGAGATTAGAGAAACAAATCAGACGGTTGGAGAAGAACGCTCGCCAGTTGAAGCCTGTGGACGAGTTGGAGGTGCCTTTTGACTTGATTGATCAGGCTAAGTAAGTTTGTTTAAGTGTTTTTCTTCAAACTTCTGGAAAGACAATGCGTTTTCCTTTTACTATTATTATATTGTTCTTCTTCTTTATCGAGTGGATGGTCAACCTGACCAATCCTGGTGTCAGAGTTGTTGAGCTGCCAAAGGCCTCTGACATGACTCATGTACCGACTACTATCCGTATAAAGTAATAAAGTTTTATTTTATCATCTTCAACTTTGGAATTGAAACTTTGATTACAGATATACTTTGCTTTTATTTTACACTAGCAGCGCCCCGCGGTTTTACCCGCGTTGTGCCCGTTTCCGTGGGAATTTCGGGATAAAATGTAGCCTATAGCCTTCCTCGATAAATAGACTATCTAACAGTGAAAGAATTATTCAAATCGGTTCAGTAGTTTCTGAGATTAGCGCGTTTAAACAAACAAACAAACAAACAAAACAAACTCTTCAGCTTTATAATATTAGTATAGATTTTATCTGACGTTTCGGCTCCTTGCCTTGGAACCATCGTCACAGAGTCTTGTTCTGAATGTGTATCTGTAAATGTAGTTTCAACTCATAATTAGTAGTGTTCACTTAAATCTAAGAAATCAGTATTTTTAAACACAGCAAAGAAACCTGCTACTGTTGGCCGTGCCTCAGCAATTAGGCATCTCAAATGCGCCAATTTTAAACGAAACCTATTATATACTATGTAAATATGTACCTAAAATTTTTTATACGATAATAATTCTTAAATACATATCTGCCTTTCAGAAAACGTAAGCGACCACAGCCTAAACTTTCTGTAGAAGAGGTAGAAAGTCGGGCACTGCTGCTAAAAGACTGGGCTCGGTACAAGAAGGAGGAGTACATATCCAATGTGGTTCAGATTGACAGGATCATGGGGGCGCAGCGGCGGGCACTAGATAGATTGTATGAAGAGTCTGCCGAGCTTTATAATGAGGCTATTATGGTGAGAGAAAGTTTCCCATTTTTAGGGTTCCGTACCTAAAGGGTAAAAAAAAATTAAGGGGGACTCTCATACAATAAACGTGATTTTTGCCTTTTTTTAAAGTACGAAACCCTCTGTGCGCGAGTCCGACTCCCACATGGCCGGTTTTTTTACCTACTTTTAGAAAAATATCTCTCTTCAAGAAAGAAAGTCAGAAATTATGTTTGACTTCAATGAGATTAAAAAGAACAATGTAGTGGACTCAAATTCAATAAGAATGACATATATATCCAATGTAAGGCCTCATTGCATACATTCTTAATGAGATAGCCGCATGTCTGAATTCGCTGTGGTGCCGGAGATATTATCCGCATTTGAAATATGAATTTTTGGGTATCATACTTCCTTAATTCTTACAAATATTAAGGTCTAAATTCTCTAATGGCTTATAATTTGCCCTTCCAGCCCGACCTCCAACTGGTCCCCTACTCCATGACCAGCACAGTGGCGACACCTGCCATCAAGCACTACGAGTCACCCGACGGCGAATACGTAGACGTCACCAAAAAGTGGAACGATTAAGAGTTTAGGTAAAATATTTATTAGTGTCAATAAACAATTGTTAATTTGTAACTTTGTGCTCTTATTTAAAACCTTTATATTTGTAATTATTTATCGCCTTATTGATAAACGCTCTATCACTACATAGTATAAAATAAAGTCGTCTCTGTTTCGTGTCTGTTTGTCTGTTTGTCTGTATGCTTAAATCTTTAAAATTACGCAACGGATTTTGATGCGGTTTTTTGTAATAGGTAGAGTGATTCAAGAGGAAGGTTTTTATGTAAAAAAATTCCCGAAATTCCCACGGGAACGGGCACAACGCGGGTAAAACCGCGGGGCGCTGCTAGTTATAACTAAAACACCTTTTAAAGTGTTTTGTCTCTTTTGCTCTTTTGACCATAGCGTATGTCGGCAAGGGACAAACCATTTGATAGCTAAAATGCTAAGTTTTTGTGAATAAGGCCCTTAGTATTTTTAGGAACGCATGTTTACTATTTACTTTTCAAACATGTCCATAGTTTGAGGTCGCTATCTTTTGAAACTTAGGCACTGACTTCATAAACTACGCAAAACAAACCATAAGGACGAACCTTTTCTTATTATAACTGCAGATTCAGTACCCATTCTATACTTAATTTTAGTTACTTTCCATGGACTAGATTCAGCATACTTTGATTTCGATTTTATGTGACGCATAATTTCATATAAGGCGTGAGAGTAACTAAGTATAGCTATCCAAATTGATTTACCGGCATGATCCAATAAATAGAAAACCACTAACGCAAAACCTCCGGTATGTAGTCGGTTAAAATATACAACGACGTTATAGCATCCTAAATTCCATGACCGCGGCACAAAGCGTGCAAATAGCAATAAATTTAGGCCCAGAATCGAATATAATTCATTGGAGATAAAGTAAATGTTGCAATATAGTCTCGATTGAATCGACTCGATTGTTGGGATAAGGAAGGTAAGCCAGCATTACGGCCCTGTCGATATTGTTTCGTCGTTATGATATTTACCCATAAACTCAACGAAGGGTAAAATCGATTTTCATGCATCATCTACCATAAATATACACTTGTGATTTTGAATCAATAGCCTGTCTATAGT
Source organism: Cyclophora albipunctata (assembly GCA_963082685.1). Classification (NCBI taxonomy): domain Eukaryota; kingdom Metazoa; phylum Arthropoda; class Insecta; order Lepidoptera; family Geometridae; genus Cyclophora; species Cyclophora albipunctata. Next base: position 6,746,605 of record OY720129.1, on the reverse strand, counting down.
TTTTAGTGAAATAAACGTTTGTATATTAACAATTTTTGATATCTATCGATAATGGATATTGAAATATTAAAATAACTTTGAAGAAATGTAAGAAAAATGTTAATATATTTTGTAAAGACAGTAAGTAAACCGTCTTTTAATTTTTTTTTATTGCTAGTCTTAAACGATCGATCAATAATTCTGTATATTTTCAGTGCTTTGGTGGTTACTTATATTTCTCTCGGTCCATACATCAAACGGTTTTAATAAAAGCATGATTCCAGCTAACGAGCATGTGCTTTACCTGAACAACCCCATAGAATCACAGTTTCCCGGACATTGGATGCCTCTGAGCATCGTCAAGAAACTCATCGAAATGCGCGTAGATAACAAAATGACACACAAAGCATATACAGCAAAAGCCAACACGAATTTTCCAATGAATTCAGCCAAAAAAGCGAAAAAGAAAAAACTTCCTTTACTTGGAAATATAGCTAACAAACAAAGCTTGAATCTGAAGCTGGAGCCAAAGCCGGATGATAACATAAATAAAGGCGGTGGTAAACCACCCCCGCCACCGTTACCGCCATCACCAGGTGGTGGTAACGGTGGCAATAATGGTGGCAGTAAAGTCAATAATAATGATGGTGGCAATGGTGGCAATAATGGTGGCAATAAGGGCAATAACGGGGGCAATGATAATGGTAATGACAAAGGCAAAAATAATGATGATGGTAACGGGGGCAATGATAATGATAATGACAAAAGCAATAATAACGATGATGGGCAAGCAACTGAAGCTGCAAAACTAGCTGAAGAAACTGCTCAAGCGATAACTCAAACTGAAGCCCCTCCTGTTACGGAAGCTGTAACTGAAAAACCTACTCCTGAAGCTAAACCCGAGGTTGCAACTCCTCCAACTACTCGTCGAACCAAACCCAAAACCACAACCACAACTAAAAAAGCTACAGGCAATCCGTTTTATTAGACATACGTATGTCTGTCTACATAGTCCATGTCTATGTTTTTTATATTTCATTATATTTATTGAGTGAGAGGCCTGCGGGATATTACAGGCTAAAAAATATAATGTTGCTGTGAGCCCGTATTATCCTATTGCTGGACACAGCTCTGCTCATTCCTATATTTCAAATTAAATATTAATTTTACAGATTTGTTTCTGGTTCTTTCCAATTTGTGAAAAAAAATTTTTTAAAGAATATCAAAAAATATTTTATGACATTTTAAAAAAATTGAAAAACCTTGCGTCTTATGATTGAACCATGATAATGATCTAATGATTTAAATAACCGGGACCGACAATTTAACGTGGCCTTCCTATCACATTAGCACTCATCATCACATACTAAATATTTATTGGCCTAACAGTTAGGCTATGCTAACATAGTTACTATGCTATTATTATCAATAGTGGTCGAGTTGCCATTACTAAAATCAAAACTACGCCACGTTTAAGTGCGGTAAAAGTGATTGAACATTGAGTTATATATAATGTACTAACGTTAGTACATATAACTCAATGGATTGAAACAATCTTTTTTTTACTTGAACCAAAAGAAAAAGAAAATTCTGATAATTCCTTTTTGTAGAATTTCTTACTTTGATTTAATTTGAAGCTTATAGTATCCAAAGCACAACGCTAACTGAATCACCAATAATACGAACTTTACATAAGGGTAGGTATTCCAACGGCTTGCCGAGATTCATTTAACAATGAAAAGGTATGTTTTTAATTTAATCGCCCTCTACGATGCGTCATTTGTCTTCCTCCCTTTATTTGCGTTTTTCTTCGACATCTCGGTTTTGTGTATGAGATTATTCAAGCAGCAGAATGCTTTTCGTAGAATAACGATGCGCAATTTGCAACAGTCATGTTTACACGTTTATTTTATGATATATTTATTTTTAAAATTGTATTCAATTTGAAGTAAGGGTGTGGGGTGAGCGGCATATTGCTGATGTTTTGATGAATAATTTTGGGGAGGTACTTGTTTAATAGGCGTATCATTATTCAAATTTCTTGTTTTATTTCGAGATTGGAGAGGTTTTTTTAGAAATAGGTTCATAAATTCCATTGAAATGTATCACTCATATTATAAAATAACTAGATATTATAAGAAAAGACCCCGGCCGCGTCTATCTGTCTGTCTGTCGGTCTGTCTGTCTGTTCACGATAAACTAATACTAAGTTTTTTTTTATAGATAGAGTGATTTAAGAGGAAGGTTTATATGTAAAAAAAATCCCGAAATTCCCACGGAAACGGGCACAACGTGGGTAAACCGTAGGGCGCTTTAACGGGAACTGGTGCGCTGTGTATGAAGCCGCGTGGCACAGCTAGTCTATAATAATAACTATCCATAATCTCTAACAATTTATTTATATACAAAGTCACATAATTTCCGCGTAACACTCCCATAGGTAACTACATAAGTAAATAATAATTATAAGGTACGAGTACTTGTGCCTGTTTGTTGTGTAACGTGTTCCCTTCGCAATGTCTAGGTCACAAGAGTATTTGCGAATCATACAGAAGTACTACACAGTAACGAGATACAAACAAAACAAATTATATGTAAACAATCATAGGGCTGTCCAAAATAATTGATTGTTTGTATTTTATACACTTTTCTAACAAATAATCATTACTTATGCGCGTTTTCCTCATATATTCAGTTGCTAGCCGCGCCCCGCGGTGTTACCCGCGTTGTACCCGTTCCCGCGGGAATTTCGGGATAAAATGATTCCCATGTGTTATTCTGACGTATAACCAAATTTTTCATCCAAATCCGTCCAGTAGTTTTTTCGAGAAAGAGTAATAAACATACATACATCCATCATCACAAACTTTAGCATTTATTAAGTAAGATAAGACAATTTTCGTGAAATAGGGTCAAGTATTTTCAGCAGCTTACCTTGTTCTATTCCTAGTTGTTTGGATAAATATACGATACAATCAATCAAATGTATGATTAGGTGGATTGCATTGTGATGGCGTGTTCCGGAGATCATCTGGCGATAACTTCAGTATTTAGTGGTAAGGTGTAGCCAGAGCCAAGTTCTTCAGTTTAATTGAACTACAAGGCTCAGATTCGCAAGTGAAGTTGAGGGCGCTTAGACTCGAGTTTATAAGTGCTTACATATGATTCATTCATAAGTGACTCTCGGAGTAGCTCTTGGGAAAGTCCAGACGCTCGTAAGCCCCTGTTCCATTAAGACTTGTGTAAAGCAAATCCCTTTCAAAAGTAGTTTAATATGAATCTTTAATAGATACGTCTTACTTGTGGGCTTTTAGAATGTTCTAGAATTGAATTCCAGCACCTAAGTAACTCCGCTAAGTGGGAGTACTGATTAAAAAGTTAGTTTTCTTAATAATGGGTGTTTTACGTTTCCAATTTGCTCGGCTTAATCTGTCGTAAGGCGACCCTAAGCCCGGATTAGGGCTAGAACATCTGGCACAGACACCTTATTAAGTAAATAGATGTCAACTACGTTCAATGTGATTTACGTATAAACAAGTGACCGCATTAATTTGTCACGTAAAATGAATCTTCTCAGTTATAGTACAAAATTATTCAGTCGCTAGTTTCATCCGCAATTATGCGCCGGTGGAAATGATTACGTCACGATTCCCTTGAAAAGAACCTCGCTTTTCATTCCACACAACCACAGAAACTAAACGCGGGCACGCCGCTTGAAATTCAACTAAATAATTAAAGCTATAAAGTCGAATATCCTTTAATGAATGTCACAATTTATCTGCAAAAGGTGTAGTGTAAACACTGTGACGATTTTTAAAGAGATGTACACCGCAACGGGAAGTCGTTTCATGAAAATTTTATAGCACAAACCTTTGAGGTGGGCCTCAGGTCTAAACGAGAAATGATGTGAATGTACCCAGTTTACTGGGTCAAGAGAGGGCTATTGATGTACTGACACGACGCGTCACGAAGACCTAGATCCCGGCTAGGTATCCTAAGGAATGTGCACGGGGTTCAAAGAGAATTCTCGAGTGGAGAATTATAAAAGTTTATTGGGATGACCCTTTAGTAGTAAAATGTTTTTGGAAAAGATTTTTAGTGAAAGTTTAATGTTTGCCCTAGAGGTTTGAGGATCACTTTGCTGGGGAATGAGGGATCAAGCTTATTAGGGGTATCCTTGTATCTGTCACTGAATAATTTATTATATTTCATTTGAATTGGTCGGTTTGTGAAATAAAGGAGAGGTTTCAAAAAGGACTTCACTTTTACAAAAATGTAAGTAGGTACCAAAACAAAGAGTAGACAATAGTAGTATTTCTAACAACAATTGATGTTTGTGGGAAGTAGTCTAGAAATAATTACCATGAAGCAGCAAACAGGATCTAGTTAACAATGAACCTAATTTCAGCTCAAACACAACAACCTAATTTCAGCTCAAACAGCTAAAAAGTAACGTAATACCTATGTATAACGTTACTTTTGTAACTCATTATTCATTTACTGTTATTATATTACAACAGAATTTTGGAATATGTTAGAAATTATATTAGAATATGTAGAGGACGTGTGTGAATACCTACTTGGTTAATTAGTTCCAAACTAAATAAATATTGTTTTTGATATATTTCTGAACTAGCCTTAATCCCCAATTCTACTCGCTTTAATAAGAGATACGTTTTTCACACCGAGATTTACGTTTGCATAAGAATTCCTAATTTGTATAGTGCCTAAATCCTACTCCTACTAATACTATAAATGCGAAAGTTTATGAGGATGTATGTATGTTACTTTTCGCGAAACAAATACATGACGGATTTGGATGAAACTTTACAGTAATATAGGTTATTCATCAGAATAACACATGGGATACATTTTATCCCGAAATCACTACATAGTATAAAACAAAGTCGCTATTTTTGTCTGTTTGTTTGTTTGTTTGTTTGTCTGTATGCTTAAATCTTTAAAATTACGCAACGGATTTTGATGCGGTTTTTTGTAATAGGTAGAGTGATTCAAGAGGAAGGTTTATATGTATAAAAATTCCCGAAATTCCCACGGGAACGGGTACAACGCGGGTAAAACCGCGGGGCGCTGCTAGTGATCTATAACTTTACTAATATTACGAAGTGGTATTTGTAAGTTTGTTTTTTGATTGTATGTTCGAGTTATTCTCGGATATTACAATTCCGACTTAAGTAATATTTTTTATAATAGATATCCACATTTAACAGGAAGTTTATAGGCTATTTTTCACCCAGAAATTCCCGGGTACAACGCGGGTAAAACCGCTAGTTATAAATACAAATAAAATTACAAACACGTGCCTCCATATGTAACACCCTTTATGTAATCACATTATAACTATACATATATATTTTGGTCACGTTTAAAACAAGTGAACTATTTTAACTTAAATCCCACATGTTACAACTTTTTGGATATAGAAATTGTTTCGGCCATTGCGGCGAACGTTGACTAATGGAGTTTACGAAATAAGTTTAATGAGTTTCACCGATGGAAGATGGAAATAGGTTTTAATTACTACTGATTAATGGTTCCGTTTATAAATTTTATTAAATTGGCTTTACGAGATTTTTTATGTTTTGTTTGCAGGTTTTAATTCAGTTAACATTGATTAATTATGCAATAACCCATACGGATTGAGTAGTCTTTTTTAGATGGTTTATTTTGGTGAAATAATAAATAGAAAATCCTCTCATATCAATAATAATAATAAAACATAAATAATAAGCAAATATAAAGAACTAATTAAAAAATTCAGTTCTCTTTAAATTATGTTATGACGTGTTAACCTAATCTATGTAAATATACGAGTGTTTAAATGGTATGTGAGTTGTTGTATTTAAAACTTTGTCTGCCTCGGTTGTCTAGTGGTATGTGCTCACCTGCCAAGTCCTGGGTTCAATTCCCGAGTCAAGCGAATATAAGATTCCTTACTTTCAAATCTGGTTTTTCAAAATCGGGTTTGAGATCACCAATCCGCAATGGTTACGCCTAATCTTCCTTACTGAACTTATATCTACGGTAAGACAAGAGGCCTTTCCCCATCTGTGGGACATTACAGGTATAATTTCTTTACTTATCTGACTTCAACTTTAGATACTACTGAGCTCCTTTTATGAGAACCGGCTATGAAAATCAAGTTGTGAGTCTCTTATACTTATTATGTACCTATCTCTTAAGCTTTGGTCTGGTGATCATGACGCACAACGCTGCGGTGTGCGTATGCGATGCCCGGACACTCAATCATATGAAAAACGTCGAGAGTGGTCTCTTGTTCCGTCGCAGTATGCGTCAGCGGCGAGGGGTAAGCGCGGTGAAGTGGGGAGTCTGGTGATCATGAACCACAACGCTGCGGTGTGCGGTATGCGATGCCGGATACTCAATCATATGAAAAACGTCGAGAGTGGTCTCTTGTTCCGTCGCAGTATGCGTCAGCGGCGAGGGGCAAGCGCGGTGAAGTGGGGAGGTATACTGCCGCACAACGCGGCGTCATTCTCGGTTCAACGCTGCGGTGTGCGGTGTGCGTCACGGGCACAGTATAACTATCATACAGTAATTCGACTCGGCTGTGACCTTGAGTTAGATACCTACAGCCGCGCGGTACGTAAACATGCGCTAAGGCTGCCACCCGCCAGCATTTTAATTATATTTGCCTACTTTGTGTTTCCATTTAGTTTTGTGACTGTAATTTTTTTTTATGTAAAGAATTAAAATACTTAAAATTGAATAGGAAGTTTCAATAAAAATGCGTGATGATTTGTGAATGGTAAATTTAATTTAAAAAAACATGTGTACAATTGAATAACAATGTTCTAAATTTCCGACCGAAAAATATTTTCCGACCGAAAAATATTTTAAGGTTAAAAAATCCGCATTCTAATAAAAAGCTTCAATAGAAATTGTTTTGGGAAACATAGACAATGTGTTAATAACAAATTCATACAACCAAAAACAAAAATCAACACACCGCCCGTAAGTCACTGCGGCACAGTCGCGACTGCCTGCGTACCAGGAGTGTACCACGGTTGAAGCGCGTAGGTATAACTCGCGTTTCGGCCGTTTATATGGAGTTAAAATACTGGATGTACTGTGTCACGGGTGTTGATGACGGCCTCTTTAATCTATAATACTCTTTTAGTGTCAAATGTGTTAAAATAAGGTTTTAATTATTTTTTGGTTTCGGCCTCTTTAATTATAACTTTTTGTGTGTATATATTTGCTTTTTTGTGTTTTTTTGTTTTTTTGGTTGGTTCACTTCACTGACCTCTAGTAAATGGACTGGCTGCAGTCATAGATCATTTTGGACCAATTTGAGTGTCACCATTTTGGCGCTGTAGGCCACTGTAGGCAGATACGAATTTCCATGGAACTAAAATTAGTTATGTCATAAGTCGACTGTGTACTCATATTTGCTTGCAGTGAACGTCAGAATTAGTTCTCGGGAAACTCGTAGGGGCGCTTCAAATTGCCACACAAAATTAGCTGTCATTTGTATGGTAACAGCCAGTCCATATAGTAGAGAAATTTTGCACGTTTTTGGTTTTGCTCTCATTTCAATATTATTTATCTTGCGAAATAAGCTCCAAACACTTTCAACGGGTGTGCGTCACTGTTCCTTATTATGGAGTTGTATGAAGATAATTTAATAGAATTAGTGCGCAGATATCCTGCATTATATAAGAATAAAGATAAAACACACAAAAGTTTAATTGTCAAAGAAAATTGCTGGAGGGAGATAGCGGAGAAGTTAAATAAAACACGTGAGTATTTTGTATATTTCTAATTGTTTATTCGACAGCGGTAGGTACCTAACTTTACATAAAACAATGGCAAACATTACTAGTGACACATGAAACATTTTGATGATTCTGAGGTTGGAAACTTGATGAACAATTTAATTTAAATTTATTGACAAATTTAACTTAGTGTTATAGAAAATCACTACATCACTACATAGTATAAAATAAAGTTGTCTCTGTTTCGTGTTTGTTTGTCTGTATGCCTAAATCTTTAAAAATACGCAACGGATTTTGATGCAGTTTTTATAATAGGTAGAGTGATTCAAGAGGAAGGTTTTTATGTAAAAAAAATCCCGAAATTCCCACGGGAACGGGCGCAACGCGGGTAAAACCGCGGGGCGCTGCTAGTAATCAATAAGTTTTGAAATACTCGCTTAGCTTGTCCTATCTACTTCACTGTCTTGCCAAGGTACACTACCATGATCACTGTTGAAATACTGCATGAATAAGTCACGTGTCACCGAACCATTTATATTATAACTTCTTCCCGGTATCCGCGCCATAGGAATTACATTTTCAGAAGGCATTTCAAGAGTATTTCTGTCTGAATCGTGTATGATCAAAGAACTCATCATATTATGGATGATACAAGCTGACATAACCAACTTGTCTACGACACGGGGGTTTACTGCAATAGGTGAAAAAAATATTCGAAATCGTTGACATAATATGCCAAAAGCATTTTCAGATGTTCTTCTTGCTCTACTAAGGCGGTAGTTGAAAATTCGTTTTGACCTATCTTGAGACGCATGATTTTTTGAGTATGGTTTCATCATATAGTTGGTGAGACTAAATGCATCGTCACCTACGAAAACATAAGGCATTTCTATGTCAGCTTCCGGTAACTTTGTTGGCGGGGGAATCTTTAGCTGCCCATTTTTAATTTTCTTATATAAATCAGATTTCATAAATATGCCTGCGTCACCTTCTTTGCCATAAGACCCAACATCTATTGTTATAAATTTTCGATTCGCATCGACCACGGCAAGTAAAACAATAGAAAAAAACTGCTTATAATTAAAAAATAAGGACCCGCTGTTACTTGGGCACACGATGCGTATGTGTTTACCATCTATTGCCCCGATACAATTAGGAAAATTCCATAACAAGCAATATTCTTCGGCTATTCTTTTAAAATCTTCCTCGGTGGGTTCCGGAAGTGCAACGTTTAAAAGTCTCAAGCATATACTTTGTAAGACTTCAGGCACAATATTGCATATCCAATTATGGCTAATTCGAAATTGAAAACTTAAAGATCTATAGCTTTCTCCAGTCGCCAAAAACCTGTAAAAAAAGTAGGTACTTAATTAATGGGTCAAAAATCGGTGCAAAGGTAGTCCGTTTCAGTTCAGTGGTCCGTGTAGGTAGACTGAATAGTGAATTATCAATTATGAATCCATCTAACTAAATCTTATTTCTCCATTAAGAAAAATACTTTATTTATTCGGATTATCTCAATTAAAATCACTACTCATGTTTACCTCCACAGAACATCGAACTAAAACAGACTATATAGTAGTTCTATATTAACTAACAATGTTATTGTTTCAGCTGAAGAATGTAAGAATAAATGGCGTAATTTACGTGACAATTATCGAAAAAATCAGAACAAGAAGAAAACCGGAAGTGCTTCTTCCGTTTCCAAATATAACGACGACAGACTTAATTTCATCCAAGACAGCTTTGAAGAAAGAGAGTCTTTGTCTAATTTAAATCCCGGAAATGTTCGATGCGAAGAGGTTGATAAAGAAAACAATTTTCCAGGAGAGACATTTTCAGGACCAACTTGCTCAAAAAACAAAACTCAAGGTACTACATCACAAGTTAAAAAAAAAAAAAAAGACAGCCTTGCCGAAGAGTTTCGAAAAAATAGAGAAGAGAGAACAAAGATGTTGAAACAAATTACAGAAGAAGGCAATACTCCAGTACACATATTCTTTAGGAGTATGGCCGACGTAGTTTGTCAATTTCCTCCGGACAAAATAGCTCAAATCAGAGCACAAGTTTGTAACATCGTTACTGAAATGGAATTATTGGTCTTGGCGCAACGAGAGACACCATCCCCACAGCAATCATTCAACACACCACAGCATCCAATCCACGCATACAACTCTCAACGAGAGACACCAACACCACAGCAATCATTCAACACACCACAGCATCCAATCCACGCATACAACTTTCAACGAGAGACACCATCCCCACAGCAATCATTCAACACACCACAGCATCCAATCCACGCATACAACTCTCAACGAGAGACACCAACCCCACAGCAATCATTCAACACAACACAACATCCAATCCACGCATACAACTTTCAACGAGAGACACCATCCCCACAGCAATCATTCAACACACCACAGCATCCAATCCACGCATACAACTCTCAACGAGAGACACCAACCCCACAGCAATCATTCAACACAACACAACATCCAATCCACGCATACAACTTTCAACGAGAGACACCATCCCCACAGCAATCATTCAACACACCACAGCATCCAATCCACGCATACAACTCTCAACGAGAGACACCATCCCCACAGCAATCATTCAACACAACACAACATCCAATCCACGCATACAACTTTCAACGAGAGACACCATCCCCACAGCAATCATTCAACATACTTTGATGCTTAGCTTTGATGTTATACCGAGTTACTGTATTCGATTAATAAAAATTATATGATTATGTGAATTGTTTTATTTAATTACCGAAATAAATTCATTACCTTTTGAGCGCCAAGTAATAAAACATAAATAATGCCATCCACGCCAGCCCCAAAAATCAGAGATAAATACCTAACAAAATATAAGGATGGGAATAGCATGTCGAAAATGTGTTTTTTCCGGATAAATAATGATTAAATAAAGTGCGTAAATGTATAGAACAACATATTGATATTGAAGTTTTTTTAACCACACGCTAGTAATCTAGTAATTTTACCAAAGCTCGTAATTTTACCAAAGCTCATAATTTTACCAAAGCTCGTAATTTTAGCAAATACTAATACAATCAAAGTCGCTTGAAGATAAGTAATCAAATAAAAAGATCATAGTAACTTTACCCCAGCACTAGTCAATAGATGCTGTCGGCCCCAGCCGACATTGGCGTGGTCAGTACGGTGAATTCTGTTAGTGTATTTATTGACAACTTCCAAGATTACCTAAACATTCATAATGTTGAGGTAATCTTGGAAGTTGTTGAGGTAATCTTGGAAGAATGATAGACAAATCAGATTAGCTCACGACTTCGAGGGGAGGTTTTGAGGTTTGTATACGAAGATCCGTGATCTATGACTGGATTACTCTATGACGGAGAGATTATTATAATATTTGACGTATTTTTTGTAATTTTTTTGGTATAAAAATCTTCCATACAATTTATTTTTATGGATAGGTTTGAGTTAAAAATATATAGTTATATCGTTGTTACTTCAATAAATAATATATGATAAACAAATACTCTTTTATTAAGCAAATATAAGGTTAAATAATAATAACAATTCATGTCGGCTATAGCCGACAATGGCGCTCAAAAGGCTTACCTTAACGTTAGGAATAGTTTTTCTTGTGCCGTAATAGCAAATTTCCGTTTTCTGGTTCTAGGCTGTGTGTCACTAATATCATCTATTATGGCCATTAAAATCTTGTTATAGATCTCCCTTGAAACCCGAAAGTAACCCATGAATTTTTCTTCACAATCAATTAAATGCCTTTTTATTAAGGTTTCGTAACAACCTTCACTCCTCCGTTGTAAAAATATGTTCCTCGGAGATTTTCTTTGTCTATTCAGAAGTAAAAATTCTTCTTCTTCCTCCTCTTCAAGCAAAGCACAAATGAGAGAAAATTTGTTCATGTTCACGTCTACTTTGGTAGCTGCGGCAAAATCAACTGACCACCTCTCCGCAGGGACGCTAAGAGCCGAAACACATAACCGCGTTGCGGCCGCCGCGCCGCGAGAATCGGCAATATTGGCACTGCCGATTGTAGCGGCGCGGCACCGCAGCGTGGCGCTAGTTCCAGCGTTATGATGTCATACTTGTTGACAATGATTTAGTTTATTTTCGTCTATCTTTAATGCTTTGTATTTTCGAGAAAAGTACTCGCCATCGGGATTCATAGCCTTAAATGGATGTATCCAGTATCTTTTTTGTCGTTTATTTAAAACAGAGTAATGTATTTTTAATAACAAATAAGCAATAAGTTTCTCACGATTGTCCATGGCAGAGACACGTCTATCCACAATAAAAAATCACGAGGAACTGGTTAGTGGTTACCCTACCGTACGACAATAAAATGCTCTTTTTCGCGGCGCCGCAACGCCGCAACGCAAACCGCCGATTTTAGCGGCGCGGCGCCGCAACGCGGTTATGTGTTTCGGCCCTAAACGGCGCATACCGCAGCGTTGTGCGTCATGATCACCAGACCACCTCTCCGCAGGGACGCTAAATGCTGCGTCGTGACGCTGCGTTGCGACGCATACCGCAGCGTTGTGCGTCATGATCACCAGACCAAAGCTTTAGACGGCGCTTTTACATCGTCCTTAATTAGACGTGCGAAGAACTTGTTCAACATAGTACGAGCTTTAGTAAGTTGAGAAGGTATAGTTCGAGTTAATTTTTTGTAAGTCATTTTGAAACAGAAGGAAATTAAAAACTACCTAAGTGCAGTTTTTAACTTCATTTACGAATCTCTTTTCTGACAAAGAAGTAAAATTTTGAAACAAAAACCAACACAAAAACAACTGAATCGATTTTTCCCAACATAGCTAAGAACCACGGCAAGGAAACTGCTTTCCAATTTCAAAAAGACACATCGAAATCGGTCCATCCGCTTAAGAGCTACCGTGCCACAGACATACACATACAAAATCATCGACATCAAACTTATAACCTGTGTATATAACGTATAACACCCCTCTAAGCGTAAGGGGGTTAAAGAAGTCATCATCATCATCATCAGCCGTAGGACGTCCACTGCTGGACATAAGTCTCCCCTCATTGATCTCCAAGTAATTCGGTTGGAAGCGACCTGCATCCACCGCGATCCTGCAGCCTTCACCAAATCAAGAAGTATGTCAACTCAATCATATGCATGGCAAACACAAGCAGAGGTTTGAGGTATTGAAATGTTATGCCATCAGTAGGTTAGGTACTCAAGTACCTAGGTTAACTCGGATATGTCTAAATCTAATTCTTATTAGCTTAGTGACCTGATAGGGTACCTAATTTGCAAATGGAGGCTCAAAAGTATTGATCTGTAGAAGTGGTTTATGTATCAATACCGGCAAATTCTTATTTATGTTTGGGACTAATTCGCATACGGTTTGTCAGACCCAAATTAAGCTAGGTGATCCAGGTACCAATTGAATTAACTTATATTATACGTAGGTAATCTAGATTAAAGGAGAGAAGGACTTTTATTGATTACTAGCAGCGCCCCGCGGTTTTACCCGCGTTGTGCCCGTTCCCATGGGAATTCTGGGATGAAAAATAGCCTTTAACCTTCCCGTTGAATGTGGCTATCTATTACAAAAAGAATTATTCAAATCGGACAAGTAATTCCTGATATTAATTAGCTCGTACATACAAACAAACAAACTTACAAATTTTACCTCTTTATAATATTAGTATACTAGTAGATAGATAGATAGTACTGTTAAGTGTAATGTACGAGTTCTCTATGGAAAAAGATGTCTATGGTTGAAAAATCAGCCATGACAGTTTTAATTTTTACTCTCGTGAGAAAACAGAGTATTATTACTTTGTCTTGAGTAAGTGTATCAACTCTAAATTCTATTCTTAAGTGGTAAAAAGCAAAAACTCTTAAACGATTAACCCATAACAATTTTTCCGTAAATTTTACAAACGACTTCAAAGTTTAAATTTCAAAGTATGACAGTTAGTTATAATTGAACTATGCGATGTTATACCAACTAGGGCGGGCGGCGATGCGCGAGCGGGCGGGACTTGGACAGTTGAACCGAGCTCAATTACTGAAACTTTAACAAATATCCTTCAACAGTTTAACTATCTACTGTTTTAATATATATTTAAATGCCATAGGTTGGTTTAGATTAAGGAAGACTGAAGTAATAACTAGGTGGAAGGCTAATTCGTGTTTAGTTAAATGCTTTTCATTATATGTGATATTATTAGCGCCTCGAGGTTTTACGTGCGTTGTCTCGCGTCACTAGGAACCTCGGAATAAGACGAAGCCTACAATCTTTCTCTTGAATGGGGATATCTAAGTAAGTAAGTCTAGGCCTGTAATGTCCTGCTGGGCAAAGGCCTCTCATCTCACGGGCTATCTATATATATAAAATTCAAAGTCCTGACTGACTGACTGACTGACTGATAATCAACGCACAGCCTCAACCGCTACACTTAGAAACATGAAATTTGGCAGGAAGGTTCTTCAAGTGACGTAAGTGCACACTAAGAAAGGATTTTCGAAAATTCCCATGGGAACGGGCTCAACGCGGGCAAAGCCGCGGGGCGCTGCTAGTCTAATCTATACTAATATTATAAAGCTGAAGAGTTTGTTTTGTTTGTTTGTTTGTTTGTTTGTTTAAACGCGCTAATCTCAGAAACTACTGAACCGATTTGAATAATTCTTTCACTGTTAGATAGTCTATTTATCGAGGAAGGCTATAGGCTACATTTTATCCCGGATTTCCTACGGGAACGGGCACAACGCGGGTAAAACCGCGGGACGCTGCTAGTATATAAATAATTAATCAAATTGGACGGGTAGTTCTTGAGATTAGCTCGTTCAAGTAAACAAAACAACTTCAGCTTTAATAAAGCCATGAGTTGGTAATTATTTAGACCGTGGTATCTATATTCATATAATAAAGTTGAAAATAATGTTTTTTTTAATTTGTTTAAATTCCATTATCTCAAAAACTAATAACCACATTCAACGAGAAGGCAAACGAAAATGCGAATGAACCCGCGGAGCGCTGCTAGTATAGTTATAATTAGGTATAGATAAAGTGCGCGTGTGTAAAATAACAACTATTAGATGCTATTAAAAACTTTGTATACCTATTTTCATAGTACGAGTCCAAAGCAATTTAATTACTCTATAATATTTGACTAGACACCATTAATAGATAATACAATTCTATATTAATTTATTCATTTCGTATAGGTCAGTGGCCAACCTTGGTGTTGGAGTTTTTAGGCCAACTAAAGGTCTCAGACATGATCAAACGGTGGAAACAACTGAGACCGACAATCACTACATAGTATAAAATAAAGTCGTCTCTGTTTCGTGTCTGATTGTCTGTTTGTCTGTTTGTCTGTATGCTTAAATCTTTAAAATTACGCAACGGATTTTGATGCGGTTTTTTGTAATAGGTAGAGTGATTCAAGAGGAACGTTTTTATGTAAAAAAATTCCCGAAATTCCCACGGGAACGGGCACAACGCGGGTAAAACCGCGGGGCGCTGCTTACAAAATAATAATGCTCGATGGCGGGTCTCTTATGGCTACTTACTGTTTCGTGCGGTCAAAGCGCGCGGGGATATACCTACCTACGAACTACGAACGACGAAGACGCGCTATGTAGGTATTATCCCGAATTCTTCCTCACATGAAATCTTGATTGTGTATACATATACCTATACTCGCGCGCGCGAGACATGTAATATTTTATCCCCAATTTCCCACTTGAAATTTTGATTGTGTATATTCCTGCGGGAGACACGCAATGTTTTATACCGATTTTCCTACATGAAATCTTGATTACCCGAAGCGAAGCGAGGGCGGGTCGCTAGTTCTATATAAGTTAATAGCAGCGCCCCGCGGTTTTACTCGCTTTGTGCCCGTTCCCGTGGGAATTTCGGGAATTTTTATTCATATAAACCTTCCTCTTGAATCACTCTATCTATTTAAAAAAACCGCGTCAAAATCCGTTGCGTAGTTTTAAATATCTAAGCATACAGATAGACAGACAGCGGAAAGCGACTTAGTTTTATACTATGTAGTGATAGAAAGTACCTAATCCATAGTAAAGCTAAAGAGTTTGTTATTTTGTTTGTCAAAGAGGATGTTTGAAATAATGTTAAATTACCTAAACTGCTTGTAATTACATAGTTCTTCTTCCTCTCTTAGATGTTTATAACGGGTGATTCGACTACGTAACCAAACATCTGTGTAATAACCTCAAACAACAAAGAATTTTTTTGTGAGTGTCTCAATAGGTACTTACTGCATTTTCTAAACTCAAAGCGTAAATATGGGGATAAATTCATCATTTCTTTTAGATGTTTTACGAAGTATGAATAATGTAATTAGGGGTGCATCGCAAAGGGTAAGAGGCTATTGATCATATTTTTCTCCTATTGAAATGATTACTGCAACGTGATGCTGTGATAATGACGATGACTTGTCTTTCTTTAGTTAAATACAATCAGTATTTTCCCCTTCAATTCTCTTTTCTTTCTCTTATTCTTTGTTAATATTTATATTAAACAACTCAATAGAAGATATTATTACTTTATACATCTAGACGAAATTTACAAATTTTGAATATCATATAATCCTACTAATATTATAAATGCGAAAGTTTGTGAGGATGGATGTATGCATGGATGGATATATGGATGTTTGTTTGTTGCTCTTTCACGCAAAAACTACTGAACAGATTTGGATGAAACTTTACAGTAATATAGGTTAAATATCAGAATAAAACATGGGATACATTTTATCCCGAAATTCCCGCGGGAACCGATACAACGCGGGTAACACCGCGGGGCGCGGCTAGTAATTCATAAGTACCTATAACAATAATTTTCACCAGAACATTTTGATGTGAAGTGGTGCCAAGACGAAGACATACAAATAGGAAATACCTACGTTACCTACGTATTTATCGTTATAATATAAATATATATATTTTTAAACATATATATAAACGTAGGTCTTTTTACAGCAAACGCATATTTACTACATATTATGTAGTACATATGGAAACAGCTTGAACGGTAAAAAAGCTTAGGGAGTCAACCTACTATACATATAATGGTCTGATGGCAGTTTTACAACTGCATATTATGTCAGAGGTGGCCTATACAACCACGCAACAAAGCTTCCATTTTATAAAAACGTAATAGTTAGTATTTTTTCCAAATAATATTCTAAAACGATATAAATAAACCTATTTAGCCTCCAATTAATATTTCAATTGCCAAAAGCTGACGAGAGGTGGGTACCTACTTTTAGCGCCTTCACAAAAAGCTCCTAATAACTAGAGCCTTGATACATAAAGCCGAGCTTTTGAAGCAAACAGGGAATTTGTTAGCACGTCTTTAGATTAAAGGAATATTTATATGTAGGTTTTGCCTAGGGTATTCATCAGACTTTGATTTATCAGCGGTGGTAATGTTGTAGTCAGAGTAGGTTTAGAATAGGTATTAAATTAAATTATTAGAATCTCGACAGCCTACTTTAATTAGGCGCAAGACACACGTAGTGCGAGTGCGGGTCGCATGATGTTGTACTCCTTGTGTGAATGAAGGACCGTACTGACCTGTACTGACCCGTTGCGGGCTCGCTGCGCGCCAGTTCCTTTCATAGAAATGAAAGGAATAAAACGTCACGCGACCAGCACCCACTCCTTGTGTGTTTTGCGCTTTATTTAAACACATTTTATAGATTTTATACTCTCTAAACGTACAATAGTTTGATATACGTAACTTAGCTAGCTTTTTCATGGGATTCTACTAAAGGATGGGGGGTCCAATAGGATCCCTTACTACTCTAATAAGGATCCAAATACCGAAGTACGTTTGAGCAGAAACCACGATATCCGATAAATACAATCATAATTCACTATTGCCTTCTTATAGTTAAATGGATAGAAATTTAATAGTCACCTGAAAATGTACTTTGCTGAAGTATTACAGCAACGTCATTAGAAGTTTATAATATACTTGGAAAAGTAAATCTATTAACAAAACCCTAAAGAAACCCTTACATCTTTATCATAAGCATCCGAACTATCTCGCACATCAATTTGGAACCGTTTGCGTCAAGTGTCAAAATGACTATGCTGAAGGCGGTCCGGGAGCGACAATCGTTGGTAAATGAATACTGGAGGTGTAAGGCGTATCGATGGCCGCAGGTGAGCTGGTAATATCGAAGACATTGGTCCGTGTCTGTCGCGCCAAGCCAGCACGTGAGCAGTGTCCACAATGAACCGCGGTCACACCGGACACTTTCAATTTGGAATACTTATACCACCTTATTAATGAACGGTCTGTTAACTAAAACACTGTTATAAAGTGTTTTGTCTCTTTTGCTCTTCGGAAAATTGCGTGTCAGAAAGTGACAAACCATTTGATAGTTAAAATGATCTTAATACGTGTTTATTAATATGGCCCTTATTGCCTTATTTATCGACACGACTTCTTTAAAAAAACTATAGCAGAAAGACACACAGAGGTAAAGAGAGGAAGAGAAAGGCCAAGAAGGGCATATGCACCAACTGAAAGAAAGAGCAAAGGTCGTGTCGTACGAACAGCTAAAGAGGATGGCTGGATGGATGGATAGAGAAAAATGGAAAGAAGTCCATCGTCAAGAGCCCAGCTCTTAAGTTTAAAAGAGAAAGATTTACACTGTTGTCGGCCACACGAAATCTAATAAATACTTATTATTATTAAATATATGTTTTCGGAAAAAACAACCTTTTAACTTAAAAATAAACATTTTATTTCGTAAAGACTTTTATTTCAGGCACAAAGACAAAAACAGAAAGGATATCATTATCGACAGGGAAAAGCGAGCAGAATTTCCAAACCCAAGACAGATAATATAAACAATGCTAAACACATTCCGTATTACTTTTATTGGTTAAAACGAACCGGAAAAAGAAGGAATAAATAAAGGCTGACCGAGGGACAATAAAGTCCGGTCCAATTAGTGTCTCGAATAACCCTAACGAAGAAAAGGCGAGATCTTGAACTAATATCTCCTGACAAGCTCATATTAGCCACAGCTAATATCTCTTAATTAGACGTAACTAATCATAACTTACTTTGAAACTTCGTAATATTTGTTGGCAAGTTGTTTCACCGACTTTGAAAAAGGACGTTCTCAAGAGATTAATCTTTCGTTACCCTGAGCTCGCTCTTGAATGTTACTAACTAACTTAATAAAGCAATTAGTATTTTCGATCCAATTCGATATATACTCTATTTTTTCTTACTTGTCCCAAAGTTTGGACCAATGTCGTCAATTTTCCAGCCGAAGACGATTTATCGCACCTTTATCGTATTCGATCTCGATTATAGTTTTATACTTTACTAGCTGTTTTCGCGGTGGTTCCACCGGCGTCAATAGATGGCGCTAGTGTGAAAATTTCGTAGATCGCTTACGTTATTACCTAGATTTAGTGGGGTTGCGCCCATACATTTTATTGAGGAGTATTAATTATTATAAGGCAAATTAAATTACATATCTAGGTAACACCTTTTTCTGGAATAAAAAGGATAAAAATAAATAATATTTAATAATATAAAACTGTTCATTGAAAAAAGAAAAGCTCAAAAGACAGAACTATATTCACAGTAATCTTTATGAATGAAGATACATGACGGTGTGACGCGAGGACTATCTAGTCAAATGGACCGCTTAGCCGCGCGTTGACTTGGTCTCCTTGGAGCGCCAGGTCTCGAACATTTGCCAAATAACTTGAGAAATTATTTACTAAGGTATGCAAGTGATATATTTTAAAACTTGAGGTATTCATTCAAATACCAATGAACTCTAAATGCGTAGGGTATGTGCCAATACTCAGGCGAAAAGAAATGTATAGAAAGATTGATAAAGCGTTTGTTAAATTGCAGCGAGCAGCGAGAAATGTATAGCGGGTTTATAAGATGATAGCCGACAACTAAACATCTACAATATTGACTAAGCTATATTATGTACCTACAGTCTCAAGCAAAACATGTGTTAATATTTTTTTATTTATCTCTTTATATTCCTATTAAAACATTTGTCAACTGTCTCTCTCGCAGAATAGTCCATTAACTGCAAATTAGCAAAATGTCAAAACAAGTGTCCAAGCTAAAATATAAGACCTAGAAGTTTATTTACTTATCTTAAGTCTTTAAAAACTAGTGATCGATGTTCAAAATCATCAATTACTCGCGGCTGATTAATGGTCCCGACAAAGCCTTAAAGATAAACATCGACAGGGGATTTTTAAGGAAAAAGGTTGATCGCTTGGCGATATATTATAATAATGAACCAAGGGATAAATGATCAGCAATAAGGTTTTGTAGATAAAAGAAAGTTTTATTTAATAGAAATGGATTATGTTATCCTTATCACTGTACTGATATGTTCAGTGAGATGGGAAGTCTTTGTGTTGCTGAGAGAAGCGTTGATTTCACGCCTGCATTTATTTAAAAAACAAATGACGATCTTTAATAATTATAGTGTTCTATTTGGTGCACAGTAAAATACAATTTTAAACGAACATCTTTTGAACTCCAACCCGCTTTAGGCAAGCGTGGTGATTACGCTTTATCCTCCTCACTGTACTGATATCTTCAGTGAGATGAGAGACTTTACTTTTCACCTTTTGTTTCCTAAAAAGGTTTAGGTACTAAATAAATTTAAGAGTTCTTAGTCAAGTCGCCTTTAGAATCATAACTATTTCTAGATCATTAATAAATTGCACCAAGCGATATAAGTATTGCAATTGTATCTATAATGATTGATCACCTTGGGCTTACGTACAGACCTACTACTGCAGTGAACGACATGTCATATCCGCATATTTCTGAAACAAGCCAATTATGGATATAGGAAAACGCAACACCTGGTTTTTATATTATGTAGTGTCGGAATAACTATTGTTTCTGTGATGAATTAAAATGTGAAATCTGAATCATAGTTTTACCTAGGTTCCTACCTATTTTATCTAGATACCTAACTCTACTGTCTACTTTAAAAATGTTTAAGAGTATGTTAATTATCTTAGTTTGAAAAATGATGATCGCAAGAAAACAATAACATTAATAATTACATAACTTAAATGGATACGTACAAAGTCTTGACACCACAAACTTTGAAAAAAGAACAATAATTTTCACCCCGGCTTCAGTGCGTCAAGCGATCCAAAGTGGCGGAACGCGTGCGTAGGGGTGGGAAAATTCTCCCGTTACAGCTTCATGAGAACAGAGCAGACTTCAGTACCCCGGCATCTGCCGTCGACTACGGACGTGGTGTCTGTGTCGGATGACGTCACGAGCGCGAGTGAATGTAATTACGATGTCGAGTGAATTTGATCTAAAGTGTGAATGGTGAGTGTGTCCCTGATTTTGGAGACAGGATTGCTCTGCACCGCCGCTAAAATGTAAGTCGTGTGTTTTGACGATCGTAGTTACAATTGTAACTTTAATTGCGGTAGGGTAGATTAATAAATTAATTGTAGGACAAATTACATCGTGACACACATACATTTAAATGTCTATTTTGTAGTTTAATGCAATAACCCAGTAAAATGCATGTTGGGCGATTATTAAACGTCTTTTTTAATAGACAAAAATCAATACGGTTTAATAAGCATTCATTGCAGAGAATACAAATAAAATAAAATCTCATGTTTTTTGCTTGCCGTGTCTCACGATGTTACCCGTATTATACCAGTTCCCGCGGGAATTTCGGGATAAAATGTATCCCATGTGTTATTCTGATGTATAACCTATATTACAGTAAAGTTTCATCCAAATTCGTTCAGAAGTTTTTTAGTGAAAGAGTAACAAACACACACACATACAGGTATTTTGTTCAGATTTTAAAAAACAACTATGTGCCGATTTATATCTATTATTATGGTTTCGAAAACAATATTTCATTACACCAGTTGTGAAATTACTGGTCATAACTATAGTTTCGAAGTTTAAGTTTTTGCAGTCATTAGTTTCATCGCAAATGCCTATTATATTGTAACCGTTTCATCACGAATTGCAAAGGCTTCTAAGGGTAGTTTTGATAGGAGCCAACGGCCGCGGAATTAAGTAGTGCAATAAAATAAGGACTTTATGGTATCAAGTCAAATACAGAATAAGACATAAGTATACAGTTTCATGTGAGGCTTACGAACTATGAACCAATTCTGATATGATTCTATTGTTTTACGAGACGAATCTTATGGGATTGAAGTGAAATTGTTGAGAATTGCTGCTGGTAAAATACATTTTATGATAGAATCATAAAATTCCATGAATTTCCTAACATACTTCAAATATGTTTTATATTTAGTTGCGTGCTATTAAAAGCTTTTAATTATTAATTGACTAATAGTTTAAAGTAGGATTAAATAAAGATTGGATTGTATTGAAGAATCATTTATTTCTGGAAGTAAACATACAATTGCGAATATTACGTTATTGATTTAGAAAAACATTGCTTATAGAGGTAAGTTTATCTTTTTAATATGAACGATTAACAATATAAATAATACAATGCCACTTCAATGTACAGGCAACTGCAAAAGTCAATACATTTAGTATTTTAAAACACCTGAACAATTAAAGATTGCATAAATAAGTGTCTTTACAAGACGAACTAATCTAATCACTATGGCTAAATATTATAAAACAAAGTCCCCAGCCGCGTCTGTCTGTCTGTCTGTTCGCGATAAACTCAAATACTACTGGACGGATTTTGACGCGGTTTTTTTAAAAAGATAGAGTGATTCAAGAGGAAGGATAAAAAATCCCGAAATTCCCACGGGAACGGGCACAACGCGGGTAAAACCGCAGGGCGTTGCTAGTCATTACTAATTTACAAAAAAACAGTCAACACCAAAATATAACATAAATAGCTGTAGGGATGTTGAGGTGTTGTGTAATATTGAATGAGTTCATCACCTTTTGTAAATGACGGTACATTAGGCTCTCATTCTGTCCCTTATTTTATGCGGAGTATAAATTGTTATACTCCTCGGTTTAAACCAAATATAACATTGGTTTAATACGCAAGGAGCAACTGGAGAGAAGTGGCCCAAGATAGGGATGCATGGAGGGATAGGGGAGAGGCCTTTGCCCAGCAGTGGGACAGTAATGGCTTAAATAAAAAAAAAAATACATAAGGCTTTTTAATGTTATATCTAACACTAGCTTCATATGTAACTTTAATAAACCTACATATATTCTATTGATCTAAAAAACTATCTAGTACAAGCATTGTGCTTAAATTAGATTCAGTTTTGCATATTTACGTCATGCATGATCACTCGCGCACATCTGGGCCAGTCCTTTATTTCAAATCTAACTAGATACGTTACATAATGTAAATCTTTGTTAACGTTTAATATCTACATATTTATAATCTTCGGTATCATTGGATGGAAAGGTGAGATGGGGGTGACATTCAACCCGCAATCTACGCATACCTAATTAGAAATGAGGGCAAATAAGACAATTCAATTGAAAAATGTAAAATATTTTCTTTAATCTTAAAGAAAACACTAAACATTTTTGTCAAATTTTGTCAAGTCAATTTTCTAAAATATAATGTCCTCAGAGACTTCTTTACTAAAAATTCAATGAGTGATTTTGACATGTAATAATCATAAATTCAATCAAGAATATTCTTAATTTAAAATGGGCGTCGAGCACATTTAGTTTCAGTTTTATCACGTTTTCCATGAGATAATTTTAAATGTTAAAAACTATTATCGTACTCGTACAATTATCTTTCATTTCGAACCTTGGTGTCTAAAGTTTTAAAACCGCTTAAAGGCGCTACCATCGGTCACTTATCCTTGTTATGACCGAGCTGTACCTTGCTTAACATTCGCGATGAGATAACAGATCCAATGACAAAAGTAGGCAGATTCAAAATGAATTACCTAAATTAAAATGACAGATTCAGATATATCATTCTGGTAAGGCGTTCTGTGAATCAAATTGTTACAAGAGCTAATAATCATTTGTGTGCCAACTGCGAAGTTATTCGCTATTCGTTTATACTAGGAATAATAAAACACAAATGTCTGTTTTTAGTGATAACAAGTGCATTTTGCAGCGAGACAATTGAACTTGGTAATAGTAATTGTTAAGCCTTGTAAGGAAAAGAACAAAGTTCCAACCATCGAGTTTCACTACATAGTATAAAATAAAGTCGTCTCTGTTTGTCTGTTTGTCTGTATGCTTAAATCTTTAAAATTACGCAACGGATTTTGATGCGGTTTTTTGTAATAGGTAGGGTGATTCAAGAGGAAGGTTTTTATGTATAAAAATTCCCGAAATTCCCACGGGAACGGGCACAACGCGGGTAAAACCGCGGGGCGCTGCTAGTTAGTACATATAACTCAATGGTGTCCATACAGTTTCTTTTTTATTCGAATCGTACTCGTAGTTCCCGAGATTAGCGTGTTCAAACAAACAATTTCTTCTGCTTTATTATATAAGGACTAGCCCCGCCCCGCGGTGTTACCCGCGTTGTATCCGTTCCCGCGTAAATTTCGGTATAAAATGTACAGTCCGGCAAGTATAACTTGGCGCGGCTGTGCGCCACTGTGTTCAATGTCAATGTACTTTTATAACTGCTTCTCTTGTACCAATTTTTATCACTTTAGGCATGATGATAGCACAGTAGTTAGCAAAATATTCGCAACGATGTTTACTATGAACTCGGAAGTTTCAAAGTGAATTTTCAAGAAAACCGTTTTAGTTCCTCAAATCGCCACCGCCAACTTATACTTGCCGGACTGTATCCCATGTGTTATTCTCTGTAAAGTTTCATCCAAATCCGTCTCGCTACTTTTTTCGTGAAAGAGTAACAAATTTTCGCGTTTATAATATTATAATATATTATATATTAGTTGGATAGATGAAGGTCAATCTCTAAAATACTCGTAAGTCTATATTTTCATACCTTTCAAAGACAAGGCAGATAAAGCATGTTTACCTTTTGCGTAAGCAAGCGGTAGGTGTTTCTAATTATGTGGCCATTGCTGCATAAATAAATAATGATCAAATCTTCAAAGGCTCTTACAATGATGTTTACTAAGAAAACGTTAGTTATCTAACAATCTACCCACATTATATGATTATACATAGATATCTATAATACCTACAACTGCCTACACATAAGTAGTTTGTTTTTAAGAAAGCAAATCTATTTATGGTGTATCTTTTATTCCGATGGGGTAAATTGAGAACTCGGTATTCTGTCAAAATAATGTTGCCAGCCTTTAAATCATAGTGTTAGCTCCCACGTGATCCCACTCAGTTTTTAAGTTCAATGAAGGAATCACTCAGTTATGGTGCGTTTACATTTTGCACTTGCCATTGCTTCCCGCGCTGTTGCTAAATACTTTTGAGCAGGTTTTGACAAAAGTAAGGTGTTGAAGCTCTCGACCTTCCCCTTTACCCTTGATCGAACCTTTTGACTCCTGGATTCTTGAGCGGAGGGAGGTAATGACAGCATTATTGTTATTGCAGTTGTAGGAGCCGCAATATAATTCGATATAAAAGCCCTCGCTTATTTGAGGCCTGGCAGTACAGTAGAATCATTTTACCTATGCACTATTTTTATTTCTTTAAACTCGAAACGTCATGCCACCACATAGCTCTTGCGAACAGGTTATAGTTGATAGTCTTATAAACACATAATAGGTAGTTATAGTCAACGCCATATATACTAGCAACCCGCCCTCGCTTCGATTAATCAAGATTTAATAATTTAAATTGGGAATAAAACGTGTCCTTTCGATTATATTGACAGTTAAGTTGATCCTCGCGAACACATAATCGTATACCCCACATGACGCAGTACAGCCCACTGCTGCGCCCGTGCTTTTTTGAATATTTATTGCGCGTTTCAGAGAATAAATGTATTTATTTTGGTATAGATCAATCAAAGTATCAAATTACACTCCTTTTTCAACTGACGAATTTTAACAAAAATAGGTTTTCGTGCCTTAACTATTAAAGTTGGAATATCCACGTCCTCGCGACTATTTGTAGGTTTATTATTTTTTAATTTTTAATTATTTTAAGTACTTTAAACATGTTCCACATAGTTTTTATTTATCATTAATAGTTTCTGCAGCGCGTTATTGGTGTAATAATTGTTTTAGGCAGTTTTTTCATACCTTGGTTTACCTTTTTACAAATTTAAGTACGAATCCCTATTTTTTAATAATTCCTAAGTAACCCTACCTACTGGTTAATTTTTTTTAAAAAATCGAATAAATAGTTCCACTTATAGAAAAATTATCCCCTACAAACAAACTTAAAATATCTACATCTATTAGATATTTTAAGTATTTAAGTATTTTAAGTTTATCATAGTATTAGATATTTACACATTTTGACTTTATCTTTGTAATGAGATGAAAATATTTATACATTATACATGCATTATACTCATACATGTCGTCCGTCTACTGTATATTACATGTAGTAAAATATGTATTATATGTATTACTAGCAGCGCCCCGCGGTTTTAACCGGATTGTGCCCGTTACCGTGGGAATTTCGGGATTTTTTACACATATAAACCTTCCTCTTGAATCACTCTATCTATTTAAAAAATCGCGTCAAAATCCGTTGCGTAGTTTTAAAGATGTAAGCATACATAGGGACAGACAGACAGCGGAAAGCGACTTTGTTTTATACTAAGTAGTGATGGTTTTAGGGAGGGGTTGTGTTATTACATAACCCCTGATCTTGGATTGGGTTGATCTTCTTAGAAACAGATCCAGGTCCTGTTTATAAACATTACGATCTTACAATTTTCTAATGTTTATTTAGCGAAGCCCTATTATATATTAACATATGTTTAAATTTCCATTACATAAATGAGCCTTTTCAATAGATAAAAGGATCTATTCCGATCTAATACCAAAAACTAATACCATTTGGTATTACTTTATTTCCGAATTTATTTTTCATTCCCAACGAGTACCACGTTTTTTTAAACAAAAAATGTATTCCTAACGAATACCAAAACATTAGTTGTAAGTACAGTCAGCTAAAAAAAAATAACCCTAACCTACCGAATTACTTACTATTCGGTAGGTTAGGGTTATTTTTTTTTACTAGTTCCATAGTTATCGGTTAACATTAATTAACATTATGAGAAAATTAACTAGTGGTTGTAAATAAGCATTTTAATTTTACTGAACCTGACTGTACTTTATTCCTTCAAACTTATTTTGGTATTGGTTTACAATGTGGTACTCGTTGGGAATGGAAAATAAGTTCAGAAATAAAGTAATACCAAGTGGTATTAGTTTCTGGTATTAGATCGGAATAGATCGATAAAAGAACAGGATACAGATGTTTTTTAAACTTTGTTCTTAGAATTGAAGCTGCAAGAGCTTGTATTGTCTTTGTAAAACAAAGTCCCGAAAAAAGGATTTTCTGTTTCAATTCAGATAAATTGATTCATAATTGCTAGGTAACTGTAAATACCTACATCCCGTACTGATATTGTTAAAGCAATGTCACGCTATCAAATTCATTACGAATAGGTTAGGGGCCAATTCTAGTGTCTGAGTTTTTAGGAAGGCCTGCGACATGGTCTTATGTCTAAAACAGCCGGGGGACTAATTTACTTGCACTCTGAAGCATGGTAGCGCTCAGATAGAATTGCCACCAAACGGCACTAACCACTCATCCAAGCCGACTCCAAGCTGCACGTTGCTTAACAATTTTGAATTTTGAATTGAAACTATGTTGACGGATACACTTCGCTTTTATTTTACAATTTTATCTAACGTTTCGGCCCCTTTAAAGGAATCGGGGTCACAGAACTGAGGTGTTATGTGTGTCTGTCTTTTGCTTTTTGGCAAATAGCGTATGGTGATGTCAGAAAGGGACAAACTAACTGATAGTTAAACTAAGTGTATATCAATATGGCTCGGTGTATTCATTTATACAGTGATCTACGTAGATAAAATGCAGTGCGCTGCTAACTTTATTTCCATACCCCATGAATGTTTACATAATACATACAATAACACACAATAACACACGCGTCGCAGAATCTCTAGTTAAACGCGACTCGCCCAGAAACCTTGACAACTTGTAAAATAACAAAATCAAAGCCAACAATAGTTCCAAGTTGGCACTCGTACAATGCCTGAATGTTTCCCAGCCTGTTTCAATCGTTTAGTACAAACTTTGCAATGTATATCAAAGCTGGCTTGCGACGGATTAGGTCGTTTCTATTACGGTTTGTGATTGAATGTTGATCACATGCAACATTGATGCAGATTGGTGCAGATGGCATTTGTAGTTGTAAACATAATGATATCGAAAATACGTAGTAGAACTGTAGCTTGATGAGTTTTGATTGCAATATGCAATATTTAGGGTTCCTTACACAAAGGTAAAATCGGGACTTTGTTACTAAGTAAAAAGTGAGCTCGTATAGGTAAGTGACCGACCCTGGAGTTGGAGTTTTTAGATCTCTAATATGGTCTGACGATAGTGACGATTGAATCAACCGGGACCGATTCCGTTTATCTGTCTGTTCGTCTGTCACTGTCTGTATCTCATGAACCGTTATAGTTAGATTAGACTAGACATTTTCACAGATGAGTTAATTTAGTAGCCGCTATTTAAAAAAAAACACTTAAAACAGAATAAATTCAATATTTGGATAGCTCAGATAAAAGACGTGATTTTTTGTGCGTTTTTTTATTGATACGGAACCCTGCAAAAGATTCCGACTTGCACTTTACCGTTTTTTTACCGTTTGAACTTTTTTAAATGGACTAATCAAAACGTTGCTCTCAGTGAGTACGCAATGATGCAGCTTGTTGTTGGTTACATACAATGTATGAGTATAAATAAACTGTACGTACTTAGTGTAGAAATATTGTATGATAAAAGCAAGGCTTGTTATAGTAAATTATTCGTAACCATGAACATATTGACTGTATTAATCTTCGAGTCTGTGAGTTGAAACGAAAGCTACCGAGTGAGTGCGTATTTTAACAATGTGTGAATTTGCGTCGTGGTCTGTAGCACTTGCTGGGTCACAGTTTGCAAACTCTATCAATATCTACGAACACCTCGACAAATGTTTTCAATTGACTTAAAAAACAGGTATTTCTTAACCTATAGTATCCCACTGCCGGGCAAAGGTGAGGAGACCTCTAACGGCTATGTCGTGGGGTCAATCAACTTAAAAAGCACTTTTTACTTAACCAAAATCGTCCCACAGCCGGGGAAAGGTCTCCCCCACCGCGGTTTTTCAGGTTTTAATTCAAGTTCTTAAATTATATCGTTAATAAGATAATTACAAAATATTTTTTATAATAGGTATGTTAGTAACAAGATCACCGCGATTGTGTGGTTTCACACGTAATGGGAAAATGTTGTATTGCCTATAGATGCTCCGGTGATATGATTGAATGAAATCCTACGAAGCTCGTATTCATTGAAATTTAATGGGAATAAAGAACACAACCTGGAATATGTTTTTTTGTGTTATTTTGGACGACTTTCGAAAACTAAAAATAAGTTAAAGATAAAGTTTAATTTTAATAACTAAAGTTACAATCAGCTTGAGACTAGAAAGACAGATCTAGATTCTAGACCAATGTTACAGGACAAGAATGTGCTTAAACATCAGACTTTTGTGCTCAATTATGCAAAATATACTTAATTCGAACAAGCATGTGACTATTTCTGCAGACAAGCACCTAATAACCCAGTTTTGAATCGACCTGCATCATCGTCTGCTTCGTAACTGCCAATTATGCACTTACATTATTAATTGCATGAATGAGTATGACACATGATCAGACCAGTGGCGAATCGAGGATTTTGATTTGGGGGTGATATTGGGGGAGACATGATTGGGGAAACTTCCATGGTTTTTTGGCGTTAGCCCATCCCGTGTATCTGACTGACACGTGCCAAGAAAACTCCGAACGGCTGTCATCAGTCGAGATTAAACTGCTGCTGTATGCTAGCAGAGCCGTATCGAGCAGTGCAGGTCTGTGGACTGACTTTTAAATGTTTGAATACATTTTTTGACAAGCCCGTTGGCACAGTGGCAGTGAGAGCGCTTACTGTGTCGGGGGTTGCGGGTTTGATTCCCGCCCGGAGTCAACAATATGTGCAGACATAATTGTTGGCGACGACGTCTGGGTGTCAATAATATATTCTTATAAAGTATTTGTAAATGTATTAGTATCAGTTAATTAGATTCCATATTACAAGCTTAGAGCTTAGTTTGGGTCTAATTAACCGTGTGTGAATTAAAAAAAATATATTGATTTATTTATTTACATCTGAGAGCTAGCTAGCACGGCTTTTACTCATAATAATTACATAGTTGTATTATATATAAGTACAAATGTAATTCTTCACCGATGGGGCGATGTGATCGCTAAGCGTCAAAGCCCTTTTGTATGTGGTGGAAATACGCTGACAGGTTCATTTTATAATCTGGCAATGTGGGCAAATTACGTTAACGGCTGATAGCAGAGTTAAAACCAAAGCTACTTTAACTTATTAAAACATTTAATTAATTAAAAAGGACTATTGCTAATAACAAATGATTTAGTTTGTGAATTAGAATGAATTTTAATTACATAACAATTATAAAATGGAAAACATGTTGTTCTTGAATATCGCTGATGCAGCCCCCTTGCCTCGTGGCGGTAAATGTATGTCATTGATTGATTGTCCTGTACATCGGTGTAAGTCATTTCTGCACCCTGAGAGAGGTAACTATTTGAGCACGTTGAGCGAAAATGAGATGTTATCTTGGATGGTGAGCAATTCTTGAAGGTCAATGATGTTCAGAGTAAAGTGCGTGAATGCTGTTTTAAATTTTAGTGGCGGGTTAGAAATCTGGATATAGGGTAACTGTCGCTGAGCCTGGATGTTCAATCATAATTTGGTTTTAGTTCCAAAGAACTCTCCTGAAAATCCTGCTCATTGTCAGTAGAAGTCGGGTGCGATTGCATGTCATTATTGTCGGTGAACAATTATAATCTAAATGGTCACACCGTGAGTTCACCCGCGACCACGAGAGGTGCAATCCCCTCGAAACGTCCGAAAATAAAAAGTAAGTAAAATACTTGCTTTATTAACTTTCTAACGCGAAAAAACCCGTGTCAGTACGTTTAAACTAAATTGTCACAAGTAAAGTCAGGTGAATAGATATAACCGTAATTATAGTCTGCAATTAAGTACTATTGTTGTGTGTCCGGTTCGTACTAATATAATTAATTGTAATATGAGTCATGAGGTTGAATACATTTATTTACGTTCATGTCTCGAGTTTTAAAATAGGCGGTGGATTATCAAATTTATTCCAATATGTCCTGTTAACATTTTAGAATGAGGTAAAGGTTTCGTGGTAAAGCGTGGTATACCGATCATAGGCTGAAGGCCTTGGGGTTGATTACGTGGGGGTAGTTCAAATATTGCACTACGGGGGTTAAAATTAGGGGCTAAAGCTCCGAGCATTCGCTGTTAGTTGGGAACTTATTTTGACGTTGGTTTGGTCCAGGGAATTTAAATGGTTACGAGGGAGTCCTAGAGGGATGTTGTCCCACAGGAACGAGTCAATTCGGTACTCGTCCTGTAAATACTTTAGGCTATTGAGGGGCATATGCAATTGTTGGTAATTGCGGGGTAGTAACAAAGATTCAGGACTTTAAGATAGGAAGGAGCAACATGAGAACTATTCAAGTACTCACATGTAATTAATTCTGGTCTCCTCCGTGATCGATGCTAGATTCTCCTGGTCTACCGCCGGTCCGTAGATTCTGGATACTCGGTGCTGGTGCTAAGCTCGCACCGCGATGTCCATGTAGACATTGTGGACAGATACGCGATCTATCCCACGAGTATCCTACGCTGAGCGCAGGATACGTAGCGACGATAATAGCGTAGTACGCTCCTAAAGGGAATCTGATTTCTGTTCAGAACTGTACGAAATTTATATTTACAACAAGTAAATTGTTTGATAACCTTATTTAATAACAAAAGCAAATTAAGCTCACAGAAATCTACTAGGAAAGCTTAATGTCTACTTATCTTCGTAAGTAAAGTTTCGTGTTAATGTTTTACAAAAGCGATTTGCTTAATAAATGACCCTTTAAAACTTGGAGGTGAGGATAAATTCCCGTTTTCTCAAGGTTCATAAAATACTTAGACTCGTAAAATAATACTGCTTTGAAATTATATATCGAAGTCGCAAATCTTTCGAGGGCCGACGATCCTGTTTAAATGCAAATTTAAAACGAAAATAAGAGGAAAAATGCAGCCGTGCGATTTACTTTCAGTTCAAAATGAATCGTAAATTATTTGGTGTGTCTTCAAAGATTTTTTATTCACCATTATCATTATCATTATGGTAAGTTTAGTCATTATGGTGACATTGTGCTGCCGCTGTTGTGTCATTATTATCAATCTCACAATCACTTAAACATGTCCAACCAGTGTAACTTAAATAGGATAAGTTGTGAGAAAACCGCGGACATAAAAACATATATAACTACATAAAAAACAGAACATACGTTTTTGAAGTCAGCCCATTAAGTTAGTTATAAATACCGTTATCATATATCTCGGGATATCAAAGAAAAGGATATATGTATATAATTTAAGTGGAATATTTAGTATCTATAGGTACTATCGGTTGCAACAATAATTTCCGAGTGAATTCACGGACACTAGCCAGTTTATGTAAAAGGAAATCCTTGGTCATTTCTGAATTACGACTATCGCTATATAAAATGTTATAGATGTTTCAGCAGCCTCCTATCTCAAGGATTTCCGACCGAATTCGGGAGGAGACATAATTTTTTGACCCTTCAAGAGGATATACAGGAGCAAGAGTTACGATTTTAGCCAAAATGCCCCGTAAAGATAAGTAGGTCGCCGGGTGTTTTGATGACAACCAAAATATAGACATAAATATTGAACGGTGTTAAACACTTTCCTCTAAGTATTTTTCTTATTTAAATAGAGTATACTGGTTTCTTACGTTAAAGCACTTTATTTTACATTTTTATTTGTCGTTTCGGCTCTTTTACATGAACCGTGGTCACAGAAGACTTCTGTTACCATGGGTCCTGAAGAAGACAAAAGTCTCCTGTGACCACGGTTCCTGTAAAGGATGTCTATCTGTCTGTAAAAGTAGTTTCAATTATTTTACTGTGCTTTCAATGATTTTACTTAATATATGTATATTAAGCGTCATCTCTATTAAGCTAGTTTACAAGTCATATGTATAGAACATATCGATTTTTCCTTTTTTTTGTCCGTTGTCTTATCTGGTTAGCTTGGGGCTTGTCGATCAGCAATCGATGTCGCCTTACTTAATTTTATCATTAAGTTAGGTAGGCAATTATCGTCTGGAATATTTGCCTATATCAAAAAGTCATTTTTCTCTTTCTATTAATTTACTTATAATAACTTAGTTATAAAGTTAACACGAATGGAATACCCAAAAGCTCCCCAAAGAATCCCTCAATTCACTCTTCAAACAGTTATAAATAGGTACCTATTTAATCATAAAGATAAACCTGTAAACACCAACCTTTTTGTAACATCATACTTATTTGTTAGCGCTTGGAAAAAAGCAAAAAGTATGAAACTTTTTTAATTTTCCCCTCGGCATTATATTTATTTAGGCGATGTTTCCCATAACTTGGGAGCAAATTTGAAGAATGTTCGAGAGTCTTCTTCACGCACCTGACTGTCCCAGTATGTGTTATTATGAGGTATTCTCTTGAAAATATTGGTTCTTTTATCTTTTGCCCACTTGGTAGAAGGTTGAGTGTCACAAATTTGAATGAAAGACAGAAAGTACAGGTGATTCTGGAATGTATCAATTAACCATCTTGTATTTCAAGAATCGAATAATAATTCAATTTGTATCGAAGAGTTAATATAACCCAACTGCGGAGGGTTTACTTACATCATTATTTTTATCTTTCTGAGCCTGTTTATCTATCTAAGTGCTACCGTGCTTTGGAGGGCACGTAAAATTGTCGATTATTTCAATTGTTAGACCATGTCGAAGGTCTTCTTCTAAAAACTCTGACACTAAGGGCCACTAGCCTACTTGAACTGGATTATTATGTTTATTCTTGTTTATCAGTCAATGTATGCATGTTTGTTCAACCATGAAGGTTAGGACATAACATGCAGCTGTAAGTGTTTCTGTGAAAAATATTATCTACCATGTTTGCAAAGGCGTAGCGATAAGTTAAATCCAACATAACGGATTTTCAAGCACTTTACGAGGAATTAGTAATACTAGTAATGCCTTGTATTTATTTGTAGATCATTTTTTATTTTTGTTCAGTATAACCCGCGGCATATGTAACATACAAACTTGTAAATTATGCTGGATTGCAAAGCAACAACACATTAACGGAAGATAAATTTACTAAAACAACAGAATAAATCACAAATTAATAACATATAATCTATTCATAATAAAATACCCATTAACGTAAGAAAAAATAACTAAAAAATCAAGAACAAATTGTTAAAAATAATCTATTCTACAGTAAAAAGATCTATCCGTACGCAAATGTACTTAAAGCATCTAATTATTTCATTACAACCGTGTCACTTCAACTCGACAAGTCAGTTTAAAGACACTCACGAATTAGGCTGTAATTAGTAAGGTTCCAGGCTTGTAATCAGACTAGCACAGGTCTCCGATACACAATTAGCAAGTTACCTTGTCTCAAAACCTTCATGTGGAAACTACATTAAAGTTGGTATTGAAGAATGCCCACCGTTCCTTACTTAATTAAACGGTGAAGTCTTCAGTCTACGTTGGAAAATGGTTTATTTATATCTTTGGTATGTGTAGGAAAAATGTTTAGTATTCTCAAAACATTTTTGATTTCAAACTTCTATAATAATCTAAAGGTATAAGGCCAGCACCATGAATTAAGAAGAATTTCGGGCCCTTTGCATCACACACGTCTGAAGAATTAAATTGAACGCTTGTCAGTCATTTGCATTCTTACGAAGTGTTCTGAAAAGTTAAGAATCTGAAGAAATCAGAATGTGTGTGGTACTCGTTAAATTTCTTGTCATTCTGGGCGGTCTGAATCCAGAATCTGGATTTAGATCGAGATTTCAGCATGTATAGTACTTTATGTGGAGTTAAAAAATAATAATAAGCTGGCATTGTACTAAAAATACTCAGCATCTTTCATCGTTTCATCTTTAGTTTGTCATTTATTTAAATCAATAAGAGAAAACAAGACACATACTATATTCACTTTTACTTGAAAGTTCTAATATCAGTTTTCTAAATAAAAATATATAGGTAAAATCCTTCCCATAAATCCGACATGCTAATAAAGGGATAAATTCTCACCGCCGAATAATATAACAAATAAGATAAATCAGGACATTGGCCCTTATCAATCGGAGTCTCCGCGGGCTCAAACTAACACGAGGCGAGTGTGTCGGTACATACTCGCGCCCTCCCCGGGGTACGCTCCATTAAACACGTAAGAGGTGAGAGATTCGCCCATAAACCTTTTAATCCTTCCGTGTTAGGTCGGCTAAGATGTGTTCATATTGACTGGGTTCATTCTATCTTGTTTTCCTTCACTAACTACGAAATGAATGAATGAATCTTTGTTATTTGAAAGGAATTTCTTTGCGTTCGAGTTTTGAAAATGTTGTGATGCTAGAATTAGGTTTTTATGGGCTGTCAGTATTTTAAACAATGTTAAAGTTAGTTTAACTAACCTTATTGAAGCCGTTCTCAATTGGATTATGTGTGTGTGTGTGTTTTATATTTTTTGTTTAAAAATAATAAAGTTCAGCCAGTCTCAAAAAAGTTTGTAATGCAACCACGGTTTGTATAGGAAGGAAATGGCTTCTACGGGTTTCAATTTGAAACTTTTCCTGAACTAATTCTGTTTTAAGTGAAGATTGAGAAGTTAGTTTCTTCAACTACTTGACCTATCCACTTTCATCGACGTTGCGGGCTCTCTGGGGATGTAAACACATGAGGTACAAACAAAAATGGATATACATGAAGATGGAATCAAAGTATACAAAAATGGATATTAATTATTTATATTAATTATTACATGAAAAATAAATTAAGTAGACAACGAAGACAATCTAGATGTTTTGTTGGGTTGATATACATACGAAGAAAAAATACGTTATTAAAAGCTGAAAAGCAGTGAAAAATAGGAATCTTCCTAAAAATAAGGTGAATGAATATATTAAATCGTTTGATTATAAAAATTATAGAATACTTTTACATTCTGAAACTTTTCCTTACCACCTTCTGTTTTTTTCTTCTCAATAGAATGTAATATCGGTTATGCCTCGTATCGTAAAGAGATCTCAGTCTAAATGCACCCTAAGGTTGTTTTCACCCAAACTACATCTTTAAAGGGTCCAACATAAAGCAAAGCCTGAAACATTTGTCTGAAACGGTGTTTAAAAATAACGACCGCTGGCTAAATTACGTTCACGTGTATAGATAAGACCAGCTAGTTCTCGTTAAGAAGTATTTTAATTTATCTATGTAGTCAATCGTGTTAGAAACACCATACTGCGCTCTCGAACCCAAATTGCCGACGTGACCCAAAAGGCAGCTAGTCTAAAGTACAACTGGGCGGGACACGTCTGCCGCATGTCGGATGATTGGTGGGCCAAAGTCACCACTCAGTGGGTCCCACAAGATCGGAAACGACGTCGCGGCAGACCGAGGAGGCGATGGCGAGACGAGCTCGACACCTTCACGAAGGATTGGCCCGGTCTAGCACTCAATAGAGAAAAGTGGAAAGAGGGTAGGGAGGCCTTTGCCCTGCAGTGGGACAAGACAGGCTGAAAATAAAAAATAAAAAATAAATAGTCAGTTTATTAGCAGTAAACGACGGCGATAAAATCAACGTCTAATCTTTTAGATTATTAATAATAAATTAATAATTTAAGTTTCATTGTCAATTTGCAATGAAAACCCCGTAAAGTTTTCATAAATGTCGATTTTAATAACGCACATGTAATTTAAGTTAAAATTTAAGCACAAGTTTCGTTAGTTTCTTTCTGCATCATAAAAAATCTTACTTTTACCAACATTTTCCCATTTTTCAATCTGACAACCATACCCTTAGCAACTGTCACTTTAATTAAAAGCGACACTTGAAATAAGCTTTATTGGGCGAAATATTCTTTTACACTAATGACACCTTTAATTAACCAATCAGAAGCCATTCACTTTCCTAATCACCAATTAGAGGAGGGGATTTTCCTCTCACCTTTGGTTCGTAAGTTCTGTGAAGTTATTTACTGATTGCCTTTTTGAAGTACCCATTTCAATGGCCACGCTTTACGTGATTTCAGCAAAGATTGCCCGAATGGAAATTCGTCGTAACATTTTGTGCGTTTGTAACAAGTCCGACATAAATAGAATGATTCTTCCTTAACTTTTATCCGACATAAACGGAGAAGAACCGCAGTTCGGGAGATATCTTTGGCTATGAAATTATAACTACACAGCGGTTTGTTACGACTCCTAAGAACATGACTATTGGTAATAAAATCGGGACTGCTCAAATCGTCAATGCTCCAAGCCCATAAATAGCAGAACACTTGGCAAACAGTTTGTTGGAGGTCACCAAACTTTTTATTTAGGCTGAGCAATAGAACAAGTTATTCCTAACTCCTACAAGTCTGAACACTTGTATTGTGCTTGTATTTCTTTGCACGCATTTACCCCAGATTATTTAGTTAGACCATAACTGGCAAGACCTCGCTGTTTCTACAACAA
The DNA here is from genome assembly GCA_963082685.1 of Cyclophora albipunctata. Classification (NCBI taxonomy): domain Eukaryota; kingdom Metazoa; phylum Arthropoda; class Insecta; order Lepidoptera; family Geometridae; genus Cyclophora; species Cyclophora albipunctata. The sequence goes on along the minus strand of OY720129.1, from coordinate 6,709,014 downwards.
TTTCTTTGGAAAAAGACCCTTTTTTATTATTTTATTGGCAGCAGATGTAGAAAGGCGATTTTCATGTAAGAATTCTGCGAAATTGAACCATTTGTCAAGAAATTCTGTTTTGACTTCTAGAATATGATTTTATAAGGTAGCTATCCCGGCAAACATTGTTTTGCCATAGAAAAATTTAGGGGTGGACTACCCTTATCATTAGGGGGATGAAAAATAGATGTTGTCCGATTCTCAGATCTATGCGATATGCACACAAAATTTCATGAGAATCGGTCAAGCCGTTTCGGAGGAGTTTAACTACAAACACCGCGACACGAGAATTTAATATATTAGAGATATATTTTTCTTCAAAAACTTATTTCTCTTCCCGGTACTTAAACACTGATCTATTGTTTGCATTGCTTCAGAAAACTCTGTTATTTTCTTTGAAAAATCAACTTTAACTGTTTGCGAGAGCTTTTGTAAAGTTGTACTCACAGTTGAGGCGCTAAATAAATGATTTTCTCTTCTTTGTTAGTTCATTTATAACGCCGATTTAATTAACTTTCCATATCTATCTATTATTATGTATTATGCGTATTTGTTTGAAGAATTCATATTATTTATACCTACGAAAGTTTAATTATGTTTTGTACGTTCAGGAAATCTGTCAGTTCGGTTTTCCCGCTGAACCGATTTGAACTTATTATATTTAGTACGTGAAATGTTGAAATAATGTATTTAGTATGCGCCTTCTAGGATATTGGATATGTTCTTATGCCAGAAGACTGAGTGAGAAACATTATTTAGAATTTTTATATAAAACAAAATATGGGTACAGTTCTGCTTATCTATAAATCGGTGAAATGATTTCTAAGAAAAGATCTTCGTATCTCTTCCAGTCTCAGACTTCTCCATGCTGACATATTTAAAAGAAACCCCCTCAATACTTACTTAACAACTAGTATAGTACTAGTAGTCTAACTAAACAACATTCTCTAGTCCCGGCTATATTGCTTCGAGTCTCGGCTATAGTATGCTCAGGCTATTACATTACACAAGTACAAGTACTGCCTTCGTATTTACATTTAATTGCGGCAAGCCGACAAATTAATTGGCAATCGTGACAAATGTCTCGGCAGTCGTTAGACGCAGACGAACAATACCGACAATTTCGGGGAACCGAGACGGCATATCAGCTTCGCCTACAGTTTAGGTTTAGATGGGTTTTCTTACTGTAGCACTCAGAGTTACTAATGACTCTTTAAGAGAGGTTAATGAGCGTGTAAGTAATAGAAGTATTTGCCTGTAATGTCCCACTATAGCGCAAAGGCCTCTCATCTCACCGACGATATCAGAACGTGTAATGTATGTAACACTAGCAGCGCCCCGCGGTTTTACCCGCGTTGTGCCCGTTCCCGTGGGAATTTCGGGAATTTTTTTACACAAAAACCTTCCTCTTGAATCACTCTACCTATTACAAAAAACCGCATCAAAATCCGTTGCGTAATTTTAAAGATTTAAGCATACAGACAAACAGACAAAAATAGCGACTTTGTTTTATACTATGTAGTCATAGTGATGTAATGTCATGTATTGATTACTAGCAGCGCCCCGCGGTTTTACCCGCGTTGTGCCCGTTCCCGTGGGAATTTCGGGAATTTTTTTACATAAAAACCTTCCTCTTTTTTAATCACTCTACCTATTACAAAAAACCGCATCAAAATCCGTTGCGTAATTTTAAAGATTTAAGCATACAGACAAACAGACAAACAGACACGAAACAGAGACGACTTTATTTTATACTATGTAGTGAGTTTGTTGCAAGTTCATTGACGATTTAATTTACGTCTCTGAGTTCGGAGGGTAGTATTTAGGTAACCATCAAATATTTATCGTAATAATCTAAAGAGTATTTTAGGTTACTATCAAATATTTAACCTAACAACCATAGAGCATAGTTTTCAGTTCGTGTATTTGTTTTTTTACTTTTTTCTTACCTCTATCTACATTTTAATGTCAGTGGATTAACCACTTTAATATAAGTAATCTAAGATTGTTATCACTTAGCGTATAAAAAGCTCTTTAATGAGTACTAAAACATAATAAGTAGTCTCCTAAGTAGTAAGAGCGAGAAAACTTGGAAGTTTGTGTAATCAAAGTGTAATACCGAACAGAAATCGACGCGAACTAATATTTATTAACCCGAGGATGTCGTCCTTATTTTCCCTTCCTGAATCATGCTTTGAACTGTTAGGGCGGAGTCACATTGGCCAAGTTTATGGTTGATTTTTTTTAGTCTTCATACAGCGGATGTGATTCATGGATTACTGTTATCAAACCTCATGGCAGATGATAGAAAAAATTGGAAATAACTCAATCGACAAGAGCCTTGCTCTTATGTTTAGGAAGAAAATAAGGTTCCTTGAACATTATGATTGAACATTATGCATGGCTAATGTACTAGCTGCAACAAGTGATGGTTCATTAGTTTCAGAGACCTCAAACATACATACAAGTATTTATAAAGTTTGTTAGTGAGCATGTGTTATCATAACTTTAAGAGGTGACCCAAAAATCACGTTAAACTCCAAAAAGTAAATAGCTTAAATAAATTGAAAGCAATATTCGTTTACTTATTGTCTCAGTGGTTCTGAATATAAAGTGCGAAATCTTAACACCCTATCTGCAATGCAGTGTAATAGTTTAGTTCAGAGTTACCAGTTTACACTCTGTTATTTATTTCTAAATATACGACACGACAATATTACGGTCATAAGTGTACTTTGGTCCATAAGAAGTTGGGGGCAGCAGAAACTTTATTCTTGTACGGCTTTCGTCATACTGAAAGTTATGTTTGTATTTGTTTTTCGATTCGGGGACTAATGAAGCAAGTTCCACCGAATGAAGTTTGTCGATTTACTAATAATGCTTCTCGATTCAATGGGTCGAGATATCGGATACTTTCCTCAGTGGTCTTCCTCCAACTATTTTGAATGATATTTTGTTTGAAAGTTGATCCGTTATGGATCTTTTCGTTGAATAAATTGGATTATTCTATTTGATTGAGAAGAACGTTGATTTTGTTCGCTGGTTTGTTATTGTTGTTGACGAGACTTGTATTATTTTATGTTCTAGAAGATTGTATAGGAAAGATATTTCATGCAAAATACGTCTGAAAGATAAGCCTGTAATTCTAGCACAGAATGCTTCCTAGTCGTTACGCTGTAGTCTGTGCTGTAGTGTAGTGTGTTACGCAGGTAGATGTCGTTGTAGCGCTTGTGGCATTGCTTGGCTAAGTTAATGTTAAGTTATTGCGTTTGTAGGTCGGTCCCTATGGGAGACCGAAAGTGCAATTATATCTGAGCGCTACCGTGTTTAGAGCAAGGAGGAAGGAAGAAAGGAGCAAAGGAAGGAAGGAGAAGGCGAAATTAAAGTAATGAATGAATGTGATTCGTTAGTTTTGCATTGATATTATACTCGTAAGTATTTATAGATATGTAGCCAACTATATACCTAGTGGGTAAGCAAATAAAATATTAATAACTCCTGCCCGGCAAGCATATAACTATAGACAAAGGTTTTCTTTTCGTTTTACCTCCACTTTTTAGACAAACTCTATATCTACCTACATGCAATGTCAAAAACTCTCGTTTTTACTCTCAAGTAAAGACTAAATGCGAATGGTTTTATTATCTGTGGGAGTCTGAAATCCAATTATCTCCATACGCCACTCCTTTGGCTGGGAATGACTGCGAGGTGTCGCAGGATTAAGTTTCAATTAATAACCTAGAATAGCTGTTATAATGAAACATATTCTATAAAATGATTTTCGATGGAGCGTTTTATTTTTAAACATTTTACACAAAGAGGTGGCAGCTTTTTCGTTTATAAATAGGATTAGTTAGGTATAGATACGATGTTTTAGGTAGGTAGATACTATTGGTTTTCAGGTAGGTAGTTTTTATTCAATATATTTTTGGAATTGAGATTGAAAGAATGATACGACACGTGAGATAAGAGGCTTTTGCTCAGCAGTGAGATATCGCTGCCCATTTCGCTGACAATGTTTTTTTTTTTTTTTTTTTTTTTTTTATTTAAGACACACCAACAGCTTCTTCACAAAACATTCAGTAACAAAAAATAGAAATATATAGGCATATTACAATGTGAGAGGCCTTTTACAGGAGTGTACAACATTTTTTTGATGTATTATAATCATATCAAAAAGTAGGAACTAATAAACCAATAAAACTACTATGTAATGACATAGTCTTAAAAGTTTTTTAATTATTAATTGTGGATATAAAAAGGTAGATAGATGAATATAAATAGGTATATTCTAAACTTCGCTATTCGATAACCACTTCTCAAACCAAATAACAACTATTGTGTAAGCTGTACTCTTACATTTTGCAAAAGCAATTTTGTTTGTTACAAAACTGTTCACCTTGAAAGGTAGAAATAAATTAGGGAATCAAGGTCTTTCTAAACGTTTTAATTAATCACAACCGACTCACAAATTGCTTTATTAGTAGTTCGTTTAAATTACCATTTTGTTAAGTCCATGATTAAGAGCAAGCTCGTTTGCATGTACGAGTATTTAGGATACATATTAATGTTCTAACCAGTGCATTGGTGACTCTAGTACTCTAGGGAAGGTAAGTTTGAATATATTAGTGGTTAACGCTAGATTCTGGAGTCTATCGACTGCCTTAAGACCTTCAAAATCGTCATCTTTATCATTAGATGAGCCTGTAATGTCCCACTGCTGGTTAGACTGCCACAAGGTTAGATAACCTATTTAGATAGCTGGTCTATAATTATTACTCAGAATCATGCTAATTGGTATTTACCTAGATAGAATTTTACTGCGGCTTATTACTTGTAGATACGGGCACAATAAAGTTAGTTGCGAAAACTAAACACCATTCGAATATTTCTATTTACTACTATAATATGTACTAACGTACGTACGTATAACTCAATGCTAATAACAAAACAAACAATAAAATATTGTAGAGTGGCATCAAAATCTCAGGCTGACTGCTCAGTGCTGAAGGGGTTAAAGATTTTTCCGTTGCTCAGCCTTGAGAAGCCTTTTACCCGTTGCTCAAGGGATGATTATTGAAACTTACCCACAACTCAGAGAATGAGCGTTGCCATGTACCCACAACTTCAGGGTGCAAATTGCCATGTACCTACTGCACGCACGTGCAAAATGCTACATATCCGGGGTGAAGATTCCCTTTTACCTACAGTTCAATTAGAATCAAACTCACGAATATGTATCGTTCTATGTGACTATAATCTTATATTACGATGTATTTATTTATATAAACAAATATTTAATTTTCATTAGATTCCAACCTTTGGTTACAACTCGTAATGTTAGTTTATTTAGGCTGAAGCTATTATATTGTACGTTTGTATTTGTATATCTTTGGAAAGGTTAGGCTAGGCACGCTGTTTGAATATAATAAGTACTACGATGTTGTCTAATTATAGTACTAAGTAGGTGTCTAGACCCAAATAACGAACAAATAGAAACGTCCATATTAAAAAATACACAATTTTTTTTTCTCCTAACATGTAGATTTTTAGTTTATGATTGAAATACTTTTATTTATAACTCTAGCTTATATGTAGTTCCACCCGTGTTCCACCCGTGATCCAATAGATGGTGCTAGAAGATTTTTAGGTCGCGCTTAAGTTATTTTCCTAGGTTTTTTGAGGTCGTACCCATACATTTTATTGATCAGAAACAATTCTTCCTCTTTATAAAATTATATGAGATAACATTGTAGTTATATAAATATCTTTATTAGAAATCAAACCAAACTGTAGCCAAATCACGTCTCCGCATTCGGCCAACATTTTCGAAAACAAACATTTGTATTTTCATAGATTATTTTTACATTGTTGCACTCGGGAATTCGTTCGACATTTCACATAGCATTGTTGTGATCACAAATAATGTTCGACTGTACTTTGGACAATCAATCAAGCTTAACAAAGTAACCTACGTAACCTACATAGAACGATCTCATTTGTGGTGGTCAAAATAACAAAACATACTTTGTATTGACCTGTATATGGTATAACCAGCAGCGCCCCGTATTTTACCCGCGTTGTGCCCGTTCCCGTAGGAATTTCGGGATGAAAAATAGCCTATAGCCTATAGCACATTGAATGTGGCTAGATTGGTAGTTTCTGTGATAAGCGCGTTTAACACATTCACTGCCACTATTATTTCCTTAATTCCTTCTGAGGTGCCACCAATATTATATTGGCGAAAAACATGGACTCGCCAGGCGAGTCGCCGGCACATGAACGAAATTTAAGTCGACTCGCCAGGCGAGTCGTCGGCAGTGAATGTGTTAAACAAACAAACTCTTCAGCTTTATTATATAAGTACAAATAATATGCATACACATGTTAAAGTTTGATTTAATTCTAAATTATGTACACAATTTCACTCGTTCTGTTTCAAAGAGAAGAGAGAGAGAGAGAAGAGCAGAACGTAGACGGAACCATGACAGAACCTTTTTCTTGGCGTCCATCTAAGTCCTACATATAACAGTTTCTGTTGATGACTACGGTATTTCAATAAGAATGAATCATGCGTTGAATGTGGTATTCACATGGTATTCATAAGCTTTTCATAAGCTAAACGAAGAGCCATCTCTAAGATCCGTAGAGTAAAAATTAGTATAGATTTTTGGAATTAATACTGGGCGATGAAGGTTCAATTTGACGTTTTTGAGGGTGTCTGAAGTGTATTGTCGTTGGGAACTACCACAGAGCATAGAATCACCGCCCGGCCGCTCGCGTGGTGATTCTTTGCTCTGTGGAAACTACGAAAGTCTACTTTTGTCGATTCTGAATTAAAGAAACACCCATCCAATCAAGCTTCCACGAACTAGTTCGGATTAACTATATTCCCATCTGCGGCATAACTTTCATGTCGAACGAGGATCAAATATCGGTTACTTTGAAGTTGAACTAATCAGGGTTTCAGTTGGAAGACCCTATTATTATAATGATTTGAATAACTAGTACAAATTGTACTGTGCTTGTGAGCAGATTTACACGGTTTTCGCGTGTTGTAAGATAAAGAGAGAAATATGACATGTTGGCAGTATGGAAGTTGAATAATGATTGATACATTTTTTTTGTCTGATTGTATCTCTATAGGATTCTAACTGAATGTTGATTAATAGCTGCAAACTATTGGTGTAATCAAACTAATTGTTGATAGCTGTTCAACGTGATAGCTTCTTTAGGGTAAAATATTAAGAAGTTTAAACAGCTCATTTAGTTCTGTAGGGTAAAGACTCCTTGTTTTCAGATGTTTTCAGTAGATTTATTAATTAAATGAAACAAATACACAGATCTATGGACAGATAGAATGACTAATAATCAGCATTTTTGCCACTATATCTATACTTAATATACTTAACAAAATAATAAAGCCGAAGAGTTTGAATGTTTTAAATTGTTTAAAAAAATTCAAACTAATGTCAGAAACTACAAATCAGATTTGAATAATTATTTTTGTAATGGATAGCCACATTTCACGGGCGGTTTATAGGCTATTTTTCATCCCAAATTTCCACGGCAATAGGTAAAATAATACAAAGTGCTAATAATTTGCATATTCGTTTCCAAATAAAAAATATGTTGATATTACAGACTAGACTAGACTAGGCACTTCAATTTATTAATAAGGTAAAACGTACCATAGATTAACCAAATGATAATTATCACATTAAGATTTAACAGTCATAATAAGAAGTTAATAATGCATGTATTTGACTCAATTATTATAATTAAACCTGCCAAATACCTATTACTCAGTAGTAATTTCCTCTTCATAGTTACCTAGTTTCAACCAAATACGACCATGACTCTTTGATTATGACACAACTACTCTGAAATAAGCTTTCAACGTAGCCTCCTTTACTATAACCATCCGAAATTAGTAGAAATTATTATGAAAACATGAATTCCGGGCTCATATCTAATCTGGATATGGGAACGTTATCTCAAATTAAGTTTCAGATATGCTATTCTAAATACAGCCCTATGGCACGGGGTTAAGGTTATGATTGTGGAAACGGGAAGCCAAGAAGCTAGTTCTATTAATACGTATGCAATTAAGGAAAGGGTATGAGTGGAGTTGCAGTAAGAGTATAGCTTCGTGTTCCTCGCGGTTCCGTGAACAGAAATGTGTAGAAGTCGTAATTAACTTCAGGGAATTAAATTAGTAATGGTTTAGTCATAATGCGTCGTTCCTTCTCGGTAAATGAAAGTAAAGCACAAGACACACATAGTGCGGTTGCGGGCCGAGTGCGGGCCAGTGACACCTTTCACACCATTACAAGGAATATGTCGTCACCCGGAAATGATACAAATATAATTTTAGATACAAAAAATATAACATTATTCTATCGAGTCGGTCGTCTAATTCGGTCGTCGACCTGGTTTAATAATTTTGACCACCGAATGACCTATGTGAATTTGAAAACTGAGTTTGCGAAATTTTAATTTAATAAATACATCATCACTACATAGTATAAAACAAAGTCGCTATTTTTGTCTGTATGCTTAAATCTTTAAAATTACGCAACGGATTTTGATGCGGATTTTTGTAATAGGTAGAGTGATTCAAGAGGAAGGTTTATATGTATAAAAATTCCCAAAATTCCCACGGGAACGGGTACAATGCGGGTAAAACCGCGGGGCGCTGCTAGTAATTAATAAAAAAAGAATTTATAAATGAACCTATCCATACGAAAGCTTAATGTAATGAACATTTATTTTTGATTCTGACATTATCACATCACTACATAGTATAAAACAAAGTCGCTATTTTTGTCTGTTTACTTGTCTGTTTGTCTGTATGCTTAAATCTTTAAAATTACGCAACGGATTTTGATGCGTTTTTTGTAATAGGTAGAGTGATTCAAGAGGAAGGTTTTTGTGTAAAAAAAATCCCTAAATTCCCACGGGAACGGGCACAACGCGGGTAAAACAGCGGGGCGCTGCTAGTATCACATAATATGCTCAGGATTCTACACATACTAGAGCCAACAATTACTTTTATGTAAATAAATACATTACGGGTACATATACCTATGTACCTATATGTTGTATGTAAATATTGCATTTAGCTCACAGTACCTACTTCAGCATAAACTTGTTTTTACAAAACTCGTGTCTATTTTTTGGCAAAAACGCGCTATTTTCATATTCTCCCCATCATCATTACGAAATCCTCAAATATTTACAGGCCACAATGTTTCGGTATTTTTTCCTCATCTCGTTAAATAAGGCACATACACGAGGCATTATGTATAATTCTGAAGCTACACCTCGCATGTTTTCGTAAACAGTTACACATACATGTATACATAATGTTATGTATATGTCTACATAGATAGCAAGGTGCTTCATTATTCAAGCTAGTGTATAATAAGGAGGTAATTTCGGTTTCTGAATAAATATGTTTATATTAGCAGCGCCCTGCGCAAGGAAAGTGTTGAACGATTTGACACGTGTTCAACACTTTTTCTAGGAATTTTCGGGGAGACGTGGTAAGTTTTACGCATGTTGGGGTAGATTGTATTGAAGTAGTTCGTGCAAGACAAGATACCCATAGTGCGAGTCCGCACCCGCACTATGTGGCCTGTGCTTTACAATTGCTTTATAACCCAAATTACATATAATTTATATATTCTTGCAAATTCTAAAATAAATAAATATTGCCGATTTTATACAAGACTATGATATAAATACTTCTAAAGAGAAAAATGGTTCAGTGACTTAATTTCATTCTTATCCAATCACCTTTTTGCTAAACTAACCAAGTATAATAATGTTAATAGAAAATAAATAAGCATACTTACTTCTAATACCGTAATTCAGTTTCAAAGAACTCTATAAACGTAACGTAACCAAACCAGTCACGACATAAACTCTAAATAGTCAATGTATCTACTATCTACTTACTCTGGTAATAAGATCAATAGCTTGAAGTTCTCCTGAAAGTAAACCCTCTTGGTCAACGTAACCCGTTCACTTCTAGCGCCAGTTAGCACCTTAACCTAATTTAAACAAAGCCAAAGAGACCCACTTAAGAACACTGGAGTTTCATAGTCTAGGATGTTCACTGGCAGAAGGGTAACTGTCTTGATTAAAGCGATTATCGGCTACTTGTGTTGTTGATAATACTTATACTAGAGAGATTTTTACTGTCTCCAATTTAACAATCTATTTCTGACATTTGCCAGTTTTATATGCTAGGTGAATTTATTATCTAGATGAAGTACAAGCACTATTTTGAAGGCTAGCCGCTGATGATATTTTAATCAGAGCGCTACTGAGGCTGCTTAGGGTATTGCAGGATAAATAATTGTTTCACTTGGTTAAGTGGTTTATGTTGGAGGCCTGTTTCAGGTCATTTATTAATTGAATCTAGGGTTGGTCACTATTTTACAAGGTTAGGTTTAGTTGATCTAATATAGATGGCAGGAAAGCCTATAAAAGTACCCAGAGAGAAGAACCCACCTACAGTTGAATTATGCCATAATTACTTTACTGCATTCGGCTAATCTGATCCTCGCTGTTTCAATCTACTTAGCGCTGCTACTTAGCGCTTGCTAAGCGCTGTTTTGACATTTGACTGTCTGCTGCCTGCCATATGCCTGCCAACACCTAATAAGATGACATTTGTCCTAATCAATACATTTTAGCGGTCACCGCACGTTGCATTGGGCTTACTGTTATCGCAACTTCAGACTGCAGTCATACACCAAAACTTAATACATATTCACTACTGTATTCTATCCTGGTACGAAGATTAAATAAAAAAATGTGTCCCAAATCAGTGTCCTGTTTGAAAGTCGCGCTTCCCGTCGCGTCGCCATTGTTTTCTATTCACCAAATCTCGTATTTTTCCCTCACATCCTGCTTGATCCCAGCATTCATTTCTGAGCCCCCTGTCTCCTTACAAACCGGAATTTGCATTCATACAGACGCGAACTTTAGTTATACGTTCGCTATGTGTGTTCTCGATTTGTTTACAACCTACCTTAATAATATAACCTACGGCGAATGTATGTGAGACCTTCTTTACTGTATCTTAGTGCTGTTTCCGTGTATTTGTTCTGTAAAGTTTGAGCATAATGTGTGATACATCTATACTAATATAATAAAGCTCGAGAGTTTGTTTATTTATTTGATGATCCTGTCAACCTCTGGAACTACAAATCGGATTTGAGGTTTTAGTTTGATAACCTCATTCCTGGAAGGATGGGATCACTAGTGTAATGGCATCACTAGAGAACCGTCTGTGTTGTAGGAGAGTATGATTTATTCCGTTTGTTCATTTATACATATAACAGTCTTATATCCATAATTAGTCACTGCACTACAATTGCTATACAGTACTTTTTGTCTATCCTGGAACGGGTATAATACGTGTTAAACCGCGGGGCACTATTGCACTGTTGTCTAGTTATAGATTTGCCAAAGATTTTCCTACTTCCTACTAATATTATAAATGCGAAAGTTTATGAGGATGGATGTATGGATGTATATGTTTGTTGCTCTTTCACGCAAATCTACGGAACAGATTTGGATGAAACTTTACAGTAATCTAGGTTATACATCAGAATAACACATGGGATACATTTTATCTCGAAATTCCCGCGGGAACGGGTACAATGTGGGTAAAACCGCGGGTTGCGGCTAGTGGTCACATAATTTGTAGAAACCTTGATCTAAATCTTTGCAATATGGAATGCAAAATATATAAATATGGAATCTTCCGTCTGTCACAAAATACTTTTCCTCATAAGTTGTATGCAGCCCAAGGAGAATGATACAATATTATTAAAGTCATAAATCGAGCGTATTTTTCTTACATCCGAGTTTATTGTTTGCCCTACATTTTGTAAGGGCCTATTCACACTGCGTATTGTTAAGAACGCGCGATTCAGCGTATTTGATGTGCGTTTTTAGGAGCGATTACAGTATGTATGATTGCCGCATGCTACATACGTCGAGCGCTTCTGGTGTAAAGAATACGGTAGGGTAGGCGACCGCATCCGGTAACCGACTGCGGTTGACTCATTAATAACTAATTATGTTTTGGCAGTTTGGTGACAACCGAGTGTCAAAATGACCTTTACCTACCGTATTAGATTGAAAAATTATCTGTGATCGCATAAGCCAAAGAAGAAGTAGTGTATTTGGGGCATAAAACGTTTCAAAACATTTGCAACGTCCGGTGTAAAAACGCGTACAAAATACGCCATAGGATTGGCGTTTAGTACCGTTCAGATACTGAACACATGAACCAATAGCATATTAAAATCTGTTACAAAATGAATTGAACTAATTATTATAACCCCAATTCATAATACAATTACTCTAATACGTAATTAGAGTCATTGATAATCAAAATGGCGCTTCCAATAACACCTTTGTAATTAAACTTCGATTTGAAGTTGATTCCTAATTTTAAACTGAATTTGGATTCTGCTATCTAAAGGTTGAATTGAATGTTTGAATCAATTATCCAATACTGTTAATGGAAGATTTTGGAATGTAATTTGCTTGGATGTTTGAAAAGGAACTTTTGGGAATTAGGCGTTACTTCCTGAGGGTGTTTACTCAATTAAGTGCATTGACAGCCTCCGTGGTCTTGTGATTTGAGCGCCCGGCTCACGACCCCGAGGTTACGGGTTCGATTTCCGGTGGGGATATCTCACAAAAATCTCTTTGTGAGTCTTTCCTCAGTTTGGTTAGGGCATTGCAGGCTGAATCACCTGATTGCTCGAAAAGTAAGATGATTCCGTGCTTCGGAGGGCACGTTAAGCCGTCGGTCCCGGTTACTTTCTACGGATAGTAGTCGTTACTTGAGCCATGTCAGAGGCCTTTGGCGGCTCAATAACTCTGACACTAGGATTGGTCAGGTTGACTATCCACTCGATGAAGAAGAAGAAGAAGAGTGCATTGAACTCGGATGGTAATATGTACGATAATGGACGTAGAGTAGAGCTAGATTTATTTTAGTTAGAACTACTCTATTATTTGCGGAGATCTCCAAAATTATAAAGCACTCACCACTGACCGTCACTCACCACGCATATATCAGATATCTTTTCTTAAAGTCTGAATACAATATAAATAGATTAACAGCCGTAAAGTCTACAATATAAACCTAAAACACTATTATAATGTTTTGTTTCTTTTGCTCTTTGTAAAATAGCATGTGTAGGAAAGAGACGAACCATTTGATAGCTAAAATGCGGTTTATGAATAAGGTCCTATAAATATACTCGATTAGTTATTAGTTTTTAGAATCGACCCATTTTAGCTACCTAATGCTTTGTTCCTTTCCGACAAACGCAATTTCTTAAAGAGCAAAAGTGACAAAAAGCTTTCTAACAGTGTTTTAGTTATAAAGTGTTTATTAGCTCATTGTTCCCGGTCCCGTGAGAATTTCGGGATTAAACATAGACTAAAACCTTCTCGTTGAATACGGCTATCCATTAAAAAAATAATTATTCGAATCGGACAGGTTATTCCGGATATTAGCCTGAACATACAAACAAATTTACAAATTTTACCTCTTAATAATAATAGTAAGTCACTTATTAATTCATTTCAAGTACGTTAGTGGCCAACCCTGGTGCTGGAATTTTTAGACCGCCTAAAGGCCTTCCACATGGTCTGACGATTGAAACAACCGGGACCGACAATTTAACGTGCCCTCCGAAGTAATATTAGTAAATATGAATGTATGACACTAATCGTTGTAATTAATATGATAAATTAATATTGAATATGTGGCCCTAACTATTTCAAAAGTCACTCGTAAATTCGGAATTCAGTCGCTCGGCACTAACTAACCGAAATGCCATCTCATCCAGGGTTCACCAACGGATACTCACTAATTTGCTATTTCAAAATTGAATAACTTTCATGGAGAATTTTGGAAGTTAACCAGTATTTGAAAATGGCAGTTAATTTAGTCAAGTACGAGTACATTCATAATTAACGTTAATTTAGATAATTATTCGTGGTAAATAAAGTACGAGATAATAAACTTACTGTGGTAAAATAAAACATTAATAAAGTGAGAGTGCTAAAATTGGCAGGTTATATAACCAGCGGGTTACCGTGTACCGTGTACCGTGTGTTACCGGGTCCTGATTAACGACTTTTATTCGATTTTACACGTGTTCCTTAGGGCCAACACTGCGTTAAGCGTGCGCGCACCGCGTACGCCCGCCGCGGCGGTTCACTTTTGTATGAAACCGCACGCAACGCTACACTTTTGTACGAAACCACACGCGGCGAGCGCACGCCGCGGGCTCCCGCGAGGGTCACTTTTCTATGAAACCACGGCGTGCGCATGCTTAACGCAGTGCCGGCCCTTACGGTTCAGGTTCCCTTATTTATAGCAATGCAATATCTGATTCTAATTAAAATGACCTGCTCACTGGTTTCGGTTTAATATGCCAGTTTAGACACAGTGGCTCTGATTTCAATTTTGTTATGAATCAGTCGTGTTAGTACATGTAGTGTCGTATCAAGAGTTCGATATCTATAAGGAATGAGAAGATAATAAAAGTAGATAATGTTTCAGAGGGTATGTCAAATTCCCGGTTGTTTCGATCGTTAGACCATGTCTGAGGACTTGAGGCGGTCTAAAAACTCCGACGCTTGGATTGGTCACTAACCTATACGAATTGTACTTAAATAGAATTAAATATAATTGAAAAAATCAAATCTACAAGAGTCCAGCTCGTAGAACAGTTTTTAGTTGTTCGATGAGAATACAACAGTCTATTGTCATTCAAAGTGCTAGGTACAAATTCTATTGTAAAAAAAGTCTGTGAGACGTCTAGCTTGTATAGTTTGCGACCTTCAATTGTTTTTATAGAGACTATCTTACTACAGATATGTCTATAAATATCACTATATAGTCATACATAGTCAGTATTAAAACAAAGTCGCCTTCCGCTGTCTGTCTGTCCGTATGTACCTATGCTTAGATATTTAAAATTACGCAACGGATTTAAAAGCAGTTTTTTTAATAGATAGAGTGATTCAAGAGGAAGGTTTATTTGTGTAAAAGTTCCCGAAATTCCCATAAGAACGGGCACAACGAGGGTATAATGTAACCCAAGGTGTTAAAAACATGCCTAAAAAAATTGGTTATTGGCGTGCGCTGCTAAATCTATTGACGATACACAAAAAAAATGTTCTACACAATCAAAGTACATATTATTGCGAACAAATAAGTTCGCGATATGTCTAACTATTATAGGTAAGCCGCAACCGTTTTTAGTTAAAATTAATTAGTTAATAAAGGAGTGTAATGTGTAAGGCGGGTCGCTAGTTGGTTATATATCACACACACAATCATAACTCTAAGGACAGGTTGCTTCAGCTTACGCTTACATACCAGTAAACGTAAAAAAAACTCCGTTTCAACCGACGTAAGAAAATTAAAAAAATTGTCTTTCTACTGTCAGCCCGGATAACTTTAACAGGATGTCATTTAAATTATGAAACAACGCTTTGTATTAAATAGATGTTAAACAATGTAAACAGTCGTTAACTTTTAAATGAACGTATGTTACGTCTAGCAGCGCCCCGGAGTTTTACCCGCGTTGTACCCGTTCCCATGGGAATTTCGGGATGAAAAATAGCCTATAACCTTCCTGTTGAATGTGGCTATTTATTACAAAAAGAATTATTCAAATCGGACGGATAATTCCTGAGATTACCTCGAACATACAAACAAACAAACAAATAAACTTACAAATTTTACCTCTTTATAATATTAGTACTTACAGATAACCAACCGTTTGAAGATAAAGTTGTTAACCCAGCATGTTTTTCAATTCAAATCCCAAATATGATTCAATTTCCATCGCACCGCCTCCACTTAGTTTAGCAAATTAGATTCTAAGTAGAGGCGCACTGCGCACAATTAATTTGGATACTTTGCCGCTGTTTGCATTTCCAGTGAAATTTATTATGCACTAGTTTACTCGCTCATACACGGTCGTAAACAATAATGTCCAGCTTTCCACAGAAACTACATATGTGTATATTATATGTGAGAGATTCACAGAGAACATACGTCGCACATAACTCGTTTAATAACATTTGAACTAATAGTAGCGTTGTGTTCTCTTAAACAAATGTTACTGTTTATTAAGTCTGTGGTTTGAGTGGCTGAAACTTCAGTCGCGTTTATGCTCTAGTATAAAGATATATGTTGATGAAAATAATGGCATACTTAGTGCTTTGTAACGTACAGTATGCTAACACAAAAAGGTTAGTTTAAGTAGTATTGGAGTATTTAGGCCACCCAAAGGCTAGCGTCTTGTAAACACATATTGGCTATCAATGTATAAAGCGTTTACCAGTGATTATGTTTAGTTAAAATAGTAATGACAAATAAGATTACAAGAATAAATACCTTTTCATTTTAAAACAATAGCTTGTTAAAACCATCATACTTATAATAAAGTCTAAACTATACTCTACTCAATGTAAACGGCATGTACTACTAATGCATACCTAGAACTTTATATCTCTCAACACAAAAGGTCAGATATTAGCCGAAGGGCCTTGAAATAACCGAGATCGTTTTATGATTATCTCAAAATTATTCATACATAAAACCGAGAGGTTTAGTCTTTGTCTGAGCTAAAGGGGCTCCTAGACGGGCCATATTTTCACGAAAATGTTTAGCTGCAATAGTGTGGCCGGCATCATCAGCCATCATTTACGGCCAGACTCTGCAACACTTTGCAATATTTTTAGTATATCCGGGATATGTTGTCACATATTTTCAGTATGGCCGATGAATGTTTAGGGTCTCGGCAATATGGCCGGAGAGTTCGCTTCGCAATCGAAAATACTGCAATATTTCTCAGCCACTTTTATTGTTGTCTCGCTTTACGGCATAAGTGCGTCCCTTTTTCATGCTACGTAAAGTTTGTCGCGATTCGTTTTTTCTCGGAAATGTTCGTTTTTGTCTTACTACTTCACTCGCACTCAGTCAGTACCCATGGAAACATCGTCAAACGGGTAGTTTGACATTTGACATTGATAAATAAAGTATGCGATTTATTTGATACCTACACCATGGAATTAGTAAGTACTACCGGTAGTACTTACTAATTCCATGACCTACACGTATTTTAATAATACCATGGAATTAGTAAGTTGTACGGTAGTACTTACTAATTCCATGAATAATACAGTAATTCATAGACACATCGGCACCATTCGGGTGTTATCGTTGTTCCGAGTTTTGCCGATAGGAAAGGAGTATTCACTACATCTTTATGTGGCCCATGTAAAGACAAAATATTGAGCCATATACTGCATCAGAAATATTGCCGAGATAAACATTTTCCAGCCATATGCTGCATTAAAATGTTTTTAGTATTGCCGGGATATAGTTGGCAATTTTGTGGCCACATATTTCATTAAAAGTATGGCCCGTCTGGGAGGGGCTTAAGGAACACCACAGACCATTGTTCAGACCGACTGTCTTACTGTCTTAGACACTGAACTGTCTTAGACAGAGTGAATGTCTTAGATAGACTGATTTTCTTATATAGACAGCCAGTGTGTGTTTCTTTAAAAATAATTATGTATCTGTGACAGACGAAAAAAATAGTAAGGCGTCTTGTCTCTAGAGTGTCTTTTATAGATTTTCATAGACTACAATACAGTCTAAAGATCAAACTTGATTTAGAAAAGTAAACACTAAAAGTCTAAAGACTGTCTAGGCTGTATGTCCTGAGATCTGCGGCCCTGAATGGGACAAAGGATCCTAAAGCTATGTTCCTGCATGAAAAGTACCTGTTTGTCCTACATTTAAAGATGCCAATTCCAGAAATTACTTTTTTAATTCAACGTGAATATTCGGCTTAATTCTCTTGTAACAAAGTTATGAAATTGTTGTACATTGTTGAATCTTGAGTCGACTCATCAACTCAGTCTTATCTGTTTTTGACAATGTTAGAAAACAACAGATACCTTAGTATTTTGGATTTGTTAAATCGTCTTATATTTAATCCCGAAAGATTGTTGAGTAATAAACAGGTTTATAGACTCTTTTTGTATCAATATTTTGTAAGCTATTATTTATACAAACAATGTTCTAAATAATTATTACATTGGTTTTGTTAAGAAGATCTTTTACGCTAGTCTAGTCCAACCGTACATTAAATTGTACTAAAAGTCTAGTAAATGCATTTCCAAATCTGAGAATGAGAAATAGGTTTATCTTTATCTAAGGCTTAGTTTACATTTAATTACTTTACGCAGTCACTGACAAACTAGCCTCTAACTTCACACCGGCAGCAGTGTGACAGAATCACCATATATCCTTAATACCTATAAGAAAAATTTAAAGTACTCCCTAAGCAAACACGACTGGACTGATTTTTACCAAACATAGCTACGAGTAAGAACGACTGCAAGGAATGAAACCGCATCGAAATCGGTTCATCCGTTTGAGAGCTGCGGTGTCACAAACATCGACTCACACACAGACATCGACGTCAAACTCATCCCTCTTTTTAATTTAAATTAAAAATAAAACTCTTTACTAAGTCAAAACAAGGTAGCTGTTTAAACCCGTGGTTAAAGGCAAACCAATTTAACTTTCCATATAACATAAACAGACAGAACACAAATACTTCCGTAGTGAACAAACTCACTAGTTAATATCAAGTTTGGACGATGGAAATAGGTGGAGTTATCCAAACTGCATTTCCAACACCTGACTAATCTGTGAATAGTAATTGTACGTGACAAGAAATACTATGCATTTAATGATGTGCTAATTTCGTATTCATATTTGCATTCGTCATATTAGATTATGAATGTTGCATTATTAGGCAACTTCGAGGTGTTTGTAATGCAACGACAGTGTGATGACGGGCGTTGAATATTTTGAAAAAAAAATGAATTTACATATTTTGGCAGCCTGGTGAACGCAAGAACAAACGCGACGGTGTAAACAACTTTTGCACGCGCAGTATCGCCACCGCGCACGCCACCGCGGACGCGAGCTGAACGCGTTGGTTTGGCCTAGCCTTTAAACGTTGAGAGATTATTTTGACTGCTTTGACAACCTGTCAGACCGGGCCCTGACCAGCAAGCATATAACTGAAGAAGTTTTCTTTTCGTTTTATTTCTACTTTTAGACAAATTTCTCTATACCCACATGCAACAAGAGGTTTTGCTCTTGTTTTAACTCTCAAGTGAAGACTAAATGCGAATGGTATTATTATTTGTGGAAGATTTCTCTACATTTTATCTACAAATGGCAACATGCGTCTTATTTTTGTCGCTTTGAGAGAGATTTAAAATCTCCCGGAAAGAGTAGAGATATGATTTTAGTAACATGATTGCCGGACTGGACAAAGACGACTGGAAATCGATGAGGGAGACCATTGCCCAGCATTGGGACAATATAATATGAAGGTTAATAAAAAATGCTGTTACTGTGTACCTATAATTTTGTGTTTCTGTAATGTTATCTATATTAACACATGATAAAGTAGAGCTAAATCCTCACGTCTTATGACTAACTTGGAGATAAAAACTGTGTATAAATTAAACTGCAAGACAAAAACTTATCATAGTCTTTTGAACCTGTAAGCCGATTAAATACTCTAAGCATTATTAACGAAGGAAAATAGAGCCGTTAAAATGAGTTTCAGATAAAGTAGATAAACGGTTCCAATGTCCGCTGTTCACAAGAATAACACGTAAATATAAAACTTGTAAATACGGGAAGGTATATCACAGGTTTACGGCACTCCTGTACGGTGTAAACGTTGTTTTCCCCGAAACGTTTCCGCATACCATGGATTAAGATAAATAATTATCTGATATAAAATTATTGTTAATTACTGTTGTTTTAATGCTTTTTCGACGATATTAATCTGTTTGAACTCTAACACGATATTTACTTAATACGAGTGTAAATGAGTTTACGAACTGTTTGCAACGTTTTATGTGTGTGTGTGTGTGTGTTGTTATGTTTAAACCCGACGCAAAATAGGGATGTGTGTATATGTCTAAGGAACCGTAGCTCTCTCTAACGGATGGACCGATTTCCATGCAGGTTCTTTCATTTGAAAGCCAGTTTCCTTGCGATGGTATTTAGCTATAGGTATTTGATAAACATTGGTCCAGTTGTAAATTATTTATATAAAACTAAGACACAATAACTAAGATACGATTCCAAAGACGATTTTAACAATAAAAAGTAGTAAAAGAAAGAAAAACTATGAAAATAATATGAAACTTGTTATAAAGGAGAATGGACGCTATTATTTATTCTCTAGGACTAACTTTTCAGTGTTCGAATAATTAAAACTTATTCGAGTTGGAACTGAAAAGTTTTCTTTATTGGTTGCACTCTGAAAACCCTTCAATTAACATCGACAGATCTTTGGAAGCGCAACTATTATACTAAAGACATTCTCTTTGTGTTGTACGCGATTGTGCAATTGTGAAAAGATATAATGGTCTTTCGAACAGGCAGCAATTGTTGTGAGTTTCTGTTTTGTTCTAGGTTTGTAAAAAGTAAGTGTTACATATTATGTTGTACTGTTTTCTTGAGATATAACTAAAATCTTTACTGACTATGGACTTGTTACTATGGAGATGTCTTTTGTATAGTGTCGTTGACATTGTAGGAGATGCGAGCCGACATTTTGTAAAAAAGATACTCGATTTACTGTCACTTGGTCTTGAGGCGGTCTAAAAAAGTCCGACACCAGAGTTGGCCACTAACCCTCTCGAACTTACTGTCACTGACTACAATTCAAACAAATAGTATTGAATAACGTCTGTTCAGATTCACACCTGTTCCAAATTCTGTCCCCTAATCTGCATTTGAAGCAGATGGATATCAATCAAAATTCGGCACAAATGAGATATAATTCATGAAACCGTCATTCATTTCACAAACTTTTGCGTTAATAAAGCGCATTGGGCGTCGTTTGCGTTGACGTGCGGCACCGTAGGTTGCCATGCTAAGTTTGTGTTTACGCGTGCAATATGGCGAACAGATGCACGTGTCGCGTCTCTGTAAATGGGAAAAACGTTCGACGCGCCTTGCGACGCCACGCAACACGCAACGCGGGACGCCACGCAACACGCAACGCGGGACGCCACGCAACACGCAACGCGGGACGCCACGCTACACGCGACGCGCGACGCCACGCCACACGCAAAGCGCGACGCCACGCTACACGCGACGCTCGACGTCACGCCTCCCGTAAATAGTCTTTAAGAGTCGTTGTTTATATTGATAGAGTTCGAAAAAGACTTGAATGAATTTAAATGGAATTTTAAGTAGGGAGTTTACATTTCAGCTTCATGGATTATGTGCAACATTATTAACAATATAATAATAATTATTATGTGTTTTATATGATGAAAATATTTCGCGGTTATTGGTTTTCGTGGAATGTTTTAATATACTCTAGAAGACAAGGTTTTAAACCAATTTACGCGAACGTTGTTTTAAACAGTAGAGAGAGAGAGAGAGAAGGCTTTAATGTGCGTTATTTAAATATTTTCATCCATAAAAATCTTCAAATAATGTATCTCATATCAAGGAAAAAAGTTTGTTTGTTTGATAGTCATTATTTTTTTCAAAAGATTACGAAATCCGAACCCTTTTCCCAAGAATAAGAATAGAAATGGAAGATAAGTAATGTGCTTAACAACGGCTTAATGGGAAGTCAAGTTTTAGCGATAAATATAAATTATCAAGACGAATCTTAACTTTTACTTCCATGAGATATGATAAACAAATAGTAGGTAGGTATAAAAAGATAGGTAGAAGTAGAGGAAGAAAGTTATATTAATTATGACTAGTGATGGACCATATAATATTATTTTCCACGGATATCCGAGGCCCGAGAAATATCCGTACCCACGGATCTATATTTAAACGATCCTTCACGTGGCAATAACAGTTTATTAGATACTAGCAGCGCCCCGCGGTTTTACCCGCGTTGTGCTTGTTCCCGTGGGAATTTCGGAATGAAAAATAGCCTATAACCAAATCGGACTGATAATTCCTGAGATTACCTCGAACATACGAACAAACTTACAAATTTTACCTTTTTATAATATTAGTATAGATGTGACGGATCTAATTATTTAAGTTAAATAATATCAGAACTATTCATCTCAAGTTAAAAATCGATGCCAAGCGACAACGGGATTGTATCTTCCAAGTTATTGAAAATTCTAAAATTCCCTAAACGACAGAGTTTGCTTCACTATCAAAACTATGTAACTAACATTTTGTTGTATTCCACTCTTCTCATATTTTTTGCCAACATGAACTCACAAAAACACGCAAGCGTTACACGTACAACAACATTACTTTAAAAAATCGGACAACTTATCAAATACAACAGTTTTCATAAACAAAAAATGTGTGATATAAAATATAAAACGCATCGCAGAGTGAACGACTGAACGCGTAGCATTTATGGGCATCGTTTGGCAATAAAGTCGGTACAAACATGGAGGTTGCATTTATTTAGCTTGGCTGGCATTTGTATGGCCACAGCCAGTAACGGATCCAACTAATGGCTACGCGAGTTTTGCGTGTTGCAAATTTACATATCGTTAAAAATTCCACACATTCGCAAATTTATTTTATTGACACGGGAAAATGGTAATTACGTACTTCAGAGTACACAACCTGCGTGGTCTCGTGATTAAATGTAATGTTTTGAATTACACTTTGTTCTACATCGTAGATTGTGGCGATACAATGAGTTACGTACTCTTTTGATATTTGTAATACATTGTTCAAGTTTCTTTCTCAAACAAAAATCGTTTATGAGTTTATATTAATAAAGGTGATATTTGTTTTGGATGTAGGGCTGTAATCATCGAAACTATTATCATACTATCTCATTTATTTAACCATAATATTTAACAAGTTCACTGTCCAGTGCCCCATCCTCCTGGAACCTTTGGTGAGTCACACTTGACAGTGAATTTGTTACCAAATCTGGGATACATTTTTAGATTAGACAAGATATGAATCTTGTCGTTTAGATAATATTTTACATAACTTAAGCAAAACAAGAACGGGTCGATAATTCATAACCTTAAAGAATGGCAGATACCCATTTTCTTATTTTAACTACTTCAATAAATCGGTACTACAACGCGTTTGAAGCATCTACTCTGTATCATTCATATTACAAATGCAAATACTTCCATCCATCTTAATCATTCAAATATGGACCGATTCAATTACTATTTATATCACAACAATAATAAAGCCAGTGATCGACGGCAGTGTAGTGACAAGAGCAATATAATGCTGGCGTATTGCCAGATAATATGAATTGGTGGTTTTAAACCAACAGCAATAAAGTATATACATACGTTTCAAAATGATCCCAGCGGTTTAGAACTTTTTTGGTAGGTAACAAGACAGCGACGTTTGAATATGATCAAGAATACTATTGCTCAGAAGTGTTGCAGGTTGAAAAAAGGGAAGAATCGGGAGAAAACATAGACCTGTAAAAGGCCTCTCAAAATACTGTATTTATATTTTGTTAGTGAATGTTATGTGTAGAGGTTGTTGGTGTATCTAAATATATAAATGCTGTGATAGGGCGGAATTGGACAGAGTTTATTTTATTTATTATCGAAATATAAAGAAAATGAAATATGTGTTCGATTCCGACATATACAATTTTTTTTTACCAAAATATGTAAAAAAACTGTTCATTTGGTATTTGAAATGGATAACACGATTTTGGTTACCCTCGGGTTATCTTATGAACCAGGAAAAAGTTTAATGTGTAAGAAACCGCAGGGAGTTACTAGTCATATCTAAGCCAGTTATTAAATAAAAAAACAGGATAAAAACTCATCGAAATCGCCATCGTAAAACGGTACTTCTGATAATTAAACTCAATATGAACGTTATAAAACGCTCGTAAATTCATCCTTTTATTAACGCGAAAGTCTGTGCCCGGCATAACATAAGTGTCAAACATTACCATTTTCAATTAATTAATCAGCTCGCCACGGCTTAAGCTGAAAAATTTCACGATTTATTTGACAGAAGGTACCAACAGCCAATGTAACAATTCGGGCGGTAATTAAAATCAGTTCGGTTACAAAACGCAAGGTAATTTATTGATGGGTGTATTTTACCACACTCAGGGTTACCACTGCATTTGAAAAGTAAAAAAACAAGGTTTATTTTTGAAACGAAAGGTTTATGGTTTTTAGGTCAGCGGTCAGCGTCGGTTTACTTTTTAATGTTGTTTTTTGGAATATGTTTCTATTGTTGAAGTTCAATTGGGTTATACGTACCGTTTTCGCGTAAACTTTTTTAGGCTGGTATAATTTGACATGGTATTTTTAATGTGAGTCGACACGATGCGAATCTACTCAAAATTAATTGTATTTGGTTTTATTTTATGACTCTACTTAAAATATACCGCTTAAAATTTCGGAGCCTTCTTGGACGCGGGCTCCCACTCAGATCTATTCGGATAGTACAGAATCTGAGTGCACTAATTTCGAGCGAAATCGGATAGTGTCAACCCGGTGTCAATGCGCATTAAAAAGCCCACCACGGTCCTAAGAGTTATTTGATTCAGTTGTAGTTTAACTGTATACGATTACTGGTACGACTCAAACAATATAAAGTTAAGTTGTTTTTAATGCTTCGTTGAAATGACCACCAAGGTAAGTCATATGAAGTACACAGGTGCCTAATAAAATACCTCTGATTGTGTCGTGTTCATGTATCAAATGTCTCTCACTAGAACAAACGATGACTGAAACCTGAAGATGTATATACAACCGCAAGTACATTTAAAACAGCTATCAATCAACAGATCAGTTTCAATTATCAGAGTAAACTCATGTTCTCAAGCAAAATGTTTGATCCTTGTAATTGATTCGTAGAAGATCGTCAATCTAAGTCGCATCCCTGCTGGTGTTAGTAAACGTAGATTAAATATTAATTTGGCTGCGGCGGGCCCGGCCGGGTCGTTGATTGGTGGACGCGTGAACCTCATCAAAATTCGAGGTGCGAATGCATATCGGTTCAATAATTCGCACAATGCACACGTTAAATATACGGCAGTAGGGACCACGTCGAACTGTGGCAGATTCTTTTATATTACCGCATGCGAGAATAGAGAGGAAATTTCACATTCGATTTGAGAAACTCTTGCACGTAAAAGCGTCGCGTTTTTTGTATCGAACAAGTAATTTGGAAGGAATAACGGTTTGAGCGTGAATTTATTACTGGCGTAGACGTTGGAAATGGCTTCGAACTTAGGTACGTAAATAGACGTGAGATAGATAGAAATGGAACTGGAAACGACAGGTTAAACTAAAACAACATACGAGTATAACAACATTTCTTGCTGTTATTAGTAATACGCCAAAACTGATATGACTTCGGACGCCATATTTTCTATAGAGAACATTGATAATGGGATCCTTAATCATAGTTCATTAGGTACCTATCTGTTGAGCACTGCTTTTGACGTTAACACATGTTGTAGACAAGGATCAGAATCGATAAGAAAGCGAGCGAGCTCCCACGAGCGTTCGACGTTCATTCCCATTCATACACGTGCCGATGTAAATAGTAATATGACATGTTCGTTATTTTAACCCAAATACAACAAAAGGGAATTAATAAAAGAAGCCTAGTCTGGGAACAATGATTTGGCCGCTCGCCCAAATGTGTAAGTAAAATCAGAGGCATTTTCCCAAGATTTGACAGTGATAGATTATAACCGTTTGCCGTTGACTTCCATTGACGGCCCAGAGCATGAATTGTCCATCACATAAATGAATAAAGAATCGAGAAAGAATCACTTGGCTTTGATAGGTACCTCAGGGGCAGCGGATATTGTTCCATTTCCTGATTCAAACGAAGTTGCTTAGAGCAAAAATTGATTAGGATACCTACGTTGATACACGCCGGGAGGAAAATGTTGCTTAATTAATAATGAACCAAGAAGGATTCTTGTTTGCTTCTTCTTATTTATATGAGACCCCACACTCTGTTACTATGTAATGAATGTTGCAGCGTTTAGTATCTTGTTACTATGTTATATCAGAAATAAGATTTTTGATGTCGCATGTTACTTTCGTATTAAAAATCTGGTTTGGACGAAGCAGTTCATTCAGAGCCTTGATAGATGGACAATAGTGGCATTTTTATCTGAGCACTACCGTGCTTCGGACTCGATACAATCATTAGACCTCAAAATCCGACACAAAGGTTGGCCACTAACGTACTCAAAGGGCACATCACAATAAAAAATACTTCTTTTTTACCCGACTAAGGCTTAGAGCCAAATGGAGGAAGGTATATGTTTAGACCGGTGCGAAGAATGTATTTTTATTTATATTTTAACTATCTGTCCTTCTCTACCATCTAATTAACAGCTTCATAAGCTTCATCCTATGCACAACTTTGTCACCAAATTCCTTCATTTCTTATTAAGAACCGCGGGAGACGGGATATAATGCATTATTGTATTGCGGAGTTGTTTTTCGGCTCCAATTAGCCAGCCAGCGTACACAATCACCAACAGCAGTGCACCAACTTTCAGCATTTCTCTTAGTGCCGACTGTAAATACTGTTTTTCCAAACTTTATGCAAATCTGGAAGGTGCCATTGGGATTCAAATATAAACGCCCGGAGGAAACTTATCTGGAAACTTTTTGTGTAGAAACTTTTAATTATTGATTCGGGTGTTTGCACTAGTTTATCCGGTTCAGTTGGGCGGAACAGTTTTAAATCAATATCTTAATCTAGTTTTAGTCTCCTTTACTTAGGTGGCATCTAGCAAGCGTGGTGATTACGCCTTATCCTCCTCACCGTACTGACATCTTCAGTAAGATGAGAGGCCTTTGCTCAGCTGTGGTATATTATAAGCTTATACTGATAAGTGGTATCATATGATAATAAAAATTAGCATTACTTTGAGTTACATATTGATAATAAATTATTCAATGAACGTGTTCATTTACACTCGCACGCATCAAATGTTAGCCCTTTCCGCGTTCCAGAGATAGCAAAATACATTTATTCTTCGATCCTACCCAAAAAAAAGATCATCAACACCAATGTTTTTCTCATTACAAGCTCTAAACTAACGACGCAAAGAAACAAACCATTCACAACACTTTCATTAACCCCTGTTCAAATGGTAACTGTTTTTATTACTGGAATATCAACCTTATTCGAATAGATACAAGGTGTTCTATAGCAAGTTGCATAGGTTAAACGTATGGACTGAAGACACATATTTGCTGATATCTCCGAATGCTGTTGATATGGTAATGACGAGGATGCGACGGTGACATCCGTCTGACTGTGCCAGTGCCAGAGATAAATTAAGAACCAGGATTCGTCTCATTCGTGGAGTATTACTTAGTAAAGTCTCATAATCATAATCATTTAATATCATAATCATAACATAATAAAGTTGGGAGGAATTGTTGTAGTCTTAGGTAGTATCGGAGAAGTTGGGAAAATTACATTAAATACAACCGGACTAAGAACACACAGTTAATTGGAACCAAACTAAGGTACTGCTTGTATTATGTATACAAACTAACATAATAATCCTTGGGCAAACAAAAATAATTCTTCTTCTTCATCGAGTGGATGGTCAGCCTGACCAATCCTAGTGTCAGAGTTATTGAGCCGCCAAAGGTCTCTGACATGGCTCATGTAACGACTACTATCCGTAGAAAGTAACCGGGACCGACGGCTTAACGTGCCCTCCGAAGCACGGAAATAATTTATATGAATATTTACTAAATTGGCGCCAACGCCAAGGCGTCGTCATTTACGCCAACAAAGACTGCACATTATTGACTGCAGCTGGGAATTGAACCCACAACCCCGACACGCGTGCTCACGGGCTTGTCAATTAAATTATAATACCTATCGATTAATTATAAAACTTCTTTATGTTTGAAGTCTTTAATAAGTTGAAGATATAAGAAATAACCTTGCTTGTTGTTGTCACTTTGGGACACGTAAACGTCTATACGGACGAACAAATATCATACTCTTTCACTTCCTATTATTAAATTTAATGTATTTTTTTAATTAGTTTCTAATCTGGAACAATGTTACAATAATAAAGTTAACATTATTTCTAATGATAAGATTAATATTTCTAACCTGTTTAACATTGAGTTTACTTTAGTTTTCAACTCTCGACCGTTCGTACTTACATGTCTACTCCTTCTATCATTATAACCAAAGACGATACAATGACCGTTGATTGTCTACCACTATACCCGTCTGAAACTGTGATATTGTATTTGACATTTTCTTATATTTTCATACAGAAAGATATTATTTATCTTCTTTATTTTGGATATAATGGACATGACAATGTATTGATATGGGACAAGCTTTCCTTTAATAACTGCGAGCTTATTTATATACCCAATTTAGTCTTTAATCTTTATTATAACAAAATAAGTATTATAAAGAGGTAAAGTTTTTAACTTTATTTGTAAGGCTTATCTCAGAAACTACCCATCTGATTTGAATAGTTCTTTTTGTAATGCATAGCCACACTCAACAGAAAGGCTATGTGGTATTTTCATCCCGAAATTCCCACGGGAACGGGAAAAAAGCGAATTTCCGCGGCGCGCTGCTAGTGTAAAATAAAAGCGAAATAAAATATCCGTAAACTTAGTTTATATTCCAAACTTATGTAGATTCGTATGTATGATTTCCTTCAACACTATTAATACTTGTTGTTATCTATACTAATATTATAAAGCTGAAGAGTTTGTTTTGTTTGTTTGTTTGTTTAAACGCGCTAATCTCAGAAACTACTGAACCGATTTGAATAATTCTTTCACTGTTAGATAGTCTATTTATCGAGGAAGGCTATAGGCTACATTTTATCCCGAAATTCCCACGGGAACGGGCACAACGCGGGTAAAACCGCTGGGCGCTGCTAGTCTCAACATAAACTGTATCTTCTGCCCTGCATCTGATCTGTTGAATACGAACGTCATTTTTCATCCACCTTCGGCTGTATCCAACATTTCATTAATTAATTTCATTCAGAAACGTTCGACTTTTTATTTAGACTGTACTTTTGGAAACTGGGAATTAATTAAAAAGTTAACCCGTACAAGCTGTTGTTAATACCATTCTTTATGATATCAAATTGAAAATGAAATACTTAATTGTGTATTTTATAATATTTGTTTATCAATGTGGCATGAAGCTTTGATTCTTCATTAAAAATAATAATAATTTAATATGTTTATCTTGAAAGCCTGATCGATGTAAGCTATTTATAATTATAAGTCTGATAAAACAGATATATGATTTCATTATAAAAAATAAAACAATTTATGATACTTATAAGAATTGAGATTAAAGCTACTTTAATCAAATAATAAACCATAAAAAAGACATATATATAAATTGAGAAACCTTGTGCTTTTTTTAATTCTCTTAATAATTGGGTTGTCCTATAAGCCTAATATTATTATAAATGTGAAAGTTTGTGACGATGGATGTATGTTTGTTGGTTTTTCACGAAAAAAATACTGGACGGATTAGGATGCAACTTTACAGTAATATAGGTTATACATCAGAATAACACATGGCATACATTTTATACCGAAATTCACACGGGAACGGGTACAACGCGGGTAACACCGCGGGGCGCGGCTAGTTTAGTAATATAGGTACAATCGCGACCAAAGTAGTTAATACATTCTGTAACGAGCCAGCGCTCACCGCTAGAACACCGATCAGAAGTTAGAAGCCACTATTAATGTTCAATGCATAAATTATTCAGCGTCCGCTGAATTCCGGAGCAATTTTCTAATACAACACAACTTTGTATATGAATGTACTTTACAACTTGATCCAGAATAGTTGAGTTACTGGATGGTTTAGTTAAAAGTTCATTTAACGTTCAAAATTTAGTTTTAATTGTAATAGTATCTCGAAATTGATAGATATATATCATGAGACAAAACAACCTCTATTTAAGACTAACTGCACCCCGCGGCTTTTACTGCGTCGTGCCTGGTCTAGAAGGAATTTTGGGATAAAATATAGCCTTCCTCTTTAATAAAGCTACTCTTTACGAAAAAATACTCTAATCAGATTGGTAATTACCGAGATGAGCCCGAACATACAAACAAAATTAGTTAGTAGGTACAGAAATAAGTATAAACCAGATTATAATTTGATTTTTTTACGAGTCCAAAATGTAAACTATAGTTTAATAATGACACCAATATTCCAACCAAAACAATTCTTTCTACAGAGAAAATAGGATATTGGTAAAAAATTAGACAAAATTGGGACACAATACATACTCGTATCTATCTCGCCTCGTAAGCGCCTCTAACCATGACCATCTATCAAGATTCCCACCAATCTTCGTTAGACAAAACTTTCTGTTTGAATCAGTATTCTTGCAATAATTTATTAGAATCATTAATATAAATGAGAGCCATTATAAAACTTGAATGATAAATATCAACTATAAATCACTGTTGTTTCCCGTTCGAATGCGGTTAACAATTCAAACATATGGTTTAAAAGGGTATATTCACATACCTATGAAATGTCACAGTGTAGTGTCAAAAAAAATTGTCCTCCAAAAATGTTGTTATGCACTGGTAGTAAAGAACGCTAGTTACCAAAATATTTTTTAAAACGTTTGTTAGGAGCTATGGTGCAACAGACACACCCGCAAACACATATTTATTTATTTATTTTATTTTATTAAAGCACATAACACATTACAACCACATAAAAATCTTACTTACTAAACCTCGAATCTGATCTTGATTGTAACATAAACACATGTGCTACATCTAGTTAAAATATAAGTTATGCTAATCTTACTACAAATAAATACATTACAAAGAAAATATAAAAATTAGAAGGTTATAAATAAAGAATTTTCCTCACTTGATAGGTAAATTTACAAATTTTTTGCCCTAAAATACATATGCACACAGACAAACTCGTACACATGATTAGATACGTCAATCTTATAGATCATACCTTTTTGCGTTCGGTAAAAAACGGCCATGATGTTATGACTAATAGGTGTGTTGACAGTGACATTGACGTTTACGAAAGAGGTCGCATATTTATAGTGTTGACAGGTGTCACAGGTGTCGTTTGAGTGGATAGCCGACCTTAAACTGTTTGTTGTTTATGTCTGAATGAGTTTGTGACAGTTTTCCTGTAGGCACATTAATGTGTGCAGACCTTTACTGTTAATACAACAACTATTCGGAACAAACGGCTAATGTTTCAAAATAACGGGCAAACTTATTACATTACACACAATAACTGGTTAATGTCGGCATTAATTACAAGTTAGGATAAAGCATATTCTGGGTGTTAATAGCAGGTTTACATTATCGATTTGGTGTTTGATTAAAATTGTTTGTTTTGTGTATTTGTGGCAGTTTTAATTGTGTACATTAACAGAGGACATTAAAGATCTACTATCTATAGGTACTCATAGCGAAGGTAAAGACTGTGCGAAAGAGTTTGTTTGAACTCTATCTTATATATAAAATTCTCGTGTCACAGTGTTCGTTCGCGTACTCCTCCGAAACGGCTCGACCGATTCTCATGAAATTTTGTGAGCATATTGAGTAGGTCTGAGAATCGGCCAACGTCTATTTTTCATCCCGAAATTCCCGCGGGAACGGGTACAACGCGGGTGAAACCGCGGGGCGCAGCTAGTTATCTATATAATTACATACCAGAAATTTCTTTTGTATCCCTATGATAGCTGAATATGTAAGGTACGACTTTCTTTTTATTTCCAAACTAGCAGCGCCCCGCGGTTTTACCCGCGTTATACCCGTTCCCGTGAGAATTTCTGGATGAAAAATAGCCTATAACCTTCCCGTTGAATGTGGCTATCCATTACAAAAATAATTATTCAAATCGGACTGATAATTCCTGAGATTACCTTGAACATACAAATAAACAAACAAACTTTACAAATTTTACCTCTTTATAATATTAGTATAGATTTGGAAGAAAAATGTCACAATACGAATCAAACCGTCCATTATAAAAACTTTTTTCATTTTATAATTGAACTAGTAGCAACTCGCCGGTGTAACCCACGTTGTACCCGTTCCCTCGGGAATTTCGAGATACAATGTCCTATTCGTATGTATAACTTATATTTCTGTAACTTTGTATCCAAATCCGTTCAGTAGTTTTTGCGTGAATAAGCAACATACATATTATACCCATTTATAATATTATAAGGATATATAATATCAGAGTTTGAAGGCGTTTAAATTACCACCATTAAATACGTTATCGTAAAATCTAACTGTCAATCTCTAGGTTATCCGAAACATATAAAATATTAAAGTTGAACCTTAAAATAAAGATAGGAAACGCTATTTCTATGTAAATTTATGATCTTGATTCTGTATTCCGTTCGAGATAAAGCACTTTTACGTGTTTCCAAGTCATTATAATTTTAATATTAGGAAATGGAATAGTCCGTTGAGATATGCTTCGGAAGTAGCTATCTTTAGTCAGTTTATTTAAACAAGTGCTTTGTGATTTAACCATTTTAATGTTACTTGAAAAATAAATAGGAATGTATTTTTTAACCGACTTCAAAAACCGAAGGAGGATATGAACTGATTGGTAATTTTTAAACCTCAAAGGGACGGGTACAATGCGGGCAAAACCGCGGGGAACTGGTAGTTCAACTTGTATGTAAATAAAAAGCTTTATGAAATTAATCGTAGTATATTTTCTTCGCCTTATCCCGTACTAATCTATATAATAACTAGCTGCTCCCCGCGGTTTCACCCGCTTTGTACCCGTTCCCGCGGGAATTTCGGGATGAAAAATACACGTTGTCCGATTCTCAGGCCTACCCGATATGCACACAAAATTTCATGAGAGTCGGTCGAGCCGTTTCAGAGGAGTTCAATTACGCACCCCGTAACACGAGAATTTTATATATTAGATATCTATAATAATATAATATCTTTGGTGAGACTAGAGGCCTTTGCCCAACAGTGGGACATTAAAAATCAAAATTTAAAAAATATTTTTCTTAAAAACAACCTCATCATATATCCAGTCTAAAAATATTCAACATAATTTTTGGCGAGTGCATTTTCTGCACGAGTGTACTGTCAAATAAAAAACCATAAATTTATGGGATGTCACGTGGCGTCAGGAACAGCTAGCCACAACAGGGTTGTCACCATCAGTCAAACATGTGATATATTTCTCCTATGAAATCTTTGATGTGTGTTACATTAACCACATTTTTCCGAAATAAAAATGCAGTTATACGTAAATATGAATTAAATCTTTATTAAAAATTGCCGGGTTTCCATGAATAAAGTATCCATAATTATTTTATATATTTACAACAGATATGGAAAATACCTGAAACTTATTTTTTGCGCAATGTATTCGAATTTATATGTGATAATTGGATTAATATTTTCTATTATTTTTTTGACAACTGTGTACATATTAGGTATTAAGGATTTTCATTAGTTCATAGTATCAGACACCACACTAGTAAACCTAAAAAGCTAGCGAAAAATAAGAGGCTCGTTGGCACAGTCGACTGTGAGAGCGCATACAGAATCGGGGGTTGCGGGTTCGATTCCTGCCCGAGGTCAACAATATGTGCTGAAAAAATTTTTGGTGACGAGTTTTCGCATCAATATATTTGTGTATTCATATTAAAATGTGTACATGATTAGTAATAGTTAGTTTTTCACAATAAAAGCTTAACTTTGTTTCGGTCCCACTATAAGCGAATTAGTTCTATACTGTACATGCATTTCCTATATACATATTTCTAAATAGGTATTCCAATAGCAACATAAAAGCCTTGTAAATAACTAACCGTGAAGTACTTATCCTGGTCCATTGGACGCAATATGCCCGCATTTGCTGTATAAGGGAAAACTTTTTGCCTTTAGTACGTGCCCTATATAAGGCAAGATGGTTCTGATCAAAGAGCCGATGTGATTGGATATTTAAAGAAACGCCTAAGGGACCCACCGTGATAGCCTCGTTCTTTTAAAATACTTATCGTAACGTTCTCATTTTAAATTTCTTTTCAATTAGGGCCTTTTTAGTGAAAAATAGCAAATTGTTAAGTATAGAATGTAAAATGAATATTCTTTTTATGAAATGTAAATTGTTGGGAGGAAATTGAATTAAAGTTGTGGACGTGACTTTGGCGTTAGTTATTAGATTTGCACGTTAATATTGTTTGGGACTAGCTGTGCTTTGCGGTTTCATTCGCATTGAATCCACTACTGCGGCACGCATAAACATTTCATGAATTTTCACGCCTATTTAGATACTAGTTTTTTTAAAGGAATGATAGCGAGATTGAATGTCTTGCGCTTTACCGACTTTATAGACTAGGGGAGAAGTTTCTGAATCCTACGTGTACGTATCTACATATATCTATAGTCATTACATAGTATAAAACAAAGTCGCTATTTTTGTCTGTTTGTTTGTCTGTATGCTTAAATCTTTAAAATTACGCAACGGATTTTGATGCGGTTTTTTGTAATAGGTAGAGTGATTCAAGAGGAAGGTTTTTATGTAAAAAGATTCCCGAAATTCCCACGGGAACGGGCACAACGCGGGTAAAACCGCGGGGCGCTGCTAGTAATATAATAAAACTAAAGAGTTTGTTTGTTTGAACGCGCTAATCTCAGCAACTACCAATCCGATTTCAATAAATCTTTTTGTAATGGATACCTACATTCAACGGGAAGGTTATAGACTATTTTTCATCCCGAAATTCCTACTGGAACGGGCACAATACGGGTAAAACCGCGGGCGCTGCTAGTACTTTTCTAAAACGATAAAATCTTACAGTTAACCCAACATCTTTGCAACAGTTATAAATATCACTGGGCTGAAACAGAGCGCACGCTGACATTTGCTAAATATAAATAACCTTTTTCGTATTACAAAATAAGATTTGTCGTCCATCTACTCTAAAATATGAACTGTGTTTGCTTACATTTTATTACAATCGTATTCTGTGAATGCTACTAATATTATAAATGCGAAAGTTGGTGAGGATGGATGTATGTATGTTTGTTACTCTGTCACGAAAAAACCACCGAACGAATTTGGATGAAACTTTACAGTAATATAGGTTATACATAAAAATAACACATGGGATACATTTTATCCCGAAATTCCCGCGGGAGCCGGTAAAACGCGGGAAACACCGTGGGGCGCAGCTAGTGTTGCATATAATCTGTTCACAAGTATACAAGTATGAAGACATAACATTCGAGACTGTTGTTAGACGAGACAATCTTCTGGTTTATGAAAACATTTGCAGGCGTTCACACCAAAAACAATCTATTGAACATCTGTTTAATAGACATTTTTTTTTCTTTTAGACTTAATCTATTGAACATCTGTTTAATAGACATTTTTTTCCTTTTAGACTAAATAATCTAAAAAAGTCAGTAAGTAGATTTAGATTGACGAAAGACAGATTTGTTTGCGTCGATCAAGCCTAAATATTTTCGAGAACATAGTGGGTTCTAATTTGTTGCATAGATATATTGTCATCTCTACTCCTTCTCTATACCTCTGTATATGTCAAACACGATAAGACACAGACAGAGGTTGATAGAATTAATCTCGTTAGAAATTACAAACAGGCTCTAAATACTAAGTACCTAAGAGTAGCCGAAGCCGTGAATCATTCCTACGCCGAAAACTATATGATATGCATTCTGATGAGGGTACGAGGAATTCATAAATTTTCCCTTCCATTGTGAGCATAGGAAGCAGAGCCTACATTTTAATTAATGCGAGATTTTCTTTTAATGCAATACGCTCGATCCAGCTTGTAAATTCGAGTCAAAGAACGAGATTTCTACATTTGCCGCTTACGTTATTTCTACAAAGAGGTTCCGTCAAAAATTTAATTTAGCAGAGAACCAGAATCCCCATTTGGCTTTCTGATTTTTCTTGTGGTTAATGTAATTGAAATTGAAATTCTGTCTATAAAATTTCTTGGCCGTGAACTCGTGAAATATGTTTTTACGAGTTTAGATATTAGCTAATGATTCGACGCCAGACGAGAGCGGTTTAATGTACTTCTGTAATTACTTTACTCTACAAATTGTTTGGCTTTGTTAATGTTTTTCACTTAGCTACTTTATTGGTAATAAATCATTATTTTAGTTTTTCGTGATGTGTAAACTGTAGTGATTTATTTCGTAGTTAAATCATAAAACTTATTAACTATGATTTATGAAGTGAATTTTATAAACGTAATTATTAATCATAGTGACATTCGTGTCTCTTCTCAAAGTTTCTCTAACGACGTGAAGGACATTGTTGTTTGCAATGGTCAAAGCCCTTGTGAATTACTACTACTGTGCCCTGTTAGTAAGTGCATATTTGTATAAAGTAATAACGTAAGTGGTTTATATATCACAAATATTTCCTCAATGAGTGGTTTTTGTCCAACTGTGAGACAAGGGCGAATACTTTACTTTCTTTCAATATCCATTAGAATATTGCATTTAATTATTGCTTTTTTTACAATAATCGGTGATACTTCAAATGAAAACAATTCATCTCCATAGGATCTGAATCGAGTAGCAGTTTCCCATAGCTCTTACCGCAGTCCTCGTACCCTCGTAATTATCACCGCCCTCAGGATTTTAATTAAGGATCGTGCATCAACGTAGACGTGCACAATGTCAGCTGAAATCCTTTCCACTTCCTTCCATCTAAGCCTAAGCGCATACGGCGATGGAAAATGAGTAATATACGCGACTAGCAGCGCCCCGCGGTTTTACCCGCGTTGTGCCCGTTCCCGTGGGAATTTCGGGATAAAATGTAGCCTATAGCCTTCCTCGATAAATAGACTATCTAACAGTGAAAGAATTATTCAAATCGGTTCAGTAGTTTCTGAGATTAGCGCGTTTAAACAAACAAACAAACAAACAAACAAACAAACAAACAAACAAAACAAACTCTTCAGCTTTATAATATTAGTATAGATGGAATACGCTTGAACAGTACGTTTCATAAAGCGTAGCGTTCGTAGGCTATAATGCTGCTAGATCGGAAACATCGTAGCGCGGCGTAGCGTCGTAGTCTACACCGCGCCGTATACGCTCGCGCTTAAGTATCTTTTACATAAAATTTTCATAAAATTGTGTATGCACGCTCGTTCTTATTGAAAGAAATGCTTCACTAATTAAAATACTTGGAGGAAAGAATGCAGACCGAATCTAGGACGGGGCTCAAAGCTGTAATGAGATATGAGAAATATAATTAGATTTTTTTCTTTAAATTTGTGGAGACTATTCTTTTGGGAATTAACAGTGGGTAAAGTAGACGGTTTCACTAAAGAAATGGAATGACTAAGTATTTTTACTCATTAATGAAAGTACTAAAGCCTCTTTCCTGTACTGATTGATATCTTAATTAAGAGCACCAGGAAATTATTTCAGTAGTGATAAATCGCCGGATATTAGCACCTTTTAATAAATAATCTCTCGTTTCAATAACGAAATAAATCGAGTTTCAATTCAAGGAATTAAGTTGGGATTAGGTTATTGAGTCCGGCTTTTTTTTATTTTTAAAAAGCTGAATAACTAAAGTTTCTTTGAAAGTGATAATGTGACTAAAATTACTGAGAAAGTAAATAATTTATTTCGTAATTACATTAATTCGGTCACCGTATACGCTTGACTGCAGTGGTCAAGAATACGGTAGCCAGCCGCATTCGGCGAGTGACCGCACCTGTCACTAATTAGAGCTGTCATTTGAGTACGCATTCGAAGGATAACCACATTTATGTGTGATTAAACTTATTAATACTTATACACTTATAAATGTTTTGGCACTTTGTTGCTCTTCTACGAAAACGATTTAGTAAGAATAGCTCTCGAAATGTTAAACTTAAATACGTTTCATCCCGATATTCATGCGAGAACATGAAACCGCTAGTAAAACAAACATCCTTCGATCCAAATTAATACAAAATCAATAAGCGATTGAAAAGAAAATCTGAATTATGAAGAGGAAAATATATGTTCCAGAACATTCCCATTAGGATTGACACAACAAAAAACTTTCCAACTGTGAATTAAAGTGGTTGTCGGCGTCAGTTTTCAATTTTCAACCATTGCCTTCAATTTCCGTACCAAGCCCTTGAGATTCAAACACAACGTACTAACGAACGAGACCAACTTTCATTTACATTCTTTGCCGCATCAGCTCGACTAACACATTTGCTGGTCAAATGTAAACTTTGTTCCTTTGTTTTAAGGGCATGTTTAGCTTAGGAGCAGAGATTGCAGCTTCATGTTACAATTAGCCATCGAGAGGATTTTAAAGTGATTGCGCTAATGATTTTTACAAGGCTTGTAGATCGATGTTGGAGCTTAATAGACAGAGACAAACATATTATGCTGGAGTACATATTATTATTGACAAATATATTGATGAGATACGACCAAGGGATACGCCTTATCAATGACAGTTACACCAAATTTTTGTTATTGAAAAAATAACACAACATTACACTTTAATGTTGTGTATTTTTTATAAAAATAATATTCGGTCGCCGTCGTTGCACCTTGGTAAAGGAGTAAAGTCAAAGATGGCATCCACTTCATAGATATTGCAGTTTTTGGTATATCTTCTATCATCCATCCTTTACTCTCATCCAGTTTCCTCCTCCTCTTTTACTTCGTCCACTTCGTAGGTAGGTTATTTTTAAACTAAGACTAGCAGCGCCCCGCGGTTTTACCCGCGTTGTGCCCGTTCCCGTGGGAATTTTGGGAATTTTTTTTACATAAAAACCTTCCTCTTGAATCACTCTACCTATTACAAAAAACCGCATCAAAATCCGTTGCGTAATTTTAAAGATTTAAGCAAACAGACAAACAAACAGACATTTTAAAATATTTTATCATAGCTTTGATATAAGAAACATTTTCATTCACATTTTTCAAGTAAATCCCTCACTGAAACGTTGTTCGTTATTTACTGCCTAAATAAAATACCTAATAGTCTAATTCTCACCTTCTAATGGGTTAATTTATTTCATGGCAGAATTAATTATTGTCTCGACTTTAAATAATTTCTTCATTGGCCAAACCCTCGTACTATAAGAGCAAAACCGTGTTCTTTGCCCTTCTTGGAGAATTAGCAGATTATTACATAAAACAAACTCATTAAATATTGTTTACCTTAACATTAATGATGGATATAAAAGAGGTTTTAACCCTGTTTAAAAAAGAGGACACAAAATATTATACAAAATACTGAATTAGTCTTCTTCAGTGAGACCGAAAAGTAAGTAAGATTGCTTGCCGTGCTTCGGAGGGCACGTTAAGCAGTCGGTCCCGGTTACTTTCTACGGATAGTAGTCGTTACATGATCCATGTCAGAGTCCTTTGGCGGCTCAATAACTCTGACACCAGGATTGGTCAGGGTGACCATCCACTCGATAAAGAAGATCACTTCAGGTTATTTACTATAATTTATTTGAACATGGAAGACGTTTTACCTTTAGCCTTTTTGTATACATTGCTTGACTCAAAATGTCATTTACACATTGCTTGCTTGAGGCGGCTTGATTCAGCTTACGTTTACGTGCCAATAAACGTTAACACAAAATGTTGGTCTCAGCAAATGTGAGAAATTAAAAAATGCCTTAGTAACTTTAACAGACTGCCATTTAAGTATTAAACAATGTTTTGTATTTAACAAAAATTTAACAGCGTAGTGTGAAATTTTTAACGAACTTTGTTACGATAACCAACCGTTTAAAACAACCCAATTTCAATGTATTGTAGTTGCTGCAAATATTTATATTTACTAAACAAAATCTTGTATTATTGTTGCCAATAATGAAATTGGGTATTCTGCCAACTTATGTACTTATGTACATAGTTGCTTCATGGAACCGACTATTAGGTACTAGTTGTACCACTATGCATACGGAAGCAGTTATACTATAGTTATACTTTACGATATCCATTGAATACTAGTGTACTAGGATACAGAATTAATTCTATTAGTTTTACTCTGTTTCAATAAAATATTCGACATAATTGTATTTTGTTATCAATGTGGTTGCGCCATTTTCTGGTTTTTACTGTAATAAATTCGGAAGTTTGTGGATTTTTGGACGTTTAGTTAGTTTTCGCTGAAACTTAACTCACAAATTCGAATTAAATAGGAAATAGGAATAGGAAGGCTGCATTGTTTAATTTGAACTAACACATACGAGTATGTGATTTTTAAAGCAGTTAACGTAACTTCAATCATTGCATTTTTCGACATAGATTGATGGTCTCGGTTGTTTTTATCACACTCCACCGGGGCGAGGTGCAGTGTGTTTGTTGCCTTAGTAAAATTACTGTTGGTATTCTATTGAATTTTTGAAAAACAACGTTTCGCCGAAAGCCCGACAACCGTAGGTTAGGTTAGGTTAAGTTTATATCAGGCCCGAAGGGCCAAAATAAGGCGGAAATAGGAGCTCCGCGCAGCGGAGCTCCGTCGACACTATTATGGCACGAACTGGAACTTCAAAAGAGTAATTTGATAGAAAAAAAATACTTTTTGCGAAACGTTGTTTCGGCCAATGATCTCAAGTGACTTTACGCTTAGCCTAAACGAAGCGTTATAAAGTAAGTTCGAGTAGGGTAGTGGCCAACTGGTGTCGGAGTTTTAGACCGCCTAAAGGGCTCAAGGTCTAACGATTGAAACAACCAGGACCGACAATTTAACGTGCCCTCCGAAGCACGGTAGCGGTCAGATAGAAATGCCACTATTAGCCATCTATCCAAGACGGGGTCGGGCATGATGCGTTATCATTAAGTATTTCTAAATAATTCAACGGACGACAGTCGTTTAGCAGTTCTGATTATTTCTAGATGCTACAGCAAATTGTGTCATTTGTTGTCCTTTCAGGTGAAAAGCGATTACTTATCATTTTGTCCCGTTTGCTGTAAGCTTGCTGCAACGAGTTTTGAAAGAGATCTTTGTGAGCATTGGATGCGTCCGAATGACGACAGGTTAAATTGTGTTATGTCATTGTGTTGCACTTTTTGGACTAGTATGATGAGTACAATCACCTGCAAGATACTATAATAATGTGTATATGTTGTGGACACCCGTTCAATACTAGGGAAATGCATGGAGTGCCTCACACGATGATATATTCAAAATATAATGTATAGTTGGCTTAGGTATATAAATATGTACCCAATAAGTAGCCTGTCTGTATTAGAATCCAATTTCCTTAAGGTTGGTTTCTAACAAACCATAAAAGCGATATTTTTGTGCCAACACTTAGCTTGGGTTTAATTTTTAATTATTCCTTGAAACCGATCCTTCCCGGGTCCGTTTCCAACTTGATCTATTTCCACAGTAAATTACGGAGAGAAGTTCCAACGAAATGTGATTTTAATTATAAATCACTCCCCACAAAAAACGGAAACAAAAAACTCACTCATTACGCTTGTTACGCGAAAATAATTGGTTCATACAACACACCACAGTTATTTAATGAAACTAGTTAATTAAAGCTGTGACAAATCTGTTTGTTGTTATTTAAGTCTCACTTTTAATTAGGAAGTGCTGTAAAGAGGTTTGCTTGAGGTCGCGGGCTGCGTGCCAGTTTGGCCAAAACTCAAATCATCGTCTGTAACAGACAGGCACAAATCGCTCATTTTTTCAACGCAGAAATCCTAAAAGGAGTCATTTACAATGTTCTTTTATTGTCTAGAGTGATCTGGGACGTCTCGCAGCCATTAATAACAGACAAAAGGACAGAAGCTTTCGGCTCGACAAATTTTTCCGAGTGCGAACGCCTCATTATTTTCAATGAAGTAGTGAATTTGCGTTTTTCATTTTGCCAATCATTGATGTCGGTCCGTTTGAGCAGGGTGATGTGAGCGTCGAAGGGTTTTTGTTCCGTGAACGGCGAGTCCGACTCTTCCCTAATGTTCATCAATTTCTTAGGTTTATTTTTCCTTTTAAATTGATCTTTTCAATTAGCTCCTCCCTTGATTGGGTTTCAATGTGAAAGTATATTAATTTTCGATATGAGAGGATTCCTTTTAATGTGCAAATATATTGTTAGTTAATTAAAAACATCAGTCGAAATACAAATCGATATTGTTTTAATAACTTGACCTTCGGACAGTTATCTGGTTTTATTCCAAAATAAGCGAGTATAAAAATATTTATGTCAAACTTAATGATAAGAAATATCAAATTTTCGTTATTCTAAAAATCAACAGACTACATTGTTATAAGAACCAGGCTAGTCTAAACATTTATGTTCTGTTATTCCAAATCAAATATTCTTAATAACTGATCGAACCTTAATTTTAATTTCAAATGTGTATTTAAATAAGTATGAGCCTGAAGTCGGGAAAGTACGATATGATAATATTTGGAGGAAAAGTAGAGTATTCTGAATTTTTAAGTATGAAGTAGGTCGTTAGTTAGTGTGTGGATTGGAGGGGTGGGCTGAATAGGGGGGTGATTTGAGGGTAAGTTGGGGGTAGGCGTGGGCAGTGTGTGGCGCCCTGGGCGCAGGACTCGTGAGGTTTGACGTGGTGTGTTCATTACTCACAGGCCCACTGCCTTTGTTCTACCCCCGATATAAACTCATTTTTTGTAGTTCCCAGCTAGGCGTAGGATTAGGTACAGTCAACAGTTGTTATTTATTACAGGGCGGTCAAAATGCGCCGCAGTTTATGTACTCGCTCCTTTCCTAAGTGATTTGGTCATAAATTATTCTGATAATAATATAGGGCGTGTTTATGTAGATTGTGATATTGGTCTTGGGTTTATCGAAGCTGTATAAATAATGAGGATTTTTGATTTTGTTTCTTCTTTGGTGTTCTGATAATTTGAAAATACGAGTAGTGATGGGTGGGAGCGTAAGATGTCGTGTGGCGTCCCTTAGGGGACTATTCTTGGTCCCCTATTGTGAAACTTGGCTATCATGCCCTAGGATCTATTAGTCTTATCATGAGGATAAGACTAATAGGTTTGGCATAGAATGAAGTGTTGATGAAAGTAGGAAACAAACAAAGAAATAAAAACATTAAGTACCTACTATTTCTTTTTTCGGTCGTTTAATGTTTACACTATGTTGCGGGCCATAACGAGCAAACTAAGTTATAGCCTAAGGCTATTTCAATTAAAGCGCTTTTAGTCATTCTGCTACGCCG
Source organism: Cyclophora albipunctata (assembly GCA_963082685.1). Lineage (NCBI taxonomy): Eukaryota > Metazoa > Arthropoda > Insecta > Lepidoptera > Geometridae > Cyclophora > Cyclophora albipunctata. The sequence continues at coordinate 6,665,649 of OY720129.1, read as the reverse complement.
CGGCGGTGGACAGTCACCTGCGTGCAAGGATGCACAGGACGACCAATGGGGCTCATTGAATTTAAGCGATTTAGTCGTCCTACTACGTGGTGGTTTTTCATACAAAACACATACACGACCACTCCTAAGGCTCAATCAATTTAAGCGACTAAAATAGTCGTTCTAGAAGGAAGTAGGAGAGAGGCAGGAAGGATGGAGGAGAGACCTTTGCCCAGTATTGGGACACAAGTGGCTTATAATAATAATAAATAGTGTCATACATGCTACGTGCCGAGGCGGTGCACAGTCGTCCGTAAGCAAGAATTCTTTTTTGTTTTTCATACAAATGCACGTAGCAAGACGACAGACTGAACGCTTCATTAGAAAGAGCCCCAAGATTTAACCCGCTAAGCTAAGCACGTAAGTTACCCAGACACTTTTATTAGTTGTTTAACTTAAATTCAGTTATTTGTCTAAATTAATTCCATGATCGTACCGCCGTCAGCTTGTCAAGCTGTAAAATAAATGGTGTCTCGAAAAAATTAGAGAATAATCCCTCTTTTAGATTTTATCTTAGAACTTCGCTAAGTTATTTGTGTTTCGGACCATTTATTTGATCTGTAGCCGCCTTAATAGTGGTAACTTTAAATTACTTATTTGACTTTAGTTTGTACTTTGTAAATATGTTTGTACGTATCTTAAAGGTAGTTAAAGTTAGTGGTCAAACAATATTTGGTAATAGGCATGTCTATTAAGTTATACATGCTCCTCGCCAATAGACCAATGACATTCGCTTCGTATTGAGTACTATCAAAATTAAAATATAATTATGTGTCTATGGTATATTTATGTACATAGATAATTAGTAGTTATATTTTTTACTAATTAGTTATTTATTTTAAGAAAATTCCCTTTCTATATTCTACTATTCTCCTTTCTAATACCTAATAATATTTTACCTACGACATGTTGATCTAAACCCACAATTTGGTTTTGTTTCAGGTAAGGCAACACACGTCATTTAATTTTTCAGTCTGGTAACACGATTTTACAGATCAAAGAACACTCGCTGGCAAACGTGTTGATTGAATGATTTTATTTTGAAGTCTGTATTCGGTAAGTTTATTTTAATAATGGGTTAAATTTTGCATTGAGTTATTGCGGCTAGAATGTAGTTGACTTCTATAGGTACCTATAATAAAGCTAAAAGAGTTTTATAGCAACTTTGTGTAAGGGCCAACACTGCGTTAAGCGGGTGCCCGCGCGGGTTCATACAAAAGTGAACCGTCGCGTCGCGTGCGCCCGTCACTTGCGGTTTCATACAAAAGTGAACTGCCACGTGCGCCCGTCGCATGCGCCCGCTTAACGCAGTTTCGGCCCTTAAAGATAGGTCGTTTTCACTGTTCCGCATCCCAACTGCAGGAAATCATATTTGTAACCAGATAGTAGGTACTATAAATATTTTTAAGAGTATATCATATATTTACCGCAAAATTCTTAACACATATGATATTATATCACTTAATATGCAAAATAACAGTTCGGAACATATTACAGATCACGTCATACCTTGTTTATTACTTGCGTCGAAACATGGCGCTTATGAAAAACGCGGGAAAATGAATAATGTTCATATTCGTACTCGCATGATGAATGTGACGATTTGAAAAACGGGTAAAATGATAACACAGAGGTGTGTTTAGTATTTTATTATTTGTTTTGTATTTGATTGATGGTGTTTGTTTTACTTATAATTTAAATTACTGTGATGGCGACAATAGCAATGTAATACATCTATTCATCACTACATAGTATAAAACAAAGTCGCGTCTGTTTCTCTGTTTGTCTGTATGCTTAAATTTTTTAAATTACGCAACGGATTTTGATGCGGTTTTTTGTAATAGGTAGAGTGATTCAAGAGGAAGGTTTTTATGTAAAAAAAATCCCGAAATTCCCACGGGAACGGGCACAACGCGGGTAAAACCGCGGGGCGCTGCTAGTGTTATAATAAACCTGAAGAGTTCGTTTGTTTGAACGCGCTAATCTTAGAAACTAGGAATCCGATTGGAATAATTATTTTTGTAATGGATAGCCACATTCTACGGGAAGGTTATAAATAAATTTTTAGCCCAAATTTTTCACAAGAACGGGCATAATGCGAGTAAAACCTCGGGGCACTGCTTGATAAAAAATTAATTTCTAATAAAAATTTAAAAACCTGCGAACAGACGTTAGACTGAAAAAGTAAGTAAGCGCCTTTAAACACTAGCGGTGAACCGTTGGAACGGTTAACCGTTGGAGCGGTTTACCGTTGTCCGCCATGATGATCCTACCGCATCGGCACAGGCGGCTAGCCGCTAGTGCGTACGAGCGTTAAGACTGTTGTTAGTAAGTAAGTAAGTAGACTGTAATGTCCCACTACTGGGCAAAGGCCTCTCATCTCATCAGTACAGTGAGGAGAACTGTTGTACTATATTTGTATTTTTTAATTAGAAATATTTCATTGTAAGACTGTTATCCGTTAGTGGGCTCTGGATCTTAGTTTTCCTTCTCATAGTTTAAAATAACAACCTCATCCCAATATTTTAATAGCGCAACGCTAAAAGTATTTTCATAAGAATTTTGAAAAATTGCACAAGATTTATGCATTAATTTGCATAGCTATCTTTCTAAGGTTTAGAATCCTCGTATAATGTTGCCTGCACTAAAACTGGTATATACTGCTAAAGTTCACTCATAAACTATGATTATATGGTAATATTACCTGCATGGGATCGGGATTAGGTAAATAGTGTGATTTTTGCTGGCAACATTGGCTGTTGGATGCATTTTGGTTTATGACTTCGTGCGGTGTTGCCGTTGCTCAAAAAGACAAAAGAGAAGATGGAAAATCCTTGCCTTGGAAATGTAATAGGGAATGCCAATAATCTACGAGCTAACATCCTACCACTGAATCCTACTATTATTATAAATGCGAAAGTTTGTGAGAATGCATGTATTTTTGTCAGTCTTTCACGAAAGAACTACTGGACGGATTTGATTAAAACCAGTAATATAGGTTATACATCAGAATAACACATGGGATACATTTTATGCCAAAGAAGCAAGGTTCACACAATGTCAAAAAAAATATCTTGCAAATTCGTTTGTTCGCAGCTTTTCATTTCTTACACCATCATATAAAAACGTTAATCATTAAACAACATTGTTAAATGATTAACAACATTGTTTCAGTTGCAGAATTGAAACACAGAAGTGAATTACCTTCTTTTAGGTAAAGAAACAAATGAAATAACAGAACAGAAATCATACAGAGACCGTACGCCATTGTATTATATTTATTACACATTCCACGAGTAACCTCAAAGTAAATTGAATGATAAAATTGTCCTCGGAGGTCCTCGAGGACTATAAATTTAGTTTACATTGCTATTCATAACGTATACACGCAATTTGTGTTGTTGGCTAAACTTGTATAGAGTTATTGCAATTGTCGGAGTTTATAAGCTTTGGTTATTAAATGTAATAACTACTTAGGATATTACAGCTATGTTTTTTGAATTATACTCAAATATGTTTAAGAATGTGGAGTGGTTTATGTTTAAAAGGTTAGATTTTATGATACATGTAGCTTTATATAAGAGATATGATACATTTTCGGACGGGGTACTCTTTTTAAATTTTTGATTGAATCCGCTTATCTCAGAAACTATGAGTCCAATATGAATAATTATTTCTGTGTTGTTTAGTAACATTCAAGGGGATAATTATAGGATATTTTATATCCCAAAACTCCCACGGGAATACACACAAAGTGGGTAAAACCGCAGGACCCTGATAGTATAGTAAACAGGGCATAATGTTTCATGGCTATTTGAAGATAGGGTATTTTGAAATTGGGTCTTTACTATAATTGTTATTGTCGAGTAGAATATAGTTGTTGCACAATCAGTTTTCTATTTTAGTTTGCTTTCCAAAGTAATAAGTATGTTCGAGAAGGTTAGTGGCCAACTCTGGTATCGGAGTTTGCAGACCGCCTAAAGTCCTCCGACATAGTCTAACGATTAAAACAACCGGGACCGACAATTTAACGTGCCCTCTGAAGCAAAGTAGCGTTCAGATAGTTACTACCACTATCGGTCACCCATCCAAGTAGGGGTCGAGCTGCACGTTGCTTAACAATCGCAATAACATCACGAGCGCTACAAAGTAAATATATATTGAAAAAATTCATCAACATATAATACAGTATATAAATCAGTCACAGTCTTAATAGTAATCCAAAAAACCTTTTTGCCCCTTATTGATAAATCCGTCCTTCCAACGCCACTGAATCTTAAACCAAATTCAATGTTCATTAATTAAATCAGTCCGTTTGTGGACCGGATGTCAGTTACTATATTTTATTGGTTTATTCAAAACATTAATTTATTTCGGGTCTAGACCAGACCAGAGCCTCATTCAATTGAATTAAAATATCAACAGATTGCTCGGTGATTAATTAATTAGAACAAGATTTAAATTTGAAATTCTGTTCCATCAGTCAGTTTAGATCTAATTTGGTTTGTTATTAAAAATGAGTCAGATTAAAGAAAAAGTGTCTGTCATGTCGTATAGAGATGTGAAGGAGTTTGCACTGAATAGGAATAGGTGGAGAAGTCTGCATCGGACTCACCGACAAGAGCCTTGCTCTTAAATTTATGATAATGATTAAAAATGTTTACTTGAAAAGGTTTCTAGAATAAAATAAATAACGATTTTTAGTTTGAAACTTGGCGTTTTGATCGTATGTTCAATGATAATTGTGATCGTTGATTTCCTTTATCTTGGTCTCATTTCACAATATTTTGGTTTAAATGTGCATGTAGTGATACCTGACAAATTTTCATGACTGTAACTTGTCCGTATTTCCTTTCTCTATTCTACCAATAATTGTTTGTCCATAAATTTTTGCCAGACACCAACTTCAACCTTCTTTGCCATTATTTGAATGCAGAACGGACAAAGGAACTTATTTCAATTTGGAGCTTTTAGTAACCTGATCTCTTTGATCCCAGGACGAGGATGGTGTCTATGAGCCAATGAAACAATGCAGTCACGCGTGTTCGTAATGGTTCTCAATTTGATATTGAATTCCTGCACCATGGCTCCGCACGCCGATTGAATCCTAAAGGGACATTACAACGTGGGTTGCCACTTCACTTTTATAGTTGTTCCAGTATTATGCTTTGTGGAAAATTGTAAAACTGAATCCTCGATATTGTGTAGTTCACTTTGTTCTTGTATTGGAGTTGACAATTATGTTTATGTTTGGTTTTAGATGTGGTTTAACGGTATACTTTAAATATGTTATTTTTGATATTTTCTGTCGTACATGAGTCCCTTTGCAAATCATAAAGAAATCAGTGTAGGTAACCATTTTAAGCACAGTAAAAGCACATTATATTCGGCCATACCAAGAAAATATTGTAATTTTCATACTCGAAACCTTGTCATTTATCAATCTGTTACACTTAAATTGTCACAAAACATTTCAAATTAAAATTTTATAATCTGACGATGTACCAAAGTGTTCTATTCCGTGGACTGTACATCATTCGGCCAGTACATCGTCCAGGGACTTGGACTATAGCTGGACCAAGAAATCTCGTTACCTCGTGTCGTGATAACAACTTCCCCGCGCGAGCTCACTACGTGACGCGAGGACTCGGCCAATGTGTAGACTTGCCCTAAAATCTCATAAGACGCTACGTGCGACTGGGCCAATGTGTAAACCCGCCTTAACATCTCAGAAGACGGTACGTGATTTCAGTAATTTTAAATTATTGAGAAGGCTGCCCTGATTCGCGCGAGTATACAAGGGTATTTAATCTTTGATCGTTCGGATTCACCCTATATCCGACTGGATCTTTTGAATGGCAGTTTCATCCCGAGCGCAGGGCACAAACAAATTGAATTGGAGAATATTTACGTATAATATCGAAGTTTTGATCGTACATTTTTTGCATACTAAAATACGATATTTTGTTTGTGGTTTGTAAGTGGTTCATTCCAATAATAACTTTAGTTAATTAGCAATAAGTTTCTTTTATAAAAAATATGCTTCAGAAAAGATTAGAAAAGATATTTTATTATTACATTATGTCGGCAGATTCACCTGCGAGTAAATAATACCACTACCTAGCGTTATCTACCGACTATGACGTATATAACGACCGTACTATGACATGAAATACGTCAGGACCAGAATCTGTCATGACGTCACCAGTTTCAGTTAAACCATTATTGCCATTACATAGCTTGTGCGCAAATGTCCAATTCGGATGCGGCATTATGAAGCAAAGAGCTGATAACGCACCGTGAATCGGGAGTTTCGGACAAAGCCGCTCAGAGTCTACTATCCCCAGTTGAATTTGGAACGTTTTTGATAAAAAATGCCGTACATTTTATATTACAAGTACAATTTACATTCTAAAGCTCCTTGGAGTAATAGGCACAAATATAATTTACATTTCTCTTGCTTTTGTTTTGTATTAAATGCTGGAGTAAAAACGTCGGCAGCGCAGCGGCAGAACCAAAAGTATTATGAATTCTATTTATTCTGAGAGTTAAATTCAAACTATCATGACTGATTGTTTAACCAAAGACAACTTCTTCTATTCAATAAATGGATGTAGTGAATGGAATAGAATAAAATCTCTATACCTTTTTCCTCTTCAGAAGGAATGGTCTTGCGCAAAAAATCGACATTAGTCCATATTTTTCAGATTTTAATTACTCCAATGTTTACTTACAATTGTTGACTTACTAATGGAACTCCTAATGTTTACGTAAAGTCGTAATCAAAGCAATATTTCCCACTCAACATGAAGCCATAGATAAAGCAATAACAATCGCGACCAATATGTTAATACAGCACGTGAGACGATCATTACGTTACATTACCGTAACAAGTAACGAGTAACGATTTCGCGACGGTTCACAGGTGTCCTCTATGTAATCGAAACGTTACAAAGAACCCTCGAACATTCGCCCATAGATAGATTACATCGCTGTTCACCGAAACGATTGAACTGTCGACATGTTAACAGAAGCCGCAATGTATGCGTAACAATAGCAATCGATCAAGTTGTAGCCGCCGCTGAAGGGGAACAAATTGTTGTGCTTTGTTAGCTTTTACATTAATCAATGGAGTTCAGTTTTTTAACCGTATTTGAGGTTTAGCGCGGTCGTGTCTCGTTACTGTGCTGCGGTAACGGTATTGTTACGTTATTTTTACGTCGGGTTAGTTTTTTGTTGAGAAAAACACGTTGGGCGGCCATTAGTGAGAGTTTTGCATCAATTTTTCTCTACAAGATAATAACTATTTCTGTTATTTTTTTAGTTTGTCTACCCAGGGTACATATTTCAAGTGTGGATGATCTAATCCGAAGCCAACATAATTAGCTCACAAAGGAATCCTTGTCAGTTCTTTTTATGAGAAACTGAGATCATTCGATTTTTTTAAATTCTATATATGCAGTCAAAATTCGAACCCAAATATTATGACATAAAAACAAAATTTGATTTGGACATAAAATACTTCCCCGTATTGTGTCATCCAAGTCCTCTTATTAAATCACCTCGTTCATCTACATTAAAGCTGTTTGTTTGAAGTTTGTTTGTTTGAACGCGCTGATCTCAGCAACTACCGAGCCGATTTGAATATTTTTTTTGTAGTAGATAGGCACATTCAACGGGAAGGTTATATGGCTATTTTTCATCTTGAAATTCCCAAAGGATCGGGCACAACGTGGGTAAAACTGCGGGGCTCTGCTAGTATATTATAATGCATGAAATTAAAAAAAATATACACTGCTCACTGAAAAAATATTATGGATACTATCTCAACACTAAGCTTACAAAAATGTATCATGGATTAAATAAAATATAACATTAATTAGACCCATGTTAATTGGAACGTTCTTTGTGAAGTCAACGTAAATAGAATTCTATATAAATGAAACTAATTTCAAATACATACTTGTTTATTAATAAACAAACTGTCAATAACAGGCGGGAAAAAAATAAAATATAATTATATTTAAATTTCTCGTCACGTGTATCTTTTAATTTGATACTGAAATTGAATAATTAACAGTAGGTACCATTAGTTGTAAAAAAAATACTTATTTCATTTAATAAAGTAAAAACTGAACCGGGAAATTTAAATAAATAAATATACCCGGACAAATTCACCCACAGTTAATTTGACCCAAACTAAGCTCTAAGCCTATTAGATTTTCACCAAAAATGTGATAAATGCATTATTTTATAATTCTGTCTCCGTTTAATTAAATCATACATACCTAAATAGTTTCGCTTCCGGCCTTACAACACAATGATTAGACATCGCCCGATATCCGACTACCCAATTTCCCACTCCCATAAATACTTAATAAATATGTGTTTTCCTCTAGTTTACAAAACGAACCGAACAGTTTTCATGCAATTCAATTACAGAACACATACGAGTACGGGTACAGACGCGCCCAACAGACGGACGGATAATATTATATTCTATGCGAAACACAGCTCGCTTATATATCTGTGAAGAAAGTGCCTGTAAAACGAGAACAGACGATGAATAACGAATGAATTATTCCTCTGATTCCCGAAATATACAACAAATCTTTGTCCCGAACGGTTTCAAAGGCTGCTCCAGATAGACAATGTTTATCGAAAAATATTGGTGTTTTCAGCTGAGCTAATGAGATGCAAATGAACGCATTCAGCGTATAATTGTCTTGTCGTGCTGAAGGAATTGTATTAGGTTTATTTTTTAATATTGTAAGGTAGTGGATGGCGTTTTGGTGGATGGCGTTTTTAATTTTTTAAATAGGTGATTTCTCTTTGATATTTCTACAACGGGCCTTTCTTCTGAAAGTGTAGGGCAAAGTCTAAGCGTGCTTCGGAGGGCACGTTAAATTGTCGGCCCCCATCCAAATCGATAGACCATGTCGGGCCTTTAGGCGGTAAAAACACCGAGGGTTGGCCACAACCTACGCGAACTTACTTTTCTCACATAAGACACAACATAAACAACTTAATTTCAACAATAGAAGAGGTTAATCTTAGAATTGCTTGGTAGTAAAAAATATGAGGAAATTTACCAATTTTTAATATTGTTCACGTTCTTGTGACGTCATATTTTATTCCTACAAAATGTATGGGCGCGACCCCACTAAATCTAGGAAGATAACATAAGCACAAACTACAAAAAAAAACACTAGCATCTAGTGGACTTGTTGAACCACCGCGCGGACCAGCTTTTTTTAAAGAGACTACGACACCAGTCCAGACATACGAGTATATCAGATCTCAAGTAAACACTCTTAGGTCAAAGTATATCTTGACTCAAGTGCGCCTTGTCCAGCTACAATGTTCACAGCACTGAAGTGTAAAAAGACACCACCCTATTACCGTGACCATTAGCGATCACATTCAAGAAGCCATTGTTTTTCATTTCATTAAAAGCTTTATACTCGTAGAACACCGAAATCTGTTCAGATATTCGCACAAGCTTAATAACTCCCTATTGCTATCATTCTTCTAATCGACTTTTAAGTCTTGTTAAGTTTTATTATAACTTAAGAGATTGATTTTTTGTTTGTTTGTTTGAACGCGCTAATTTAAATCCGAAACTACCAATGTAATTTGAATAATTCTTTGTGTAATGGATAGCCAAATTTTACAGGAAGTTTATAAGCTAGTTAACCTGAAATTACATTGGGAGCAGGGCCCCGCAACTTTACCTATGTTGTACTTATTCTTGTGGGAATTTCGGGATATAAAAAGAATATCCTATAGCCTTCCTTTTATGTTTTTTGTATGTGGTTATCCGAAACAAAAATATTTTTTCGAACCGGACTAGTAGTTCCTGAGGTCAGAGCATTCAAAGGAACAATAAATCAAACTGCTTTATTATATCAGATATGTATTGTGAATGTTGTAAAAGGCGCCGTCTTAAGATCTTAAGATAACTCATCATAAGATGAAAAATAATGGAGAATAGTATCGTTAAACACAGAATTTAATTCAATAACATTGTCCATCAGTCATCGAGACACACGGTTGGACAAATTCCTTCTCCTAACGATCGCCATTAACCACAGCGTTCTTAACTCAAAGTGAATTTAATACAACTTCTAGGATTAATACTCTTTTTATGAGAACTTAATGTTACTTGAAGATGATACTATTTCTTCAGAACTTTAAGGGAAGTATCATGATTTAGCGACGCAACAAGCGATTTAAAAAAAAATGTTGAACATTTAAGGTACACTTTAAAATATTGAGTTCTTTTTTCAAAAAAATGCTAGTAGTCACCGTGGCTGTCATTGAGCCGTTGCACTCATAGAAATACATCTTAGGTTTATTGAGCAATGCCACTGACATACAAAGGCCGATGTAATTATATAAAATTAAATTAGAAAGGTATATGATAGCATCATATGTTAGGTTCAACTATTACGTTTAAACTATAAACAAACTGCTGCACTTGATTGTAAAATATATTGGTACCTGTAGAAACTGTTTCAAGAAAACTACGCTTCTTACCATAAAGTACTTTACTAACCACACAATCTTTTATTTTACATTGTTGTTTCGTACACCCCGACCATAACTTTGAGACACAATATCTGTACACCGTTACTTTATTTAATAATCCTTCAATAATTTATTTTAAGAGCTCAATAAATAAGACGTAAAAATATAAAACTACTAAGTTTTGAGCAATCCTGCAACATACGTACCATTGGGTTTGGAAGAACATTTCGCACAGACGTCGAGCATCGGTTGAGTTTTATAGCTCGGTTGGGTTACCATCTAACACCATCGAGTTGAAACCGAATCGAAATCAAACGAACTCAGTATCAAAACTGGCATTTATCGATACTAGTGACTGTGCAGGGATCAAATTAGAATTAAATATTGTATGAAAAATATGGTATTGCTTTTTTTGCTACGTTTGATTCGATATACTTAAGCCCGTACTTAGAGACGTCAAATTAACTTAGTATACAAGTATATTTAATGTGATTTTGACATGTAAAGTATGAAATAATATTGTGAATTAGTTAAGTGTCGATTTAATGGATATTCTGTATACGGCACTTGGTTACTTTATATTAGTGGATATCTATGAACGTAACATCACCACAGCGTCCTAGTACAAGATTAGATTGTCTAAAATGTATATGGTAACCTCTCAGATTTGATGCTGTCATCTACATTTTACAGTTAACTTCGGCCAAAGTGAGCAGTTAAATATACGATCTGCAGTTATTTGGTAACGAGGGTTTACTGTCGGTGCAGCGGGCTTTGATTTCAATGTATTGGGTTTAGTGTTAGCTCTGAGATGCAGACCTCTCCGATAGAGTGATTAAAGTTCGCCCGTGGCCACAGATAGGTATTTCATGGAGAGTATTTATGGAACTTTCACCTTTTAAATACATAATATAGGTTCATTCATTCATTCGTTCATTCATTCATTCATTCGTTAATCGAGTAGGTAAGTGGCTTACCCTGGTGTCGGAGTTTTTCGACCGCCTACAGGCCTCTGACATGGTCTGACGATTAAAACATCCGGGACCGATTACATAACGTACGATACAATTAACGTAACATAGTTGTGTTTTTGTTGTTAAGAAACTTCAATCAGAGTACATATAAAATGATTTTAAGAACTCTTTTAACAAACCTCTTTGATTACGTAATTTATACTAATATTATAAAGTGGTAACATTTGCAAGTTTTTATGTTCGAGCCAATCTCAGGAGTTTCCAGTCCGATATGAATAATTCTTTTTGTACTAGATAGCCACATTCAACAGGAAGGTTATAGGCTATTTTTCCCAAAATTCCCAAGGGGACAGGCACAATGCGGGTAAAACCGCGGGGCGCTGCTAGCGCGTATATAGACAGGTCGATTCGTAGTCTCGCGTCTCTTTGGAAGTAAATAAATGTTTATTAAAAATGAATTATTATGCTTTAACTTTTGGAAATGACCGTTTATTTTCATCGTTAATATTAAGGAAGCATTTGTTTATTTATTAAAGCTATAAATATTAACCGGGAAACAATAAATCACTGACAAACAGCCGACTCAGACCGGACTCCATTAAACGATGAAAAATTAATTAGCCAACATAATATTACAACAACCCTTTCTACTCTTTATCCGAAATATTAGGCTACCTAAGTATGGAATAGTGGGTTGATCACGTGACTATAAATTGCATAAAACAGCGCGGGTGAAGCCCCTGAACACTGCGTGCCCAAGTACCAAAACAGATACTTTTTCGTTACTCCACAGAATGTAAAGTTACCGCAAAAAACGTTATTTTCATAACGATATTACTAGAAACAAAATGATAACAGCCAGAAAGTTCTAATCGACTAAACTTAATAAGCTCGCGATCCCAACTCGTAACATTATCTCGTTCTCTCAGGAATGCCGTAATAGTTACTTGAAATTACTAAACACATTTCGGGGAGACTGTTTGTTCACGTTAATTCTATTGTGGGGAACCAACACACAGATTATTAATAAGTTACATCGCAGTGGCATTCAAATAATGCTATGTAATTTAATTCGGATTTGGAATTGCATGGCCGACTTGAATTTGTTGTTTCCTCTTCGTGACAAAATGGCAGTTTGATAGAAACTAACTAAAGGCTCAAATGTATTATGTGGCTAGCCAGCGACTAAACGCATAGTGCGATTTCCACGCGATTTCGTATAAATGTTTGACAGATGGTTTTCCGCAGTTGCAGTGGTGCTGCTGATATACAAAGTGTAGCTTTATGAGTGGATAATCTAGCAACGGTAGGTAAACTTAAAGTGAGTCCAAATATCAATTTAAATTTTCTGCGACATATTTTGGAATAGTAGCTTTTCACTCAGTAACTTAATGATTAACTACATATCATCACTACATAGTATAAAATAAAGTCGTCTCTTTTTCGTGTCTGTCTGTCTGTTTGTCTGTCTGTATGCTTAAATCTTTAAAATTACGCAACGGATTTTGATGCGGATTTTTGTAATAGGTAGAGTGATTCAAGAGGAAGGTTTTTATGTAAAAAAATTCCCGAAATTCCCACGGGAACGGGCACAACGCTGGTAAAACCGCGGGGCGCTGCTAGTAGATAATATTCTTCAATAATTTGGAACTTAAAATACCACTATTAAACAAAACCGTTTCAAAATCCGTTGCGTAGTTTTACAGATCTAAGCATACATAGGGACAGACAGACAGGATAGCGACTTTGTTATATACTATGTAGGTAGTAATTTATGATTTCCTAAGACTGGAATATAAATAATCTATAAATATAAAAATCAATGCCACTTTTCGTTGTAATTTTATAACTCAAGAACGGACCCACCTATCCAAATCAAATGTTGAGGCTTTGTTTGGACTATTTAGTAGATGGTTTATGTGAAGTTTGCACAAAATCGGTAGAGCGGTTCTTAAATTCCCATCGGAACGGGCACAACGCGGGTAAAACCGCGGGGCGCAGCTAGTATACCATAAAATTCAATAAGCCCTACATTGAATCTGTTACTCCTATTTATTTAGTAACTTCAAATATCTATTTGAATATAAATATTATTAGCTTTATAAACTACTAGCAGCGCCCCGCGGTTTTACCCGCGTTGTGTCCATTCCTGTGGGAATTTCGGGATGCAAAATAGCCTATGTTACTCGTGGATAATGTAGCTTTTGAATGGGGAAAGAATTTTTTAAAACGGTATAGTAGTTTTTGAGCCTATTCATTACAACCAAACAAACAAAGTTTTCCTCTTTATAATATAAGTGTAGATGAATTTAACTGAACGTGTTTGTTGGATAAACTATCAATTTTAGCATTAATTAATCAAATAGGTAAAATCAACATCGAATAGATAATGCTTTGTATCATCAATGACCTATAACTGAAGCCGGGTTATGACGTAATCATATTAGTCGACGCGTGCAATATGCTGTCACTGCGACATATAAAGAATATTGTAGTCGACCGCATTCGGTGATTGACAGCAGCTGTCACCTGAATAGGTAACCGCAGACTGCGGTCGTACAGGTATAGCTATAGATAGTTTTTCTTTTTACTAAAATCGATGACATGGTCCCTGAAACACATCTTTGTATGACTTTTAGTTTGAGACTTAGCAATAAGGGCAGATTGTATAAGCATTCTTAAATCTATTTAGTACTCAATTAGGTCTCAGAAACAAAAGATTTTCGTTCAAAATTGTACTTTGTATTGTACCTAAATACCACAGATGTCATAAATACAGGAGATATGCTTTGTAAACAAATGTATTCGTGTTCAGATGTCGCCGTGTTCTCCCCACTTAATTCACTAACACAAAAGCAAAAACTATAAGAACGGCACACGAGCTCATATTTCTCCCGCACACAAAGAAACTTACAGCAACACTAATAAACTCAGTAATAGAACACATGCATACAGGGGGCGGGGCTTCTACCTGTAGCTACAGACAATAAACACACATCGCAACTAGTGATGTGAAGAGGTAATTGATTTGAATTTGAATTTGAATTTGAATCGTAGAAAAAATAGTATCGATGAAATTCAGAGCCGACGAACTTTCTTCAATGGTTGAAAGCACTTAGGCTCAAAGTGAGACGAACATATCGTGTTATTTTTTGTGGGAAACCAGTTTGGACCTTTTCCTGTTGCATTTATCCACTTTTCTTTTATTTTTGGATCCTTCGGATAGCTAAAATATTAAAAAGGTGTGAATGATGATGATGATATCAATGATACATGTGTAAAAGTACCGCAATAAATTAAAAACCCATACTTGATTCAATAATAATAATAAGTCGAGTAATCAAGAAATAGTAATGAATTGTGTTTTCAATAATTAATTATATCATTTTTACCTCACATTAGTAAACAACAGCTATAAAGTTCCATGCAGCAAAAAAAGTCTAATTTTAATCCCTTGTGTAATCATTCGAACTAAGTAGGATCGATATAAAATATCGACAACCTCAAAAGTGACATCACATCTCTAATTATCTACCTAACAATGGACACTGGTTCCAATTAATGAAATCAGGGACATAGAGGTCAAAGTACGAATTTCAATCTGATTTTTTGTAATTAAGGTCTTTGAGTGATTCTAAGCCTATTTTATAGAATACGTTTTTTTGAAATACCTGCCCGTTTCCGAGAAAAAAAATGTTAAGTTTTTTTTTGTATGGAGAAAAATCGTTTTCTTTATTTATTTCATAAACGGGCAGAGACGTTAAAACCAAACCTTAAAGGGATTAAAGAACACATAATTCCTTGCATTTTGTTCGAAATCATCTACTCCATATCTCTGCCCGTTTAAAAACGGCAGGCGTTCCAAATTTTTTTTTTCTTTTGTGGTTTTTTTGGTTTAAATATGCTTGAATGAATACTTAAATAGCAATATTGTAATACTAGTACTTCATTCCATCGATACAAAATGGAATTGTAATATTAATAGCTTAAGTAATTTTATACCTACATACCTGCTATGTTACTTTTTTACCTGGGTATTGTTTTGCGTAGAGGCTTTTGCAAGGCCGAATATGTTTTATTGTTCACGTTACCTGGATAAGATAAGAAAAGAGGGCACTTACAGGTTACAGGTAATCAGGTAACTTACCTGATTAGTTGTTTTCAAAACGGAGTCACTCGTTCCTCGGATCCTAAAGTATCAACACGTACCTACACGCTCTTTACCATTAATATGTCTCAGTTTAAATCAAATTTGGATATATATGTGCTACTGAAATCAAGTGGAAATATCAAAAACAGTGATATATTGTGCACTACGTTTTTAAATCAAATAAACTTTGAAGTTTCTGCTGAAGATCTTAGAATTCTAAAACAGTTCACAAGAACATATGTTGCAAATTTACACAAGAGATGGTTGCAAGCAAATAGATGTCAATCTAATTGTCTTTCAATCTATCTAATAATGCAGACAGTAATTCTTCTTCGGAGTGGTTTTTAAGAGATGAAAGGCACCTTCTTTTATGCTTGTTTGATAGATCCTCTGGTGGGTCTCAGATGGCTTTCTGTGGAGTATTTGTAGCAGCATCTGACTGCGGACTGGCTTCCATTGCTTGAGACATCCAAATTCTCTTTCGCAAATATTGACATCAAATATGGTGTTCTTGGTGAAAAAATTAGATTGACATCTATTTGCTTGCAACCATCTCTTGTGTAAATTTGCAACATATGTTCTTGTGAACTGTTTTAGAATTCTAAGATCTTCAGCAGAAACTTCAACGTTTATTTGATTTAAAAACGTAGTGCACAATATATCACTGTTTTTGATATTTCCACTTGATTTCAGTAGCACATATATATCCAAATTTGATTTAAACTGAGACATATTAATGGTAAAGAGCGTGTAGGTACGTGTTGATACTTTAGGATCCGAGGAACGAGTGACTCCGTTTTGAAAACAACTAATCAGGTAAGTTACCTGATTACCTGTAACCTGTAAGTGCCCTCTTTTCTTATCTTATTCAGGTAACGTGAACAATAAAACATATTCGGCCTTGCAAAAGCCTCTACACAAAACAATACCCAGGTAAAAAAGTAACATAGCAGGTATGTAGGTATACAATTACCTAAGCTATTAATATTACAATTACATTTTGTATCGATGGAATGAAGTACTAGTATTACAATATTGCTATTTAAGTATTCATTCAAGCGTATTTAAACCAAAAAAACCACAAAAGAAAAAAAAAATTTGGAACGCCTGCCGTTTTTAAACGGGCAGAGATATGGAGTAGATGATTTCGAACAAAATGCAAGGAATTATGTGTTCTTTAATCCCTTTAAGGTTTGGTTTTAACGTCTCTGCCCGTTTATGAAATAAATAAAGAAAACGATTTTTCTCCATACAAAAAAAAACTTAACATTTTTTTTCTCGGAAACGGGCAGGTATTTCAAAAAAACGTATTCTATAAAATAGGTTTAGAATCACTCAAAGACCTTAATTACAAAAAATCAGATTGAAATTCGTACTTCGACCTCTATGTCCCTGATTTCATTAATTGGAACCAGTGTGGCAGCACCCGCTTCACGAAACTATCGTGTGAGTGAGAGTATCAGTAAAACACTTTTCCATTGCGCTATTAGACCAGGCGATTCATTGATCGATGTGTATTAAGCAAACAATGGTTTTAGTTCCTAATGAAAATAATTGCTTTTGGTACTTTATCGTGTTTCTAGTATCACGAAGTAATGTTTTAATGAATTTAATAAGAAAAACAATCATATTTTTATACTTACGTGTGAAATGAGATGCCATCTTTCGTATAATTCACAATAGAGGTGTTATTTTTGCAAACAACCACTGTACAACGCGGCATTTTGTAAAAAATCACGAGCAGTGAAGACGTCGCAAGTTGGCATTCGACTAATGGCCGAAACTGGCAACAAGCCGCTTTGCGGCTAGATGCGTTCGCAAGCGCCACGCCTCCTTGCCACATCTCCTGTATTTATGACATCTGTGAACTTCGTTCCAAAAACAAAAGACGTTCGTTTTAAATCGTATTTAGCGATTTAAAACGAACGTCTTTTGTTTTTGGAACGAAGTTCCTTATCGCGCGTTGCGAAAGGGAGCTAGACGGAAAAAATGGTAACGACATTTTTTAGGCCAGAGAGGGACAGACAGAGAAACTTGCGCACGCCAGAGAGAGACAGACAGAGAAACATGCGCGAGAGAGACAGACAGATTGTGCAATCCACCCTAACTGCCGCACTCAGAGACGTCTATTAAAACGACACTTAACTAATTGACGTATCTTTCATACATCACATGTCAAAATTACTCATTAAATCTCTACTTAAGAAGCATTTGACGTCTGTGTACGGGCATAAGTGTTATAAATTGGGTTATTTTGTATAGTATCGATACTTGATAGTGTATGTTATGTGATTAATCGATCTCCGTTTAATAACCCTTACCACACTACCATACATTAAATATCTATTACCTAAAATACGGACCAATCCCATCTTATCTTACAAAGGAATGAAACCGCAACACCCGTAAAGTACCTCGTCTTAACCATAAGTTAAACAAGTCTTAATACAAACTCCCAATCTACTGGGAACTAATTCGGACCTTTAGTTAATCAATTGGTTAGAACTTTGTGAAAGTGAATCCTCTAACCACGTTTTACTAATATTACAAAGTGGCTGAGTTTGGAAGTCTGGGTGTATGAGGAAATATTTGAAACCGTACGTACAAGTGATTTCAGAAATCTTTTTGATATATTAGCATCCGGGGGTTCTTTTGGTCGTACCTGTTCTCGTAAGAATTTTGGGATAAAAAAAACTTGAGAGGTGTCAAGGGACACCCGGATGGAACGAAGTTTATTTATTATCAACAAAAATAATCGTCGCGACATCACACTGTTCAATGCGAAATAGAAAGACGAAACGAAAATATCTAGCTTGCTTTCTATAAGAGAGAGAGAGAGAGAGAGAGACAGACAGAGAAACATGCGCGGCGCGTATGTTTCTCTGTCTGTCTCTCTCTGGCGTGCACATGTTTCTCTGTCTGTCTCTCTCGCGCATGTTTCTCGGTCTGTCCTTCTCTGGCCTAAAATATTTCGTTACCATTTTTTCCTTCTAGCCCCTTTTCGCAACGTGCGATAAGGAACTTCGTTCCAAAACTTGCTATTTTTCCTTCATTTAAAAAACCAAATAGGGTGGGTGGTTTCAAAGATCAGCGGGTTCAAACTAACAAAAGAATTAAGGTATATTTTGGTAGCGACCGCGACAGCAGGCAGTAACTGCCGACCGCAAGCAGCAGTGTCGCCGCGCTCAAATTTCATAGAGCTTCATATAAACCTTTCGCCACCAAAAACAGACCTTTAGATGAACTGAGATCCTCATACTTTTTGAAGTATAACATCGGTTAGATGTCCGTCTAGGACTTTCGGTTGTCAAAAGCTAGCCTCACCCCGCGGTGTTACCCACGTTGTACCTATTCCAAAATTTCGAGATAAAATGTATACCATGTGTTATTCTGATGTATAACCTATATAACTGTAACGTTTCATCCAAATCCGTCCAGAAGTTTTTCCGTGTAAGAGTAACAAACATACATACAAACATACATCCTCACAAACTTTCGCATTTATAATATTAGTAGGATTTTCATATGAAAGGTAGGTACAAGATAATATAATTGTTAAATTCAAAGCAAGGGCGCATGGCTAGTTCTCTAAAACTTGGATGATAACTAATTATAACCAGCCCGGGGCTGTTTAAGGTTACGCAAAATTGAACAGTCACGAGCGAAAGTAAATTAATATTCCGAAATTCAGAACAAAAAGGTACATATTATTTTTTCTTAAATTAGTACTTATCTCTTCTATTTGGATACCTTTTCTGAGAATGCGATGGAAGGTTGTTTCTCTTGTTTGGATAATTATATAAAATAGAATAAAACCTTTACACTAAACATAAAAATGTTAAGGTCGTGTCTCTGGTTCTGTCATGTCAATCTGTCTTTTACTAGCTTTTTGTGATATACTTTTTTAAACTTTTTTCACACAGGGCACGTTAAGCTGTCGGTCTCGGTTACTTTCTACGGATAGTAGTCGTTACATGAGCCACGTCAGAGGCCTTTGGCGGCTCTATAAATCTGACACCAGGATTGGTCAGGTTGACCACTCGATGAAGAAGAAAAACTTTTTTCTTTCCATTTAACGTTTATTAGTTTACTAGTAGTGCCTACGGTTTCACCTCCTTTGTAGCCATTCCCATGAGAATTTCGGTATTAAAACCTATGTGTTATTCCAGGCCCTAATCTATCTCTATGTAAATTTTCATTCAGATCCGATCTGCAGCTTTTGCATGAAAGAGGAACATACATTGAAACATCTATTTATCTTAGAAATTCGCATTTTTAATTTTATTAGTTGTGCCTCGCTGTCTAACCCACGTTGTACCCGTTGCCGCGGAAGTGTTGGGATAACATATACATACCTCATTTGTTATTTTAATGTATTACTGTGAGAAAACATTCAAATCCGTTTAGCACTTTTTACGTGAAAGAGTAACAGACATACATCCTCACAAATTTTTGTAATTTCGCATTTCATATATAATATTAGTAGGATTCTATTTATGGTCTTCGAATATAAAATCTTCGAATTTTAATTCAACCCTTAATTACTTCTGCCGATGGCTGTACGTACAGTCACCGAGAGTACTGAAATGGAAGAACCTCGTCTCTGAAAGCGAACTCTAAAGTTTCAAAAGGCTCATAGTGGGGCAATACCGTTTAACTGACTGAATATGTCCTACCTTCAGTGAGGTAATAAAAGCATTTACAGCGTACAACTTGGTTGTGTGTGTCGAAAGTTAACAGTACTTGTGTCTACTTTGTTCTTTACTAATGATGTAGGTTGTGTGTTTGTAAACGAGCATACGGCGTGCGTGTGTGCGTGTGTGCGTGTGTGCGTGTGTGCGTACGTGCGTGCATGCGTGCGAGCGTGCGTGCATGCGTGAATGTGTTCGTGCGTGCGTGCGTACATGCGTGCCTACGCGCGTGTGTGTGTGTGTGTGAGTCTGTCTATGGCTCTGTAGCTACCGAATTACATTTCTAGAAGACAAGCTAAGTGGAACTACTACTAGCCAAGTGGAAACTTCGAATCAAGTGCATAACAAACTATACAAAGCAAAACTTGTATTTACATCGGACTACAGGACCGCTGTAATTAGTCGCTTAAGTGAAAAGTTCCTGGTTCCAGCAGGTGTTCAACTCCTGTGTATTCATTGCTTTTGTTGGCTTCAAAGTGCAACAGACAGTGCCAACTGTGAACAAATCTCTCTGTCTTTAAAACTTTTCTCATAAAAATAGTTTGTAGTTGTATTAGTTTACTTTTTTTGTTGTTAAATGATGTTACAAGACAGTTTTCTGTGTCCACGGTTCTTGTAAAGGTGCCTAAATGTCAGATAGACATGTAAAATTAAAACAAAGTGTATCCTTTGTAACTTCAAATTATATACGATGCTTCAATTCAAAATGAAAGTAGTGTTAGTGTTAGTGAGTAGTGTTAGTGTTAGTGTTATGGGGGCCATAATAATATACGCTCCGAAAAAACGCCACGATCAGACTGTACAGTTCGAACGGTACAATTTATCGTACATGGCATACAAGCAAAAATTGGACGAAACTGTACAGTTTTATAACATACATGTAGCGATTTATCGGTACCGTTCGAACTGTACAGTCTGATCGTAGCGATTTCTCGTAACGTATATGGCCACCTTTAGTGAGTAGTGTTAGTGCGTAGTGTTAGTGTTAGTGTTAGTGAGTAGTGTTCGCTTATACCTAAGAGACCAGTACACGTTGTACTCATTTCCATAAGTATTCCGAGATAAACATCACACAGTAATGTACATCAGTTTCTAACTGTGTCTGAGACACATAAATTTAATCGATACTTAATTATTTGACCTAAATTTTCATACATTACACATCAAAATTAGTCATTAAATCTCCACTAAGGAAGCTTTTCATGTCTCTGAGTACATCGTGATACTTATATGATATACTTATGTCCTACATCGGTCTCTATCACATTGTGATAGGTAAAGTTCCTCTTATTTACCGTAATGCATCAATACCAAGTCGCAAGTATATAATAAACGTTCTCGAACATTCGGTCGTATTCCCTGGGCGATATTCGACGTTTCTGTCGAAGATAACACCAGATACTTTCACGTACCAATGACATAACGTACACAGTACAGATGACAAATAAAAAACTACGTATTTAGAACTTTTTTTTTTTTTTTTTTTTAATTTATTTATTTAAGGTCGCTTAAACAACTTGGTCATCAGCGACCGACAAATGCATTGAGTTATACTAACGTATGATTAAATGAGATGATATAAGTTAATGAATTTAAGAAAATTAACAGTAATATTTGTATTGCTCAGACAGTCCTTAAGATTGTCAGGCAATCCAATATGACGTCTTTCTACATTATAAAATTGACATTCTACTAACAAATGTTTGATATTTAAAAAACTATCACATCTAAAACATTTCTTTTGAACATTTTTTGTAATGAGGTGGACATGAGTAACATTTGTATGACCAATTCTTAACCTATTTAAAACTACTTCATCTCTTCTAGAATTTGGATGCAAACAACTTTTTTCAAACACTGATTTCCTAATTGTAAATAATGCACTATTATTATCTTTTACCCAATAATTGTTCCAAAGTTTTTTTACGTTAAGAATAACATGTTTCACAACGTCGCTAATATTGGAAGTAGAAAAATTACAACAATCAAGCTGCGTTGCTTCTTTTGCAACTTTATCAGCCCTTTCATTACCAATAATACCTTGGTGACCAGGGATCCAAACTAATTTAATTTGATATCCACCCTGTATAAGCTCAACTATGTTTTCTCGAATTAAATTAACAATCAAACACTAGAAACAAAGGGATCTTTATTTCTAGTGTTCAATAAAGCAGTAAGTGATGACATTGAATCAGAGAAGATGAAAACGTTTTTATTACTGGTGTTTTCCTTAATTAACTCTAGACATCTAAGAATAGCCACGGCTTCACATGTGAAAACAGATGCATGATCATGAAGTCTATATTTATGACTATTACCTGATGATACAATCGCACAGCCCGATTTGCCATCACAAACAGAACCGTCAGTAAAATAACAGATGGCATTAGGGTGATTATTTATAAAATCATAAAAAAGATTTTTATAAATGTAATCAGGGGTTACATCTCGATGATTTTCTAGTCCAATTTCTAAATTAATATTGAGGTCTGTTAATTTCCATATAGGTTCGATAAATAATTTACGTGGAAAAATGGGAGGAAACTTAAAATCAATTTCTTGTAAATACTTTTTAACTCTTAGTCTAAAAGGGATTGCCAATGATGATCGTAAGCTAAATTCTAAATCAGAAGACAATGAAGTTGTTATAATAGAAGGATCCCTATAATTAGTTATAAATTTAGCAGCATAAGTTAAGCATAGTTGTCTTCTTCTAAACGATAGAGGCATTTCATTCGCTTCGACAAGGATGCTGTTTACTGGACTTGTCCTAAAGGCGCCTAAACTTAATCTCAAACAAGTGTTATGAATGCTTTCTAAAAGTTTTAAGATACTAGGAGAAGCCGAGTCATAAATAATAGAACCATAATCAATTTTTTGCCTTATTAAAGCTTTGTAAGTGTTTTTAATGCATTTACTATCAGATCCCCAACTATTTGACGATAATACTTTAATTACATTCATCCTATTTGAGCAAACAGATTTTAAATGTTTAATGTGATAAGTCCATTTCATTTTACTATCAAATATTAGACCTAATATTCTCAAATTGTTAACTTCCTTTATTTTGTGATTGTTTATGGTTAAGTCAATTGTATTTTTTATTTTCCTACTAGCTAAAATCATAAACTCAGTTTTAGTTATCGAAAATTTGAAGCCAGTATGCATACACCATTCATTTAATTTATCTAAGGTGTTTTGTAAAAGTTTTTCTGTAATTTTAATGTTATTACCACTACATAATATAGTTAAATCATCTGCAAACAAGTAACCTTTAACAGGCCGTTCAATAACATCTAAAATACTATTGATGGCAATCAAAAAGAGGATAACACTTAAGACAGAACCCTGTGGAACACCATTTTCTGTACTTAAAAAGTTCGAAAAGATATTATTAATCATCACTCTTATTTTCCTGTTTGACAAAAAATTCCTGACAAAAGCGAGGATATTCCCTTTAATATTGAGTTGTTCTAAAATTAATAAAACTCTATGGTTCCATACCATTTCATATGCTTTTTCCAGGTCCATGGCTAAACTATGACTTTAATTTTATTTGCAAAAGCAGAAAGTATGTCGTTCTCCATATGAACAAGATGGTCTAAAGTTGATTTAAACTGCCTAAATCCAAATTGGAAATTCGAAAAAAAATTACTATGTTCCAAATACCACCTCAATCTTCTACTTACAATTTTTTCTAGTAGTTTACATAAGTTACATGTAAGAGAAATAGGTCTATAGTTAGAGGCTATGGTACAATTTTTGCCAGGTTTTGGAATAGGAATCACAATGGCCTCCCTCCATAGGTCAGGGAAAACCTGATTCGTCCAAATGTAATTGTAAATGTCTACTAAACGTTCAAGAGCTAAGCGAGGAAGTTTTTTGATCATAGTATTAGAAATTCTATCGGGACCCGGACTAGAATCTCCTAACTGGTCTAAAAAGAAACTAAGTTCATGAAATGAAATCAAATCATTAATGGGGTTACTATTATCTTGAAGATTGAATGTTGTGTGGTTTTCTTCGGTTTCATTTTTAAATACTATAAAATTAGGATTATAATTATTTGAACTCGAGTTTTCAGCAAAAGCTGCCGCTAATAAATCTGCGTTAGTTTTAGGGTCACAGCTAAGTTCTCCTTGCTCGGTTTTTAATATTATGGTCTGTTTTTTCCTTTTATAGCCATTAATAGAGTTAATTCTCTGCCATATAACACCTAAAGGAGTGTAACTGTTGATTGAAGTAATATATGAATTCCAACTTTTCTTCCTACTTTCTTTAAATAATCTCCTAGTTCTAGCTCTATTTTTGCGATATTCTACTTTCAGTGATTGTTCTTTTAAAAGCTCTTCTTGACTACAAATGGGGTTACTCAGATTTTTCTTTCTCTGCTTAATATAAGACCTGTAAGCTTTTTTTGTTTCCTTTAATGATTTTGAACACTCATCATTCCACCAGGGAACTTGCTTCTTTCTTTGTCGACCGCTGGTCATAGGTATGTATTTTTGAGCTGAACTGAGTATTATTTGATTAAATTCGTCTACTAAGCTATTAATACACACAAAAGATGAAAGGTTAATTTTATCTAACTGTTTGATTTTACTTTCGATTTCAAGACTAAAATTGTACCAATTCGCGCATTTATATTTCCAATGAAGAGGTAAGTTTTGTGCATTTTGATTTAAATCTATTTGTAACGAAATTGTAATTGGAAAATGATCACTATCATATAGATCGTCTAGCGCATTCCATTCAAAGTAGGTTACTATACTTCGTGAAGCAAAAGTTAAATCAATACAGCTTGTGTTTCCGGTACTATTATTAAAATGAGTGGGTTGATGAGAGTTGAGAAGAACAATGTCATCATGTAAATCCCTCCAATCAACTATCATTTTACCTCTCTGGTCACAACGAGTAGAACCCCATTGAAAATGGTGACTGTTAAAGTCTCCTAATAAAATAAAGGGAGTTGAAAGCTGATTAATTAAATTATTCAAATCATTAACGCTAACAGAACAATTATTGGGTAAATACAAGTTACAAATGGTAATATCAAGTGGGAATTTAATTCTTATTGCTATGACTTCAAGTGAACTATTTACAATAATTGGTTCGGGCAAAGTAAGAGGTTTTATATAAATAGCTACACCACCACTTGCAATACTGCCGTGTATGCGGTTTTTATAAAAACAATCGTAATTTTTTAACTTAGCACAATAATTATTTTTAAAATTCGTTTCCTGTATACAAAAACATAATGGATCAATATCATTTAAAATTAATTTTATATGTTCAAATCTCATATGAAATCCGTTTACATTCCATTGCAATAATTGCATTATGAATCTAATTAGAAAACTAAACAATAATAAGATACGTAATTAAAAGTGAGAAAGAAAAAAAAAAACTGAAAAATTACGGGGTATCCTGCAAATTCGACCAATTTTGAAGCTTTCGTAAAAATCTCGAGCATCTATTCTTAAGGTTTTTGTTCATTTTCGGGTGAAGATACAAACCCATGCTGATTAATTCAGGAATGTTATCAGTGTAGTCCTTTAATAGTTCTTGAATATTTTGTTTGTAACGAGATACATCTAAAAGGCTTTTAAACTGGTCCAGGGTCAAGGGAAATTGCGATAATTGTTTGGTTTCATTCAATTCAAAGTTTATATCGCTCCAAACCTGTTCTTCTGATCTATGG
This sequence comes from Cyclophora albipunctata, assembly GCA_963082685.1. NCBI lineage: Eukaryota > Metazoa > Arthropoda > Insecta > Lepidoptera > Geometridae > Cyclophora > Cyclophora albipunctata. Next base: position 6,639,564 of record OY720129.1, on the reverse strand, counting down.
TCTAAAGTTTTTTTCTTCTTCTTTAAAGACTTGTTATTTGGAGCTTCATCTACAGAAATATTGCCGTCGGTAGTATCGTCCGTGCTATCACTAAATGGGCGTTCTTCTACGAGTGCTGTGGGAGCAATTGGAATAAGATCGGTCTGAGACGGTTCTGATGCAGTGCTTGAGTGTATCCGTTTAACTCCTTTGTGATTGACCACTTTTATAGCAGGCGGAGCACTTATCGAAGTCTGAGGAATGTTGAATTCGATTGGATTAGAGTTTTGTATTACTACGGAATCTTGCGTAGAACTTTGAATACTTTGAGGACAAAATTTTGCTAAGTGGCCCATTCCATTACAGACAAAACATTTCATCGATTCGTTCGTGATGTAAATCCAATAATTAGTGTCATCGAAATTGATCTGCATGGACTCTGGTAGTTTCGACTCATCCTCCGGTGAAACATATAATTGACGACGGAAACTCATAATGTGCGAGTAACCGGGATCAGAGATTCCCACTTTCATATAAGTAATGGGCGACACAATTTTGATATTCATCTCTTGGAATTTCTCAACAATAAATTCGTGTGGAATAATAGGGCAAACATTAGAGAGAACAATTCGTTTATTCCTGGTAATCAGTGGACGTATTTCTAATACATACTCCTTGACTTTGACCTTTTTAATGACATCCACTAAGTTGTCAGCTGACAGTTTTGAATCCATATAAACACATATTCTTGAATTGGAAATTCGCGAAATGAAACGGATAGATGACGGTTTAATAACATTGGAGAGGGACAGAATATAATCACGTAGCATGACTCCGTCAACAGAATCCATAACAATGGCTTGCTCTTTTTTAGGGTAAATATATTTGGAAGTTACATTAGCATAACTTACGGTGGGTGTGTTCATATTTTCCATTTTCCAAGGGGCCCCTGATACCAGGAGCACCCTAGATGTTATTAGTTGAAAGAAAAAACGCAATAATTAATAAAAAATCACTCTCGACAGTCGGACACATAGAAAAAACGCGTGAACCCAACGAGGCAAAGAGTGATTTAGAACTTTGTCATATTACAATATCAAAAATTCTCATTGACATCCAAGTAGTTAATGCATCTGTTTAATATGATATGGTTTTTGGGTTGATGGGACAACTTTCTAAGCATACTAAGTACCGTATATTGTATATTCAAACGTTTATAATAATATCTTAAATATCACTGAAATATAAAAAATGCCTGTGATGTCCCACTGCTGGGCAAATGCCTCTCATTTCGCAGAGGATATCAGTACCAGTACACTGATATCATTATGAGAAATGACTCAAAAGTACTTATTGATTTGCTTCGCCGAATTTTCAATTTGCTGACTCTACGTTTAACTGGGAATTCGGCAAAACTGACTCTGACCAACAAATAATTCCAACTTGCTGACTTCAACTCCGCAACACTGCAAATGTGCCGAGCGACTACTGAAATGCAATTATAATAGTCTTATTTGCTGATACCCTTTGACATGCAATTTTCTCCCATCGGAGTCCGTTGATAAAGGCTGTGGTCACGTACAAAATTTACTTTAATTATTCTTGGCTTAATGTTTGTTTATACACCCCTTCATTTCAGCATATTATTATTGTAATTTTGTTGTTTTACAACCTTACTCATAGCATAATCAAATTGAAGAGTTTGTTTTTGTTGTTTATTTGTTTGAATAAATTTATCTCTGCATTGGATACGAAACATATTTTTCTGTGTGATAGCCAACTTTGTGAAATAGGTAGCATTATTTAATCAAGTAAAGTTTTGGCCTGATAGATGCAACTGCGAGGGATACAATGAAAATATCAGTACAGAGAAGAGGAAAGTGGAAAAAACTTGTTTTTTAAATTCCAAAATCATTTTATAAAACGTCATCAGACTAAAAGGCTAACAAAACTTGCTGAAATTGAATAACATGCATAAAGCCACTAGAATTCAAGTGAACCGAGGCCCAAATGCTGAAGTTACCCTGTTTTTTGCGTTAGCAAAACTGGCCTACTTTGAAGCATAAAGAGATTTTTCAAAAGTCATTAATAATTGAATGACGATTCGAGCGGTGCAGGCGCGGATTAGCATTTCAAAAGCCACGTTGCAGCCTTGGTGAGACAAAGCCAAAGAGCTAGAGTTAAACGGAAATAAAAGTAGACAAGCGCGCGCTTCGATATCTGTGCGGGTTCCGCGGAAAGTTTACTTTCGATAGGTTTAGGTTTTGTGTTCCTATTTCAACAAAAGGACAAGAGAGACTGTGGTTCAATCTTTTAAATTAAAGGGTTATGTCAAAATTGAGTCAGCTTGTCAGGTGCATTTTCATAAAAATGGAACGGAGCGATTCACCAATTACAGGCCGGGGGTCATGTATGGGTATTGTCAAAAACGCATTGACATTGTCAAATCCTTTTCGTAATGCTTTGATTGGTCAGTTGAGCTCTGATTCATTGGAAACGCCTTACGCGATAGTAATGTTAAAAGTGGTGTGATTTGTGTAGTTAAAGGCTTGTGCACTCATCAGCCAAGACCGAGGTCCGTATAGAACTCTCAAGTCTTTAGGAACATGTCCAATTAAATATAGTTTGGTACTGCGGTGCTGCAGAGATGGTAGCACGCGGGTACTGGAAGGTATAGCATCAGAGATAAAGTACAATTGAATGTTTAAAAGTCGCTAGTTCCTTACTCCGCCAATATACCATTCTACTGTTCAATACCTCCTTTAACCATTTAGCAAACTTAATAACTACAGTACTTAAATTTCAAGTCAGGGATAGCTTCAATAAAATAGAGAGCACTTAATTAAATTAAAACCAAACCCGTAGTTCTATTGAATTCTAAACGTGTTTTGCGCTGCTAATATTATGCGAATTGAGGTTTTGGTAATCCTTCATCGGCCTAATATTTGCATAGCAATAAATGGATCATATTTGGGAATAGAGTACCTATTGATGAATTAGGTTGATGGCATTCATTGGGAGTTAACGTATTTTGTTGCCTACAATAGGTTTGGATCTCTACGGTGGCAGGTCTCTGTGGGTGATTATTTTGGATATCGTTGTAGGATCATAGTGGTTTTGACTTCAAACAAAGAGTGACGATAAGAAAATACAATGTTCATATGTATTTAGCATTCAGATTTAGCGAGTTTACAATATGCTGGCCTGAAAATAATTTAATTGTGGTCACAACTGTCTTTGATTGGCCCAGTCTAGCAATCATTAAAGAAAGGTGGAATGAGGGTAAGGAGGTCTTTGGCCCTGCAGTGAGACAAGTCAGGCTGAAAATAATAATAAAAAATGAATAATAAGTACAATAATGTTAACAACTGTCTTTAGACTATCTTGTTCTGTACTATCTTGTTTTGTACTGTATGACTATAGTATGCTCATGTTCCACATTTTAAATCTTCTTTTACCAAAAATATCAAAGGAAATTATAGGACACGGTACCCCAAAATGGCGGTAAAGGGAAAAATAGAGTGACGTCACAAACGCGGAAAGTGCTCGGAACTTAAGCAAGTCTGCAATGATTACCGCGGCACGGTAGCGTAGCCGCGATAAATTAAATCGTTTGAAACTATTGTAGCTTAGTTGATTAATTGCTTTCAATTATACGTAGCTATAGTTTAAGATCACCAACAAGAATTAGACTCTCTCTCTCTTCCTGGCTATGTGTCCCACATGGTGGTGGGGTTCAGCCTTCCTTATTATTCTCCTCCACTTCGCTCTTTTGTCGACGTCGTCATCATCAACAAGAATTAGACTAGTAGGGTAAAAAAAAAAATATGTATTAGCCGGTAATGTCACACTACTGGGCAAAGGCCTCTCATATCACAGAAGATATCAGTTCAGTGAGAAGGAATCCTCTTCACTAGTAAGGTGATTACACCTAATCCTATTCACCGTACCGCCTGCTGAGATAAGTGGCAATAGATTCCTAAGTAGCGCTCGAGGCGTAATTTGACTAAGCAATGTTAGATCATTGCGTTTGTTAAGTAAAATTGTTATCTCAAAAAGGTCTTTAAATTGATATTCTATTTGAAGTTAAGTACCAATATTGACACCAAAACTAATAATTAAATTAACTCTCAGTACGGGTGAAATAAAGATGAGTGCGTGGCATATTGATCTGTCCAAATAAATGATGTTTTCACACTGTTCGCATGCAGCCGATACGCCCGACTTCGTTGCGGTGAGTTAATAAAAATGTGATTAAAAGTCGACTACGGCACAGATGGGATTCAAATTGATCACTGTGTTGCTTTTAATTAATACCTATAGATATTGCTGAACTTTTGCCTTGTAAATGTTTTATTTTAATAGCTTATTTAATAACGTTGTTTCGCCAACCGCAGGTAACATACGGCGACCGGTACAGTAAATGTCTTATTTTATATTATCCACTGATGGCGGCTGCATTCGGCAAGCGACTGCAGCTGTCCCCTAATTCGGTGTTTAGTTGGTCTAAGTTTTATGTCGGGGAGATTGATGTTCAGAGGCACTCATCGGATCTCCAAAGCCTGGTGTTGCCAAGGTGTCCTGGTTCCTGGCGTGTTAAGGTGCTGGTTTTAGTGGGTATTTGCGCCTCCGCGGCGTACTAGTCCCACGACATCTCCCCGCTCATCTCTTTATATGAGCGGAAATGCATAAACGCATTTCTCACCTTTATAAAATAGGTCTTTACGAAGACGACAAAGAAAGTAGACATGTTCGGCGACCGGACAATTCAATGTACTAATACCCTCTTGATACTTAACTTCTTTACTACATTTAGTACCTATAGGGTACTGGGTACTAAATGTAGTAAATAGGGTACTACGTTGTATTTAGTATTAAATATAATCATACACGCATCATAAACTTTGGCATAAAACTCTGAGTCCACTAAAAGCAATATATTTCAAGGAAGGTTAAAAGCGCTGTTATCTTAAAGTTAGTTAAAACAATGCCTATTAAAATAACCCACACATTTTGTCCTACCAACAATATAGGCTCTTCGCTACGTTAATGAAAAGATATAACTCACGCACCCAAGCATCTACAATAAAATGTTAAAAAGGAATTTTATTTTCACTGGCATAAAATAAAATAAAAACAGTACAAAGTTATATGAAACCCTGTGAAAGTTACGTCCCTTTAGAATAAAAATTATAGGACCGGTGCCGTTTTATAGGTAAACTGTTTTTTGGTGCTCTAAAAGAACCCTTTTCTTTTCGCCCGTAGATTTTCCTGGAATCATTTTTGCAATATTAATTGGTAGTTGGGTATTTTGTATCTGACAATGTTCAGTAGTATTTTATATTTGATCATTCCCTAAAAATACGACTTCATATTTTACTTTACCTAATTTTTGTATTGAGTACATATTATACGCCATTCCTTCATCCGTGAATAATTTCTAAAAGTAGGTATAAATATTTAATTTTCATGCAAATTCTTCGAGGATTCTTGGGTTAATTATCTTGATAATAGCTTTAAAAATATAAGGAAAACACAGAACGAAGATAAAGTAATAACGGAATTAAATTATGGCGTTGTTAATGTTTTCTCCCAGTTTAGGTATCTTTGTTTTACTTTGGACTTGCCGGTTTCATAGTATATTTGACACGTGCCATCTTTTTCGTGTGTTTGAAAACGAGACTTGGTTTGGGTCGGGGTTGCTAGCTATCATGTTTGGGGTAACGTTTGCTCAATTATGTGGGAATTAAAGTTTGCTTAACGGGCTTCCGATATGGTTTGCATACACGAAACAAAAAAGAGGAGATAAAAAAGTATCTCAAAATTATATAATTTACTACGATCCGAGCTAAATGCAAAGTACTAAAGAATGAGGAGCGCGGCCACCGAATACAGATTATATGCAGTGGCCGTTTGCGCGCAACCTAATAATGACAAACATCATGTAACCATTTTCTTTTCACTTGATACCACTAAGCTCGGCTTCTAACAAAATGTATGAAACTTTGCCTGCGAAGCATCTGTTCTGGGTGGCTGTACCCGCCTTTTGTCTCGACAATCATTGTATACTCCTAAAAGCCTCTTTGAATAATTTTAAATTTATGCAAGAACAATACTATTGAGGTATTCAGAAATTCAATGTAATTATTGATGAGGCGAGTGAATTCGTGCCATTATTTTGCCTCTACTGAATCGAAAGCCACAAATGGAAATTGAATCCTATTTTCTCGATATCGACGTATTTTCCCAATTGTCAAAGAGTTGACAAGTGTAAATAAGTATTTGGGAGTTTGTTTCGGGTTTGTTTTTATAGTTTTGTAAGAGTTCTAAGTTTGAAATGCTTGAAAGATTTGTGTGAGAGATATAGGTAAATGTTAAATGTATTTTATGGAAAGGGTATAAAATTGATATTTAATTTATACATTACCTTGTATAAGTTTATTAAGGACAATGTACCTATAGAATTATTAATACCTTTGGAGCCCTAAATAAAAAATGTAAATACCCTGAACCACCCCGATACAGGGCATAGACCTTTCAGAAGCACCGAAGAAGTAATCACTACATAGTATAAAATAAAGTCGTCTCTTTTTCGTGTCTGTCACACTGTTTGTCTGTCTGTATGCTTAAATCTTTAAAACTACGCAACGGATTTTGATGCGGTTTTTTGTAATAGGTAGAGTGATTCAAGAGGAAGGTTTTAATGTAAAAAAATTCCCGAAATTCCCACGGGAACGGGCACAACGCGGGTAAAACCGCGGGGCGCTGCTAGTAATTTATAAGCTATCAAAATAAACTTGCAATGAATAGTAAAAAAATACAATACCTCCCCAATTCTCCCAACTCACCTTATTTTTATACAACAACAAATAGATTAATTTTCAATTAAGAGTATCATACCTACAGGATGATAACAATAATCGTTTACCTTATTCGGCCCCTTCGTACATTGTTACCGAACTTTTTCCCCCTGAAATTAACTAGGTCGGAACAGTAAGCAGTGATTACGCATTGTTCCGTTAATAACACCACACTGGGCTACAAGACACGTTAATATTTATTGAATAACTGTTACTAAACTGTGATTTGTTCGAGCATAAGTTTTGGGCTGTTGCAAAGAATATGGCTGGACATAGTTTCTTTTTGTGCCTAGTTTTCGTACTACAAAGGAAATAGGGCTAAGATGTTTGTATTATGTACACACTTTAGTACTTAGTTTTGGAAAAACCTGCATACTGAAATTGGGAAGAAGGGAGAGGAGAGGAATTTTAATCTTAATGTTATACAAGATTGACAACTATTTATCAAAGGTTTAAGGCATTGAGAGATGATAAATTTGATTGGCGGTTTAATATTTGGGCAAATTCGTATGCAGTGAGTGAAACAGTTTCGAGAATAGCAATTGAATTCATCAAGCCTCAGCAACTGTTAACTAATTAGGTAATCACAGTCACTAGAGTGAAGATAATCGTTCGACGTCCGCATTAGGCGAACGCAGTAATATAATTCCTGACCATTCATTCATACATTTCGAGTAGGTCAGTGGCCAACCCTGGTGTCGGAGTTTTTAGACCGCCTAAAGGCCTCCGACATGGTCTGACGAGTGAAACAACCGGGACTAGCTGCTCAACGTGCCCTCCGAAGCATCATAAAACAGGTCAAAGTAATCGTTCCTATTCGTTCATTCATTGTTAACAGCCTCCGTGGTCTTGTGGTTTGAGCGCCCGGCTCACGACCCGGAGGTTCCGGATTCGATTCCCGGTGGGGATATCTCACAAAAATCTCTTTGTGAGACTCTCCTCAGTTTGGTCAAGTGATTTGGTCAGGTGAATCAGGTGATTCAGCCTGAATGCCCTAGCATTGTAGGCTGAATCACCTGATTGCTCAAAAATTAAGATGATTCCGTGCTTCGGAGGGCACGTTAAGCCGTCGGTCCCGGTTACTTTCTACGGATAGTAGTCGTTACTTGAGCCATGTCAGAGGCCTTTGGCGGCTCAATAACTCTGACACCAGGATTGGTCAGGTTGGCCATCCACTCGATGAAGAAGAAGTTCATTCATTTTGAGTATGTTAGTAGCCAACTCTGGTGTCGGAGTTTTTAGACCACCTAAAGGCCTCCGACATGATTCGTTCCCATAATAACTATTTATAAGTCAGCGGGCGCTACGAAAAAGAGCATCATGTATAATAAAACATTTTTCTTTCCCTTATCTTTAATTCCGTGGCGTTTAAATTTATTCAGGGGCGAGACACCTTATGTTTTTCTTTGTTCTGAATATAATAAACACCGTGGAGCGTTAATTAAGAAACAATTAAGTGTCAGTGGTAAATAATGTTCCGCTCTTAGAAAAGTTTGGTACCGAGTTTGTAGCAGAAATTCGTGAAGGCTGTTATATTAAATTGACTTTTTGTTTAAGTTTAAAGGAAGGGTAATTAATAACCTAACAATTTAATGTCATAATTGAATTTAAATTTTGTTATAGACAGACAAAATTAAGGTTTCAAGAAAATTTGAAAGTTTTATATTTGAGCTTTTACTATTTAGCTCTTTAATCAGTTATTTCATACATTTAAAAGCCTTATTTATAGCATCTAGACTTATTACATATAGCGTATTGACTTCTTTAAAGCAAGACACATAGCGCGGTAACAAAGCCGCTGCGGCCAGTTTATACCTGTTATACCCAGTTGATAGCTTCCTTATAAATACAAGGAATAAAACGTCACGCGACCCGCACCTGGCCCGCAGCCGCACTATGTGTGTCTTCCGCTTAAGAGTGACGGCAAATTACGGTTGTTTTATAATAGAACAGCAAGTTATAGTGTCAGAGTTAGATAGATGCTAAAAAATGCTTTTCAATCATGCAATTGACTCTCGCAGAAATTTTTCCAACCTTTAGCTATTTGCGGAAGTGAGCCGATGCTTTGCATGCCAAAGCCAGATTCTCCACTAAAGTAGAGTTCAAAAACATGCAACTAGTAAACTAGGTACGTCGCAATTTATGCTCATAACAAAGCCTTCAAATAACCAAAATATCTTCTTCAAATAACAACTTCTGGAATACATTATACGAACAATTTTAGTTTTTACGTGAATAAATTTGCATTCCGCAATTCAAACCAAAGTTGTAAGCACAAACGTAATTTTTGTTTGGAATTCGTGTTCTGGTGCGAAACGGATTCGGATCTTTGTTCTTTCGTTTAAACGGGGAAACTTTAATCCCACTAAAGCATGTAAGGAATACCTACTGCATAGCAATGAATAAAACACCCTCCATGATCACATAAATCAGCCGAAGAAAAGTAAAAATTGTACGAAAAAAAGTACTTAACATCGAACGTACCGTACGTGGTACATTTTTGGTTCCTTTAAGTAATTTATGTTAGAAATATGTGGGTGGAATTTTGTATAGTAAGTAGGTACTTACTTTTATGAATAGTTGGTCCAGCTCTTATTGCGGAGGCGTAAGATTCTTCTAGAGATTTATGTCTTGTAGAAAATAATATGGTGGAAAAATGTTGCTTAGAAATACCGCATTGTAATGTATAAGTAGCTGTACAATACTCTCAAACTTCAACCATACGATACTAAAGTACTGAATTATTGTATGCTTGAGGCTTTTAAACTTTATATGGGAATCCTAAGAGTTGTAACAAATGGTGCAAAATATTACAAAGGCATCTCTTTCATAGGCAGATACACATTTTGATAGTTTGTCAGTGTAAAAGTATTGAGAATAGTTTTTACTATGTAGAGATATATTTAATACAGAATCTACAAGTATATTACAACTGACACGCACCGATAAAGTACCAAACCAACGGCCACTCACAAAGTACACGTTCAGATTACGTGATTTCATAAAAAATTGACCTCCGGAAGAGCTTTGGAGTTTCTAAATAAGCCTTTTTCAAACGGCTTCATTTATACGTAATGACTGAACCATCCAGTTTCGAAGTTGTGGTCCTCGGGAGTCCTTTAATCTACCTGAAAAATTACTTTTCACAAGAGCATTTTTTGTTACCAAAGTTTTGCCATTCTGATAACGCTGTGATAAATCAGCGGGTCATGGGAGTAATAAAGATTTGATGTTGTTGTATCGTAAATTAAGTTTGTCCGCGAAATAACAACATTGAAGTTCATAACAAAAAGCGGCCAAGTGCGAGTCGGACTCGCCCATGAAGGGTTCCGTAGCAGCGAGTAACATAATAAAGAAGTTCTTGAAGTTCGTTGTACTTGTTTTTTTATTTACATTTGAGTTATTGAATGAATAATCAGTATTTTTTTGCGGTTTACGATTTATGTCGTAAAAAAAAAACTACTAACTAGACCTCGTTCAAACCAATTTTCGGTGTTAGATTACATTGTTATGTACATCATATATTTTTTTTAGTTTTATCATTCTCTTATTTTAGAAGTTACAGGGGGGGGGACACACATTTTACCACTTTGGAAGAGTCTCTCGCGCAAACTATTCAGTTTAGAAAAAAATGATATTAGAAACCTCAATACCATTTTTGAAGACCTATCCATAGATACCCCACACGTATGGGTTTGATGAAAAAAAAAATATTTTTTTCATTTCTAAGTATGGGAGACCCCCCTAAAATTTTTTTTTTTCTATTTTAGTGTGAAAATATTAATGCGGTTCACAGAATACATCTACACACTAAGTTTCAACAACATAGCTCTTATAGTTTCGGAGAAAAAAGGCTGTGACATACGGACAGACGGACGGACAGACAGACAGACAGACATGACGAATCTATAAGGGTTCCGTTTTTGCCATTTGGCTACGGAACCCTAAAAAAGAACGCGTCAATGTCGTTTAGTCAACGAGTTAAATTGACTGTGACTAAAAATATAAAATCGATACATTTTAATTTTCAATATCTGTTGTATCCAATTCAACAAAAATTGAATGGAATTGGATACAACAGTTGTTTTATTTGTGTCGTTTATCAAATTGAATAACCATTTTCAGGCGACCAAGCTTGATTATACAAATCAAATGAAACTTCAAAATCACACTTAAGTACCTTCTTAAGTAATCAAATATTTTATTTACGCCACCGAATGTACATATAATACATTTAATAAGAGCACTCAGAAAAGTAATATAAATATTGAAGTCAGCTACATAAATTAATTTGGGATCTCGGCGGAAGTTACAAGATTAATACGGTGTTAAAACGAAGGAAATATTAATATGTAAGTGAGGCGAATTTGTCTTAGTTTGATTGGTCTAAGAAAATTGGGTTAAGCTCGTTTTACGCGCCCATAAACATGACTTATGGGGGCTGTTGACTTACTTAGCGGTCTCTGGATTATTTGATTTCGTCAAATACAATTTGTTTAAGTGATTTGTTTATTGTTCTGTTATCGTTTCTATTTTTATAGTCGACTATAAATACAATCTTTGTTCTTGTGGCCTCCTTCTGAAGAATTTCAATCGTAAAACACGATCTGAGGAGGTGATAAATTCGCCAGGAAGCAAGTAAATGTAGCTTCGCGAAACGCAATTTAATTTATGATATCTTTTAATGTTTGTTAGGCTGTTCGGAATTTATGTTATATCGAGGTTTGCTTCTAGAATCTAGATCAACTCACAATTGTATCTTAATATTATGGTTGCCTAAAGTTTAAAGGTATGTTTTCGCCAGTGATCGCCGCAGTTCTCTTGCATTCGGACGCAAGCTATCACAGCGATTCGTAGAACCCGTAGTGCCGCATGCAGTCGTCAGCTGCTGCCTACTGTCGCTATTGAAAACATACCTTTATTCATGTTGAAAGTTTTCGATTGATTGTGAATAAAGTATTTTTAGCTAAGACTTTCCAACTGGCAGGCGAATCAAAGGTCAACTGTCAATTAGGAGAATATTCTAAGAGGATCTTTCAAGAATGTTGAAACAACCGTAAGTATCTCCGTAAGTATCAACAAGAACAAAATAAACCTCATTTTTATATTTCATTCAGTAAAAATATGTAAAACCAAGAAAAGTTATATTAAGAAGGACTGCGGTAGATAAATAAACTCTCAATAAACGCAATTAATGGATAAAATAAAGGGCAAGTTGAGAACTCTTGTAATTTATTATTATTAATGAACCTCGTCTTGCAAAGGTGTCGGCAAATGATTTATATCTTAATTGTTATTAATGGTTTCTTTGAAGCTAGGTGCGTAGATTTGGCGGGTTAATCACAATCGAGAATTTCGTATTTCGAACCAGAAGAATTTTCGAATTTTCTCTAAAGAATTTGGTCTTGTAATTAAATACTTTTTTGTGACCTTGGAATTTGAATGCTAGAGACGTTCGTTTTATTAAGTTTTAAGATTTTTAATGGTTTGCTTCTGTTAGAATGGCTTTTTAAATTTTTTGAGTATTATTTGATATTGCAAGAGGAAGGTTTATATGTATAAAAAATCTCGAAATTCCCACGGGAACGGGCACAACGCGGGTAAAACGCGGGCGCTGCTAGTGTATAATAATAAACAACTTTTACTGGGTACAAGCATTTTTCACTACTTTTTACGCTTAATAAAGTTAAAAAAACTATTTATTAACTTAACTACGAATAAAATACAAACAGATTTTGTGCCGTGTTGAAAACATATTCGATTGAATAGTAATGGAGTGGCCGGCCGGATTCCTTCGAACGGGCGAATCTGAAAATATGATACCAATAAATCAATATTCATGGACAGTAGTTTGCATAAACATTCCCCGGGTATTGCAAGACAGACCACATTCAGTATATTGCTCATCCGCCCTACTTTGGTGAAGGGTTTACCTGACTCGTTTAAGACCTACATCTTACGGAACCGGATGGTATAGGGTTTTGAATGTTTACCTAGCGATATTGATCTAGGCGTACTAAGGGCTGACACTGTGTTAACCGTGCGCACGCCGCGGTTTCATACGAAAGTGAACCGCCGCGTGCGCAGCGGGCGCCCGGGACGCGCGCACGCTTAACGCAGTGTTGGCCATAAAAGTAAGTTCAAGTAAGTTAGGCACATTTTAGACCGCCTAAAGGCCACCGACATGGTCTAACGATTGAAAAAACCGGGACCGACCATTTAACGTGCCTCCCGAAGCACGATAACGCCCAGATAGAAATGCCACTATCGGCCACTCATCCAAGTAGGGGTCGAGCTGCACGTTGCTTAACAGTCGCAATGAACTAACATCGCTTAGTCAAACTATGCCATGAGCGCTACCGAAAGTACTAGAAAGATAAGATTAGTAATAGCTAGGTGAAAACTTGAAACCTCCGCCATCCCAGAGTGTGTAGACCCTTCAAAGAGACCAGTAATGAAACCATAGTAACAATTGTAAAACCAAACCTGAATAATTAAAATGGTATTCTTATTGTTCAAGGAAATCTTTTGGGGAATAGTGACAAAGGGTACCAACATTATATTTTGTAATGAATGAATTTCGGCCCACTATAAAATCTGTAGTCATTGTTGTTTGAAGGACTCTGAGGGCGAAATATGTAATGTGGTTATAAAACCCACATAACATTAAAGGACTTTTGATATGATAGTGTCCCCAAAAGTGGCCTGCGAAGAATTTCAGGGGTTTAACATTTACGTTTCTGTTATAGGTTTAATGTATGAAGAAAAATAAGTAGGCGTACCAGTATAATAATTTAGTAAAATATCAGCTTGTTAAAGGTTTTACAGAGTACAATTATTGCTAAAACTGTAAAAAAAATTGTCGTTTTCGCAAAAAGAAACATGTATCAATACTGATATCATAAAGTTATATCGTTTTGTTTTTTGTTTGTTTCAGCGCGCTATGAGAAACTACCAATCCGATTTGAATAATTCTTTTTGTAATGGATAACCACATTCAACGGGAAGGTTATAGGCTAATTTTTTTCCCGTAATTCTCACGAGAACGGTCACAACGCGGTTAACCGCGGGAACGGCTAGTTTATGCATAAAGCTGAAGAATTTTCAGTACAAAAAGGCTGTGAGACGTCTAGTCGTCTAGTGTGTCTAGCTAACAAAATTGAATACAGTCCCTCTAAAACTTTTCAAACATTTCATTGTAATAACATCGCCGGAATTTAGAAATAACCAGTTATGGCATGATTGGTGCAATAAAAATATAAATTGCCAATACATACATTACAAGGGTGGAATTGTATCGGTCCGTTCCGACGGGACACATATGCATGGTAATGCTCTATTTATTGAGGATACGCCGGCTCTTAATGTAAAAAATACGCGCTGTATTCGCTTGGAGGAGATACGCAGTGACGCGTACTTACATTAGGTACACGATATAGTTAGGTATACGTATACGTACGTGTCTACTATATCTGCTACACTTACTTTTATATGACCATCCACTCGATGAAGAAGATCTAAATGTTCATCTTTCTGTTGACTATGTTAAACTCAGTCACGTTAATATTCTCAAAATGGCGACCACCACACAAATTACCTAAGCCAAATGTAAATCCATTTTGTTCGCAGCAGGGATCACAATTTGAAGCAAAATAATAAGCAATAAAAACATCATAGTTATTGATATATGGTTTGATCGTAAACATATTCACTTGCCGGATTATAGCGGTAGAGTTACATGATACTAACACCCGCTGGGTTAAGCAATATATACCAATACTAGCATTGTTCAGTGGTTTTGCCCGTGTTTTAACAATTCCTGTAGGAATTTTGGGATAAATGTAGCATATGACCTTAATTTTGGATGTGGCTATTTAATCCAAAAATAATTATTCCAATACAACGAGTAGTTTTAAAAAAATGCGCAGTTAAGCAAAAAATTAAGCGTACTACCTATTCTACGACTACTAATCTTTATTATAGAATATGAAAGAAAGTCGTGTTAGTTACACCATTCATAACTCGAGAACGGCTGAACCGATTTTAAATGATTGTTTTTTTATTCATCTTGGTCTGGAATAGGATAATCTATCTATATAAATAAAAATGAATTGCTGTTCGTTAGTCTGCTTAAAACTCGAGAACGGCTGAACCGATTTGGCTAATTTTGGTCTTGAAATATTCATGAAAGTCCAGGGAAGGTTTAAATGGTAAACAGTGAGGAAAAAAATGCAGGTGAAACCGCAGGGCACAGCTAGTAATTATTTTAAAAAAAAAATATGGTAATCTGTAATGTCCCACTACTGTACAAAGGGCTTTCCTTCTCACTCAAGATGTTAGTACAGTGAGGAGGATTAGGCGTAATCAACACGCTTGCATAATGCGGGCACGTTAAGCCGTCGGTCCCGGTTACTTTCTACGGATAGTAGTCGTTACTTGAGCCATGTCAGAGGCCTTTGGCGGCTCAATAACTCTGACACCAGGATTGGTCAGGTTGACCATCCACTCGATGAAGAAGAAGATGCGGGCTGGTGATCTCAAGCGCCATGTTTACAGAGAGGAGTTTCCTATACATTTCTCAGAGATCGTTAGAATAACTGTTAAGAATAAGAATAAGAATAAATATGTATTATTGTTTAGATAAAGTATAATGTATAACATAAAAGCCATTCCGTTCCCAGCGTGGTGCTGACAAATTATAGTAGGTATACTTACTTACATTAGGGGTGTTATAATACCTCCCTAATGTCTTTTCATATAAATACCTACCCGTGCATACATTTTTCTACTGAATTATACCATTCTTTGCGTACCGAAAAATGGAAGAACCATATCTATATATATAAAATTCAAAGTCCTGACTGACTGACTGACTGATAATCAACGCACAGCCTCAACCGCTACACCTAGAAACACGAAATTTGGCAGTAAGGTTCTTCAAGTGACGTAAGTGCACACTAAGAAAGGATTTTCGAAAATTCATACGGGAACGGACTCAACGCGGGCAAAGCCGCGGGGCGCTGCTAGTATACTATACGTTCAGTGGATTTGGGAAAATATGTACGAACAATATGAAATACAATAGCTTGAAAAAATCATTCGATATACAATATTGTATTACAATACACTTCAATACAGAGATAAATATTATACGAACTCATATTTAATAACAGGAACCAAATTCAATATTTCGCTGAAACTATTTAAAAGAGTTCTCATAAATACCAATATTGTATAAACGAAAATACTTGATGTAGTTTTTGTGTTTTCATGAACATATAATCACTAGCAGCGCTCCGCGGTTTTACTCGCGTTATCCCGTTCCCGTGGGAATTTCAAGATGAAAAATAACCAATAATGTATCCGTTGAATGTGACTATCTAGCACAAAAAGAATTATTGAAATCGGATTTGTAGTTTCTGAGATCAAGGCGCGTCCAAGCATACACAAAAATACGAATAAATTTAAAAATAAATATAAAAA
This sequence comes from Cyclophora albipunctata, assembly GCA_963082685.1. Taxonomy (NCBI): domain Eukaryota; kingdom Metazoa; phylum Arthropoda; class Insecta; order Lepidoptera; family Geometridae; genus Cyclophora; species Cyclophora albipunctata. Next base: position 6,623,242 of record OY720129.1, on the reverse strand, counting down.
ACTCTTCGGTTTTATTATTATTATAATAGATAAAGTATTAGATAATAGTAGTTTATGCAACTGTCATATAAGGAAGGGTATTAAAACACGAGTGTGAGTTTATGAAACGAGCGCAGCGAGTTTCATAATAGTAACGAGTGTTTTAATACCCGTGTTATATGCAGTTGCATACACTACTTTATCTTCACTAATGCAATTAATCAAACAACAAGAGTAAAAGCTGACAATAGTTTTTCACGCGTACGTGTATTGTCACAGTGAACTTGCCGCCATTAAAATCTAGCCAATGAGAGCGCAGCTGCGCGTAGGGCCAATCAGGAGCGAGCGAGATCTTACCAAAGAGTTTTGTGTATGTAAGTTTAGTAGTTTCGACGAAGTTTTCACGTATAACCCAACTGTTTTCAAAAGCCAGCCTAAAATCAAAATTTTATACAACTAGTATGAGGATTTTGACATAAGGCTCGCCAGGTTAATTGGTCGCGTTATTATGATCTTATAATGAGATTTTACGATATCGATGTGGATATTATAACATCATGTGCAATTGCTTAAATTGAGTGTTTTAGTTGCCTGCGCTATAATATAACAGTAGTAATTATAAGTCAAGTATTGGAAACATAAGTAGAATGTTACAACATTAGTGTAGATAAAACCTTTTTTAAAACTAAACAACAGCGTATACAAACAAGCTAGCTACAAACTACTAACAGTATTACGTTACACATTGTACACAGGAACTTGTACTGAAATTCCTCCCTCATTTTAATATTCCGTTGATTTTGTTTACGCTCGTCTAACGAGACTTGCCTAATGGGAGGGTCTCGGCTAAACTCTCGTAAATATCTGAATAACTCTTAGCGCCCACAATTCCTTCACATTTTAGGGCCATCTCTGCGGCTTCTGGTAGCAATTAACGTTGTAATTCTGGCGTTCGGTCAACTTGTTCTACACACAGCAGTCGCACATAAAACGTAGTCTATGATGAATTGTTCCGGCCGTCTCCCGCGGGACTCGACAATTTTACTTAATGAAAACTGTTTGTGTGTGTTCCAAACTGTTTTGACCCAAGAGAGTTTACCACTTCCCATTATCCCTATTCCGGAGCGTATGCATAAACTATGGGCTTTTTAGCTCATACTACGTATGAAAAGGAAATTGATTATGCTACGCCTTGTAGTTCAGTTTCTTAGTGGTTGTTTTGGGATAATACAATAACAACGTTCTTGGTGAATTATTACCGACCTAGATTTATAAGCTCGCTACAGATGTACAAGTACGAACATATCTGAACTTTGCACAGATATTTTAATATTAAAATACTTGATAAAGTATGCAGGAACCAATCAATAGTGATTGGATCGTAAAATTGAATAACGTACTCGCAACCTCAACGCTCGCTGGAAATGCAGAAGATATTTAATAAGAAAAAACGGCTGAGAGGCGAAAATTTAAATCTGGGCAATAAAAAAAGGAATCTAGAAACCTATCAAACAGAATCCCTGTAGCTCTATAGTGAAGGATCGAACTGATTTATCTGAAGACTAAATGTCTTATTCATGAGAGCTGAGATTGATGCGTTTGCACAAAATACATGGAAGCAGAAGAAAGTTTTTACGATTGATTTATTACTCTGATATTCTGCAAGCGACTTTACAGTTTAGACTGTGAATTGAATCTGGCCCGCATGTAGGTTATCTCTAAATTGAAATGGGAAGTAGTGGGCTATTGTGGACTGTATGTACACTCCTATAATGTGGTTTTTGTTCATTTTCATGTTGGGATCTCAAACCGCCTTTCACAGTTATTTTTTGCGCATTTGTCCCTTTTCTACAATGGAGAGTTTGCAATAAATCTTTCAACCGACAGATTAGTTTAGGTCGACGTCAAAGAAAGTTTTCTTTTGCATCAATACTATGTTACGTTGTTACTTGATCAATAACCAAAGTTACATGTGCCAACTGCCAAGCCAGGAAGAAACAATACCTATTATGACTCATATAGTCTAGCAGGCATTATTAATATTTGGTCACAACCAAAACACTGGAATGTGAACGACCAATTAGTCGTTTACGTTTATACTTGACCGTGGCGAGAAGACGTGCCCGAGTCCCATACGTGCTGTTCATACTCGTACTATAATAACTGAGTGTGTAGTATGTAAAGGAGTATACTTACCAGGTATTGTGTGTGGTATGTAGTGTATTGTGTGTGGTCGTTGAAAGTTCGAGACTTATTCGCGATGCGTCACCGCTATAGGGTCTTGGCACGGCATGACATGAACTGCATCATATAATATAAAATGCTCTTGAAGTCTTGAAACCGTGCTGTCTTTGTTTCCTATGAGGCACAGCAAGGACGTCACTCTTCCGTGCAGTTCACTATGTTCTAACACAAATCATCCTATACATTCTACACTACACGAACGCAGCACGGTTGTCATGTACACTCATGCCGGAGATATATTGGATACCACGGTACCTGAAAAGAGACCGGACAGAAGAAAATAGGAAGCATAAGCTAAACGTAGTTTCAATTCAAAATTACTAATATTTGATTAATTTTAATTATGATGTGATGGCGACGCGGCTCATCATACAATAGCCTGGCGCCGCGTCGTAGCGACATTCCAACGCCTTTCTCTCTCTCTTTCTGGCTATGAGTCCCACATAGTGCTGGAGGCAACCTTCCTTGTTTTTCTCCTCTACTTGTCTCTATCATCAACGTTTCAACGTCTACAGTTCCTTTCTCCTAACTAAATACCATCGTAAAACGTCTAAAAATAGCTGATAAAACACAATCAGTACAATCTGTTTGTATTTCTGGAAGTTTAATCGTAAAACGCCCGAATAACTTGCGTCGAATGGACAAGATAAAACTGTTTGTCGATGTCCTGGTTCAATCAATTCGGATAAAGGTTGGAATGACCTATTGTCCTGTCATTGTTTGCAAAATAAACACCAAGTTGAGTTAATGATTTTTTAATTTTATTGCAAAACGTTATGATCAAGGCTTCTTTCGATTTTGGGTACGGTGATGGTCTTTTGTTTTGATTGCCGATTTCAGTGGTTCACATTAAAAGTATGTCTTTGTGGTTTACTTACTTTTAAACTGTATTCCCGCGAAAAACCCGGGCACGTTAATACCACGGTATGAACGTAATTTCCATGTTGAGGTCTTTAGGCGGTCTTATAACTCAAGACGCTAGAGCCACTAACCAACTCGGACTTACTTATGTATGGCAGTACATTACCGTGTTAATACTATGCAACTATACATAATGACTATACGAGTATATAGCGTAGCTACATATGACTAGCAGCACCCCGCAGTTTTACCCACGTTGTGCCCATTCCATGGGAATTTCGGAATGAAGAATAACCTATAACCTTCCCGATGAATGTGGCTATCTATCACAAAAAGAATTATCCAAATCGGACTGGTAATAACCGAGATTAGCTCAAACACACAAACTTACAAATTTTACCTCTTTAAAAAAGTATAGATAGTTTGATAATTTCTCGGAGAATACTGAGTATAGGATACATTTATTGTTAATACTATTATGAAAAACATGTATATTCGGAATATAACGTATTATCATAAAATAATTCGCAGACGAGTACATCATAAAGGTAAATACATATGTAATGAGAGCGTGTAAACGTTTACTACAAATAAACTAATATAGTAGTTTATGCAACTGTCATATAATGAAGAGTATTAAAATAATAGTAACGAGTGTTTTAATACCCGTGTTATATGCAGTTGCATACACTACTTTATCTTCACTAATGCAATTAATCAAACAACAAGAGTAAAAGCTGACAATAGTTTTTCACGCGTACGTGTATTGTCACAGTGAACTTGCCGCCATTAAAATCTAACCAATGAGAGCGCAGTTCGCGCAGGGCCAATCAGGAGCGAGCGCGCGATGTTATAATGAGATTTTACGCTATCGATGTGGATATTAAACCATCATGTGAAATTGCTTAAATTGAGTGTTTTGTTGTCTGCGCTATAACAGTAGTAATTATAAGTCAAGTATTGGAAACATAAGTAGAATGTTACAACATTAGTGTAGATAAACTAACATAACAACCTTAAACCACCACCCTTGATAACTTGAAACAATTAGTTCGTTAATTGACCGACTTCCTATAAAATGTGTGGTGTGTTTCACGGCTAATTGACGACACTTCATCCGTGGTTTCCTACTCGGCTTCCCGGGGGTGATATTGAGTATACTATACTACTTAGATATATTTTTTAATGCGGTTTTCTACACTAATATTATAAAGAGGAAAACTTTGTTTGTTTGGTTGTAATGAATAGGCTCAAAAACGACAGGCCCGTTTTTAAAAATTCTTTCACCATTCGAAAGCTATATTATCCACGAGTAACATAGGCTATTTTTCATCCCGAAATTCCCACAGGAATGGATACAACGCGGGTAAAACCGCGGGGCGCTGTTAGTCTTCGATAAAGCGATTGTTTAGTACTAAGTAGCAAGTTTACAAGTTAAAGACAATTACTTACCTACTGCTGTAATTAGATACAACAAACAATTCTTTAGTAGTGGAAAATTAGTGTTTTTTGACTTGTAATGTATGGAAAATACCGATTGAATCGAGAACCTCCTCTTCGGTTTTTGAAGTCGGTTTAAAAAATATAATAATGAGCTAAGCACAAGACACACATGCCGGTATGGCCGAGTGCGGGCCGGTTGTGTGACGGTGTATTCCTCGGGTCCGCAGGGCCAGTGTGACACCTTTCATACAAATACAAAGAATACAACGTCACGTAACTCGCACCCGGCCCGCACCCGCACGTGAGTCTTGTGCTTTAATCGTTGATTTACTTGAGTACCAAGCACATTTTTGTAGTTTTTCTTCGATATAAAGATCGTCGTTTAAATTGAGACAGTTTACTTGCAGCAAACCAACGAATTGTAATAAAAAAATCTAATGAAATTAACTTATGTGAACTACCTTGGAAATTCCAAGATTCTCTAACAAACATAAGCCGATATTTTCATAAATAAACGCTTGTATAAATAGAAGTTAATATGTAAAGTATACGAAAAAATTGCTGAGTACTTCCGATAATTATCTCTAGAATATTCTTCCCGTTGATTGATTACGTGTGGTAAAAGTTTGCTCATCCTATTTACGGGACATTATTTATTGATTATTTTATGTACATATCTATTTTCATATAACACGTGGGCGAAGGTCCATGTACAGTGAGATACGATCTTTGCCCAGCAGTGGGACATTATAGGCTAGTACTTTATTTTAATTTTTGTTCATAAACAAGCTTGTATGAAAAACTAAAACAAACTGCCCCAAGAGACTTAAAGGTTGCTCATTAGACCCATCATAGACTCAACCAGCATTGTCTCACTAAGAGAGATGCCACTCGGGGCGCTGCGTTGCGCTGCGTAATCGCTGCGTCGTCGCAGCGTTGACGCCCCGTAGTTCTACATACAAATATGCCCGGCATGCCACACGGTGCGCTGAAAGAACGTGCGTCGAAACAACGTACTCGCAGCGCACAAGGAGTGAGGGAGACGAGACGGGAAGGGGTGCTGCGGTGCGACGCTGTGACGACGCAGGACAGCGCAGTATTGTTTACAATATCGAAGTTACGTTGCGTCGTCGCAGCGCTCGTGTGGCACTCATTGCGTTGAAGTCACTCCGTTGCGACGAAGCAGCGCCCGTGTGTCACCTCTCTAAGAGTAGCGTATTTGTATTAGGGTATACCCTGACTTCATCAACCCTGGATTTCCTGAACAACGGGTGAACGTACCGATCAACTGGCCGGGTGTGGGATGACTCTCTTACGAGCTTCAAACTGAAGGAACTGCTCCGGTAGTAGTAGTATGAGCTTATCATTTCCCACTGCTGGGCAAAGGCCTATCGTCTCACTGAAGATATCAGCTGCTACCGGAGCAGTTCCGGTAAAATTCTTAAATTAAAAGAACCCGTATAATACCTTCAGTATAAGGTAATTAAAATCGTAATCCCAAAAAAAACTGAAAAAAATATTTAATGTTTCATCTTTTCATATCGCTCGAAGGCTTTTGGTTCAATCTTTTAAAGATCACACAAACGCAAAAAATATTCCTAAAGAAATGTACGAGCGAAATATGATATCTAATAAGCCCGAGGCAAAAAGTATTTATTAACAACGAAATCAATTAAGAGTTAGGGGTATTGTGCATAGTAAGTCTTATAGGTATATAATATTCATAAATATAAATTACTAGGTGCGCCCAAGTTTTACCCGTTCCCGCGGGAATTTCGGTATAAAATGTATCCCATGTGTTATTCTGATGTTTAACCTATATTACTGTAAAGTTAAATCCAAAGCCGTTCAGTAGTATTTGCGTGAAAGAGTAACAAACATACATAAATACATGCTCACAAACTTTCGCATTTATGATATTAAAGTAGGACTTGGCTTGGTGATTGTAGTACAGTTAGCAAGTTAAATATACTGGACATAGAGTTTATGTGCTAACGGTACAACTAAGATATTATACTCATAAATGTGGTACAGTAGTTACGATTTGATGTTTAAAATTTAAAAGTATCAGCCTTTAACACCACACCCATAAGTTTAACTATACAGAAGTTATGAGAGACTTCAACGCGCTTTCAAAGTAGTTAAAATAGATACATGTACAAAATACATGCAAAGGTATGTTCACAAGTAAGTGATTAAAATGCAGTGTGTTTTTCAATATTGTATTTTGAAGGATAGACCGTGAAGCGTCTTATCATAATTTACACACGAACCTTAAAAAACTTCTGATGGGCATGATGCTTAATAGAGTTGCCAGAAATGTGTGCCTTTGCATAAAAAAAAACAAGTAGCAATCGCTCCGCATTCTATTTGATTGTCAACTGTCAAATTGTAGGAATATGTCATGACGGCGTGACCTTTGAATATTGACGATAGATCATTCATGACAATCATATACATTTTGATATTTAGCACCCTGTTGGCTACTTCAATAAAACGCATGTTTTATAATATGATCTTGTCAACTAGTGACCTGTAAAATCGCTCAATCTAAACAATACCTAACATGCAATCTACACTAGCTGCTGAAAGGTTTCTAAAATAGAGCACAATATGATTACGAGACTTTGGTTTGGAAATTGAAAGGCAAGACCAACAAAACAAGTTGAAAACGTGGTACAAACTCATGCAAACGAAAGATAATATAGTAAACGGTTATGTTGACACAAGCGACGCTGAATCCGTGTGTGTTCAAATTAAATTTGTTTGTTTTGTTTTAAACCGCTTACTATTCCTACACAACGGAACGCAATGAACAAATATCACAAAAATGCGTGCGCAATTTGTAGACGACAGTAATTCCTGCATTTTTCACGAGATTCTCTTGGCTTACGGAATGACATATTTATTTAGTCTGAACCAAATTTACGCGGAAAGGACGCTTCAGTAAGTATTTTTTAAATTGTCGAGTCATTTGACAGAATAATGATCAGTCGTCCAACTTGTGTAGATTTAAACATTTTGTTTACTTGGTACTGTAAACACTTATTATGAGAAGATAAACCTAGTCTTCTAGTCTGTAATGCCCCACTGCTGGGTAAAGGCTTCTACGCTTGAAGATAACTAAGATGAAATAACAGTAAGAGGAATGAATTTTAATTATTTCGCTTGCTTGTTCTGAGGGGAATATGGCTTTATTCCTCCAAGGAACAGTCAGCAACTTCATACTTAGATTCGACTTTAAGCTTAAGTATATTTAGTATCACCCTTAACAATAATCCTTCTTCAAACTTTCAATACTCAAAATCCCAAATATCGCCAACTGTCCCTATCTTTCGCCTTTTCCCACCTCTCGCTTCCAATAGCGAGAGATGGTACCGCCAACGCTTCCTTTTTCTTAAACACCTAATTTAAAGAACAAACTGTATCACGAATCCATTGATATAAATCACGTATGGTTACTCTTGCGAAGTTCACATCTTTATCCGTGATGTATGCAGATGACATACAACTTCGACGAATTTGCGAAGACAAATATTCACAGTGAATCCTATTCAACCGAATTTGTACGATAGATTCCTTAACTTTGGCTTGCAAAGATTGAGTTGGAACTTGGTTAGATGATAATTTGTGTGATACGAGATTGTTTGAAGATATTACACTTACATTACCTGCTAATTCAAATACAGAATCATGCTTAATCTACATCATGTTAAGTCATTAAGGAGGCTTATAGGCGGTTAAAGTAAAAACTCCTTGTTGGGAAACTTTTAAATAAGAACAATTTTAAATTCAGAATCCCTCAGACCTAAATTAAGTCAAGGGTTGTGTTGTTAAGGCGGGAACAGACAGTAAAGTGTGTGTGCAAATGTACTAGTCTGTCTTCACTATGTGCATTACTTGATTTCGCTTCCATTCCCGACGACAGAAACCTTTGAGTTATGCAGTGATGTAACGTGGTAAACTTTGAACTTGGGACAATTTCGACCATTTGGCTTTTGTAAAAATAGTGCACTGTGATGTCTTCAGAGGCTTTTCAAAGTCTCATTGTAATGTATCTTTAGAGGTGTTTAGCCTCAAGTTATGTATGTTACACGTTGATTATCTGATTTTAAACTCAATTTATATTTGATTCCAATTATGATGATAGGATAGGATGATAAAAGTATATAAGATAATAACTTATATATCATGAATTTATATTCATAGATATAAGTATTTAATAATTAATAATAATCCATAGAATAATATTATTAAATTAATGTTAACTTTAGCCTTAAATAATACTAACAAAATTACCAATTTTCAGATTAACCTTTAATCGCTTAGTTATTAGCAACTAATATTTAATAATTTGAAGTACTCAAGCTTCTTCAAACAGTAATTAACAATTATTTAACGATCAGCTGCCAACTAATGAATACTTGGAAATAATGTTTTAAGAACAAATATTTAAAGAAAAGTTTCATCTTTGTTAATATTTATGATTAAAATAAACATTTTATGAAGTTGTCTATACTCTGAAGTTCTATAATTGATTTTTTTAACGTTTTTTTTTCAGGTAAGTCAACCTTCTTTAATCTACGAGGTCTTGGAGGTTATCGAAAGTTCAACGGATGGTAAGTACAGTGAAAACGTTAAAGGTCTGGTTTCAGTAGCGACCGCTGCAGCGCAAGAACTGCCGTCCTCAAGCATAATTTATGGTTACTATAGGTTTCTATAGAATTTCGAGTGCGGCGACATTGATGCTTGCGGTCGGCAGTTGCTGCCTGCTGCTGCCGTTGTTAAAGAAAACATACCTTAAAATTGAACAAGATGGCGAACATGTGCGTCACACATACTACCGTAAATTTTCTTACTCGCTCGCCAATTTAATTATTGGACTCAATAACTCGACTCCATGTCAGATCGCGCTGCTCTCAATCTAAATGATACTCTTACAGATTTATTTAGAAGATGTGGAAGCCAGAGAGATTAAATATAAATACGTATGTGGTAACTTGTACACACATTCACATAATGTAGTTGCATAAATTCTCCACTTTATATTTCTAAGTTCAGCCGTTAGTTGTCGCCACTGTTGCCTAAGTTCCTCGTTTCAGCGTTCACATTTGATATGCAACGTCACAAACGTCTTGCCAACTTTGAAAATTCAAATAAGTATCTGGAAGTTCTAAAATAATAATAACTTATTTTCCGTTCCTTTGTTTACTTTCTGAATAGTTCCATATTCAAAAAGTTCTAAGAATAATATAAGAGTTGGGTGTAATGTAGTCGTGAATTGCAGAGGAAAGTTTCTTGAAGTTAATGTTGGTAGCAAGTTACAAATAATTGAAGGAGCAATGCTTTTTAACTTTATTTCTTCAATACGTTACTTTTCTTTGTTTTTAATATTAACAACCTGCCTGTATTGTCCCACGGCTGGGCAAAGGCCTCTCATCACACTGAAGATATCAGTACAGTGAGGTGGATTAGCCATAATCACCACGCTTTCCAAAAGCGGGTTGGTGATCTCAAACCCGAACCATGTTTGAAAAGTAAGAAACATGTTTTCGCTCGACCCGGGAATTGAACCCGGGACCTCAGTCTTGGCAGGCGAGTGCACATACCACTAGACCATCGAGGCGATTTATGTACATGTGTTTAACAAATAAATAATTCATTATTTTAAACTAGACAAGTTTTTCTTTCTTCGGTAAATAATGAGACTCACGAACCTAAGCCAAATATAATTTCCTAATATTATATTAGAGGGAAAGTAATCTTGGAGAAATTTTCTCACTGTTTGATATGTGTTAAGTACTAGCAGCGCCCCGCGGTTTTAACCGCGTTATCTTTGTTCCCATTGGAATTTCGGGATGAAAAACAGCCTATAACCTTTCCATTGAATGTGGCTATCCAATACAAAAACATTTATTCGAATCGGACGTGCAATTCCCGAGATTAGCCCGAACATACAAACAAACAAAATTCCAAAATTTTACCTCCTTATAATATTAGTTTAGATTATCATTATTAATCCATTATGGCGTAGAGTAGTAAGTGTTAAGCTAATGAAATTGGCAGTTATGGCAATCATTATTCAATCATCCCCTACAGACAAGTGGCAATCTCTGCGCTACTATCAAAATGTATCTGCGAGAGATTATCGCGAGCATTGCTATAGGGATATTTTATAACAACCAAATTCAGCAAAATTATTTTTTTCTTTTTGAGACGAGATGTTTTAAGACGAAAAATTTGATTATTTTTCATTGATATGAAGGTCGATTAAATTTTACTACGACATTAAAATTAAGTAAAACTACGAATCCGACTATTCCCTATTCATTTTTAGAGCATGTCGCAAGTTTTCAAGCGGTCGATAAACTTCATCACCCTAAAGAAGACACACATAGTGCGGGTGTGGGCCTTTTGTGGGTCCCGTGACGTTGAACTCATTGTATTTGTATGAAAGGTGTCACACTGAACAACAACGACCCCACTGCGGGCTAATCTCACTTTTCATAGAAGTGGAATGCATATAACGTCACTCACACAACCCACAACCGGCCCGCAGCCGACTGGCAACCGGCCCGCACCTCACCCGCACATGTAATACGTTGCGCTAAACCAACTATGTATATAGACATAACTACTACATATTATAAAAACTATAAAAAAACAACTGCTAAGAATAGAAAACAAATAAATGAAAGTAACAACTTATCAGTTTTTACATTACTATCTAACGAAGCTTAATTCTCGAGAGCCAAAAAGCTTCTGAGAATATGGGAAAGCATACAAAGTCAAGAGGACACGCTAGTGTATAGTAATGTTTAAGCAAGTTAATAGTATTTGTGAAAGCAGTGAACTTTTGTTCCGCAATATTCCAAGTGGCGTTAACTCCAATACTTTCCGAAGAGCCGTAAAAGCTATAAAACTATAAATACGTGACTTCCTTGCTTACTTTTAATGTGTTTTCTGTGAACTATGATTCGCTTAACGTTAATGTTGCTATAGTTATTCTAGCTTTCATGTTATTTGGTTATAATATTTTGAGATATTGAAAATTGACTTTTAGCGCCAGTTACATAGAGGGTGCACCCCAAAGCTGAAGTGTTTGTTCTTTTGTTTTTTTTGTTTGAACGCGTTAATGTCAGAAGAAAACAAGACTGATTTGAATGATTCTTTTTTTATTAGATAGCCATACTCAAGACAACGGTTTGGACTTTGTATCATTTTTGGTAATTTGTATCCTTAGTGGCCTATTGGTATTCTCCAGAATAGAACAGTATTCTCCAGAATACGTCCACACACCTCAGTACAATACAATAATGTGAGTCGATCTGTGGTGAACCATTTGCATTTTATTGCATTCTTGGCGACCGGTTAATTGAGCGCCTATTCTGATCATTCCAATATCTAGAATGAACCCAGATAACCTATATTACGGGCGAATATGTAATGCCCTATTCATATGTTAATAACGTTGATAGAGAGAAAACTGGAATAATCGTATTTTCTAATAAATGTAATAATCGGTTAGCTGCAGCATAGTTTTTATAAACTTGTTAGATTTACAATTTATTTCTTCTTACAAGTCCAATACAGAAACTGTCGCGTTGAAAGAATTGTTTTAAACCATTTTAAATTATTAAATCTATTAGATGAATAAACAGTATGTTTTTTGCTTGTTGTTAATTCGTACGTAATTATACTACTTGAAATAAAACCTCATTTATGCATTGCACAAACAAAAGTGACGGTGCGTGTCGCGGAATTCAAATTGTCATTCTCTTTCAAACGTTATTTTCTCTCTCTCGCTCTCTCCCTCTCTTGCTCTGCTGTTAAAGGTTAGTTTCGTTTTTTGCTGTTTGTAGTAGGCTGTATAAGTTAGAAGCAAACCTATGTCAAAGTTTTAACGGCCTATATGGTTCCGGCACGAGCTAACGTCACATGATCTGAAGTTGAAATTGAAAAAGGCGCGACTAACATACAGTTTTAAAAGCCTCTAATATAGAAATGTAAATATTATCTAATCATACATGTAGCCGAAACTATTTTACGCCTTTACTTTCTTTTTAGCTGAACCTAAAATCATTAATCTGTATTCGTAAATTGAGCTGAAAATAATAGAAACAGATTTCTCATTCATCCTTTCATGGCTGCAGAATTCATTAAGCTTTGCATATGGATTCGGTTGTCCGTTCAGATTTCAATAACCGATTGATTTTCTTATTATGATGAACTTTTGACAATGTTTGTGAAGCGTCGTTAGAGGTCATTCATTCATTTCGAAAAGCTTAGTGGCCAACCCTGATGTCGGAGTTTTTAGATCGCCTAAATGCCTCCGACACGGTCTAACGATACAACCGAGTACCGAACCGAACCACGGTAGCACTCAGATAAAAATGTTACTGATCCCGTTAGAGGCATCATTGGCAAAACAAGGCTTCGGTAAAGCGTTCTTCGGTAAAGCAAGTGCAACTCAATTAAAGCTGCGAAATCGATCTGCAAACTGCATGTAGAAGGACCACATTTAAGAGAAATAACTACCAATCTAAGAAGGAGACGCATAGAAATTCGTATTACAATAAAAACGCTATTTATTTACTCAAATACTAACAAACGAACAGTCTGCCTATGAAAATATAGATCCATTCTCAGAACCTTTTCAAAGTGAAAGTTCTTTTACCATAGTCAATCCTTGTTAGTCATTATTATTTATTATGATAAGGTACTAGAGTTAAATCTTTTTTTGACCTGACTTTATTTAGCTTGACTCTACCAATATGTTTCTTAAGCTAACTCTATGTATCCTTATTTCACAAACGATGTTGGTAACATGTTTAGTAAGCGATTGCCACACTTGGTTTGATGAAGTGATTATGAAGGTCTCGGGGATGGACGGCTAATGTAGGCAAATTGCTTGCGGTGGTCACTGTATGAAGCTGCCTGGATTGGGGACTTCCGGGATAGTCCAGAGAAGTTTTCGTGTAGAATATGTAATTGTTAATTTAGAATTTAGAGTGTGTAAGTATTAATAAGGTTGTTATTGCTTTTAAATCTATACAAATATTATAAAGAGGTAAAATTTTTAAGTTTGTTTGTTTGTATGTTCGAGCTAATCTCGGGAATTATTAGTCCAATTTGAATAATTCTTTTTGTAATAAATAGTAATAGATAGATAATAGATGTAATAGATAGAATACATTCGACGGGAAGGTTATAAGCTATTTTTCATCCCGCAATTCCCATGGGAACGGGCACAACGCAGAACCTCCTCCTTTTTTCGAAGTTGGTTAATAAGAATTAATTACCAAAATGTTTGTGCGTGCATAACCTTCAAATGGATACATGGAAGGAATTGGGGGAGACCTTTGCCCAGCAGGGGGACAGCGAGGTTACGTAAAAAAAATACTGTAAGTGCACTACAACGCAAAGGCAAGTCGAACTCGCTCGCTTGTTAAGCGTATCGCAGCTCGTAAAGACGCTCTACCGAAGTAGTACCGCCTTTGATCCCCGAAGTGACATAATTCGAGTTAAGTCGTTATTTATTTACTTTGTTTACTCTTTTATTTGGGGTGTGATCAAAAGGACGTTCTCCTCAAAGGTTCTTACTCAGTCTTTGATCTATTCGCGTTTGATTTTGTTTGTTTCAACCTTTATTGTTATTGGAATAAGGTTTTGTTTCGTAAAACGAATTATGGAAGATTCAGTAATGAAACAGATACGATCACTATTCTGTGTGGTGATGTGGGAACGGAAATACGATTGTGTTGAAATAGTTATAGTTAGATCGGGTCGATGTTTTGATAAAATGCTAATTACGTAAGTACTAGGTGCCTCGCGGTTTTACCCGCGTTGTGCCCGTATCCGTGGGAATTTCGGGGTGAAAAATAACGTATAAGCAATCCGGTTGAATGTGACTATCCATTACAGAAAGAATTGTTAAAATCGGACTGGTAAATTCTAAGATTAGCGCGATCAAACAAACAAAAAGAATATAAAAAAAAATCTTCAGCTTAGGAGAGGGAGATACCGCTAAGATACGGGTAAGCCATTGAGTTATATGTACTAACGTTAGTACATATAACTCAATGGGCTAGACATATTCTAAGTCACATGGCTCATGGCATGGCAATATTAATAAACTGTTAACCACCAAAAAATCTTGTGAGCAAGTTTACTATGTGTTCAAAGTGCGGTCAGCAAAAAGGGTATTATTTATTTAACAAACAAGAACTTATATCAAGAACAGAGTCATCTTAATGTCACACATTTTAACCAACCATTTAGTCAAACAAGACAAGAAAGATAGAAGTTCTAAACAAGTAAATCTGTTCAGTCCAAACGCTTGGCGTTATCAACTACCGCTGTGCATTTGGCCAAGTTCCACAGAATTAACTCAACTCTGAGTCCAAGTTGGACGTTATTTATTAGTTGTCTTCTGAGGGCCCTCAAAGCACTGGCCGCTGGCTCGCAGATTTGTCAATATGTAGTTCGCTTCTACAAAGTGGTTGGAAATGAGAGAAAACTTCGTGGTATCAGGGGTTTGTTGATACCAATATATACTGATACTATATATAATACTAGCAGCGCCCCGCGGTTTTACCCGCGTTGTGCCCGTTCCCGTGGGAATTTCGGGATTTTTTTTTACATAAAAACCTTCCTCTTGAATCACTCTACCTATTACAAAAAACCGCATCAAAATCCGTTGCGTAATTTTAAAGATTTAAGGATACAGACAGACAAACAGTGTGACAGACACGAAAAAGAGACGACTATATTTTATACTATGTAGTGATAATACACCCGGATAAATTCACACACGGTTAATTAGATCCAATGTAAGCTCTAAGCTTATGTTATGGAATCTAACTCATCAGTGAGTTAGATTCCTGGTGGTACTGGTGGACATATGCTATTTTTATCCCAGAATTTCTACAGGAACGAGTAAGTTGAAGCGAAGCCGCGTTGACTTAGAAACAGACATATGCTCATTTTTATTCCTAAATTCCTACGGGAATAGGCACTCCGCAGTTGGCACTGAGAACAGCCAGTCTATACTAAAATACTGACTGACACAATAAAGTTATGGCCTTCGTACAAACCACTACCTTAAATCATATTCTATAAGGTCTAAAATTCCATCTGAATTTCATTCCACCCAAGCTCGGTTTCAAATATTCATGTTTAAATTAGTTTAGTTAGCTGAAGAAGTGACTTTGTTCCTCATTCACATTATATGACATTCCCCTAATTATGTTGGTAAAACTTTATTCTTGTGAGACAAATGTCACAACTGTCTTTCCGAGACCATTCGCCTTCAGGCGAAAACGAGAAGGAAATTGTAGTAAACCAGGAGCCTCTAGGTTTACTTAGGTATTTCTCTAAATATACTTATGCTAACAGCGTCCCGGTTTTACCCGTGTTGTGCCCGTTCCTGTAAGAATTTCGGGATAAAAAATAGCCTATAAACCTTCCCGTTGAATGTGGCTATCCATTACAAAAAGAATTATTCAAATCGGATTAGTAGTTTTTGAGATTAACGCGTTTAAACAAACAAAAAATCTAAATCTCCAGATTAGATAAGTATAGAAAATTAGAAATAGATTATAAAGTTGATAAGTTTGTGAAAGTGTTAATTTCTGGGATTTCCGGAACCAATTGAATTTGATTTGGAAGAAGGAGGTATCCTACATTGAAGGTTCCCACAGTAACTGGTACAACGCGGGTAAAACCGCAGGGCGCTGCTATTACAATATACCTTGGTTTTCAATCAAACATCAAATCAATGGTTCATTTTGGACGAACGTGTATGAAAAACAGAGGCATAAAGTTTAATTTTTATGGAACGGACTAAATTAATCCAGATTAAAATAGAGCGTCAAACTTTTGCATAATCCAAATGAAAAACTAAACGCCACGGCGTCACATTCAATCACAATTTTCTCATATCACAATCAATATAAAAAGTGAAACACAAAAGGAAAAATACATTTCTCCCATGAATGTACGAAAGAAAATCAATTGTACATATGAGTACAGAAGTGTATTGTAGAGGGTGTCCTTGCATTGTCTTCTATGCGATTCGCGTCGTGAAAAACAATGAGGCGAGAGGCTTAACACGGACGATAATTTCCTCCCAGGGCTACCACACCGGACACAGAAAAGAAAACTCGCATCTACAAAACTTTTAACGTAATAAAAATTTATTCAATGCAGTTATCGCCGGCCCTATTGTAGCCTCTTTTGTTTTGATGCCTGTTTTCGTACCAAAGAAGGGAAGGAAACGATAAAAACTAATTTAAGTAATTATTATTATAGCATTCATTAGTAAGAATCAGATTTCCCTTGAGATAGCTGAGGGATAATGTATTTTCGCTTTATGAATTTACTTTACATTAAACTAAATGAGTTTTACGGTTTTAGCCGATAATAAATTTAGTTGTTTTACCTTCCCAATAATTTTAATAGAGTGAATTTCTTCTTAAACTTAGGAACTGGTCTTATGTCGAAGGAATCTCTTCCATTCTTTCATCCTCTTTAGTTGTTCTTATGACACGACATTTGCTATTAGATACTTCCTTAACGGAATAAAATTACCCTAAATTTCTGGTAAATTGAGACGCCTAGCAACCCTTGGTAAAATCGTGTGTGGATTGGACAATTCGAAATAGGAACGTGTTACTGAGGGCAATCACGGCCCAACGGATGCGGGCCAGTGATCTTAACAAATACTCGTTTTTGTCAAACAACGGTAGAGGCATGCGGGCCGGATTACTAACATCATGACGTGTCGAGAGACAAATGGAAATATGTAAGCCTAGATCTCATTTGTTAGGCTTTATCTGCCCAATAATTATTACCTAGGTATCTTCATGTTATTAAGGTTACCTTTATGTTATTTCATGTTTAACAAAGTCCTTAGACATATTCCATCTAAAACAAAAACTGGCAACATCTAAAAAAAAATACAAACCTAATTCCTAAATCAAACTCTGTCTTTTCCGTTGCACTAAAACTGACAACATTTATTTTAAAAAAAACATTTTGTTCCAAAATTAAACTCCATTTCATAATCCCATGTTGTTAATTCAAAGTGCTCGTCATAACGTTTAACGACTCGACTGTACTTGTACGTTTAACTGGAGTGCACTCGAGTGTACTTCACTACGTTGCAGGAGCCATTCTAACACAAAGATTATTGAGATTCACTTGAGACCCGATTCCTTTTATTACTTTTTCATGTTTTCAAAGTCCATCTTCTGAGATGGCGATGGTTCTTTTAATTAACTGAGTAGTCTATTGAAAGGTATTTCAGGTAGATTTTCAGATCAGTTTAAAAGTTTTTGCTCATATAGTTTAGAGTACTTACTTATACGGGTCTTTTTGCGATAAAATAAAGGTATGTTTTTCGTAGCGACCGCAGCAGGCAGCAACTGTCGACCGCAAGCACCTCGGCAACACTGCTGGTCGCAGTCGGCAATTGTTGCCTGCTGCTGCAGTCAGTATCGAAAACACACCTTGATGTATGCGATATTGGAACGAAGTTCCTTATCGCGCGTTGCGAAAGGGGGCTAGACGGAAAGAATGGTAACGACATTTTTTAGGCCAGAGAGGGACAGACAGAGAAACTTGCGCACGCCAGAGAGAGACAGACAGAGAAACTTGCGCACGCCAGAGAGAGACAGACTCAGAAACATGCGCGGCGCGCATGTTTCTCTGTCTGTCTCTCTCTGGCGTGCATATATTTCTCTGTCTGTCTCTCTCTCTCTCTTATAGAAAGCAATCTAGATATTTTCGTTTCGTCTTTCTATTTCGCATTGAACAGTGTGGTGTCGTGACGATTATTTTTGTTGATAATAAATAAACTTCGTTCCATCCGGGTGTCCCTTGACACCTCTCAAGTTTTTCTTATTCTAAATTTAAAAACGACGTTAAAATTGTCTTCAAAACTGAAAAACAAAAAATGCTCTATAATCATTAAATGAGTACCTACCTAGTTGAAGAATATGTAAAGTGACACGAGTCTTCAATCTTTAGAATACGTCGCCTAACAGTTTGTAAGCTCGTTTAATATCAACAATGCTTTATGAGTGATATTTTTGGAGCCATGATGTTACCTCACAATTCTATTGGCGATTGCCATTGCACAATACGATGTGTTAAATAAAAACGCACGGACGCTAAGCCACGTTTTCATTGCTGGCCCAACCCGAATATTACTGAAGGAACACAATATAAACTTTCTTAAAAACGGGTGCTGACCGACGTCATAAAGCGTAATGTATTGCGTAGCGAGCATTCGTGCAGTCAATACGTGCCCAGAACATTTCCAAACACCAAGTGTAAACTCAGCTTTACAAAATCTTCCGAACGTGTGAATCTCTCAATTGACCAATTTCCATATCTGCCCTTCAACCTCTCAAAGAACTGAACTCAATCGCAGAACGAATTGAAATTCTAAAACTATTTCTGGTACTCCATTCAATAAACTCTATCCTTTGCTTCGGCTGACATTTCTAATAGAAATAAATGGTCTGAACCGTAGACCTAATTAAAGTATTCTATAAGCCAAGAGTTCAGAGTTATTTGCCTGTGCTCTGTACTGAGGATGAGTACATCCAAAGATCTCGCCGTGTAATTAATGGGTCTTCCTCGATTATTCAGTTACTGGCAGTGCCTCTCGGTTTTGCTCGCGTTGTACAACACAAGCTGACTTCAAATTTCCCTTCAAATTTATATTAAGGTAGTATGGAAAGGTACCCTTAAGGGTGCCTGTCCATTGAATTGGAGCGTGGCTGGGGAGCGGAGAAACGGAGAAATATTAACCAATAGGATTGCATAAAATCTCTGGTCAGATATTTTATGCAATCCTAATATTTCTCCGTTTCTCCGCTCCGCAGCCTCGCTCCGCTTCAATGGACAGGCACCCTAATCCTCAACATTACATAGAAGTGGAGCAGAGCTGTGCAAAGCTCGCTTGACCAATCATAACGCATTACGAAAAGATTTTGACAATTTCCATGAGTTATTTGACAATTTCCATGAGTTATTTGACAATTTTCATGAGTTATTTGACAATTTCCATGAATTATTTGACAATTTCCATGAGTTATTTGTCAATTTCCATGAGTTATTTGACAATTTCAATGCGTTGTCATTTGTTCTGCTCCGCTTTCATAGAAATGCACTTTAAATAATTTGCATGCTTAGTATATTTTGCTCGCTGATCACCGTAGTTATTTATACCCACGCTGTAATCGTTCCTGGGGTAAAAAGTATCCCATATTATTCTGACGTATAGGTAGAAACTATATTTTTGCAAAGTTTACATCCACACGCCCTCACAAACTTTCGCATTTATAACTTTAGTTAATATGAATAAAATGTGTCCTGTTATTCGATATGCTGTTCTGAAAAATGAAATAATATTGAAAGTTAAAATATCATAAAAAATACATATCAAATATTTAGCATTTTAAACAACAAACAAAACCATAAACTCATGAAATGTAATGAAAAACATATCAATTCTACCGCATTTCATGAGGTTTTGGCCGCGAGCAATATCTCGGTTATGTATGAAACCAAAACAAGCTTTTATTTCAGTGTGTTCCCGTATTGATAGATTTTACGAGAAACAGGGCCAAATAGTAATAAGCAAATACAACAGGACCAATAGTTATAAATAAATAGTAATAGGACCAAATAGTCATATATTTATTATATACCCGCACAAATTCACACACGGTTAATTAGACCCAAAGTATGCTCTATAATAGTAGTTTATGTAACTGTCATATAAAGAAGGGTATTAAAACACGAGTGTGAGTTTATGAAACGAGCGCAGCGAGTTTCATAATAGTAACGAGTGTTTTAATGCAATTAATCAAATGCAATCTTCACTAATGCAATTAATCAAACAAAATTTTAAAAACAAAACACATTGCGAAACATTAAATTCACGCGTACGTGTATTGTCACAGTGAACTTGCCGCCATTAAAATCTAACCAATGAGGGCGCAGCTGCGCGCGCAGGGCCGCAGGGCGCGCGCCGCGCAGGGCGCGATTTTATAATGAGATTTTACGATATCGATGTGGATATTATAACATCATGTGCAATTGCTTAAATTGAGTGTTTTAGTTGTCTGCGCTATAACAGTAGTAATTATAAGTCAAGTATTGGAAATATAAGTAGAATGTTACAACATTAGTGTAGATAAAAAAAAATACGCGTCTATAATTATTTTATACAAAAGAAGAATTGTTATAAAGAAGTAGAATTCTTCTGGACCTTTTCGTAGTCTCAGTAAATCAGAAAAAAACGTAAGCGTAATCTATAAAAATGTCACACTAGCGCTATCTATTGGCTTGCAGGCAGAACCATCGTGAGCTAATAATAACTACGTACTTTATTTTATAACTAGCAGCGCCCCGCGGTTTTACCCGCGTTGTGCCCGTTCCCGTGGGAATTTCGGGATAAAATGTAGCCTATAGCCTTCCTCGATAAATAGACTATCTAACAGTGAAAAAATTATTCAAATCGGTTCAGTAGTTTCTGAGATTAGCGCGTTTAAACAAACAAACAAACAAACAAACAAACAAACAAAACAAACTCTTCAGCTTTATAATATTAGTATAGATTACTTTGAATAACTTACTTAATTTGGTTCCCAAGGGAAAGGGTACAACGTGGGAAAAAACCACAGGGATAAAATCCTTCGTCACTAAACCTTCGAAATAAAAGTGTAAACAGACTGGCAATATAACTGAAGACAAAGGTTTCTCTTCGTTCTATCTCTACTTTTTAGACAAATTTCTCTATATCTTCATGCAATGTCAAAAACTCTCGTTTTTACTCTCAAATGAAGCTAAATGTGAATGGTTTTATTATTTGTGGGAGTTTTCCCTACATTTTGTCTACATACGGCAACATGCATCCTATTTTTGTCGGTCGAGAGAGAGACATAATGTTCCCGAAAGAGTAGAGATATGTCTTCAGCTATATGC
The DNA here is from genome assembly GCA_963082685.1 of Cyclophora albipunctata. NCBI lineage: Eukaryota > Metazoa > Arthropoda > Insecta > Lepidoptera > Geometridae > Cyclophora > Cyclophora albipunctata. The sequence goes on along the minus strand of OY720129.1, from coordinate 6,601,714 downwards.
TTGCCTCGCAGTAAGTACTTCACTCTTCCGTGACTAAACCCAACATTCACATTACTCATAATCATATTCAATTTGCGTGATTTCAAAAGCCTTTAAAATTTTAAAGTTAACCTTAAGTTAACCACGTACTAATAGTTTCGGTAAGATAATAAAACCTCTCGCGATATCTTTACGAGTGCTACCTGCACGGAATCTGCTCCTTTCCCTCGCATATATTTTCGGAAATTACGTCTCTACGTAATTTATATGAGGCTACGTTCGCGAAAGTGGAATGTTACGACAATAATTTTTGTGATTCTACATATTTTATATGGATTATAGGTAAAATGTCGTTGACATTAAAGGTACATATAGGGTACGAGGCAGGTGTGGCGATGGGGATGAGTGATTTTTCGAAAAAAGATCATTAGACATTAGTAAATGTACACGGGTTTTTTCGCGGTAGAAAGTTTTTAAAGCAAGTAATTAATGAACTTTCTACCGCGAAAAAACCCGTGTGAGTACGTTTACTATGTGTATAAATCGCGAAAGTTTAAAAAAGAATATCATTACACATTAGTTATTGAACTATAATTTTGTATGAGTTTTTTTTAACACTCGTAGGTGACGCAGTCCTGTGAAATTCTACGTTTGAAAAATTTTAGTTTGTGATACGAGTACTCGCTTTTTATTGAACTCGCTGGCTCGCCGCTCGTAAACTAGCTGAAGCGCAAGCACGGGTACGGGAAGGGTGAGGGCCGGTTGCATGGTGTATTTGTATGAAAGGTGTCCCGATACAAGAACAAATACAAGGAATATAACGTCACGTAACCCGCAACCGCATGTCGAGCGCTTTAATGTCATCTAAACCCATAAGCATTCCTGTAGACTTGGTGTCTATCTGATGACCAAAGGAAGCATTAAGTTTTTAAAAGGTATTTTTTCATTTGAAAAGAAAATCACAGAGTTTACAATAAGTAATATTTTTTGTTATTTCTCAAATCAACTTTTAAAATAACACAAACCCGAGCATTCATAAACTTTTGCCTGTACTTGATAAAGCCAGCGTATAAAATACACTAAAGAAAACTTTTCCATTCAGCCTTTTCCGTAAACATGAGATAATTAGATCAAACCTGGTTTACTAGTCATTCATCTATTCAAAGCTTCTCGACTGTCCAAACAGCGTTATCTCTTGATAAAAAGTCCTAAGTGACTTCATGAAGAAACTACCGATAAATTCCACTTTGTGTATTTATAATTGGCATAGTTTTGTTTGCCTCTGAACTGTGAAACTGCTATAGATCATCCGGTTAACGATATTCAGGATTCAACTTTGAACGTAATTTATCTCATATTGAAAGGTTTAATAGTAACTTTCGTCTAATCTGTGACTTTGGTTAATGACTTGCTTTTATGTTATCGATTTTCAAATTTGGAATGTTATTTAACTTTGCGGTGGTATTCAGAATTATCATAACACTGTACATTGCATAATATTCCGAAATGTATTAAGCGCCTAAAAAAAAACTTTTGTTTAAAATTGCATTTTAATTTGTACCGAATAGAACACAATTTAAAATGATTGTCATTTGTTTTTAAATATATTATTTAGGCTTTAAATAGACAGTTAGTGTACAATCCGCCGTAGGTAACGAAATTATAAGAGCAGCATTTTACTATGCATCAAATACTCCGTGGACACAATTAAAAACGAACTTAAAACTTAAAAAAACTTTATTAAAAAAAAAAATTATTAACAAAGAGTTCTTCTGCAAGCCGTACGACACTAAAGGCCGAAACGCACGCGACGGGCGCACGTGACGATTCACTTTTGTATGAAACCGCACGCGACGGGCGCACGTGACGGTTCACTTTTGTATGAAACCGCGCGGGCATCGGCCCTAAAGACATACCTACCTATCATATGCCTACGCCATTTTATGCAAACTAAATTCAAAGTTACACCATTTAATTAAAAGATCGTTCATTTAGTTTACTATCCTATTTAATACCACATCTCTACGAAGGTTGAAAGCACACGTTAATTGGAACCGATTCGACGCCGCAAGTAAAATTATAGTAGACTTAATAAGATTCCTTCACGCACAAAGATCTATCTACATCTCGAAATGACTATCTTAGATGAAATATGCGTGAACGCGCGTAAATCCTCTTTAATCTGCATAATGTCATAAAGTATTTGCTCAAGGTTAAGGCGGGCTATAGATGGCGCGATTTTTTCCAAACTTGTGCAAATGCAAGTAGAACACTTGTAAAATAAACTAAAGTGTTAGGGGATTATTCGAAAACACTTATAAACAGCATTTTCACTACGAAATGGTTTGTTCCTTTTCTATTTGCTGAAGAGCAAAAGAGACAAAACACTTCATAACAATTAGACTTTAATGTCCCACACTGTATGGTAATGGCGTCTCATCTCACAGATCATCAATACAGTATACAGTATACATTTACCAACTATTACCAGGAATTCTACTTTTGCTTTGTTTAAAAACAATTAATAACATTACATTTACTAACTATGAACGGTATTCTGATATCTGAAATCCAATAACTTTGTATAACCAATAATGTTTAAAAAAAAATTAGGATAAAAAAGGTATAAGTAATTTAGCAATATATTTTTTGACATTACAAATCGTGACGTTGATAGACTGCTTTATCGAAGCGATGGCTATATTGTTACACCCTATTGGAGATATTACCAGTTTTAACGTTCTTTTAAGATGAGTCGTTCGCTGAGCAGAGTTTGTGGAGTGATGTACGATTTAATTTAATATTGGAACATGACAAAATATATTCAACAGAGTTTGACGTGCAGACTTAGTATTGTCATTATCTAAAGTCTTCGATCAACAATACACAACTAGATGTCGGGTCGGCGCAAAAAATACTTCTCGGTGAATAACGCCTCATTTAAAAAGTGAGGCGTTATTCTCACTTATTTTATTCATAAGATTTGCTACTTTATTGCAAGGTGTCATGGTTGTAATTAGGTTGAACTTCGAACTGTTTTAAAACTTTTTTTTCAGTTCGGTAGTAAACAAAATAAGCTGTCACACGTCATCCACGCGGACAGTATTTAGCTTTGAATTTGTACGTGACCCGATATCTAGTTGTGTATTGTTGATCGAAGTCTAAAGTTGATGAAAGTTAAGTAAGTAAGTTCATGAAGGTTAATGGCCAACCTTAGTGTCAGTGTTTTTAGAAATAGATACGACCGCGACCGACAATTCAACGTACGCCACTATCGGCCTCCCATCCAAGTAGAGGCCAAACTGCACGTTGCACAATAATAATTTTAAAAAGTATGAGCCTGTAATTCCCCAATGCTACGCCTACTCCTTCTCACTGTACTGATATCTTCAGTGAGATGAGAAGCTTTGCTCAAAAGTGGGATACTGCAGGTTAATACTTCTTTTCAGCCATTTATCACCAACAATAGCCATTATTTTTTCATAAACCATTTTCCAACGCATCTAATATAATGTATAAAACATAAAGAGTCATAAATTGAACAGAATTTACGTGAAACGGTCAAGGAGTATTCAATATAACCCCTATAAATTGAGAATTGCTTCTTATTACTTGTGATATATTTCTCGGTACATTTTTCAAGTGTCGCGTCCGCGGAACAGTGCACTCACTCCCTAGGGATATTTTACGTCTTAATAAAAGGAAAATATTGCGGTTTGATGTGTTTTTATTATGGAAATTGATGTAGTTGTTAACTATGGGCTGTAAAGTGGATTAATATATCGTTCTCGCTCCATGAGGGTTGACTTTTATATTCCTTTTACACTGGCTTTGTTCGCTTGACTTTTTCATTTTAAAATCTTGTTGTATATACGAGTATACGAAATAGACAAGTTACGTAGTTTACAAATGTAAATCTTTGAAGTCCTTGAGTTTGCTTATGCTCAATGAAAGCTTGAGCAGTTCACAAATATAAAAGCACTTTGTCATATTGTGAACTAGTAGCGCCCCGCGAATTTACCCGCGTTGTGCCCGTTCCCATGGGAATTTGGAGACAAAAAATTGCCTTAAACCTTTTCGTTGAATATGGGAGTCCATTACAAAAATAATTATTAAAATCGGACTGGTAACTCCCGAGATTACCTCGAACATACAAACAAACAAACTTAAAAATGTTACCTCTTTATAACTAATACTAGCAGCGCCCCGCGGTTTTACCCGCGTTGTGCCCGTTCCCGTGGGAATTTCGGGAATTTTTTTACATAAAAACCTTCCTCTTGAATCACTCTACCTATTACAAAAAACCGCATCAAAATCCGTTGCGTAATTTTAAAGATTTAAGCATACAGACAGACAAACAGTGTGACAGACACGAAAAAGAGACGACTTTATTTTATACTATGTAGTGATTAGTATAGATTGGACAATTCTTAATGACATGTAAATAGTTCTATCTAGTGTCAATTTAAATATGACAAGGTACTATTGTGATTAGCAATGAGAAAACTCACAACTGTACAGTGTACATTAAGAATGAGGTATATATTTTTTTATTATTATTTTTTTTATTTTAGCCATTACTGTCCCACTGTTGGGCAAAGGCCTCTCCCCTATCCCTCCATGCATCCCTATCCTGGGCCTGAGGTATATATATTTGAATAAATAAGAACAGAGTCTCTATTAGTTACATTGCTTCAAAATATGTTTAGTTTTTATGACTCCGGAAGTAATCACACATTTTCACAGACTAAGGACGTCGCCTTTCGGGTGCTTGCTTTATTGCGTCTCTTTATTGCTATAAAAAAAGCTGACTACTAGATCCATGGTAAAAATATTATGAAAAACAATCAGATTATTTGGTACTTAATACAGCTGTCATTTGCATTATAAACTAATTACCAGATATATTCACTTACTGCCACACTCAGAATTATTAATAATCTCATTAAAGAGATGTTGATGAACGGTTTTTAACATGTAATGTATGAAAAATTACCTAAAATTACTAATTATATAAAAAAATAGTGGTCATTACAATAGCATTTTGTACGATTAGATAAGTATGTGATGCTAGTAACTATAAACTCCTCCCCCCGCAGTTCAAACATCGCTTTCAAAAAACACAAATTAAAATCTAATTAATTCCAAGCACCTAAAAGAACTCGATGGAAAAAAAAATACGTGATAAGTTTTTTATTCACCACCCATCATTTAACAAACAATTAATAAAATGGCTTCCTCCAATGAAAATACGGCTAGCGTGTACAGACAATTCCATTTAGAGGTTTTTCACGGATCAGTAGCGGTGAAAGCTGAATATAACTGGAGATTCCAAGTATTTCGGAACCAGTAGAGCGTAAGCGCACCGACCTATATTACTGACGTATTACACTATACAGTTTTTGCATCATGCTGTTGGCAATTTAGCTGGAAAAAAGTGATGTATCGTCAGGTCGTTGTAAGCTTTGATTTTGTCGGCTATCATTTATAAAGGCAGATGAAGTTTTCTGGGGTTGTTGGCCAGCGAATGGCGGTTATCGATTGTTTCAAGTTTTTTTGAAATAGGAACTTTTTATAATTTGTTTAATCTAAAAATATAAAGGGACTTAACTCTTTATCATGAAAGAGTAATTTATAATGCACAACGTTCTTTTTTCAAAAACATCGTTTTTAGATTCTTATATTTTGCAGTGATCGTAAAACTTTTCATCCTGAAATTCCCCAGGGAACGAGTACAATACTGACCACTGCTAGCATAGTATAACAGAAACATATAATATTCTTAACTTTACGAAATAAACCGACCATTTTTTGCACGTACGGTCAGCCAAATATGTGGTCTACCACCCTACGGTTGAGATTCATTTGAACGTCATGAAACAACAAGGTCAATTTTCCCTGGCATAACATAATTGTGCATAGAAAAGTCAACCTTAGCGATCGTTACATCTCGCAGAAACTTTTGTCAAAAGTGGTAGGCCACTTTCTTGGCCGACCGTATACTATCTATTCTCGTTGTAAAAGCTACGTCAAGTTTCTAACATCAGATTGGCACCAGCCACGTGACAATTCCTCCTAATGTTAATTGAAAAGTTTAGAATGGAACCTCGTACCTCCAAGACTCCTTGATATTGGACGCTGGCCAAAGATATAGCAGCCACTAAGTGCGACATTTCAAATAAAAGAACTCAAATTTACTCGTGTATTATTAACGTTGAAAAGCTCTACATTTGATTTAATCTTTGTATTTATAGAGCTTTTTAAGTAATAAAAGTAATGAGCTTTAACCATTAAAATTGTGCCATATTCTTAGCCTTACAAATGATTCTCTTCATTTAAATTCTACAGCTGTATTATGCAGTTATCTTTACTATGGTATATGTCACCGTAATATTGGAAACATCATTAGTTTATAATCCAACAAGTAACATTTATAAACTATCGACGGATTCTGAACTTTACCTAACATTTACTATAATTTAACGCATAAGTTTTCGTTACTTCATAATGTGTCTATAGCAAACCGTAAAATTGTGAACAACATCACTGTATCCAATCAATGAGAGTCTCTGCGAGTCATCCGCGAGATTGTCAACTGTCACAAAATATAATTACTTAAAAACACACACACACAGACACACGGACATCGACGTCAAACCTATAAGACCCTTTGTTGATCAGGAGTTAAAACTGAACTTTAAAAATACTATTTATCAATTTGATTACCATACAAATCCAAAGTCATAATACAGCACAAAACTAGGTAGCTGTAGCTTTCCTACAAATAGGTAGGACTAAATCCTGAGAAGTGTGTATAAATTTAACGACTCTTGGAGTGATTCCAAGGAACAGATCAAATCAGAAGCCGAGCTACTACAATATACTAGATATTATTCTAGTATAGTACGGAGAATTTTTATTAGTTTTTAGACTCTCACGGAGGTGCCATGGCATAGGTATAAAAATGGCGACGGTGACAAGCGAATTTATTGAAAAAGAACATTGAACTTTAGATGTTATGTGACACAGGTAGTGCTCATGGCGTATTTTGTCCAAGCAGTGTTAGCTCATTGCAATTGTTAAGCAACGTGCTGCTCAGCACTTACTTGGATGGGTAATCTATGATAGCTTTTCTATCTGAATTGATCATAGAATCCTTTAAATTACAGGCCCACCCTGGCGTTGGAGTTTTTAGACCGCCTCAAGGCTTCTGATGTGGTCTAACGATTGAAACTACCATCGAAGTATTCAGTGGAAGTTTTCAGTGGTATTGGTTTTGTGGTAAAGAAGCAGTGAATAGAATGAGAGAAAATAAAAACAATATATATATCAATTTAGTATTTTGTCCTGATATCTGCCCCATATTTGCCCTGCAATGGGAAAAGTTAGGCTAATACTTAACCTTACTTTCACTCGCAGAATAAACCTATGATTAAATTCTAAATTGAAAAAGACCTAATGGCGTTTTTACAATTAAGTAGGTATAAAACCCCTGCCCTAATCGATTAAATCATAAATCGTTATTTTGTAATATCGATATGATGTTATATCGATTACCTTTTATGTAAATTTAATTAAAACGATTGTATATATTCTCGATTCATAACGCGCCTCACTCAGCTATAACTTATCTTTATTACAACATATCTCATACACAATTGTTGTTTTTTCAATATTTATTATAGGTTTAACGAGAAAAAAGTTAATATACATTTTACGTTAAATTTTGAAGAAGGATTTTTATGTTGCTTATTTATTTGCAGTAAGCGTTTATAAAAAACAAATAAATATCTAAATATACCTGGACAAATTCACACACGGTTAATTAGACCCAAAGTAAGCTTTAAGCTTGTATTATGGAATCTAATTCACTGATACAACTACTTATAGATACACAAATACTTTATAAGAATATATAATTGACACCCAGACGTCGTCGCCAACAACTATGTCTGCACATATTGTTGACTCCGGGCGGGAATCGAACCCGCAACCCCCGACACAGTAAGCGCTCTCACTGCCACTGTGCCAACGGGCTTGTCAAACAAAATATAAGTATTTATTGACGTTTTAATATTTAGGGACTAGCAGCGTCCCGCAGGTTTACCCGCATTGTACCTATAAAAAAATGGTACGGAAAGTAATCACAGACCTCACTATTGAATTACTCTGTATATTGTTGAAAATTGTATGACAATTCGTTTAGTAGTTTTTGAGAAAATCGATTACATACAGACCGACTTTCTTTTTTCGAGACTTTGTTTAATGAGACTGTGTTTTGTATTTAATCAGTTTCAATGAAACTATTAACATAGCTATGCTCAGTCAGTATAATATTCGTGTTTTCATTGAACATAACGGACCAAGATTACTCGCTCGGGACTGTTAAAAAACTAATATAAAACTTTTAGAAGAAACGATCCTCAACAACCGATTTCTCAGACATTTTTCTACGAAATATACCAAATTAGCAGCGCCTCGCGGTTGTACCCGCGTTGTGCCCGTTCCCGTAGAAATTTCGAAATGAAAAATAGCCTATAACCTTCCTCGATAAGTGGGCTATCCAATACTGAAATAAATTTTTAAATCGGACCAATAGTTTCTGAGATTTGCGCGTTCAACAAACAAACAAAAAACAAATTCTCGTTCAACAAACAAACAAAAAAAAATACACTTACTAACTGAAAAGAAAACGTAACATCTATTTTTTAAATAAAACATATTTGCCGTGAAGGTAGAAAATAATAATTTTATCAATAGAATCGTGTTTTTCCTTTTCAGAATAATACAATTTTTTGCCATACGATGACACTGCTGAGTGGAGAGTTACCTTTTCCAAAATGGGTCGAAAACCCTTCCATTCCCCGTAGATCGACGACAGGGGACAGTTTATGTCATGTTCGAACATGTTATATGTGTATGAATACCCCTTAGGTTATTTATGTACCTACTATAGAATGTACTAAATTATTCGTTTTTGTTAAAGGTAAGTATATTTCTGGGAGTGAATCAAATGTGGTCCGTATACAATATAGTGTTATAATTATCCATCTAATTCAAATGATTGTGAGACTGTCCTCAGTTTGGTTTGGGCATTACAGGCTGAATCACCTGATTGCCCGAAAAGTAAGATGATTCCGTGCTTCGGAGGGCACGTTAAGCCGTCGGTTCCGGTTACTTTCTACGGATAGTAGTCGTTACATAAGCCATGTCAGAGGCCTTTGGCGGCTCAATAACTCTGACACCAGGACTGGTCAGGTTGACCATCCACTCGATGAAGAAGAAGAATGAATTTAATTGATTTCTGAAATTACTTAAATCAAGAATCATCAGAACTATTTCAAGCGTGATCTTATATTTGCATCGTTTAATTCAAAGGTAACGAGCTTATCTCAGAAAATACCAATCCGATAGAATCATCATTTTTATCATGCATATTGACATTCAACGGAATGGATAGCTATATTTTATCCCAAAATTCCCACTGGAACGGGCACAACGCAGATAAAACTACGGGGCACTACTAGTCCTTAAATAAAGCCTGAAATGAACCTACTTCACAATCCGTATAATAATCATAAAACAAACTGAAAGAGTTCATGCATAAGGTGTTTATTTATTCATGAGATTATCTTCAAACAAATACGTTTTGTCATAATATCTCTTGTTGCAGTGTAAACTCTTGATTTTTTGTTGCAAACGTGAACTAATCCATTATGCAAGTGAGCCAGTTGACTTCATGCAATAGTACTTTGTAAACGTACCCGAGTAAGCTCTGAAAGTATTACCTAGTGTCCTGGGGCAGGCTATAAACCTTGATGCATTACTCGTACAAAACTCTAGCGTGGCTTTAATTTATTCTCCGAATTTCAAGCTGGATGCTTGTTTTGAAGTAGGCTTTTGACGAAATATTATTGACGGAAGTTTTGGGAGGGATGGATTTACACCATCCCTCCCAAAACTTCCGTTCGTATGTACTGCAACAAAATTATCAGAGAAAAATTTACAACTATGGAAGTAAGGTCGAGCAATGAGTCTTGCACTGACAAAGAGAGAGCGATGCACGTTGCGTATTGGCGGAAGTTGGGTAGTTGGTAGTTGGCGGTAATGCTTCATTCATTAAGTAGTTAGTTAGTGGTAGTGGTAGTGGTAGTGGTAAGTGGTAGTGGTAGTGGTAGTAGGTTAGTGGCCAACTTTAGTATCATAGTTTTTAGATCGCCTAAAGGCCTCCGATATGGCGTTATGCCATAAACAAGTAATTACGTGTTGGCAGTCTGCAGACAACCTAATAAGGGCCAACACTGCGTAAAGCGTGCGCACGCGGAAGGCGCACGCGGCGGTTTACTTTTATATGAAACCGCACGCGACTGGCGCAGCTACGGTTCACAATTGTATGAAGCCACACGCGACGGGCGCACGCGGCGTGCGCACCCTTAACGCAGTGTTGGCCCTTAAGGTTTCTTTTAAATTCGGCGACTGATGTAGATAGAATATCAAATTGTGTAATAATAAGTAATTATTGCGTGCATATTTGCTCAATAGCTCCTACACGGTTGGTTTTTTCGTCTTTAAAAATGGACTTAATAATTGTTATTGAAGGATTTAATTAAAGGTTTAACTTGTTAACATAAATTAAGTTGATCATTTACCCTAATTACAAAATGACCCAAAAATATCAAGCTGTTAATTCCCCGCTGTTAAACCGTCAATCCAAACAAATTAACATGAAAAACAGGACGTGTCATCAAAAATACGGAAGCAATTATTCGGAGTGTCACCAAATTTCAATTTTCAATTACAAAGTTAATATAACACGCACATAATACCGTTTAATCCTATCATGATATTGTATGGACGCATCAGTAACCCGCGCCGCGGCCGGAGATTTGCGAGTACCCGCAAGTGTACTGTCAACGTCATACATATGGTGGCTTTTTAAATCGGTTGGGGCAATTCTGGAACTATTACAGATAAGTAGATCTTTTCTAAGAAACTATTCCGTCGATTTTAGTGACAATAAAAACTGCATTCATGAATATTTAAAATACGCTTGCCATGCTTGGGAATCGAACCGGGTAATATGTGCAAAAAATAACACACTGTATTTTTTTTGAATGATTTTTTATGTAAAAAAATAACTATTTAAAAGGTTAAGGACGTGCAATGTTTTATAAAAAAAAAACATATATTTATATAATGTTTTGGCAAAAATATTAAGCCATTTTTTTATCTCTATAAATGATCTTCATATCTCTCTTCATAGTTCAGACTTGTTCATAGAACCCGATCTAAATGAGTCTTCCTGAATATGACGTCGACAGTACATCGTCATAACAAACAGCTGCAGTGACGTCACAGCCAACTGGCTATAATGGCGTTTATAGAGGTTTTATAGCGGAAAACAAACACTTGATTGTATGAATACTTTCGGCTCATTAAAACAGAATGGTTGGACGCTGAATTTTTGAGGAAAATACCTCACGTTGTTTATCAGTTCATGATTGTTCATTGATTTGAAGTAGGTATACGTTTAATGGATTTGAAGAGGCCTTTTGTACAGTATGTATGTATGTTTGTGAATTCTGTGATTTGCTCAAAACGTCACAATCGTAATTGGATGGAATTATCAGCTTCGAACGCTTTACATTCGATTCTCACCACGATTCTCGATACGTGCCTACACTCATGAAGCTTAAAAAAGCTTCGCACTTTCCTTTGCAATCATAAAGAAATTGGATGATGACTTCGATTCGCGTTCGCTGTTCGCTCTAACCGCGAGGGCGACAGTGAAGCACACATTAGTATTGACTGACATTCGCGCTGTGAGAGTAGAAAGCGCGTTCTTTACGAGCCAACCCGAGTGTCGATGTTGTTAACTATCTAATAGCCATAAGCAATGTATTTACTAACACGTTTTGAATTTGGCTCTTTCCAAAGACAAATTCAATTTTTTTTATTCTATAGAAGGTCGTACCATAGACAACAAAGATAAAACTTAAAAAAAAACTATTCATTTATTTAAATTAAGCGTTCGGAGTTACTTCTACACGGCTAGAATATTACAATAGTTCGTCTTTTAATATTTTTCTCGCAAGAACTCTCACAATCTTGGCGCTGTAATCCTTCGTTTCTAATCAAACTTAGAAAGCTTGACTTAGTGAAAACTTATCTGAAATTATAATATTTTTACTTAGCCTCTCGAAACTCTTTGAAAGATTAAATCGTTGAAGTTTATTAACTCTTTACTGTCTGTTTTAACATCGCTATTGTGGAAAAGCTCTTAATCGTTTTTAAGATTTAAAATTTAAACAAGGCGGTACTTGTTTAAATTATTAATAAACTTGGTGTAACTAAAACACTGTTACACTGTGTTTTGTCTCTTTTGCTCTTCGGAAAATTGCGTATGTCAGAAAGTGACAAACCATTTGATAGTTAAAATGTTCTCAATACGCGTTTATTTATAAGGTTTTAGTTTTTTTAAGGTTTTTAAGGTTTTAATGATTGATTGTTAGTTGTTACTTAAATCATCTATACTAATATAATAAAGCTGAGGAGTTTGTTTGTTTGAACGCGCTAATCTCAGAAACTGCCAATCCGATTTGAATAATTCTTTTTGTAGTAGATAGCCACATTCAACGGGAAGGTTATAGGCTATTTTTCATCCTGAAATCCCATGAGAACAGACACAATGCAGGTAAAACCGTGGAGTAATGCTAGTAGAATATAAAGTTACCAAACATACATTTTTCGAATATGTATCTTTGAACATTTTATTTTTTGATAATAATGCTTTATGTGAGCTCTTTATGACAATAGTAGTTTATGCAACGTCATATAAAGAAGAGTATTAAAACACGAGTGTGAGTTTATGAAACGAGCGCTGCGAGTTTCATAATAGTAACGAGTGTTTTAATACCCGTGTTATATGCAGTTGCATACACTACTTTATCTTCACTATTTAATGCAATTAATCAAACAAAATTTTAAAAACAAAACACATTGCGAAACATTAAATTCACGCGTAGGCAGGGCTACGTCACTCCATGTACTTGCGCGCTATAATTACCTACCGCCCGGCCGAGCGGTCTCGGGCCCTCTGGGGCCCAATACAGTGTGGTTGCCGCAAGCGAAACGTACACCCACGTTGTACCATATTAATTGTTTTATCTACACATATTGTTTTTTTTATGTATTTTAAAACTTTATTATTAATAATATTGATATTTACCTAATGCAAAAAACTTAAAAAAAATATTTTTTCAATTAATTATAAACAATTAAAAATTGATGAAATTTGAATAAAAGTCACGTGACTATAAACGCGCCATAATTGGTCACCATAGTTGTGACGTGATAATGATAGAGCTAATAACCATAAGTACGTACAACGTTTACGGCTATTACACGTGTAACCGAATGGGGCTACCATTATGACGTCACACGCGCTCGGGTTTGTTCGGGAGTTGACCGAGTGTCTTCGGTACTGGATTCAAAAATTAATTTTTATTTTGAAATAACTTTTGAATTATTGCGAAAAAACTAAAATAAAAATAGTTTTGTTATAAAACTAATATATAATCTTTCGATTTATCACAAAAAAATTTTTTTTTCAAATGCCCAATTACACCAACCTCGAAAAAAATATAGATAGGTACCTACAAGCAGCAAGCAACGCTCTGTTTTAGAATATTAGTTTAGCGATGCGTCGCCAATTTAATTTTATCGAAGAGGCAGCCCTGCGATTGCTGTGGGATCGCGCGGTGCGAAGCAATCACAACTGTACGCTTGAGCATTTAGGCACATTTTAGCGTGCAGCGGTTGCTGACGCGACGGAGTAGGCAATTATAGCAGTAGGTATTGAACATTTTCTACAGAGTGAAGTATCTGTACGTAGTACTATTTAGTAATCTGTGGCGTAGGTACGTGTATTGTCACAGTGAACTTGCCGCCATTAAAATCTAACCAATGAGAGCGCAGCTGCGCGTAGGGCCAATCAGGAGCGAGCGAGATCTTACCAAAGAGTTTTGTGTATGTAGTTTCGACGAAGTTTTCACGTATAACCCAACTATTTTCAAAAGCCAGCCTAATATCAAAATTTTATACAACTAGTATGAGGATTTTGACATAAGGCTCGCCAGGTTAATTGGTCGCGTTATAATGATGTTATAATGTTAAATTATAATGATATTATAACATCATGTGCAATTGCTTAAATTGAGTGTTTTAGTTGTCTGTGCTATAACAGTAGTAATTATAAGTCAAGTATTGGAATCATAAGTAGAATGTTACAACATTAGTGTAGATAAAAGCCTTTACGGTCATAAAATGTTATCAGTGGTAAAGTTCTCCCATTGTAAACCTTCCAACAATAATCAAACCCAACCCCCACCCTTACCATGTGGGAGAATCCCAATATCTTGCACATCTGTCGACATCAGACACTTATTTAATCTCCCAGTGATTTATGGAATAATATTCCGGAAACACTAAATTAATTATCAACCTTATCTCTTCTGTATTAGGGTGTAATATACAACGCGTCAGATAATTCATTAAGATGTCTCCAATTCGAGGACATCGGAAATTCCTCTTGATTAGTAAACGTCCAAGGGTTCCGAATATGGATTATGATATGAAGTTGAATAATTTACTTTGAAGGTAATGTTCGTTTGGAATGTGAGGATGTTAATAATTGTTGCTGGGTCTATTTGTCACGATCAGGATAACCCTTGGTGGTATTACGAGGCTAGGGAATTTGGTGTTTCACAACTTTGGAATGAACCTCACTTGACTTACAGAACAAAATTTTGTCAATTCGAAGTACTATGTAAGAGTTTTCCAATACTCGTAACATGTGTTATTTTGATATTCAAAGAAAAATTGAATTTTCTGAGATAAATGATTGGATGTTTATTTCAATGTAAAGAGGAAGGTATGTCATTAATAATGGAGAACAATATTAGTCAAATGCCACCACGGCGACGCTTACAGAACCATATCCTTTTTCCATCACCAAATCGCAAAGTGGGTGCTATATGCCCTCAATAGACAGATTTGAGTTTTTAAGTTTAAGAAGTATTTGAGTTTATCGCGAACAGACAGACAGATAAACGCGGCCGGGGTCTTTGTTTTATAATATGTAGTGATATGGTCTTCGAAGAATCGCCCATGTCTCTCAACGCCACTTCAATTCTTTATCTGTTTTCTCGTCACCACGCAACCCATAGCATTAACAGTTGAACAAAAATTCAACAAATCCAAAACTGTATCTCTATTAAAACCAGCTTATTTTACAGTAATAGGACCCGCTGAAAGCAACTCCTTTGTTCATATGACTACATTTTCCCACTCGCGGCGCCGTTTGAAAAGCTTTGTAAAAGACGCTATCGTAGTGAAATC
This sequence comes from Cyclophora albipunctata, assembly GCA_963082685.1. NCBI lineage: Eukaryota > Metazoa > Arthropoda > Insecta > Lepidoptera > Geometridae > Cyclophora > Cyclophora albipunctata. The sequence goes on along the minus strand of OY720129.1, from coordinate 6,586,336 downwards.
TAGTACCGTTATGCAGTAAGGAAACAATTATGTGTCTTGTATTGTAGAGACTGAAAATTTCTGGAAAATTTCCTAAAAGTAACACAAAAATCTATTTGGCTTTTCAAAGTCGCTTTAAAATTGTTTTTACGAACATTTTTAAATTGCTGATAAAATTAGACATATTCTAGAATTCATCTAAATGATATTCCATTTTATAATATTTCGTCTATAATTAAATTCGATACTAATTGCTCCGTCAAAAATTAAATTATATTCATAGCGTCCATCAGTACTTTCTAAGTGGCCACCCTCGTAAGTGAATTACTTGGCGAGCGAATCTTGGCATCTAAGTAGATCAGCGCTTGTCAAATTGGTCAATAATTACTTGCCCTTCCTCCGAAGAACCCCCGAAAATTATACGTATAGGTATTGTAAATGCAAAAAAATCTTCTTGTATGGAAAAATGTATGAGCCACACTCAGATTTACACTTTTACACTCTCAGTTTTACTGAGAAAATAATGATAGCGTGTATTAACTTGCCTTTTTCTATCGTGTTTAAATTCCGGTCTAGTATTCAGTTAGCAGAATGGACAACATTTAAGACATTTCATTAAGTCTTCCTAAGTTCCTGGTGCGTATTTGTTGATCGCAGAACAGTTGGTAGATATATAATCAGTAGCAACAAAGTACAGTAGACAAAAGAAAATGTATTAGCCTGTAATGTCTCACTGGGCTAAGGCCTCTCATATCACCGAAGATATCAGTGCAGTGAGGACGATAGATGGATAAATTTTTCATTTTAATATTACTATCTCCTATACGGTCGATTTCTACCTACCGTACATTTTTAATCTCAAACCTGAGTTATGTTTGAGTAGCAAATTGCTTCAAAACAAGCTTTGCTCGGAACCAACACAAAAACCTAGATTCAACACAAAAAGTTTGAGATCCTCTGGTCAGAGATGGTATCGGCACGGACCGTGACCATCGCTGGTCCCGTTTCAGCCTTCTATAATGAACAGTGTTAATACTGCGTAATGTTTGCTGCACTCGTCTAGTTATCTTTACGGCGCTTCTGATTACCTAGTCGGGACGACAATTTGATTAGCTTGAGCTAACAGGAGTGACACACGGGCGGACCGACTAGCGAAATAGAACCTTCGTGTTATTGAATTAGGATTTAGGTTAGAGTAGGATATCTTAGTTTTAGGGTTCCGGGATTGTAGGTTAGGTTTAATAACTTATGAACAAGGCAATTAAAGAGCATAGGGAGCCACGGTGCTTCACATATATTTTAGAAAACTTTTGTTTTCTTTATATTTTTGCCGTTATCACGCACTCCCATTCAGACCAAACGTGCTTGCAAAATTTCAGCTGTATCAGTAACCAGGAAGTGAATCAAATTTTACTTGCAAGATTGGCAATTTATTGGCAAGTTATAGTCATCGCTAGTCGATAGCATCGCCTTGTCTACTCCCTGTAAGAAAATATAATATATTAAAATAAAAAAATCCTCCAATATAATATATTAAAATAAAAAAAATAAAAAATCCCTCCAATATAATATATTAAAATAAAAAAAATAAAGTTAAGTCCTTTGGTCGATAATCCTATGACTATGTACGATAAAATACAACTGAACATTAATAACACCAGATGTCCTTCAAATCTACACGCACTTCTTATTATTTCTACCTCAGACTTCAGTACCAAATAGTTTCTCAACAATAGCACGTGACCAAACTGCGTACGCACTTAGATTAATGTACACAATTTATATCTCCCTTTATTTATATAGCTTGACCTTGGATTTAGGTCTAGATGTTCTTTAGGTCTAGAAAGATATTCTTAAGTAGTTCAAGCAGCAGGTGTGTTTTAGCTAGTGTAATAAATAAAGATATTTGGCGCAGTAAAAGCTTATTTGCTTGCATGCTTATTTTAATCTTTATTTGTGCTGCATACATACCTGCTGCATATCTACAGTTCAACACTAATATTATAAAGAGGAAAACTTTGTTTGTTTGTAATGAATAGGCTCAAAAACTACTGAACCGTTTTTAAAAATTCTTTCACCATTCGAAAGCTACAGTATCCACGAGTAACATAGACTATTTTTCATCCCGAAATTCCGACAGGAATGGACACAACGCGGGTAAAACCGCGGGGCGCTGCTAGTATTAGATAAAACGTGATATATAAAGTAGTTTAATCTCACGGGCGTTCCTGAATCATACTTGTGTAGATATTTGCGCATTGTTTAACTGTGCATTGCTGGGTCAAAATTCTGTCAAAATATTTTTTGATGTAGCGACAGCATAGTAGATTTGAGTAAACGAAGAAAAGTCATACGATGGTAAATCGCAGGCGTGTAAAATGAATTCAAACAATGAACTTGCCGACGGTACTGATAGTTACGCACACTAAGATGCGTGTCTATACTCATTACAACTACAAGTATGACTCGAGGGCGCTCTTGAAATAGAACTACTATTCCAACACGATGCTGTACTCACGGGAACCGACCAGCCCCTGCCCCGGGTATTCTATGTGGTAACATGTTTAAAGTTAAATCAGTGATGCGTTGTGAAATAAATAAATTATTTGAACCGAATAATTCATTTAATAATTATAAATTATTCTTCTTTTATGTTGGGTTAAAGTTTTGTGTGACAATAACAATTATATGATACGACAACCCTTATCCATTTAGTTCGATTATGGACCACAGGTTAAACACATCAATCTAGTTTACCAAAGAGAACCATAAGAAACAGTTTTACCCATGACCGAGCAAAATCATAGTTTTTCAAACTCTCGCGATAAGAAAGATTACTACGGGTTTTTTCGTGGTCTACGCCAGTCCACCCGCTAACTCGCGTGGTGGAATCAACTCGAAACGTCGGTAAATTAACGTAAATATTTTACCTAATAAAACAACCTTCTGTGCCACGAAAAAACCCGTTGTAATAACGTTAATAATACAAACTAAATCATACTTTTGTCTGTTTGTTTGTCTGTATGCTTAAATCTTTAAAATTACGCAACGGATTTTGATGCGGTTTTTTGTAATAGGTACAGTGATTCAAGAGGAAGGTTTATATGTATAAAAATTCCCGAAATTCCTACGGGAACGGGTACAACGCGGGTAAAACCGCGGGGCGCTGCTAGTCGTTTTATACAACCCATGGTTATCAGTTAGCGCTCACTAATTCAAATTACGATTTTAATACAAAAGTTTGTTATCCAACTTTCTCGCCTGTGTATATTAATTGTGTAAGAAATGTAGTCGGAAGTTGTGTACCGTTGCCAGTAAGCGCCGTGAATAATTAAAGCAGTCGTTTTGACGGAGGCGTGCTTCCTATTTACTAATTCTCTCGCCTCCAACTCAATATCTATCAGACCTACCAAGACTACGCCCGTACTCAGAGACATCAAATGCTAACTAGAATAGATTTAATGAGAGATTTATGCATTGTTATTTATGAAAAATTACGTCAATTAGTTAATTGTCGAATTAATGAACATGAAATGAATATAATCATACAATTTAACATAAAGCTATACAAGGCAAAGTTATAGAGCGAAACAAGTATTGTAAAATTACTTAAAAGGGTTATTTCTCAACTTGATTGATACTTAAATTATTGATAAATTATTTTTACTTATTCATTTATGAACGGATCTGAGTGCGGAAATAAGATTCTCGGACAAAATATTTAACTGTATTTTTCACTTCACAGAGACATTTCATTTGACAATCCCGTTGGCTCATGGTTTATAAGAGCGCATATTCTGTCTGGGGCTGCAGGTTCAATTCCCGCCTAGTGTCGATGATCACCGGAATGAGAATCTCGATTTTAGTTGGGAATTGGCGGCTCAGCCAATCCTTATACCAATACTGTACTTATTGCACCAATATAATCCTAACAACCACTTAAAACTCGAATGAAATTAATATCGAATGTATATTGTATACCTTATTTCCTATAAAAACTTATCACACAAAAGAAATACGTTTGGTAAGAAAGCTAATATTTCGGGGACAAGGTAACACTCACAAAACAGGTCCTTGCAATATATAACAGTTTGTGCCATAGATATAGGATACATAGATTGGTCATGGGCGTATATAGGTAGGTAGCTATAGTTGTATTATTTTACGAGCGCGCCTGAATCATACTTAAAGCGGAAGTGAATCTAAACATGGGTCTTTGTAAATTCCCACAACACCACTTATAAAAAAAGATGTAATGTCCCACCGCTGGGCAAAAGCGAGAGGCTTTTTCTTGACTGTGGGACACCTCACCGAATATATTAGTCTGTACAGTGAGGAGGATTAGGCGTAATCACCATGCGTGCCTAATACAGGTTGGTGATCCCACACCCGAGCCATGTTTATATGAAACATATTGTCACTCGACTTGGGAATTGAACCCGGGACCATGTGCACATACCATTAGACCACCGAGGCCCACCACCTATAAAGCACACAAATAAAAACTATTGACAAGACCATTCCATATTGACATAATTCGTTTGTTCGCAAACATCCACGGATCGTATTCGGGTAGGCTTTCGAAACGTGCACGCGTCGATAAATCTCGTTTGTCACACCCAAGTGGAAGGCACCGGTTTTTGTATGAAAGAATTGTTACATTACTCTTGCTTATTAGGTTCGTTTGAATAGAGTGAACTCGTTTGAAAACTTTCTCGAATGTTTCTCTAAGCTTTTGTTTATTGGCAGCCATTTTGTCGATAGGTTACAGAATATGCCTGTCACGAGATGTCTTGGCAGGTTGTATTTTGTGGAGTTTGGAATGACGGTATACTTAGATAAATAAGGTATATCTATGTGCCATTGAAGTAGTACTAATAGTAGTATTAGGCCTGAAACTGCGTTAAGCGGGCACCCGTCCAGTTTCGCAGCTTAATGCAGTTTCAGGCCATAGCCTGTAAAGTCCCACTGCTGGTCAAAGACCTATCAAAGGATATCAGTATAGTGAGGAGGATTAGGCATAATCACCACGCTAGCCATATCTCAAACCCGAGCCATGTTTAAAATTACAAAGAAAATTCAAATAGTTATCGCCAGTCTCTACTAGCAATGTCCTCCAGAAATATTCACTTACCCGTAAGAATTTTGGTATAAAAAGTAATTTAAAAGGTAACATTTCATATTGTACACAAGTATCAAAGGGTCTAAAGTAACCCGCGGGGCGCTGATAGTTACTTAATTCGAAACATTAATCTAACAGAATGTATCATGACAAGAATCAATTTTGCCTGAATGTTACATGAATATAACTCTAAACCACACGCTTTTAAACTATTCTCATTTTCACTACTAATATCCATCCTATTTAGCCAAAATATCATAGATAACAGATCACGAAATACCTGAACAACACAAATAGTTTTCAAACCAACAGAGTTATTGGAAATAGCAAAGTATCAAACATTAATCAGTGTTTGCTCTTATCTTTTCCATTGTAATTATTTGACGCGAAACAAAGCTGTATAATTGACTGGTAATGCCTCGCGGAATTACCCGTATTGTACCCGTTCCCACGGGAATTACGGGATGAAATGTATCCCATGTATTATTCTGATGTATAACCTATATTTCTGTAAAGTTTAATAAACATCCGTTAAGTACTTTTTGCGTGAAAGAGTAACAAACATACATCAATGTATCCTCACAAACATTTTATAATATTAGTCGGATATCGAACATTTAATCATTACCGATGGTTCATTTGTTCAATTACTATTGAAGTTTAGTTTAAATAACAATTTCAATTGTAGCGTAGTTGGACTAGGCGATTTAAGCTAATTACGATTGTTAAGCAACGTGCAGCTTAACCCGTACTTGGATGGGATGGGTTGCAGATATAGATATAGATATAGATATAGCATTTACATCTGAGCTGCGCTACCATGCGTCAGAGAGCACGTACAATTGGGCTTTTGAAAAAAAAAATGACTTTTTTTATGTATTTTAAAACTTTATTATTAATCTCGTATTTAATGCAAAAAATTAAAAAAAAAATTTTTTCAATTAATTATAAACAATTAAAAATTGATGAAATTTAAATAAAAATCACGTGACTATAAACGCGCCAAGATTGGTCACCGTAGTGGTGACGTCATAATGATAAAGCTATTTAACCATAAGTACGTACAGCGTTTACAATCAAGATTCCCGCCCTTTTATTCTCTTTACCTCCAAAAGTTTGCGATGTAACCGAACCTCTTTTCATAAACATATAAAAAGTTTGCGATGTAACCGAACCTCTTTTCATTAACATTAATTATCATTATGACGTCACACGCGCTCGAGTTTGTTCGGGAGTTGTCGGCGTGTCTTCGGTACTGGATTAAAAAATTAATTTTTATTTTGAAATAACTTTTGAATTATTGCTAAAAAAAATAAAATAAAAATAGTTTTGTTATAAAACTAATATATAATCTTTCCATTTATCACAAAAAAATTTTTTTTTCAATAGCCCAATTGTTGGTCCTGGTTGTTCAGTTTTTAAATTGTCTAATAACATGATCATGACCCTTAACCCTAATGACCATAACAAGATCATCCACAACACATACATCATAACAAGTACCACCCAAGAATATTTTACCCCTATCGCCACATAGTTTCTTGCTCCAGTTTACCCCCTACCTCTAGTGGAGAGGGTAATTCACATCACCTGTGCAGAACACCCCGCAACGTTAATCAGCGGTGGACGCGGTCACTCGTCCCGCTTAATTAAATCCAGATTTATTTCTACCAGTATTCGACCACTGGTCGAATAGATGCAACTATGAAATAACGGTGCGGTGTGGTTTAGTATTTGAACTGCAGGTGGTGTAAGCAAATGTGGATGTAGATTAAGATTGATAAACATACTAGTTTTACAAATCTATTGAATACTAGCTGCGCCCCGCGGTTTCACCCGCGTTGTACCCGTTCCCGCGGGAATTTCGGGATGAAAAATAGATGTTGGCCGATTCTCAGACCTACTCAATATGCTCACAAAATTTCATGAGAATCGGTCGAGCCGTTTCGGAGGAGTACGCGAACGAACACTGTGACACGAGAATTTTATATATAAGATTACTAGGTATTAGTAGGTAGTAAGCCAACCCTGGTGTCGGAGTTTTCATACCACCAAAAGGCCTCCGAAATCTGACGATCTCTGTCTGACGATTGAAACAATAAGGCCGACTGCTTAATTTCCCCTCCGAAGCACGTTAACATTATTAAAGCTTATAACCCTCCTTTTGGGCTTCGACCCAGTAGGATAAAAACTGACTTCATATTTCTTTAATGAAAACTACCAACTTTTCCAAATCTCTTGCTGTTGTTATGTTGATGATGATCTCGAACAATACTGTTCGTATTTTCATGTAACTCATCCAAGAGACTAAATTCAGAAAAAGATTTTTGACAAATTTTCATCCCGGAAACTAGTTCAGAAGCAGCTGTTAGAACACGGATAAAACCGCGGGACATTGCGTATGAGTCTCTGTTCATACGAGTATATTTATCGCGTGTGTCTATAGTTAATTGCGTTTAATGTGACAAGTAATTAGTGTCGTGTCATCATAAATGTCAGACATTAATTTCCGTCACGGTCTGCTTAATAATACTTAGTGCGTGGTAGCATGGTACGTATACTTAGTGCGAGCATAGTGCGTGGTAATACTTATGAACAAAATGAGAGATGTATTGCAAAAAAAAAACTATTAGCCTGTAATGTCCCACCACTGGGCAAAGGCCTCTCATCTCACTGAAGTTATCAGTACAGTGAGGAGGATTAGGCATAATCACCACGCTTGCCAAATGTGGGTTGGTGATCTCAAACTCGAGCCATGTTTGAAAAGTAGGAAACATGTTTTCGCTCGACCCGGGAATTGAACCCGGGACCTCAGTTTTGGCAGGCGAGCGCACATACCACTAGACCACCGAGGCGTTTAAGACGTTGTAATTTTTTTTTTCTCGCTTTTCGATAATTAGTTTAAAGTCGGTGCTAAAACAAGACAAGTAACAGATCGAGTAGGTAAGCGGTCAACCCTTCGGGGCAAGCATACAAGTACAGACATAATAATATGTCTACTCTTTTCGACAGATTTATGTCTCTTTAAGTTCTTTGCCCAGCAGTGGGACAATATAGGTTTTAAAAAGAAAGTTCGGGAGATTTATGTTACTCTGTAGTGTTATGTTAATGAAATTTTGACACAATTTTTGATGTTATTTTTTAGTATCTGGGGACACGGCGGTGCCCCCGCCAAGTCAAGCGCGAAGCAAACACTGCCGTACCATCCTTTACTGGAACCATTTTCAGGCCCCTATTTGAGAACCTCTGGATAAGACTAGAACGTAGAAATTTTCGTCATTTATTACTTACTATAAAAGCAATGACATGGCTCTTTATAACAAATCTTCGTAACTCTTGTAGTTTCATACTGAACGATTTAAAAAGGCACTCTGTATTTTGATGCGGTACAGTCCCGTTTCATTTAGTATAATGAGATTATTAGTTACTGTAACTTGCCCATAACGTCCCATTGTAAAAAAATAGTAATATATATAATTAATAAGAATATTTATAAAATCAAGAGACCATCACTTCGTATTCTATTTGGGTTTCTGATGTCAAAATGTATGAAATCTTTCATGGCAACGTGACTCACGAGTGTTTGTTTTCACAATCGCCCAAATCACATCAAATAAAATATTGTCATAAAGGAAACTTTAATAGAATTACATTACACTCGTATTTCCCAAAGCCATCCGTTATATTCTAACGTCCAAGCAATTTTGCAAGCAAAAATCCTCTTGCATATTATGCTCAACAATGCATATCAAAACGAAGTAATTCAAGGAGAATGCGTCTTGCTCTTTGTTGCTGTCCAAAGGAATTCCGGTGGGTCTCGATATGTCCACGGTGAGCACACGAGAACACAAAGGATATCTCAGTGAATGGGTTAAATCAACCGGGCAAGCCTTTATAGAACTTTTATTGAAACTCTCAGGGGGGTAAACTATCGCTACGCAGTGGTTACGGCTGGAAATCAATTTACCTTTGAATATGCCGTTTGCTTTTCAATTTTCATTTCGGTTTTTGCCCGGTGCTTCGTTTTATTGGGCAGAATTGACAGTAATTGAAGACCTATTCGGCTTTCGCTTTGTGCTGTCTTGACTGTTTTAGTGATTTTGGTTATAATTGAATTTGGTTTAACAGTTTGGCGGACTTTGGTGTTGCCTGAAATATGAATCTATACTAATACTAGCTGCGCCCCGCGGTTTCACTCGCGTTGTACCCGTTCCCGCGGGAATTTCGGGATGAAAAATAGATGTTGTCCGATTCTCAGACCTACCCGATATGCACACAAAACTTCATAAGAATCAGTCGAGCCGTTTCAGAGGGGTTCAACCACGATACCCGTTCCCGCGGGAATTTCGGGATGAAAAATAGATGTTGGCCGATTCTCAGACCTACTCAATATGCTCAAAAAATTTCATGAGAATCGGTCGAGCCGTTTCGGAGGAGTACGGGAACGAACATTGTGACACGAGAATTTTATATATAAGAAGATTATACAGAGGTAAACTTTGTAAGTTTTTTGTATGTATGTTCAAGCAGATATCGGAAATTACCAGTCCGATTTGAACCACCACTGGCTATGCGTATATGAGACTATGCAGTATCAAAAAATACTGCAACAGCAGTAAAAAGCATCTTCCTTATATAGCGTTATTCTGCTTAAAAATATATTTGCATTAGTTTATCTCGAGAGCCTGGACACAATGTTAGCAATGCCAACTCCGCGGTTTTGGCTCCCCGCCCATAGATGCCGTTGCGTAAGCTCCCGGGTAAGACTATACATTTTTTATTATGATCTAAGTAGCCTACATCTCTTTCCTTAATCCGGGATTAAACCAGTATCTCGATTTGTAATCCTTTCCTCTGTTTTTGTTCGAAAGAAATTTCTTTTGGATTTTACTGGTTTTTCATTTTGTCAGATACTCTTGGGATTTTTGGAAAATTACGCCATTTTATCAACAATGATATAACAAAATGAGGACTCGACATGTTAATTGTTTAATTAGCTGGTTATAATGCACGCTAATTGTGTTTGGATGGCTGTTCCAAATTAGTTAAATAATTATAGTTAATGGGTAAAGTCAGTGTACAAAATTGGTTCATAGGAGTTATTAAAAAAGACGTGTGGCACTCGGGGACTGCCGCGGTAAAGCTATTGCATAGTTATTTTTTGTATCACTAGATGGCGTTAGTGGGGAGCGTGAGGTTTTTCACGTGAGGTTTTTTCATTACGGAATTTCTGGATTCGGTCCCCGCGCTCAAGGCCCGCGATAGAAGCTATGCAATAGCTTAAAAGGGAGAGTTCAATGTAAAACGACCACCATAAACACACATTGTAAGTAGACCATGTCTATTAACTTTGACACTATGGTTGGCCACTAACCTACTTGAATAAATGAATCAAACACGTCTTTAAAACCTTGACTTGAGAATTCTCCAGCCAAAAACTAAACATTTAGACAAAAACTGCTGAACTAATTTTTACCAAACACAGAATCGCAAGGAAAAGGAAAAAGGTTTTCGTATGAAAAAAATCACATCAAAATTGGTCCATTGGTTCGAGAGTGACGATCCACACACACGAATATCGACGTCAAACTTACAACACCCCTCTTTTGCGTCGAGGGTTAAAAAGGGGAGTGGATAATCTTTTGTTCTGCAGTGCGACACTACATGCTCCTACTAATAATATTATAAAGTTATTATTATAAGTAATTAAGAAGTAATTGTTTCTCTCATATATTTTAAAGTATCTATTACATCACCCAATCTCCACTCTCATTGAGGTCCCTTTACATCCTAATTCACTCTGCCCTAATTTATACAACAGCAACACGAAACCTCTACAAAATTCATTAAAATCCGCCTCTAACATTTTGCTTGAAAGAACAACAAAATTTGATCTTCGTACAGTCTCTCCTGGGATGATCCACAGATACAAAGTAATGGATCACTGTGACCCAGGGGGTATGACGCGAGCACTGCGAAAGGTGATAGGGTTACGCCTAAACTACACTACACAATACATCGATTTTGTTTACGTATGTGTACCACAGGGTTAACTTTGTGTATGCGTTTAATTACAAACGTTTGTTTTTGTTTAAAATATCATTTTACAGATACATTAGATCGTTAACTGTGCTTTTCTGGACATGTTTTAACTTGTATAAACGATATTTAACTTAAACAGTGTTTTAAAGTGTTCTGTCCCTTTCGCACTTTGGCAAATAGCGTATGTCGGAAAGAGACAAACCATTCGATAGCTAAAGTGCTGTTAGTATTTATATAGCGTTTATGAATTAGGCCCTAGATATTTGGTTTTAAAAGAAAGATTTAATGATAGGAGGAGCAGACACACATGGTGAGATTGCGAGCCGGGTACGGATGGCATTACTTTATATCTATATATATAAAATTCAAAGTCCTGATTGACTGATAATCAATGCACAGCCTCAACCACTACACCTAGAAACATGTTTGGCAGGAAGGTTCTTCAAGTGACGTAAGTGCACACTAAGAAAGGATTTTCAAAAATTCCTACGGGAACGGGCTCAACGCGGGCAAAGCCGTGGGCCGCTGCTAGTTCGTTATATGTGTATGAAAGGTGTCACATTGGCCTGTTGCGGGTTCGCTGCAGTGTGTCAGTCGCAGGCCAGTGTGTCACCTTTCATATAATTTAAGAATACGACGTCACGTGACCCTCATCCGGCCCGCACCCGCACTATGTGAGGCGCTTTAACATGACCCGTTTCATTTATTATAATGAGTGCAAATCGTGTGAGTTTAAAAAGTAAGTTTAGTTTCTAGTCAAACCAAAAGATAAAATAAAAGAAGATTTTCTAAAAAGAATCCTAAAGATTAATCAAATTTATTAGATGGTGCTTCCAAACAAACAAATAATTCCATAAAAATGTGGGTTATTCTTATATTTCCGAACAACAGAGCCCGAGCATTGAGTTTTAAGGAGCAATTCTTATTTTATTGGCAGTTAAGTGTATTATTGTGCTTTCAATACTTCTATTTATACACTCCGAACGTGAGAAGGAACAACCTATCAAAAGGTTTACGAGTGTTTTTTATACAAAAATAACTCGTAAAACAAAATTTGATTGTATGTTAATTTTGTATTGATTTCGTAAGTCGGTTCAATCTTTGTGTTGATGTTAATGAGTTTCTTGAGAGATGAATTAACTAGACAAAATGAACATTATTTATTTAGTGATTTGGAAAGAATTTCTGCTTTCAGTCAAATGATTATGTAACTGAATTGAGTTTAGAACTTTTTATATTCGGATACATATCATCAGTTCACAGGCTTTTTTATGCTCAAGTCTGATATATTGTCGTAATTTGGACACACTCATTAACATCTATACTAATATTATAAAAAGGTAAAATTTGTTTTTTTGTATGTTCTGGCTAATCTCAAGAATTACTCGTCCGAATCCAATAATTCTTTTTGTAATGGATAGCCACATTTAAGAGAAAGGCTATCCCAAAATTCTCATGGGTATGACGCGGGTAAAACTGCGGGGCGCTGCAAGTATGTCATAACTAAGCACAGATTTAAATTGATTAGACTATGTTTGTCTCAACTTTGGAGTATGACCATACAATCACGATACTTCTGTAGAAAATCTCTATCAAATTAAGGTGGTCAATCACAAAGTTCTCCAAATGATTAAATACCTCCCTAAAATTATTAATTTTGTACCAAATAATGTCCCTAAAAGCTTACATAAGAACAGCATTGTTGTAAATGTGTAGAATTATGATAAATACACGACACGTGACAATTACACGCTATTACTAGACGTAAACCCTTGGGGTATCAACAGACATTACATTTACACCTTGATGTTAAGGGTTAGGTGCAATCGCGGATATAGGAACAATGGAAGCGACATACAGGGACAATACTGTATCATTAAAAGCAGATGCTTGCGATCTTCTTGCATATTTTGGTATGTTAGATATATTTGTTTCTATTTTTATTTTATAAGTTATACATTTTTTATCTTACTTTTAATTCTTAATTTGTTTTTAATTTTAATTTGTAGTGCCCTAACAGGGTGTGATGTATTTACATTATAGCAAATAAATAAATTTGAATTTGAACTTCCTATTGAATCAGCTCATAACTTAGCTAAGTGTCATTTACGTATTACCACAGATTACTAAATAGTTACTACGTGTATTACTACGGGTATTTTAAATTTTTCGCGGGATGAAAGATTATTTCAGCATGTTAAAACACTAACTTTGATTTGCGGCGGTTTGATTGCACCGCTCGTGGTCAAACATATTGGAGTTACCGCCGATGTGCAAGGATCCTTAAGATGAATCCTCTAGCTCGGGTGATTGCATGCTACATATCATGCAATTACCCGAATTTAATCAGATCAGATACTACTGCATCTGATTTGATTAAAATCGGGTAATTTATGATCAACAAAACATTAAAAACATTAGGTATGATCAACAAAAACTGGGCCCTTCCTTTATATAAGTATAAAGTATACGCAGACTTAAGAGGCAAATTGGCGCGCCATTAAAGTTGCGATGCCATTGGCGTCTATGTATGGCAGCGAAGGACAGTAAACATTAACAAAAGCAGTCTGCAACGACCGTTCACCAACGGTTACTGAATTTTTCTTTTTCTTTTTTAATCATAAAATATTATATAGAATCTACCCTTGTCCCTGATTTCTATAAAAAGGCCCATGGTCACAAGCAGAATTATCTGTCAAGTACTCTTGCCCGTAATAAAACCATAGATAACAAACTTTATTGTTTACCACTATCTCTCTTTACCGTTTAGCAATAAAACAGAATCAATGTTTGTTTCATTTTTATCTCTTCCCAACATTTTCAAATTTAACGACGTAAAAGTTTGGGGTAAAATATACCCTAAAATATTTATGTCACAATCCTTAAAATACGACCAATAAAAACCCAATTTTAGTACAAGTCAGATTATATTCGTTGAAGCTCTATTTAAATCAACTTTAACCGTTTGAATAATGCGCGGGCCCGAAATCTGGATTATAGTAATAAATGTTCTTGATTTCATTAATATTAATAGGACCAGAGACAAAATTGGTAATGTCACTGAGCTATTAATAACCAGCAATGTGTTTTTTATTCTATTCAAAAAGTATACCCTACTCTATAAACTGTATGAAATAAGCACACACTTTTCACACAATTCTTTATTTAAAAGAATAACAATATTTAAATATCCTTTCTGTCATTTGTTTTAAATTAAATCCAAAAGATATTCTCTTGATTACTCCAAAAAGTTTAGTATCGCTATCGCTTCCAGTGAAGTTTACTCGTGGAATATTTCATGTATTTATGTTTATTCGTGTCAGTATTCATGACATGCGTGAGATGGAATGCTCAGATGTATAATATTTCACGGCAGATAATATGCACGTTAACTATGTTGAAGGTATCCTTTTATTGGAGATACTTGGTTATTTGTTCTAGGGAAGAAAAAATATGGTAAAGCAATTTCAGTAGAGGTGTGAAAGTTTATATATTTATAAATATGCAAGTTACGCTGTCCGATGAATACTTTTAGAGTCAACACTGCGTTAAGCACAGATGTCAGAAATACAGGAGATATGCTTTGTAAACAAATGTATTCGTGTTCAGATGTCGCCGTGTCACAGATTAATAAATAGTTACTAACGTTCACTAACACAAAAGCAAAAACTATAAGAACGGCACACGAGCTCATATTTCTCCCGCACACAAAGAAACTTACAGCAACACTAATAAACTCAGTAATAGAACACATGCATACAGGGGGCGGGGCTTCTACCTGTAGCTACAGACAATAAACACACATCGCAACTAGTGATGTGAAGAGGTAATTGATTTGAATTTGAATTTGAATTTGAATCGTAGAAAAAATAGTATCGATGAAATTCAGAGCCGACGAACTTTCTTCAATGGTTGAAAGCACTTAGGCTCAAAGTGAGACGAACATATCGTGTTATTTTTTGTGGGAAACCAGTTTGGACCTTTTCCTGTTGCATTTATCCACTTTTCTTTTATTTTTGGATCCTTCGGATAGCTAAAATATTAAAAAGGTGTGAATGATGATGATGATATCAATGATACATGTGTAAGAGTACCGCAATAAATTAAAAACCCATACTTGATTCAATAATAATAATAAGTCGAGTAATCAAGAAATAGTAATGAATTGTGTTTTCAATAATTAATTATATCATTTTTACCTCACATTAGTAAACAACAGCTATAAAGTTCCATGCAGCAAAAAAAGTCTAATTTTGTTCCCTTGTGTAATCATTCGAACTAAGTAGGATCGATATAAAATATCGACAACCTCAAAAGTGACATCACATCTCTAATTATCTACCTAACAATGGACACTGGTTCCAATTAATTAAATCAGGGACATAGAGGTAGTCTTGGGCGTTATAACATACAACAAATAATATATTTCAATATAATTTTATAGCAACAACAACCATTATTTATTTTCGACAAAGACTGTTGTAATATTTATTACGTACCTATAATATAATCGTGCGCCTCGATTCGGCAATCATCGGAGATACTCGGTAACTAGTAGAACTAGAAACTACCGGTACCGAGTATCTCCGATGATTTCCGAACGGACCGAACCGAAGCCGATGTCGACTCAAATTCAACTATTCAAGGTTCAAGGTCAAGGTTAAAAAATAATGATAGCGAACTTCACATCGTAGAGCGTTAGACGAATATGAACTTTAAATTACTAAGTACAAGAGCAAATTTTACTTTCATTAAATTACAACAGTTTATTATAATTTTGATTTTATATTCGTATGAAGATAGATTCATGTCTTCGCTGTTGCCTGTTGTTTTATTGGTGTATATTCATTCATTAGAAAGTTTGTTTTGATTGCGAAAAAACTGCTTTTTTATCACATACATTGTCCACAGTAAAATAATTCCAAACGGCGGAACTTCGAGCTCGCGACATTTTTCACAAATATGTTTTTACAATTTTATAACTTAAAAACTATTTTACACACACAATAAATTTATTATTTACAACACTTATTAACTTTTGCATCAACTTTTTCGAGTAAGAAAATTCAAACAAATACGTAAAGCCTGTAACGAGTAGGAAGGAAAGTTCGTTGAAATCAAATCAAAACCAAATTTGTTTTTCTGTAACACATTTTAAAACATGCAACACTGAAAAAAATTGTACCTACTATTATAATCTTGTGCTATAACTTTATCATCGTATTTACAACCGTAAAATGTTATAATCGCAATTCAACATACAACTAATCTTACAACAGATAATAAATATTACAACAGTTTAACACAACAGTTAGAAAAATATAATTATAACGGATAATGCAATATGAAAATATAGCGATAACGCCCAAGTTTACATAGAGGTCAAAGTACGAATTTCAATCAGATTTTTTGTAATTAAGGTCTTTGAGTGATTCTAAGCCTATTTTATAGAATACGTTTTTTTGAAATACCTGCCCGTTTCCGAGAAAAAAAATGTTAAGTTTTTTTTTGTATGGAGAAAAATCGTTTTCTTTATTTATTTCATAAACGGGCAGAGACGTTAAAACCAAACCTTAAAGGGATTAAAGAACACATAATTCCTTGCATTTTGTTCGAAATCATCTACTCCATATCTCTGCCCGTTTAAAAACGGCAGGCGTTCCAAATTTTTTTTTTCTTTTGTGGTTTTTTTGGTTTAAATACGCTTGAATGAATACTTAAATAGCAATATTGTAATACTAGTACTTCATTCCATCGATACAAAATGGAATTGTAATATTAATAGCTTAAGTAATTTTATACCTACATACCTGCTATGTTACTTTTTTACCTGGGTATTGTTTTGCGTAGAGGCTTTTGCAAGGCCGAATATGTTTTATTGTTCACGTTACCTGGATAAGATAAGAAAAGAGGGCACTTACAGGTTACAGGTAATCAGGTAACTTACCTGATTAGTTGTTTTCAAAACGGAGTCACTCGTTCCTCGGATCCTAAAGTATCAACACGTACCTACACGCTCTTTACCATTAATATGTCTCAGTTTAAATCAAATTTGGATATATATATATGTGCTACTGAAATCAAGTGGAAATATCAAAAACAGTGATATATTGTGCACTACGTTTTTAAATCAAATAAACGTTGAAGTTTCTGCTGAAGATCTTATAATTCTAAAACAGTTCACAAGAACATATGTTGCAAATTTACACAAGAGATGGTTGCAAGCAAATAGATGTCAATCTAATTGTCTTTCAATCTATCTAATAATGCAGACAGTAATTCTTCTTCGGAGTGGTTTTTAAGAGATGAAAGGCACCTTCTTTTATGCTTGTTTGATAGATCCTCTGGTGGGTCTCAGATGGCTTTCTGTGGAGTATTTGTAGCAGCATCTGACTGCGGACTGGCTTCCATTGCTTGAGACATCCAAATTCTCTTTCGCAAATATTGACATCAAATATGGTGTTCTTGGTGAAAAAATTAGATTGGCATCTATTTGCTTGCAACCATCTCTTGTGTAAATTTGCAACATATGTCCTTGTGAACTGTTTTAGAATTCTAAGATCTTCAGCAGAAACTTCAACGTTTATTTGATTTAAAAACGTAGTGCACAATATATCACTGTTTTTGATATTTCCACTTGATTTCAGTAGCACATATATATATATCCAAATTTGATTTAAACTGAGACATATTAATGGTAAAGAGCGTGTAGGTACGTGTTGATACTTTAGGATCCGAGGAACGAGTGACTCCGTTTTGAAAACAACTAATCAGGTAAGTTACCTGATTACCTGTAACCTGTAAGTGCCCTCTTTTCTTATCTTATCCAGGTAACGTGAACAATAAAACATATTCGGCCTTGCAAAAGCCTCTAAGCAAAACAATACCCAGGTAAAAAAGTAACATAGCCGGTATGTAGGTATAAAATTACCTAAGCTATTAATATTACAATTACATTTTGTATCGATGGAATGAAGTACTAGTATTACAATATTGCTATTTAAGTATTCATTCAAGCGTATTTAAACCAAAAAAACCACAAAAGAAAAAAAAAATTTGGAACGCCTGCCGTTTTTAAACGGGCAGAGATATGGAGTAGATGATTTCGAACAAAATGCAAGGAATTATGTGTTCTTTAATCCCTTTAAGGTTTGGTTTTAACGTCTCTGCCCGTTTATGAAATAAATAAAGAAAACGATTTTTCTCCATACAAAAAAAAACTTAACATTTTTTTTCTCGGAAACGGGCAGGTATATCAAAAAAACGTATTCTATAAAATAGGCTTAGAATCACTCAAAGACCTTAATTACAAAAAATCAGATTGAAATTCGTACTTCGACCTCTATGTCCCTGATTTCATTAATTGGAACCAGTGTGGCAGCACCCGCTTCACGAAACTATCGTGTGAGTGAGAGTATCAGTAAAACACTTTTCCATTGCGCTATTAGACCAGGCGATTCATTGATCGATGTGTATTAAGCAAACAATGGTTTTAGTTCCTAATGAAAATAATTGCTTTTGGTACTTTATCGTGTTACTAGTATCACGAAGTAATGTTTTAATGAATTTAATAAGAAAAACAATCATATTTTTATACTTACGTGTGAAATGAGATGCCATCTTTCGTATAATTCACAATAGAGGTGTTATTTTTGCAAACAACCACTGTACAACGCGGCATTTTGTAAAAAATCACAAGCAGTGAAGACGTCGCAAGTTGGCATTCGACTAATGGCCGAAACTGGCAACAAGCCGCTTTGCGGCTAGATGCGTTCGCAAGCGCCACGCCCCCTTGCCACATCTCCTGTATTTCTGACATCTGTGGCGTTAAGCGTGCGCCCGTCGCGTGCGCACGCGGCGGTTCACTTTTGTATGACACCGCACGCGACGGGCGCCCGCGACGGTTCACTTTTGTATGACACCGCACGCGACGGGCGCCCGCGACGGTTCACTTTCGTATGGAACCGCGGCGTGCGCACGCTTAACGCAGTGTCGGCCCTTAGTCTTCTTAGAAGAATAGTTCTGTGATGTACCTGTAGTACCCTCTTTACGATGAATGCACGGTGACCTAATGCAAAAAGACATGATATGATAAACTAGCACGCCGCGTTGTAACCATTCCCGTGGGAATTTCGGGATGAAAATATACTTAAATATACTATAACCTTTCTGTTGAATGTGGCTGTCTATTACAAACAGAATTATTGAAATAGGATTGGTAGTGTCGGAGATAAACGCGTTCAAAAAAACAAAATTAAAAGTTGGGAGCAAACACTAGGTATTTTCTTTTCTACATAATATTCTTTCTTCTAAAGCAGGTAACAGGTTACCGTTTGCTGTATTTAATTAGAAAACCCCTGCCTTCTAATATGAAACAATTTATTACCCGCTCTCTTAACCAATCATTTAGAAACATGCCTTATCCTGTTATTCCGATTCAATGGTTTGGATAAACCAAAGATTTTTCAAAGCTTTTTAATTATTTTCTTTAATTTGATCAACGTTCAGTAGAGGGCATCCTGTAGACTACACACTATAGCCGGGAAAATTGCGTATGTCAGAAAGTGACAAACCATTGATAGCTAAAGTGCTGTTGATAAATGTTAATAAATAAGTTCCTAAGGGCTTATTAATAAATGGTATGTTACTAAAACACTGTTTTGTCTCTTTTGCTCTTCGGAAAATTGCGTATGCCTGAAAGTGACAAGCCATCTGATACCTAAAATGTTCTTCGTTTATTAATATGGCCCTTAATGTTTAAATTTAGTTTTCTATATTCAAATGTGTAATCAAAATGTCCGTAGAAAATCAAATCAGTGTCCGTAAGTCACGGCATTCGGTCAATTAATTACTTCATAGTCCGAAATAATTACCACTAAGGTTAAATAAGGTTTCCCCACCCAAGGGGTTTTAGTAAATATCAAGTAAATAGGAATTCTAATTAAATGAACTCGACCTTTGATAAAGAGATATTCAAAAACAAGAGCGGGTGTCTATTAATTAATTTGGAGGTCGGTATGTGTAGTGGCTAGATGTACTGTCGAGACGGTTGACGATTGCCCACTTAGAACCCTGATTTAGATTCTAAGGTAGGCTTGCACAAAACTCTTAAATTTATTTCATAAATAAATATGTCTAAAACAAAAGCTGTTCGTTCAAAATTGTATTTTATAAAGAAGTAAGTAGGTATTGTAATGTCCCACCGCTCTGGGTAAAGGCCTTTCATTTCACTGAAGATATCAGTATAGTGATTGTGATTGGTTGGTGATCTCAAACCCGAGCCATGTTTGAAAAGTAGGAAACATGTATTTTATATTGCATAAATAAATATACCTGGACAAATTCACTCACGGTTAACCCAAACCCAAACTAAGCTCTAAGCTTGTAATATGGAATCTAACTAGCTGATACTACTACATATACATACACAAATACTTTATTAGAATATATAATTCACCCAGACGTCGTCGCCAACAATTATGTCTTCACATATTGTTGACTCCGGGCGGGAATCGTACCCGCAACCCCCGACACAGCTAGCGCTCTCACTGCCACTGTGCCAACGGGCATGAAATAGAACACTATTTTAAACGAACATTATTTTATTTTTTGAACATATTTAGGCGCTTATAATTAGGAATGCCTGTGCAATACACACTAAGTTACAATAATCCTAAGACTCATATGCTTGATGCGAACAAAACCGCATTTTTTCTGTCAAAAATGAGTGTTTCGTTTGAGTACACTGTAATTATATTTTTATATGTCTAAACATCGTCAAAACCAAACCAATAAAAACCTAACGTCAACTTTTCGGAGAGTACTACAATTAATTTTGGTTGACCCGGAGACCGCGGTCTGTCGGCCGACAGATAAACAGAAGTAATATCACGTTATTTTAATTAACGTTACGTATTTGATAGTTATACGACTAAGGTAAAATTAAGGGTAATAAAGATAATTATGGTATTAAACCTCTTTTCTGGATCACCAACATCTAAAAAGGAGGTTATGAATTGTTGTTGGGCCTCATGCCTTCTAGAGATGCAATAAGCTACCAATATGCTACCATGTATGTATGTATATAATACACAATACCTGCAGGTATATATAATTCCAGCTGTTCCACGTGAGCGACCAAATAGATGTCGCTAATGTGAAAAGTTCATAAATCATGCTTACGTGTTTTTCCATATTTAATGGAGTCGCACTTATACATTTTGTTTGTCGGGAAGAAATTGTTACCTTTTAATAATTATGGTACATTATGTAGACGACAAAGCTAAGCTCTTGGGGTCACTATTTGGATGGGTCGACTTTGGGTCGACTTGGGTTGACTGAGCGTACCAAGAGCCTTGTCATTGAGCTAGTTATATTAAAACTTCTTATAATTTGAAAATCGAATGTAAATCAGATTCGACCGAATTTTTTTAAGAAGTTTTTGATAGAAATTTTCCAAGTAGAAAGTTTATTTTAGATGTTAGCTTTTTGTGATGCCGTGAAGCTTTTGATACAAATGTTTGTTCATAATTTTAAGTAAGTATGTTGTTAAAGTTTGTGATTTGAAATTTACATTGTTCTTTTAAGGTTCAGGGCATGATCGAGCTGGCATGCCTTGGTTATGCAAAAGTCTCTAAATAAAAATAGATTTAAAAAAATATTTGAAAAAGGACTAAATTTCACAGAAATTAGGACTTTACCTAGCTACGCTTAATGATTACATAACTTATGAACACACCTATAAAATGTTATTGAATCCAAAAATAACAAAGCAAATTGCGGTCCTCTTAATATCACAATGGTAAATGACCAAAGGGACATCATGTAACTTACCAACTGAAATATTGCTCAATTTATTTCCCTCCAAACTATTGAAACTTGATATATCAGATATCATTTATTTTATTCGATCTGTCAGAGCTCTCCATTTGTGCGAGAAGACCTAAATTATTACGGGAATATACTGTTTTAAAGAAATGTTATCGTTGAGTCTGTATTTGCTTGTCTAGGGAATAAAAATATTGCTGTTGTGGTGTCTGGAGTCACTTTTTATCCATTAGTTAATTTTGTTTTGGAACACGTAGGTGGATTGGTTTTTTTATTTATGTTATAAACTATACCTGTCTACTGTATTATCTATTCTTTCATCTCATATATCATTCATCTTTGTGGTACAGTTCGATCGAATTAGGATCATGTGACAACGCCGGATCATGTATGTACCTATATGTAGACAGTAGGTGCTTTGAGGCTTAAAGGCGACTTGGCCCAAGGTAAAATTGGATCCGTGGGACAAGTCACTGGATTCTTTGTTTCTTTCGTCAACTGGACCTACACTAAAATGGCGTAAATCATATTTTGTTCAAATCAAAACCTGCACAGCCAAAGCAATCCCACAGATTCGGGTTGAAACATTTAAAAAAATCTAATATACCTTTCTATTGCTCCAGGTTCACAATACAGCGGCTGCTTCGCTTCACACTCATCACCATAGCAGTAGACCAGGTCTTCTCTCAAGAAGACCGCGAGCACCAAGGGCCCCAGACCTGCGGGGGCCGTCTCCGAGGCCCCGTCGGGGTCATCCAGACCCCAAACTTCCCAAACCCCTTCCCAGTCCCTATCAAATGCAAATGGGTTATCGAGCACGATATTACAAACGGGACCATCTCGATTTTCTTCACGCAGCAGTACACAACCAGTGGATTGACGTTTACTGAGTACATGTATTATGACGAGACTTACAAGTTGGGAGAACGAAGAGCGCTCACTGTCACCGAAGAGAACATTACCAGAATAAAATGGCTTCAGGTACGCTTTATATTCATATATACCGTGATAGTTATTCATAAGCGTCGAGAGGAAGTTTATTTAAATAAATAGCCCAGTGTTCTTTATTATCATGAGGCTGAGCTGTCATTTGCGTTCATAACATCTTCAAGTTGCAAATAGTCTGGTGAATTCAAAGTTAGTGTTGTTTTTGTTCTGATTTGTAGAATGTTGTTTTCGTTTTCTTGGGTGATAAATAGGACCTAAGTGTCTGAAGACAAATGTTTTTAAGAAAGTTTTATTACGTTCTTATATTGTGTTACTTGAGGACTTTCCTTGATGAAAATCCGACAACTCCCAGAATGATTTTTGGAGGCAAAATGTATGTTTGACTTCGTTAAAAATAAAAAAACACGGAAGAGCGAAGCACTTTCTTCTCTATTTCGTATAAAACAATTGTAAAATTAAAAATCTAAACAGAGTCGATCAGCGACCACAAATGGGACCATCCACTTGGAACGTTTAGAAATCAAAGCAATGATTTTACATGCTTTAACAAACTCCTTTATACAAACTCCTTTATACAAACCGGTAATATCGCACTGCTGGCAAAAACCTCTCATCTCACTGAAGATATAGTTCAGTGACGAGGATGAGGCGTAATCACTAAGCTAATCATAGGAACTTTAATTAATAGTAATATGCATGGACCCAATTGATGGTACAGTGTTAAAATCGCGATGTTTAAAAACGCGAATGAATACGCAGTAGTTTATACGTTAACTAGAATACGATTATATTGACATCGCGAAAGGTTTAAAAACCTAACGTTTGCATAAATAATTAAACCAAGTTCTGAACGTTAAAACACGATTCTTTCATTTTTGTTACGACCCAGGTACACCCGCGTCACCCCTAGCGGCTCCATTTCAGAAAACAAGTTAATAATGTGTAGCATTATTGTAATTATTCAACTTAACAACTCTGTGGCGGTAACGTAATTTCAAAGGCAACCTTTTTGTACACGGTTGGTAAAACAAGCCAAGTTCTTGGTTTTGTATATTTTTTTGTTCCATTTCTGTGTGCGAAACAAAATTTTAGTGACGTATCGCAGTAATAAAATAATTTTTTTTCTGCACTTTTTTTTTTCAATCTGTACGAGTTATCTTTTCAAAGGATTTTTCAGTTTCAGTTTCCGGAAAACAGAGTTAATCAAGTTATTTTTAAAAAGTTCGTGTTTCGGTATTCATGCCGCGAACTTATATTTGTGTGAAAAAAATATTCTGTACACAAATATAACCCATCAAATAAAAATCATATAAATATTCAACACTAGCAGCGCCCCGCGGTTTTACCCGCGTTGTGCCCGTTCCCGTGAGAATTTCGGGAATTTTTTTACACAAAAAACCTTCCCCTTGAATCACTCTACCTATTACAAAAAACCGCATCAAAATCCGTTGCGTAATTTTAAAGATTTAAGCATACAGACGGACAAACAGTGTGACAGACACGAAAAAGAGACGACTTTATTTTATACTATGTAGTGATACAATATTAAAATTATTTTTAAGTATTAAGGTATGTTTTCGGTAGCGATCGAACCAGCAGGCTTTGCTCACTGAAGATATCAGTACAGCAAAAAGGCTTAGGCTTTCTTAATAGCCTTGACCAAACTACATATATCACTAAAAAGCATAAATCTTAATGCTTGTCCAAAGTAAATATGAAAGGTCCAGACCACATAACAGCAGAGCAATATTTTTAGCGTTAACTTTAATTGAAAAAGGTCCATATCTGTCGGTCGCAAATAAAAGTGCCGAAGTATGCATTTGTAGTGGACAAGTTACAAGATATAGCGTATTGGAAAAATTACGAAATCGTTTCAGAATTTTTCATATGTATGGTTTGATTTGCCGTTTTTAAAAAACGAAGATTTCCGAAAAATAATATGTTGGTGTATTTCAAAAAGGTATATTTCAAAATCGCAAAAGCCATCGTTGACATTTTTACTTACGGACAATCACATAAGAAATACTAAACAAAGAGAGATTTCTCATCCATTTTCGCAGATTAGATACAGCAAAATAAAACACGTAACATACAATTACATTACAAAAACAACAACCATTTCCCAACCCTTTCATAACCCAATTATACCATCTCAGTTGACCAACAACGCATAGCCCTATTTCTTATTTCGAAAAAATGCTGTTCCCTTATTGAATCAGTCGCCTATTCCTTGGTTCCTGTCTTGTATCGTAATGGGGGTCACTGACGAAGGTCCTGCCCTCAACCCCTGTCACAGACATACGAGTCCGGAAAAAATGTAACGGGTTATAGAAATCATTTCGCAGTTAAAAGAATCGCGTTTGGAATAAAACAGATTGTTTTATTGGTAACGGCGGTTTGGGAAGTATTTGTTGCAGAGATTTGCACAAAACTCTTAAATCTTTTCAGGGCCTTTTGTTTAAAAACAAATGACATAGTTTTAAATTGTGTTCCATTTGGTACAAAATAAAATACGTGGGCGTCGATATACGCGACACAGCTAACGCTACAGCATGTAGTATCGTAGCTTCGTATAAAATTTTAATTGTTATGTTTGTTTTTGGGGCCAATAAATACATTTTTATTTTGAATGAAACTTTTTTAAATATATTAAGCTACTAGCAGCGCCCCGCGGTTTTACCCGCGTTGTGCCCGTTCCCGTAGGAAATCCGGGATAAAATGTAGCCTATAGCCTTCCTCGATAAATAGACTATCTAACAGTGAAAGAATTATTCAAATCGGTTCAGTAGTTTCTGAGATTAGCGCGTTTAAACAAACAAACAAACAAACAAACAAACAAACAAACAAACAAAACAAACTCTTCAGCTTTATAATATTAGTATAGATTGCATAGCTTCTATCGCGGGCCTTGAGCGCGGGGACCGAATCCAGAAATTCCGTAATGAAAAAACCTCACGTGAAAAAACCTCACGCTCCCCACTAACGCCATCTAGTGATACAAAAAATAACTATGCAATAGCTTTACCGCGGCAGTCCCCGAGTGCCACACGTCTTTTTTTAGGTATTAAATAGATTTAAGACTTCTTGTGCAATCTGCTCTTAGGGTTTAACCCTATAGTTGGCAGACATTTTTTTACTAAAATAATTATATTTTTGCTACTTTTCTAAGTTATTTAGTTTATAAGGGTACATGAAAAAGTGAAATAAAAAATCTTAGTATTTCAGTTTTCAGGATTTATTATGTGTCTTATAGTACACATTGCCAAGCTTACACTAATACAGTGACCGAGACAGATGTCTCCTTAAATGCACATTGCCATGTTAATAGAAAAATCATTATTTATAAAAAAATTAACAAAGTTATAATAAAAACATATAAAAATTGACATAAAGCCTCGTAGTACTTAAAATAAACGTATTAAAATACAACATTTAGTCTCAAAAGTTTAGGAACTAGGTATATGAGTAGGTAAGTGTTATACATACGGCGTTCTTACTTATATTTAAATGAACAATAACAAAGTTATACCTTGTATTGTTACAAAATTATCACAAAATGGTGAGATCAATATGAGAGATCATTTAAACTTAAAACAAATCAAAAATATATTACGAGTAGGAATAAAAATACAAAAAAATCCTATTTAGAGTGAAAATCAATGAAACAGTTTCGCCCTTCAACAATACACAGTCGGGCGTTACACTTTAGACATATGTGTTTGGTTTGATGTTGGGTGCAATTGCGGCATCTACCTTTTTTTGTAAAAGTAGGAAAATGGCCTAATTGGTCGTATCGAGATGCGTTATCCGGCCTTTCTGCAATTGGCTTCAATATCTTTTTTACAGATTTGTCTAGTGCAGCGGATGGTGTATCAGTACTATTTCTTTCAAAAAAACGCAATTGCCTAAATAAGGCAAATCTAAACTTTTTCAGTGGCATTGGTTTTTGTTTGCCACTGTTTTCATGACGATACAGCAACCATGCATTATTGACACATATGTCCAGAATTTGTGAAAACAAAACTAAATACCAACGATGTCCTTTCAAGTCTGTGCGATATAAAGCAACTAACATGTCGGCTAAATCTACTCCACCCATGTTTTCGTTGTAGTGTTTTATTAAATTTGGGCAAGTGACTGGGCCTTTTTTCTTCTCTTCTTTCTTATATCTCATTATGCTTTGTACTGGATAGGCGTCAACATATGTACTTGCTGCTACAACAAATTTGTTATCAAACCACTTTACAGCAGCAATGTTATGTTCGTTGGACACTACTTGTGCAAACGCTCCTCTACCCTTTTTCTTCAGTTCCTTATCACTCGGTAATTTTTTCTCTGCCCCACGAAGTCTATTTGCCCTTACAGTGCCTAATGAGAATATACCGTATTCTTCTCGTAAATGATGCAACAGTTCAATGGAGGTAAAAAAGTTGTCAAAGTAGAGTACAGAACACGGCTTTTGCTTGATCGACTGAGCTAAAGCTATTACAACTTTGGCTCCAAGCCCCATACCATTTTCTTTTTCATTGAAAGTATGTAGTCTAAAAGTGTCGTCTCCTCCGTAAATAATAAAATCATGTACCAGGCCAGATGGTGAAGCACGAACGAAAAACTTGAATCCCCATTTTTTGGGTTTGTTTCGAACATATTGTTTTCGGCTGCCAGCTCTAGTGCCTTTGTAAGGAACCATCATCTCGTCGATACTAAACTGTTTACCTTCAGGTACATTGCATGCAAAGTTATGACGAACTTTTTCTACCAATGGCCTTATTTTATAGTACCTATCACCATCATCTTTCAAATTATCATTGAAATGTATGTACCGCCGAATAATCTGAAACTTTTTTAGGGGCATGACCTCCGAAATTTTTGTGTACTTTAATTCATTGGACCAGTAATCGGTATAAGCCGGCAAATCAACCACACCCATTAGAATATTTATAGCCAAAAAGTCTTTTATATCGTCTTTCGTTAGGTTAACTGAAGATCCTTTTTTCTGCACAGAATATAAATTTGAGTGATAAACTATTAGTTCTAGAATGACATCGGAAAAAAATAATCTAAAGTAATCAAGCGGCGTTTTTTCACTGTCAGTAGGTTCATAAAACATGTATTCAATATCTGCTGCTCCCAGAAACTTCGTTCTTTTCCATTTAGGAAATATTTTGGTAGGTTTCACTACGGTCTTTTTCACGACTACTGGAGTTTTTTTATAACGCCGAAGACGGACATTAGCTCCAGTAGCTGATGCGGCAGGTGCTGTGGGTGCGGGACTGCAGATTGAGTCAATAGAGGGTGACGGAGGAATATAAACTGATGGTGACGGCGGTATGATGTCAGGATCATTTTGGAGAATAGAAGGTGAGTTTGGAGTGGAGTCATGAATATCGTGTCTGGATCTCGGCTCTTGATGGACTGAAGCAAGGGTGTAAATTTCTCTGTACTCACAGTCGTCACTATCGGAGATGTTTATATTTTCGACAGAAGACGCTACTGACCGAGCTGGAGAACTGCCGCCAGAGACATCTTGATGACGATTACAAAGACGATATTCGTCCTCCGAAGACTCGCTGGACTCCACATCAGACTTAGCTCCACATTTTGGTACCAGAGCAAGGATTTTGCGACTTCTAGTCATCTGAAAATAAAGCAATGCAAGCTAAGCAAAAGCAATTTGGTGCACAAAATAAAATAAATTCCTAACATGCTTTATCAAAAAAAATCTTAGGTTTGAATAATGTGGTAGCACAGCAGGCAACGTGCATTTAAAGACACAATATTAATAAATAGTAATAATTTATAAACTTGGCAATGTGTATTTAAATGTACACTATACATTTAGTGTAATTCACACCGAAGCAGGCACGGTGCATTTAAATACACACAACAAATATTGTATGGTTTACTATAGACCAGGCCGTGTGCATTTAAATGCACACATAATAAAAATCGTAAATTATGGCATATTTATGACATATATCGCAAAAATAATATCACCAAACAATAGTGTAAAGCTTACGGAAAGTAGGATTATAACAATATCATAAATATTACATCATTTAATTACGATAAAATAGGATACTTACGGAGCGTTGCGTGGGCGCTAACGGACGAGTCGTCATTTTGTTCACCACTAACAAAATGTGAGACAGAGAGATATAGCTATCTCTTTCTTGCGTATAGAAACGTTTACGAAGTCACTTTGATTTATTATTAAAACGATTTAATGTTTAGTATTGCGATAAAAAAAATCTAAATGGAATGTGCATTTAAGTACACAACGTCAAGTATAGGGTTAAACGATTAAACTTCCAAGGATATCTATTTATTTTGTTTGATTTTTTTTTTGTAAAAGGTACTGCCTCATAGACATGTCGCTTTGCATTATTTATGGTAATTTCTCGTCAAAGGGTGTTTTTAAATAGTGTTATAGGTTTTTTTACCCGACTGCGACAGAAGGAGGTTTTTCATAGGCTTATAAAAATCGAATGCCGAGTTTTTAACGAATTTAATAACCTAGGTTTTTATCAGAATGTAAAAACGTTGTCTAGGATCTTGTGTATATTGTCTTGTATAATTGAAATATGAAAATGAAATTACAGCATAATATTCCACGCCAAAATAAAGGACCCCCAATCGGTTACCCACAAACATTAACTAATACCGCCAATTGAAACTTTCCTTGTTTTGTTCAGTACAAAAGTTGGACGCGCGAGTTAGATAGTAGAAACCACTCGTGTTATATGAAATCGTCCTCTCGTGCTAAAGTAGGAGAGTCATAAGGAGTTACCAATCTGGAGTGTGTGATAAGAATTTCTTCCTTTGAACCAAAGTTCGTCACAATAAGCTATTTATGAGACAAAGATATGACTGTAGGTATGGGAGAAATGGCATGTTCCTCGGCTTCTGGAGGGATAGCCGGCTAATGTCTGGCTCAAGCAAGCCGTTTAGCACGGTGGCAGTGAGAGCGCTTACTGTGTCGGGGATTGCGGGCTCGATTCCCGCCCGGAGTCAACAATTTGAAGACATAGTTGTTGGCGACGACGTCTGGGTGTCAATTATATATTCTTATAAAGTATTTGTGTATGTATATGTAGTAGTATCAGTTATATTCCATAATACAAGCTTAGAGCTTACTTTGGGTCTAATTAACCGTGAGTGAATTTGTCCGGGTATATTTATTTATAAACTTTGCCACACTATTGTCATGAAGATTTTCTCTAGTAGTGTTTGGGCTAGTAAGGCAATCTTCATATTAGCCACATGTCACAGAGATAAAGCTTACTGTCTCCGCCCAAAAGCCAACTAGCAAGACAATTCGCCCATCGCAGTAACATCCACAATATACGTGTTCCTGCGAGAGTTAGTCAAATCTAAGGTCTAATCTAGGTCATATTCATCAAGGTCATTGAACATTTCTTTTTGTAACAGATAGCCACATTCAACGGGATGGTTATAGGCTACTTTTCATCCTGAAATTCCCACGGGTACGTGTACAACGCGGGTAAAACCGGGGCGCTGCTAGTAGTATAAATAGCTCAGGGGTTCAGACGTCAAAACGTAACAGCCAGAGTTCCTTTCACATATAGAGATTTAACTATGAATACAAAAGAAAAAACTAGGTCAAAGACATGATATCGATATGCAAAATAAGTGTATCGATGCGATGGAGCCATAACCCCTCAGCCGCAACTTGGAAGACTTAAGAAGTTAAAGTATTTCAAACAACTCGTGATCTTACCGCAATAGCCTCCCTATTTTATTGAACGCTATTTAAATTTAAACTCCGCGGAACTCTTTGTTCATATCAAAAGAAATAACTTTGTGGATATGATGAGAAGTTTTGTACTAAAACGTTGGGTTTGTTTGCGTTTTTAACGCTTGGGAAATTAGTTTATGTGTTGCTTTTTGCGTGTGGTGTAACCTTTTTTGTCGTTTTTGCTATTAACTTATTGCTTGCTAACATGAGTGTGTTTTTATTTTGTTCAATAAATTTTGCTACACGAATAAAGGCATTGGAGCTGTGCGTAGCTCAACTGACCAATGGTAATGCATGCACAAAAAGATGTCGACAATGTCTATAGCCCCGTACCCATCTAGCGCACAGGCTCGCGCGGCAGCCTCGCAAGCCAAATGCTCGGCTGGTGTGGACGTGCCTCGGGCTGCCTCGGGCGCGCGTTTGCTCGGCTGAGCACGGCTCTGCCCCGAGCCATCTGTTGTCGGTAAACTTGACGCGCTCAAAGGTGCCTCGGCGAGCGCTGTGCGCTAGGTGGGTACGCGCAATGTTTTGGCTCGCGCGCGAAGCTAGGAAAATAGCTGCAGCTGAATATAAGCGGACTTATGATGGCTCAGCCTGCCTCGCGAGGCGGCCTCGTGTAAATTGAACAAAACTACTGAGGCTGCCTCGGGAGCCATCGCTCGCGATCTGGACACCGAGGCTGCCGCGCGAGCCTGTGCGCTAGGTGGGTACGCGGCTAATGACTTGTTTGCCAATTTCAATGCGTTGTGATTGGATTGAGCTCCGGGCGGCTCCGCTCCGCTTCATTAGAAACGCACCCTAATTATCTTTTGTCATATTATGTTATTAATGTACATATGACCTTATTGAGCACTTAAAACTAACGTCAATATTTGTACCTTATTCACGTAAGTTTTGTATTAAATATAAAAAATTTATTTATTTCAAAGAAATCCAGCAACCCTCCAATCACTTTAAGCTCAACTTAAAAAGAACCGAAGCCTCCTATCCTACTTATATTATAAATACGAAAGTTTGTGAAGATGTATGATGTATGTATGGATGTATGTTTGTTACTCTTTCACGAAAAAACTACTGGACCGATTTGGATGAAACTTTACAGTAATATAGGTTACACATCAGAATAACAGATGGGATACATTTTATCCCGATATTCCCGCTGTAACAGGCACAACGCGGGTAACACCACTGGACGCGGCTATATAAATAAACAGAAGTAAAAATATTTTTGTAAGTAATCCAACAACCCATTTATCACCTTCTATATCTTCCTTCAAAAAACCAAAGCATTTACAGGAAATAAACAAAAGTCGTAACTTTAACTTCAGCAGTAGCACGTAAAGAAAATATGAAACCACCCAAGTGCATAGTAAAACGTGGAGAAACCGTCGTAAAAGTAATAATCAGATCATAAAGCGCAGTTGCACACCACCACTCAACATTACTCATTGCTCAGAGAGAGTGAATGAGTATATTACTCAACATGAGTAACGTACTATTAACAGTAGTATGAAGACGGTCTTTAACTTGAAATTACATTGGTTATATGAAACAAAGTATGATAAAGTATATATGTCTTGCTCGCTCTCTTCTGGAGAGAGAGAGACGGATAATTTTAGTTTTGTATTGCGATGAATCTGCCACCCGTATGAAGTTAGTAGCTAATCTACTTGTGGTTGTTTTGGTGAAACTTTACATAGATAACGTGTGACAGAGATAACACTCTACTTAACCGAAAGAAGCCGACTATCTCCCTTTTTTCTTTATTTATTCCGCTTATGATTATTTATCTACATATTGGAACGAAGTTCCTTATCGCGGCGCGTTGCGAAAGAGGGCTAGACGCAAAAAATGTAACGACACTTTTTGCGTAAGAGAGAGACAGACAGAGAAACATGCGCACGCCAGAGAGAGACTCCCGCTTTAGGACGTCAAGCAAGACTTTAGTGGCTAGGGCGCGTAGGAATCCTACGGCTAATACCTTTTCATTTTTAACCTCTATCAAATTACGTCAAGCTGTAACAAAACTGTGATCCTTACTTGACGTACAAATACACTGGCGTGCAAAAAAATCGGGCCACCCTTAAATTCTTCAATAATTTTGTAGCTACATCAAAGATACGCCGCGCAGGTAATTAGTGTGATTAGTACGGTTTGTTTATGTCAATATTTGTCACTAAATTCTCGGAAATGCACCTGTGGACACTACAATAAGCAATAAACCGGAAAATAGGGAAATTTTGCCCAAATTTGTGTATTGTTCTAAGGGGTATAAATCGGGATATCGGAGGTTTAGGAGTTTAGTTGAGTTTGATTTATTAAACGAGACACTTCTGCCTTTACCTTCCACTATCAGAAACATTGCAAGATGGATCTGACCGAAGCTGGAGCCTCCCAAGTTGTGACTCTACTTGAAACTGGCCTAAGTCAACGTCAAGTGGCTCGGACACTGTCAGTGAGCCGTTCTACGGTCCAGAGAGTGTACCAACGATTTTATGAGACTGGTGGCTTTATAAGAAGACGCGGTTCAGGTCGGCGAAGAGCCACCTCCGAACGTGATGATCGCTTTATTGTGACGTCATCTCTAAGAAACCGCCATCGTACCGGGGTTGACGTCCAAAATCTCCTGAGAGAAGTGAGGGGTGTCAACGTCAGTGAATGGACAGTTAGGCGACGACTCAAGGCAGCTTCCTTGACACCACATAAGCCCGCCACTGGCCCAAAACTCACCCCAGCCCACCGCGTAGCAAGATTACGTTTTGCTCGAGAGCACGTCAATTGGACGTTAGAAAATTGGCAGAAGGTACTGATTACAGATGAGAGTCGCATGTGTCTTCATGGTGCTGATGGTCGGGATTTTGTGTACCGGCGACCCGGAGAACGATATGCCCCTTGCAACATGCGAGAAACTGTGTCATATGGAGGTGGCTCGGTTATGTTCTGGGCTGGCTTCTCTTTCGAAGCAAAGACCGAGCTGATTTTTATAGAAAACGGATCCCTAACAGCTGCAAGGTACATAACGAAAATCCTAGAAGATCACGTCGTACCTTTTGCCCCTTATATTGGAGAAGGTTTCCTTCTTTTACAAGATAATGCCCGCCCACACACTGCAAATAGCGTCAAGCAATATCTGGAAGAGGTCGGTGTGAACACCCTCGACTGGCCAGCTCGAAGCCCTGACCTGAATCCCATCGAGCATGTGTGGGATCACCTAAAAAGAAGAGTTCGGCGGCGCCCAATAGTGCCCAGTAATTTAAGTGAATTAAAAACTGCGATTTTGGAAGAATGGGAGGCTATACCACAAGATATGCTGAAAAAATTTGTAAAATCAATGAAAAACCGATTAAAAACTGTAATAAAGAATAGGGGTGGCAATACCCATTATTAATAAGATGACAAATTATAATAAAAACTTTCATTTATCCCAGTTAATTACGATTGATTTTGTACATAGCATAGGGTAAAAAACAATTTATTTTTAAAAAATCATTTTTATTTCAAATTCTTGGTTGAAATTGACTGATTTCAGTTAGATTGGATATGTTCATCACAACATTATTCTTGTACAAAGAAATAGCTTCAAAAATCCAGTTAAGCTAGCTATAAAACCATTTTAACTGGGTGGCCCGATTTTTTTGCACGCCAGTGTAAATGTTTAATATTAAAACAGAGACCATTCAACAAAACATTTAATCAATATCTTCCAGAAATGCGAAATACATTTCATCAAATAATAATCTGAAAGGAAAGCAAGAAAACCGTATACCAATGAATTATTATGGAATTCTAGAACGCCTATTACAATTCATATCACGTCTCGGGGCCCAAGGACCGCATTCTAGGTAAAAAGTACCGTCTCGAAAAATGCTAATAGAATCTATAATACACTATACTCAGCAGAGACGCCCGTGAAATAGTGTCTACTTACGTCCTAAGATATTTTTTAGAAAGAAATTGTATTGTCCTACTTCCTACTTAATATTATAAATGCGAAAGTTTGTGCGGATGGATGTATGTATGGATGTATGCATGTATGTTTGTTGCTCTATCACGCAAAAACTACTGAGCGGATTTGGATGAAACTTTACAGTAATATAGGTTATACATCAGAATAACATATGGGATACATTTTATCCCGAAATTCCCGCGGGAACGGGTACAACGCGGGTAAAACCGCGGAGCACTGCTAGTATTTCATAATTCATAGTGTTGTATTCATCTTTTGCAACATTTGTTTGTTTTATTGTTTATTGTTGAGCAACGTGTAGCTCAACTTCATCTTGAATGGGTGACCCATAGTGATATTTCTATCAGAGCGCTACCGTCCTTTGGAGGGCACGTAAAATTGTCGGTCCCGGAGGTTCCAATCGTTAGACCATGTTTGAGGCCTTTAGGCGGTCTAACAACTCCGACACCAGGGTTGGCCACTACCCTACTCGAACTTACTTACTTAAGTGGAAATAAAATAACTGTTTCTAATGTTCACCTTCTTCTTATCGAGTGGATGGTCAACCTGACCAATCCTGGTTCAATGTTCACCATACCGTAGTCATAAAAGGCCTTTATTACAAAAAATGACAATTCATTCCATATCATCATAAAAACGCTCGTAAAGCCAAATGCGATCATATATGTATGTAATAGGCACCTGAACATTCTATCAACATTGATTAAGCCGTATTGAAATCCGAACTGAAAGCTATCAACAAAATGTAGTACAATAAAGTAAAGCGTTTCAGATGCGAACGCAAAATGTTCCGGCCAACCTCGGTGTAACGAACGACCTATGAATGCATAGATAGGTCGGATTGCCTGACATGTGGTGTGGATGTCATTCACTGCAATTCTGTTGAAGTAATTGGAAGGTTTTCGTATTTATATGGTTGACACTTCTATGTTGTTTAAGGTCTGTGGGTAGTTTCGTGTTTTGATAGGGTTATTTTAGTTGTGTTAATTATATTTTGAGGATTATTATTGCATACATTACATTACTTTACATGCGTAGTAAAAGCTCGATCATCTTATGAAAAATTAAAAAACAGTAATAAAAATATTTTACAATGAAATCTGTTTTAATAAAACTATTGTTGATTCGCCAAAAATATATCGTATAATAATATCCACATATTTCCGTGACGGCGCATAATTGATTTTTGTTTAATTTCCAAAAAAGATCACGTTAAATTTTGGCACATTTCATTGAGTTATATGTTAGAACATATAACTCAATGGCAGATTTGAACTATTCGCATTCAGCTGCATGTAGGATTGTAAATATTTGATTGAAGCTTCAACGGGACACGCGTCGATGTTTTAAAAAGTATTCCTAAAAGGGACTAGTTACTGAAATATGAGCCATATTTGGTAAGCCAAAGATCTATTTTTGGCTGAATAGAATTTTGTATAAAGGGTAATCGACAAAGCCAATGAGTGCATATGTGATTTGGTAGCATGTGAGCGCCTATTGTTAGATCTAACGTGTTCGAATAACTGAAATATCGTTATTTCGGCGAGAACGGTTATTGGACCAATCATGTTGAAAGGAAAGGTTAAGATTGATATGTTCCAATAAGTAAGGACCATATTATCATATCAATATAAAGATTCGTTATTTTCTGAAAGATTGAAAAAGAAAAGAAATACTTTAACATACAAAAAAAACAGTAAAATATTTTAAATTTAAATAATCCGCAAAAGCTAAAGAAAGACTACTTATAGTCCTACTACCAAAAATTCAAAAGGTTAAATTTTTTTAATTTTTCACATAAAAATATTACGTGATTTTTTACTGCAGACGGAAAGAAATACGCGCTAAAGGGTTATAATCTGCCACAAGATAGGAATAATAAATTTGATGTGCACATGCGTGTACCCGTAATGCCCATCAGGGTACCAGGCTCCATATTTAATGACAAATCACCTGGCTTAGCCGGCGGCTTTGCTCGTTAAAATTGTATTTTTATGTGAGTTTATTGGTCGGTAAAATAATTAATGTGTTTTGACCGAGTTTAAATATCGAAGGAGGTTTCAAATTCCGTCGGTATTTTTTTTGTTCATTTTGGTTTTTTAAAGAGCTTATTGCTTTTAATACCAGTAAACTGTTATCAATCAAACAACACAATATTACTCGTAAAACATGTGTAATTAATTATGATATACCTAACTGTTAAAAATTAAAAAATATTCCAAGTTCTATGCGGAAGTCTTAAAACAACGACAACATCATAACGAAAAGAAACTCTGAAACGGTTATTTATTTTACAAATAACGTTTAAAAATATATTTTATTATCACTCAACAGTGATAATAAAATATACTCTATGTAAACTGTAACATATTACCGAAGCTTTTGTCCGAAATCTCCAACAATTTTATTATTAAGTAAAGAAGACCCCAATGGGCCTGTGACGGGGTTTAAAGGCTTATCTTTGGGTCGCAGTATTAAGCGTTCCGTTACTGGCCGCTCCAAATCGGTATTCTCCATGCATTTTTAACTTTCTAAACATATGAGTTGGAACGTTTTGTTTGTGATCCAAGGGACGCGGCTTATTGCAAACGGAATTAATGTTCTTTTTTACAAGCTTTTATTTTATTTCACTTGATCTATTCGTTTGTTGGTCAAAAGGTGGGGTGAAATGTGGGTACTGAATTTCCGACGGATTTAAAATTATAGGTACTTTTTTGCATTAAGCACGCACATTTTTGTGATACTCCCCGCAGATTTTGTTTTGTATCAAAATCATTTTTTTCTTGTTATTTAATATGCTTACTTTTTAAATTTACACGATTGGCACTCATTTTATATCTCATTTCATTTTATGAGTCATACCGTGACCACGAGTGGTGTAAACAGCTAAGCAGAATACAATATACAGAGACACTCAACAGTAACCTCCGTGGGACGTAAGTTCCCGTTTTAAAAAATAATAAAATACAATATATGTAGTTTAAAAACGATATAGTCCTGCTTTGTTTATTAAGATCTTGTAATCTAGTACAATCTTCCTCGACAGGCAGTCAAGATAGTTATATAAACATCGTCCAATGATGCAGCTAGGTAATGAGAAATTTAAAAAAAAAAATACCTTTATATTTTACAACTTCAAACTTTCCTTTCAGCTTTTAGTTTTAAAACACAGTCTATGGTACTCATCTTTCTCAATAATATTTCCCGAAGATAGAGTTTATTGTAATGGTAGTTAAAGTGTCACAGAGAGTGTGAACATAAAATTTTACGTCGTTTTGGTGAAAACTGTCCATTTCGGTCGCTACTGTGCGACAGAACTAAATGGATCTATTGAATAAAAGAGCACTGGATTTATGTTCAACTAACTGAAATAAAATTTATTTTCAGGTTCATTTTTTAGAATTAAATGTACAGAAAAACAAAAACTAAAAAAAAAGCAATGAATGGATTTTTGTTTATTTATTTAATGGGAAATATATGCCTTGATTCATAATATATTTTTTAATCCTATTGACTAACTGCTGCACAGACGTCCATTAAATTGAGACAACTAATTGACGTAATTTTTCATCCATTACAGGTCTAAATCACTCTTTAAATCTGTAAAGAATCATTTGACAACGTAAGCAACGAATGAATATGTTTAGCATATTAACACTTATCATCTAACTAACTTCACATAGATTAATTTTTACTTCCTAATTCCAGATCATTATTATCGCAGGGTGGTGCAAGATTTCTTAATTATTACTTAGACAAAATTCTCGATAAAAAATCCACATTTTGAATACCATTTTACGCCCTCATTTTAATATAATAAAGAGATCAAAGGGCGCGAACTCTTCCAATCATATTTTATACAAAAATCGAATTTAATATAACGCGCCTCAGCTGGTCGGGGGTATCACGTGCCTACCATAAAAATCTCCCAAGTGTCAATGTTTAGAATTCCAAGCGTTCTGCTGTATTGATAAATATTAAGTGGCCTATAGAGGCTAGTAAGTAAGTTTGACCTGGTTATTGGCCAATCCTGGTTTTGAAGTTTTTAGACCGCCTCAAGGCCTCCGACATGGTCTAAAGTTTGAAACAACCGATACCGACAATTTAACGTGCCTTAAGCACGGTAGAACTCAGATGCCACTATTGGTCAGCCATCGAGGTAAGGGCTGAAACGCACGTTGCTTAATAATAGCAAGAGTTAAACATCGCTTAGCGTCATAGAGGCTGAAGTGGAACCAGAGTGGAGCCTGCGCAAACTTCAGTCCCGAGTCTTTGAACTGCGTTCTGGGGCATAGAAGATGTACTCACACGGATTTTTTCGCGGTATTTTTTTTATGAAGAAAGTAAACTACTTACTTTTTATTTCCCGAGATTTCGAGTGGATTGCACTACTCGTTGTCGTGGGCGAACTGAAAAGATTGGAGTTGCCGCTGTGATGCAAGCGTAGTTTTTCCCTTCACAAACGGCGTTTATGATTTTACGGTGACATATATACCTATCTAGTTTCTTAATACCAAAAACAAGCAAATTTCAACGAAGAATTTCCCCATTAATAAAACATATACAAACCAATTGAACTGGAATCTGTTAATATTTCTAATAACGCGTTCATCCGAAGATATAAGGGAACGAAATTATATAATCATACATTTTATTCGGCTAACAGCTTCCCGCTCTGGGTGAGGAAATTCGAAAAGTTAATTTGGCACGCCTGTGAAATTTCTTCTTAGGAGCTTAATCGGAATATTGCACAGGGATGAACTAAGGATGGACCGAGAAATTTAGAATAACTTATTTTTTTTTATCTAAAATTATTTAGGGACTTTTACCCAGCAGGCCAGTCCCATCATGCATGCTCTTAATCTTAAAAAAAAACAATAAAAATATAAAAACACAAAATA
The DNA here is from genome assembly GCA_963082685.1 of Cyclophora albipunctata. NCBI lineage: Eukaryota > Metazoa > Arthropoda > Insecta > Lepidoptera > Geometridae > Cyclophora > Cyclophora albipunctata. The sequence continues at coordinate 6,546,791 of OY720129.1, read as the reverse complement.
AAAAACTTACATAAAATTATTATTAAACAAGGGTTAGACTTTCAAGATTACTTATTTTTGTTGGAGTTTCTTTTGACTAAGCTATACTTATATACTCGTAGAAGAAAAAAAGCATTTGAACAATATTATTGAAATATGCTTCTTAGAGCAATTAATTATTCTCTTATTAATTAAGAAACTCTTACTGCTGTACACATACCTACAATTATTTTTGTAACAATCATAACCAGGAATTGGACTGGGCTAACAGGAACTATTCAATTTTTTTCAACTTACTTTTTCATTCTAGATTCATAAAAGCCTGCCTTCATAAAAATATTTCCTTTTTTTCTCTCCAATTATTTGCTATCATTAAACCGGACTCCATTTACCCCTTTCGCATTTAAATCCGGCCCTGCCGCCCCGACGTACCAATTCTTCTAATTAAATTTTACGTTGCTTCCTCGAGCGAACTGTTTGCCACAACGCTTATCCGTAATATGTACCTCTAATTAAGTACAGTTCCCAACAAATATGCAAGTGATATAAGCTTTCAACTTGTTTCTAACACAAATTGATTTAATTAACGTGTCTTGTGATATATTGTCTTAAGAGTTTCTATAGAGAAGTGGCAATTGCGTTATGTTGTTTCTGTCAAAAAAATTAGGTATGTCACCGTAATATTTAAAGTTCCGTTGGTTTATAATCTAACTAGTTAGATCATTAACTGCCGACAGAATGTGAACCTTGCAAACCATTTATAATTTTAATGTAATAATCTGTCCTATTTTTTAAAATTCTAAAGTGGCCGATCTAATTTCGGTTTTTAGGCAAAACAAACAGCTGTCCAACAAAAAACCTAGCCTGGCTTAACTAAAAAGTATTACTGTGTAATGTTACCATCCAGGGCAAATGCTTCTCATCTGAATTAAAACAATTAAACATTTTCATTTAAATATTTTCATTTATGTACGTAGTTTTCCCAACTCATTTTTAATTAAAAAACTTGTAAAGTAAAACAAACTGTTGAATTTTTAAGTCCTTTCTGCCTACAGGAGGCTGAATTTCAGAAAATTGGTACACACATTCCAAGACCGTGTCACATTGCATCACACAGAATGGCTAAAATCCACATACCCTCTGATCGATTCCATCCATTTTATATGAACTATCGCTTTGATGACGGATCCGGTCGAATCGGAATGCGATGCGAATTTTTCGATGCCGTGAGTAGACTTGAATTTTATTGGTTGAAAAGAGATACAAAATAAAAAATAAAAATGGGAATACGAACATATTGACATTTATTGCATAACATATTTAAATATTATTTGGTCAGTTAGGGCAGATTGCACAGGCATTCTTAATTTTATTTAGTGCCTAAATATGTTTAATACACCCATTGGTTTACGTCAACGGTTTACCCAACGTCATTACATTCGTTTTAAATAGTTTTCTATTCCGTGCGGTACAAAACACAATTATAAACGAACAGCTTTTGCTTCTTATTTTGGTACCAAATTGAATTAAGAGTTCTTTTGCAAGCCGCCTTTAGTGTAGGTACATACAAAATGTCAGTTCGTTCCGAAGCTCCAAACACAGCAGCTTCAGCAGCTCAATCTTATAATAAGATCATGTATAAATAAATAACTATCCTAAGTATAATTTCTCATTTCTCCAAACAACATTTTATACTAATATAGGTACTTATTTTAAACTAACGGTTGACTATTTGTATATGTATTCATAGCTATGTATTTTGCTATTCGCTCTTTGATCAAGAATCAAATGAACTTAGTTGTATCGAAAATCAACACTAAACCGGCCTAAATACAGTCAATACTCACTGTCCTAATTAAGAATTCAGTGAATGTGTAGCAAATGTGTGAAAAGTCGAATAAAGCTTAACGCATAATTTAGCAGCGAACCTTAATCAATACAAAGTCGGCAAGTCCCCTCAATTTCTTAGAAATACTTAACAAAACAGAAGGTACTGTTGGTACAGAGGAAACTTTGTGAAGTACACTTAACACATTACAAGAGAGAATTCCTTCAAAGCCATTCAAGTTTGGTTCACAAATGTCGTTCGATCTCACATTTAGACCTTCATTACCCCAAACCCTAAACTATAAAGGGAAAAGTTTCCCAAAAGCCATTTCTGGCCAAATGGTAATTTTACTAAACTTTTACGATTATTGCAAATTAGGCCGTTATGGAACACTTATTTAGAAATGAATGATTAATTTATATCCTTGGCTCCGATCAATGATCTCTAATGATTAAGGTACGAGGCAATAAGGGCAGGGGCAGCTAAATAAGATACTAGCTATAAAACTTAATCTACCGCCTTATATAAGGGGTAAATCGTTTTGTATTCGCTTCCCTTTGCTAATAGCAAAATGTTTGGGAATATGTCAAAGCTGCGTGACCATCACGTAACATGTTCGATTCAATATTTTTCAATTTTTTTTGTAGAGTTCTTGGCGTAGTCTGACTAATCGATGGTAGATCATTGCGATTGTTAAGGAAAGTGTAGTTCAGTTCCTACCTAGATGGGTAGGTATAGTGGAATTTCTATGTGAGCGTGCTTCGGAGGGCACGTTAAATTGTCGGTCCCGGTTGTTTCAATCGTTAGACCATGTCGGAGGCCTTTAGGTGGTCTAAAAACTCCGACACCTGGATTAGCCACTATTCTACTCGAAATTACTTACTCTTATATTTTTGTACGAGACTAATTCACATACGGATCATGATTCACGAATAACTTATTGGTGGAGTGATCAATACTAATCTCATTGTTATTTTATTGCTGCGGTGCATATTTCTATTTGATTGATTTGGGTACAATGTACATTATTAAACAAACCCGACTTAATATACTCGTATCGATAACTATTTTATCTATGAACAAAACGTAACCGATCCACTGTAATATTGTCCGAACTACTCATGGCAGTACATTCCATTTTAGATCAACATTCGGAACTCTTGGGCGGAACCAGTCTAAGTTATTGTCCATAATCCCCGTTTGTCCATCGAACTCTCAAGATTGACAACTGACAAGGGTCTCGTCTCCAAGGATCTCATGATTTCGTTACTTATCCCACCTGAAAGGAACAGTTATCAGTCAATGCCTTTTTCTGATAGGGGATTTGATAGTTGGAACATTTGTTGCAGATTTATGGCAGGTTTTTTTGAGAAATGTTCACAATTCATACAGAAGTGGTGGTTATTTATGATTATGGTAAAGGATATATTCACAGTTCATGCATGAGTAGTGGGTTGTAAATGTTACTATCAATATTGAAGTTATATAATTAATCTTAGGAGTTTGTTTGTTAAAACCGGCTGATCTCGGGAACTACTGGAAGGATATGAATATGAAACATTAAGTACATGATATTCACATTAAAGTGGAAGGTTATTGGCTACTTTAAACATTGTTGATAAAACTTCGGTGCGCTGCATCTACTTACATAATTATACAAAAAAAGTTTTGACGAAGGAGTAGTCCATCAGAAAGACTTCGATTAATTAATAGCGAAAACATGTTTCTTGCTTTTCAAATATGGCTCGGGTTTGACATCACCAACCTGCAAGCGTGATGATTAAGCCTAATCCTCCTCACTATACTGATATCTTCTGTGAAACGAGAGGTCTTTGCCCAGCAGAAGCACATAACAGGCTAATATTTTACTTTTATATAACTCCTTCATAATCGGTTCCAGCTACAGCGACAGCGATCTCTTGCTTATTTGTGGACTCGGTGTAGTGTCATACGTCCTCATATGACTAATGTAACCAATTTTCGTGGTAAAAGTGCGAGCACAAAGGTTACATATATATTATGTATCAAAGATGGGATCAGAATATGTAACTCACAAAACGTCATTATTCCAAGAAGGTTGTTGAACTCCTTGGAATTCTGTCAAGTTTTCCTCATCAAGATTCTTTCATCCCTCACCGATATCGACGCTAGATATCGGTAACTCAATTAATTCTACCCACGACTGCCTTCGTCAGTAGAGTATCACTAACCATAGTTTATCTTTACACTTTGCCACGGTTTGCTTCGGATTAATATTCTTTGAGGCGCTTTCACAAATCAAATTCGGAAGAAATTGGCTGAAACTGATGGACGTATCAGTTCATCGGGTTTGCGTCTTATGCTTTTCTTGTAATTTACTACATGGGAAGTGAGATATTGTTAAAATTGTAACTATCTATAGATACTTATAGTATAAGAAAGCTGAAGAGTTTGGCTTTTGTTTCTTTGTACGCGCGTATCTCAGAAACAACCCATCCGATTTGAATAACTATTTTTGTAATAGATAGCGACATTCAATAGGAAGGTTATTGGAACGAAGTTCCTTATCGCGCATTGCAAAAGGGGGCTAGAAGGAAAAAAAGGTAACGACACTTTTTAGGCCAGAGAGGGACAGACAGAGAAACGTGCGCACGCCAGAGAGAGACAGACAGAGAAACATGCGCGAGAGAGACAGACAGGAAACTTGCGCACGCTCTCTCTCTCTCTCTTATAGAAACAAGCTAGATATTTTCGTTTCGTCTTTCTATTTCGCATTGAACAGTGTGGTGTCGCGACGATTATTTTTGTTGATAATAAATAAAATTCGTTCCATCCGGGTGTCCCTTGACACCTTTCAAGTTTTTTTTTTATTCCGAGAATCCCACGGAAACTGGTACAACGTGGGTAAATTCGTGGTGCGCTTCTAGTATATGTATATTTTGTTTTGCCGGTAGACATGTGAGCGGTTATCCATGAGAATTTTGGGATGAAAATTAGAATTAAAATTTTCTTTTCAATGTGGCCATATATGCACAAAATATAGTATTTTAAAGAAACTGAATGTTTCAGAGATTACCGTGTAAAATAATCTAAAGAAAGACTATTCAGTTTTATTTTATTAGTATAGATATGTATACCGGTTGCTTCAAAGATGTAATCATATCAGACAGATCACACACCTGCTTTAACACCGACTCTTGGTTTAACGACCGAGAGTCGGAGAGAGACGATTCGGTATTATTATAATTTGGTTGATCCTGTCTCCATTGTTTTCCATTGTTCATGGGACTCCCGCCCTGACGCCATCAATCATTATTAAGCAAGTCAGTGACCTTGAAAACCCTGACACCAATTTGTTTTCCCAACTGTCAGGTATATTCGCTTATTCACCTAATTCTCGTGGCTGTGTTTGACAAATTACTAAATTGTTTAAAATTATCATGTACTCTGATTATGACATATTAAATTGGGTATAATTATTTTTTAGGAACATTGGGGACATATAAAATTGGGTACAAATATTTTTGTAAGTTTATTTGTTTGTATGTTCGAGCTCATCTCAAGAATTACCAGTACGTTTTGAATAATTCTTTTTGTGCTAGATAGCCACATTTAACGGGAAGGTTACAGGCTATTTTCATCCCGACATTCCCATGGGCACAAAGCGGATAAAACCACGGGACGCTGCTAGTGGCAGATTAATTGGATAGCTATAGAAAGAGAGACAGAGAGGAGAAAATGACCAAAATAAAGGTGACATACAGATAGAAGGAGTGATCGTATCAATAAAGAGTTTAAGAGGATAGTGGAGAAAGAAATAGCAGGTCTCCAACGAAACTCTTCTCTGAAGTTTAAAAAGATATTAATAATTCGACCTTAAAATGATGTTGCAAAGAGACCTAATTTGCATTGTTGTTGTAAGAATCATTTATGGAATAATGATGCGGCGTACAAGCCTCAAGAGAGTCGTGCCGGTTTGAGCCTGTCCCATGAAAAGCCCTGAAAATTTGGTGGGGTCGCACTGATAGCGTAGAAAAATATTGCGTAAAGCATAGTATAGCGTACTGTAGTATTATTTTGTTAGTACCGTTTCTGCTACTGTGAGCTTCCCGGTAACTCTAATTGACCCATGATAATCAATTATTCCACCCAACTTATTCTGTCTCACAGCTGGGCAAAGAACAGTAAAGTATGCCTAAAATGTTACTTTAAACTTTGAAAATACTTCAAAGTATCGCCTCTAACCGGTCTAAAGGTCTTTATTTCATGTCTTGGCTCTTGTTTAGCCTGAAATTGATTGATTGATTGTATCTGGCCAGTTTAGTGCCCCAATGTGCAGTAAAGCTGCCACTGATGGATAGCTTGGTAACTATTAGTGGGACATACTGAGACCTCAACTAGGACTGAATCGTTTCAAATCTCCTTTTTCAATTTCCATGCTTTTAAGTACCTTACGTATATTTATAGGCATTAGTTAAAATGTATTTATTGAATTTTAGTTCTAAGTAACGCAAATATATCTTACTAGCCCCGCCGGTTTTACCTGCTATTTGTGCTCGTTTCCGTGAGCATTTCGGAATAAAAATAGCCTACAACTTTTCCGTTGAATTTGGCTATCCATTACAAAAATATTTATTCAAATGAAATTGGTAGTTTCTGAGATTAGCATATCGAACAAACAAAAAATCAAACTCCTCTTTTTTATTATATTAGTTGAGTATAGATAATTTGTATGTGGATGTTTTGTGTGTGTGTGTGTGTGTGTGTGCTTTATTATATAAGTACGAGTATAGATAGATAGATAATTTGAAACCATGTGTAGTTTGTATATTAACTACACATGCTAGACCGCCATTAACCGGCCCACACCCTGTACAAGTTTCAACTCTAACGGAGTTTCTTTTGAGATGAAGGACGATCCACGAGTGAGCCGTTTTTGCGTCCACAAAGACCCTTTTTGAGAGTCCATTTCTTATACAAGTAGGTAATATGCGGTTAGCACATTTCCCTAAGGATATGACCGGGAAGGAATTTATGATTTCCGTTCTTTCATTCAATGTATCTAAATCTCACAAATATTCAGTAACATAATGCATGGTTTGGTCGTAACTTTGAGTTATTATTATAGTGTCCCTGAAAATATTGCTTTGGTTCTTTCTAAACCTACTTATTAAGCAAGAGTGTATTCCTTTTTCGTTGGGTTTGTTTCTTTAACACACCAATGAGAACGAGTGAAAATGAAAAAAATATTTATTTCGAACATAATGCACTTACAGATAAAAGTTACTTGAAATTAAATTATAAAAATATTATATAATTATTATGCAGTGTATACAATCGGGACCGGGTCCCGATTGTTTCAATCCTTAGCTTAGACCATATCGGAGGCCTTTGAGTGGTCTAAAAACTCCGACACATTGAAGTTATTTGAGCTGAACCAAAACACATAGACATTCTTACATCTACGTCATACATAGGAAATCAAGCCTAATTCAATATCCAAATCCTGTGTCCAAATTCAAAATAGATCTTTCATCAATCATCATCGCCATTACAACTGGGTCAGTGATTTACCTACGGAACACTGGAATGTTACCGTTTATTAGATGAATTGAGAAGGATTACGTTCAGCGCTGGTTGATGGATGGCGCGGAGGCCAAGGATCCCTACTTGATAGACTGGAGGGTAAACAGTGAATGAATAAAGATGATTGTTAATGAATAATGTAATGATTGTGTAATGGGTTTAATGAACCATAGTGTGATTGCTTGTTATTGAAGACTAGCCGTTCTCCGTGGTTTTACCCGCGTAGTGCCCTTTCTCATGGGAATTCCGGGATGAAAAATAGCCTATAACCTTCCCGTTGAACGTGGCTATCTATTACAAAAGAATTATTCAAATCGGACTGGTGATTCCCGAGATTAGCTCGAACATATAAACAAACAAACAAACTTACAAATGTTACCTCTTTCTAATATTAGTATAGATTTAACTAAAAGGTTGGTATGGTTCATGGTAAGTTAGTAAGTTCCCGACACCAGGGTTGGACAGTAACCAAACCCTGGTGTCGGGGGTTTTAAACCGGGACCGAAAATTTAACGTGTCTTAACTAGTCCATAGTGTATAATTATTGCTTATTTTTATGTTTTTATATTATGTGGTTTAAAATGGTATTTTATCTACACTAATGTTGTAACATTCTACTTATGTTTCCAATAAGTACTTGACTTATAATTACTACTGTTATAGCGCAGGCAACTAAAACACTCAATTTAAGCAATTGCACATGATGTTATAATATCCACATCGATATCGTAAAATCTCATTATAACATCATTATAACGCGACCAATTAACCTGGCGAGCCTTATGTCAAAATCCTCATACTAGTTGTATAAAATTTTGATATTAGGCTGGCTTTTGAAAACAGTTGGGTTATACGTGAAAACTTTGTCGAAACTACATACACAAAACTCTTTGGTAAGATCTCGCTCGCTCCTGATTGGCCCTACGCGCAGCTGCGCTCTCATTGGTTAGATTTTAATGGCGGCAAGTTTACTGTGAAAATACACGTACGCGTGAAAAACTATTGTCAGCTTTTACTCTTGTTGTTTGATTAATTGCATTAGTGAAGATAAAGTAGTGTATGCAACTGCATATAACACGGGTATTAAAACACTCGTTACTATTATGAAACTCGCTGCGCTCGTTTCATAAACTCACACTCGTGTTTTAATACCCTTCCTTATATGACAGTTGCATAAACTACTATTATGCGATGCCACTTATAAAAAGAAGCATTTTCCTTTAAACAAGTTTAAGCACGTTGAGTTATGATATACTAACGTCTTATGTACGCATCTAATATAGTGATGTAATTGAACCAATAACCAAACTTCAAAGTATAAACAATCAGAGTTGAAGCAGGTCCCCACATCCTTGTTTGTATCTTCCAAACTTACCCAGACAAACTTCCCCCAATTTTATATAAATAATGGCACAATTTTCGGCCGCTTTCATTTCAGTTTCCGTGCAATATTTTTCTTTCGCCACTAGTTTGATTTCCTGGTCGTTAGGCTTTTTCAAACTCCAAGCTTTAACCAAGTTATTTATGATTTTATTACTGCTTCGAGTTTTTCAATCTCGATTCGCGATCTAGTTACGGCGCAAGCTTTATTGCTTACTATTTGTTTTCTTATGCAACCCATATTGGTTTTATGATTGTACTCGTAGAGAAATACAGTTTCACTTGCATGAAATTAAAGTAAAGTTAGTCTGTAATGTCCTGGGTAACTGCTGGACAAAGGCCTCTCATCTCAGTGAAGATGTTATGTACAGTGAGGAGGATTAGGCATAATCACCACGCTTGCCAAATGCGCCAAATGCGGGTTGGGAATCTCAAACTCGACCCATGTTTGAAAAGTAAGAAACATGTTTTTTAACTTGCATGAAATAACTTAATATTAATATTAAGTAAACACGAAGATGCCAAATCTCTTGCCCACTTACAAAGTACTAGACACCTCCAAATCATATTACCACGACAAACAACCGTGATAGTCCAGTCAAAGCAATCTTAATAACACTGAAACACCGTCGCTATAAAGTAAACAGCCGTTCGTCCTGGTGGTACTGTGGCTTCCGAGTAATTTGAATGTCAAAACAGTAGCATGAAGTGTACTTGAGTGGACCGAACCGAATGCTGGCGACAAGAGAAGCGGTCGATTGACTTTGGTAATGTTATGTGGGACTGTTAACGGGGTAATGGAGTCTCGGTTCGTTTCAAAGACTGAAGATATTTAGTCCTTGACTGGTTCATATAACAAGTGCAGTATGATTCTTTAAGTGAGTAATAGTAGTTCTCCGTTTACGAGTGAGTATGGATAACTTGGTGTCGTAGTTTTGGATGTTAACTTTGTTTTCTATCCGCCATTTTAGTACGAGTATCCCGGCCAAGCGCTTGAGTCTGAACGTAGAAACAGTAACACATACATTCAATTCATACTTATACAGTGGAAAACTGATTTGACATAATAACGTGTTTTCGGATTGGTGATCTCAACCCCGAGTCATACTTGTAAAATAGAAAACATGTTTTCGCTTGACACGGGAATTGAACCTGCCACCAAGTCTTGGCAGGCTACCGAAGCATTACAATATTATGGACGATTTTTTATACATTTAAAAAACAACTATACAAAAGTGTAAGCATGTAAAAGAAACCATGCCCAATCGGGTATTGAACTGATAATAAAACTATACAATTTGAGAGGCGAATTTAGTAAAATAACTAATATTATGATCAAAACTGAAATCAGAATCAAAATCGATGAAAAAATAAATAAATTATAAGCTCTGAAAGATTCTCCTGTCCCTTTCCTGCAAAACGATTTTTTGTACTAAAATACTACGTTTTTTTTTTGTATGCGACTCCTGCGGCGCTACAAGTTTGTAACGTCATAAGCTCGTGGTGCTGACTCTGTCTAATCAGCAACTTTTGGCGCCTTTAACTCTGGAAATAATAGCGATATAAATAAACGGATTTTAGTTTTATTTCTAACGTGATATAAAAGATGAGTTACAAAGAAAAAAAAAACAAGTACCCTATTGTACAAAATCGTGGAAGCTCCTCGAACAATCTATCGAAACCTTGAACTGAAAGGAATAAGTACTAGGTAATTTTCCATATTCCCTATTCATCTATATTTTTCGGGACTGCTTTAACAATTCGGAATAATAAAGAGATTTGATTAAATCCTGAAATCTGAAGCTTTCATTGGGAATGAAACCTGTTTGTAATAGAGGATTGATGTCTATTCTCAGTGAACGGACTTGAGATCGAGTGGTTCTTTATTAAACTGGTGCTTTAATCTAGGGTTAGCACACGAGATATTTGATATTTAGCCAGGGGTGTGCTACGGTGGAGCGATTGTGACTGTGACAGATTTTTTCAAAATTAAAGTCAAATATTTTATCCAGTTTTGGCTCAACAGAAGCTCTTTTGAATTCTAACATAATTCAAAAACCAGTCACTGTGTCGTCATCACTGCACTGTCACCAATTCCATTAGTGACTTCTGTGTCGTCATCACTGTATTGTCACCAATTCCATTAGTGACTTCTGTGTCGTCATCACTGTATTGTCACCAATTCCATTAGTGATATAGACCTCTCAATACCTTAAAAATCCAGATCAGATCAGAACGAAGTGCGTCACATAAAGCGTACTTACACCCATTACAGCGTGTTTTGATATACGTTCGGCACTAGTTCATGAATAATGTATGTACTGGTGCTATCCCGATTGCTTCCACGTTCACATACTCGTATGTTTTGGTTATAGCAAGGTTGTGATAGTATATTACACCTGTTATGGAGTCGGTAATGTGTATACGTCTTGATAAAGATGTGCTGGCGGTTTTTTAGAAGATTAGTTTAAATTGTCGTGTTTTTTGAGTGCTGTTGGTTTACATTGCATATGTTTTTATGACTTTCTTAGGTCTGTGTAATCTTGTTTGTAATTTTTGATATGTTTCAGTCCTATTACCTACATTTATGTCTGAAAAATACGTACGAAAGTTTTAATTTAAATTGAGAAACGTTACGTTTGAAACGGAATCAACGGAAATTCAATTGATATCGACACGGTGTGAAATTATAAAATCGACAAGAAATAAGCTGTTATAAGTAAACACAACAATAAATACGGTTCAGACAATAAAAACTGGTGTAACTTTTTACAAATTTCCGAGTCGGAGCTCTCCCGGATAAATATTCAAGGGATAAGTCAAAAGCTTCCGCCGCAGTCAATGTTTAAATAAAAACCACTTGGCGCCGACCGAAACAACCTTTACGAAACCCTTGACTCTTAATCCTATAAGCATAAAGTTGAAATCAACAAAAGTTTTCCTACATTGTTTTCGCAATAGGGGTGCTTTTCAAACACGCTTTTCAAACGCAATTGCCAAGTTCTACCGGAAAGCTGTTGAAATTTTTTGCGAACGGATATAGAATGTAGTATTTGTAATTATATGTCATTCTTATGTACATGTATACTAATATTATAAAGCTGCAGAGTTTGTTTGTTTGTTTGAACGCGCTAATCTTAGGAATCTTTACTAATATTATAAAGCTGCAGCCATATTCAACGGGAAGGTTATAAGCTACTTTTCATCCTGGAATTCCTACAGGAACCATGTAAAACCAGGGGCGCTGCTAGTGGTTGTATATACTGTTTAGCGGAAGTTTGCAACATCCATCTTAAGAAAGTGATAGGGTCATTGACACTGAGCTGGCATATTTAGAAAATTCTTTCGGAACATGATAATGATGATACATGAGACATCATGACATATGATTTGATATGATGTGATATACATGATATAAATGATGATCACGGGATGTTCCTTAAAAAAATAATGACAATAAAAAAAATTTAGTTCTGATTTTCCCGTTTAAATCGATTTTAAAATGGTATTGGTTATTCATTAAAAAACCGGCTTGTTTGAAATTTGTTTGAAATCGGCTTTTCACTTGAAAAAGTAATAGTTTATAAACACTTTTATCTTAAGCATTCGCTGGCAATTTCGTTGATGCATTATGTAAAGACCCTTAGTTTTTTAAGTCAGTCTTTTCTAAGACAGATTTATCTTAAAAACTTTGATAAATAATAACTTAAAAATTAAAACTTTTTATTTTACTACACTTAAATAATTCAAAGTTTAAAGTTCGCTACAAAATAAAGTGCTTGAGTGAAATAATTAAATCTTTTTAATAGAAACTTAAACTGAGTTTTGTATTAAAAAACTTTCGGTACACGACTTACTAGTTCTTCAAAGTATTGTTAGACTAGTAGCGCCCCGCGGTTTTACCGACGTTCCATATGAATTTAAAGATTAAAAATAGCCTAGAAAGTTGAATGTAGCTCCATTACAAAAATAATTATTGGAATGGGATTGGTAGTTTCTGAGATTAGTGCGTTCAAACAAACAAACTCTTGTTTCAACACATGGTCTCTGTAGTCGTAGTGTTTTATTGCTAAAATCACATTAGTAAAAAACTAAAACACTTTCCGCTGTCTGTCTGGCCCTATGTATGCTTAGATCTTTAAAACTACACAACGGATTTTGACGCGGTTTTTTTAAATAGATAGATTCGAGAGGAAGGTTTATATGTATAAAAATTCCCGAAATTCCCTCGGGAACGGGCACAACGCGGGTAAAACCGCGGGGCGCTGCTAGTACTACATGAAACACAACAACAAAAAATAGTATGTGAGGTTACCACACTCCACGGTTCATCTCTATTCTCATATTCTACCCAATTCAAACCAACTTTTTTAAGTATTGTAAGTTGTAACGATCTATTCCGATCTAATACCAAAAACTAATATCATTTGGTATTACTTTATTTCCGAATTTATTTTTCATTCCCAACGAGAACCACGTTTTTTTAAACAAAAAATGTATTCCTAACGAATACCAAAACATTAGTTGTAAGTACAGTCAGCTAAAAAAAAATAACCCTAACCTACCGAATTACTTACTATTCGGTAGGTTAGGGTTATTTTTTTTTAATAGTTCCATAATTATCGGTTAACATTAATTAACATTATGAGAAAATTAACTAGTGGTTGTAAATAAGCATTTTAATTTTACTGAACCTGACTGTACTTTATTCCTTCAAACTTATTTTGGTATTGGTTTACAATGTGGTACTCGTTGGGAATGGAAAATAAGTTCAGAAATAAAGTAATACCAAGTGGTATTAGGTTTTGGTATTAGATCGGAATAGATCGTTGTTACGGTTGAGAGAGGCCACATAAACAACATTCAGCAAAGATTAATAAGAGTTTTAACTAAACAATTTCGTCTATCCGAAAAATGCGGCCCTCGGCAAAGTTAAAACGACATCCCTTGAGTACTTAATGGGCGAAAACTCGGACCGTTTAAAACAAAAACTGTGCTCTGTAACTTTTAAGAGACATCTTAATGAATTTGGGCATTTAAATGTAAACAACACACGAATTTGGAGCGAAAAAGAAATGAATGAAAGGACTTTTGTAGGAAAACTGTATGAAACGTTTGTCATTTGTTTCTTTTGTTCAATTACTTATTCTATTTGAACAGTTACGCGGATGAGTGACAACAAGGGCTCTTTAATGCTTGAATAATCTTTTGTTGAAAATCGTTTTATAATAGGCATCTGTTTATTTTGTTTTTGTGCAATGAAGGGAAACGAAATACCTTTATTATGGCCATTCCATTTATGTAATTTAATATATGTTTTTTTTTTGACGTCATTTTCTGCCGAAACGTCAGACAAATATTTAGTAGTAGTTTCAATTAAAAATGAGTAGTGTTCGGTTAAACATAAGCGGTGATTCTGCTGTTTAAAATGACATTGCCCCATTGTTTTTTGTTTTGTTAGTACACACTAATCTCTGGGATTATCATGTCGGATTTGTAAAAAATATGTTTTGTTAAAAAGGAAGCCAAATTTAAGAGAAATCTTATAGGAACGGGTATATCGAGGCGTCTAGTCTAAACCTTTATAAATGTAGACATTTTGGCAAAAAACAGAACCCCTTCAGTACATCCAAGGAAACATTCATGAGCTTTCAAATCGGAAATAGAAAAAAATATTTGATAAAAAATCTTATTTCTCACGTAACCAACCAAGTTAAAAATATATAGGAATTGCAATTTTTCTCCCTTTACGATTCTGTATCTCTTTACGTAAAAGCAATTTAATATTAGATTTGGAACGAAAAAATACTCAGATACAGTTTTTCTGTTTTTGTTTTGTATCACTTTGATATCTGACTACGTATTTACTTGATTTTACATATTTATAGCACTAGAAGTGCGCGATGGTTTTGTTTCCTGCTCTTTAAAAAGAATCTAATAAAATAAAGTTAGCAAAAAAATACAATGTATCTATCGGTCGCTTAATGTCACGAAATAAAGATACTATCTATTACAGTAAATCTATTAGAGCAAGGAATTAAAAAATAGAATATTACATTCAACAACTACAATATAAATCGGTGTATTGGTCTGAGTTACGATACCACTGACTGCGGAAGAGCGAAGTACTTACTGCTTAACTGATGCACAATTCGATACAGTCATTACAAACTAACATTCATAACATTACTAATAAAAAACAAAAGAAGACTCTCATATTTTGCTGAGCATCAATTTAATGTGTTACTTCGAAACCGAAAATGTTTTTTTTCTCCCGAATTTCTTAATGGAAAACTAAACACGTAACAGAACAGAATATGACATGAAACTTAATTTAATTTCAGTGGACGTTTTGTTCCGGGAAGTTTTTTGCAAAAAACAAAAGGGTTTGTAAACAACGTCTAATTTTTCTTCGAATCGTTTCCGTTTCTTTTTAATTAATAAGTAACTTGTTAAGCGTCGAATCACTTATTTATTTCGAAACGGATTATGTAAAGGGAAGTCGGAGTTTTATAAAAATGGTTTTGTTTATTTAAAACTTTAACTTGTAGCGTACCTATTGTTCAAATAATGAAACGGTTTAAAGGTTTGGCGACAAAATATACATTATTTGATGTTGTGTTCTTATATTTTCAAAAATAAAAGTTGTTACTTTTTATCATTGTGTAGTACTACCCAAAAGATTGCAATTAGTTAATAATCTATTGTGATGAACGAAATATCGCAAATACGGTTTCTTAGTCCATCTATAACTTATTTTAAAAACATATTAGCTCTCTCCACGAAGACTGCCACAAAGCAAATTTAATTGAAAACAATATTTTTGTCACATTCAAACCAATTGCTTGCCTACGGTGTGTCCAACGTTTATTACAAATACCTGTGCTATGCTAAACGTTTTACCCGTGATAAAGTCACGTGATAGTTATGTAAAAACATTGAAATCCTAAACAGCCTAAAACTATCGAAGGTTTTCCGAGAAACTAGGTACAAACAATCTCCATGTCCGCTCGGCTGAACTTGGACCATTTATCTTCATGTCGTTATTTCAACTTGTCAATACAATGCCCGAAGGTCAAGAACCTTCGACCGGATACCGGAAAATATAACAAAAAGACTACACGAGAGCAAACGCTATAAAACATATTTACATATATTTTGGGTCCCTTTGTAACAAACAATCTCATTCGTCACAATGAGATCGTATATTATGGATAGCTTTTTTTGAAAAATGTTTGTCCTTTTGAACTACCTGGCCGAAACATCTTTGATTATGGTTAATAGAAATTGCATTTACTGTCATACATTGATTACTAGCAGCGCCCCGCGGTTTTACCCGCGTTGTGCCCGTTCCTGTGAGAATTTCGGGATTTTTTTTACATAAAAACCTTCCTCTTGAATCACTCTACTATTACAAAAAACCGCATCAAAATCCGTTGCGTAATTTTAAAGATTTAAGCATACAGACAAACAGACAAACAGACACGAAACAGAGACGACTTTATTTTATACTATGTAGTGATGTATATTCATAGCAACGTGAAGCTCGGTCCTTGCTTAAATAGTGGCCGATTTTGATAAATATTTTCTATCTGAGCGCTAGCGTGCTTCGGAGGGCACGTTAAGCAGTCGGTCCCAGTTGTTTCAATCGTCAGACCATGTCGAAGGCCTTTAGGCGGTCTAAAAACTCCTGAATGATTAATTATTTTAGCCATATGGTGCAACATATTACGTGTATATTATTGTATTTTATTATTATTTACACGTACAACGAATTAAAAAGATATTGTGAAAACAACTCAAAATATAACAGGGTAACCCTTTTCAAAAATAATACCCGGCTTAACGGAATCCGCTCACATCCTATTTAGTAAACAATTCCATATTTCACCCCGAGAATGTGTTTTAACCGATGCCTTTTCTGTATGTATATGTATACCCTTCTACGGGGTGCTATCGTAATAGAATAGTGAACGTAAAAGCCTTTTCAATGTGCCTGTTTTTAACCCCAACGCAAAAAGGAAGGTGTTAAAAGTTTGACATTTTGCATCAGTGGTGAAATGGTAGCCACTGTGACCGATTTTATTTCCAGTATTCGTTTGAAAATTTACTTGTTCTAAAGTGTTTTAGAGCTTTAAATAAATCTATACTAATATTATAAAGCTGAAGAGTTTGTTTTGTTTGTTTGTTTGTTTAAACGCGCTAATATCAGAAACTACTGAACCGATTTGAATAATTCTTTCACTGTTAGATAGTCTATTTATCGAGGAAGGCTATAGGCTACATTTTATCCCGGATTTCCTACGGGAACGGGCACAACGCGGGTAAAACCGCGGGGCGCTGCTAGTAATGAATACACCCGGACAAATTCACACATGGTTAATTAAACCCTAACTAAGTTTACAGCTCGTATTAAGTAAGAATCTAACTAAATGATATTAATCTAATGCATGCATACATACATACTCAGGTACTTTAAATGAATATATAATTAATTGACACCCAGACGTCGTTGCCAACCATTATGTCAGCACATATTGTTGACTCTGGGCGGGAATCGAACCCGCAACCCCAGGCACTGTGCCATGTGCTCGGGTTTGTCGTATGCTCCAATATGATACTCTCTGAAGGTGCTACGAGCAAGTCATTGAACATTTACTCTTGGGGCCTTATTAATAAACGCGTTCTAAGAACATTTTAGCTATCAAATGGTTTGGCACTTTCTGACATACGCAATTTTTCGAAACAAAAAACTGAAAAACATGTTAGGTTGCGCTCCTTCACACCAACTATATACCAACAAACTCTAACATAAAACTGAATCTTAACAGAGTGCTCAAGTTATTACTTTCATTTCTAAAATAAAACTATCACTTTACATCGTTCTTACCAGCTACGGTTCCTGTTTATACAACGGTCCATTACCTAGGTTAATTTCAAACCTGAAAAGAATAAGCAAAAAGAAACAAAAACATAACACCAATTTGCTGATGTTAAACATATTTCGCTGAAATCGGTTCGGGTTGCCACGGGCCATCGGCCGCTATCGGCCGACCGGTTTCAACTTAACAAATTGCACTAGTTTGTATTACCTACATAACTAGTCTGGAGACAGAGGACGATATGTGTGCTGTTTCTTAACAAGGAAAGAATTTACTGAGACCCAGTGGCCCTTTCTATTCACTTTATTCATTGGTTAGTTTGAAGAAGAGGACATTGTTTTTTTTCTAAGGTTTCTAAGGTTCGACGGTATTTTTGTTCAATTTTCTATTACTAGCTCTATCTCCATTCAACCTATCGTTGATTAATCTAGCGGTTTTGATTGGGTTTCTAATCAATAGTGCCTATGTATGGCATCTTCAACATTAGCGAATTTATAAGTGGAATCTTTATCTCGCTCTCTCGCATTATCTTATATTTAATTGTGCTTTCTCGCAGATCGTAAACTCACTCAATCTGTACCACAGAATGAAGCATTTATACCGTGTCAATTCTTAATTTAAAATTAATGAAAACCTGCCTCGTGCAAAAACAATAAAAAAACGGTTGAAAAGAATTTCAAATTAATTCCCACCCCATGACCGCTGCAATAAATTAAAACCATCTAAAATCGATAAAGCGATACAGCGATTACGATACGAGAACCGAAAGAAAATAATCGAAAAGAACACAGAAACAATGGCCGCCTTCGACCGACCATAACTCACGCCCACTAATTGAAAACGGTAGAAACGCGTACAAGTGAAAAATGATAATCCCAAATAGAGATAGGCCTTGAAAAATGGTTAGGATAACATGAGAAGCACTTACGAGTTCTGATAAAAAATCCGACGGTGTCTTATACAAGGAAATCTAATATGTTCGAGACGGACGATAAAATAAATCGATTCATTCATTTCCTCACTAGCTGCGTTGTTATGGAAAACGGTTGATGGCGTAACTTTCGCCGATTGTATATAGTTGAGCGGAGCATATTGATTTTACTATGTGATCTGCGTCATAATTATTATTGGTAGCTTTTCAAGATCTTATTTAAGAGAATGCTTCAGGTACTTATAAAATGAAGAGGATGTGATACGAATACAAGTTTTATACGAGTGAACACAAGTTCAATAGAACTCACCGGCTCATAACATGTAAACTTTGACTCATTGTTGTGCAGATGCATTGTCTTAGGCCAGCGCCACACTTGATTGTCCCCCGTCATTGATCTTCCGCCGATACGTAATATTTCATATCATTTACTAATAGAAGACACACTTTGATAAAGATCGGTGCTGCGTGGATTTGCAAATTATATGCAAAAACATGTATTGCCATCCCGTTGCAGAAGATCCGAGACGGAGTTTCCGTCAAGTATGTCTAAGGCCTTAGTGTGCATCATGGTCCGCCTCAAAAGCCTGTCAAAATTGACTCTGAAGTCGCGACAACATTGTAGATTTGAGTAAATGGATAAGTCATTCGCAATGAGGTGTGTCCAATGAATATAACCAATGATCTTGCCAACGGTACTACGATAGTCACACACACAAAGACGCATGTCTGTACTCATTAAAACTACAAGCATGACTCAGGGGCGCCTTGAAATAAAACTATACAAGATACTATCGCTATTACGAATATAACAACATGTATTAAATAAAAACGACACTCAAACGTCTCACCAATACTTACACTTACGCGAAATAAGAAGTATACTAATCCTAAGCATTTAACACCTATCTGTACACGCACTGAGCATTTAGAAATGTTGTTAATTCACTAAATTCCTGTTTCAATTAAGGTTGTACGACACTCGACTAGATTTAAGGAGGGCCATACGAGTGACTCACTAAATAATAGCTAGCACGTGAAGCTGTTTTGGTTTCAAAGAGATGCAGATTGTATGTTTAGTAAATACTGATGCAGTTGGTTCATTACTAAGTACCATTTTGTTTTTAAATTCAAGAAATATCACTTACTTTAACAACTGTCGTTAAAATATGTATGTTTATTTTTGTCAGAATATTAATCTAGCCTAGAACAGGAGGTTTTGGAAGATATTGAGGAAGTCTTTTGCCCAGGAGTGGAACATTATAGGTTAATTTAAAAAAAATGATGGGTCGCCATTTTGTTTTAATGCTGACCAGCCAATCAGAAGATGGTTTCGCCTTTATCTGTCAAACTGCAGCCAATCAAAAACTGGTATCATAGTGATGACATCGCTGCTAGTGTCTTGACGTCTGTGTTACCGTAATCTGCAATACACCTCAAGTAAACTTCCAACTGACAAGTCTGTTAGCACAGTGGGTTTGAGAGTGCGCTTACTGTGTCAAACATTTGCTGGTGACGTTTAGGTGTCAATTATATATTCATACTAGCAATGCTCCGTTTCACCCACATTGTACTCGTTCCTTTAAGAGTTTTGGAATATTTCTGCTCTTGAATCATTCAGCATGTTGGTAAAAACCGCGTGAAATTCCGTTCAGTATTTTTTGAGAAAATCGATCATGACAGCTTTTGAGGACTTTGTTTTTTGTATGTATAAGATAAAATATTTGTGTATGAAATCAGTTTGTTTGATTCATAATACAAGCTTAGACCTTAGTTTGGGACTAACTAACCGTGTGTGAATTTGTAAGATAAAAATATTTTTTCCCATTTAAAAAACTATAAAAAATACCCTTCAAAGCCTGTTCTAAATAGTAACATACCACATCAAACAACATAATACTGCAAACAGTTTACATAGTATTGAAGCTACAACTCCTACATAACAAAGAAACTTAATACAATCCTTTACAATTAACTTACTAAGTTAAGACAAAGTCTGATAAATTAAGCAAACGCCAGTACAACTGTTGGTTAACAAGGTGGAGTTCTCACAAAGCATTCTGACACGTAATGTGTAAGGCTGCGTTTACACTGATATTTATTTTAGATTTTAAAACGAGAACTTATTTTTCAACAATGGATATTTTATTTTCGGCCTGTGCTCTCTCTATAGACTTTGGTATAAAAGATTTTTAAAATGAGAACGTATTTTTCAAACATTGATTATATTCATTTTCAAACGACTTCCAAAAAAAAGAGGAGGTTCTCAATTCGGATGTTTGTATTTTCTTTTTTATGTATGTTCGGGTTTTGCATTTTTTTTTTAATTCGAAAGG
The DNA here is from genome assembly GCA_963082685.1 of Cyclophora albipunctata. Lineage (NCBI taxonomy): Eukaryota > Metazoa > Arthropoda > Insecta > Lepidoptera > Geometridae > Cyclophora > Cyclophora albipunctata. The sequence continues at coordinate 6,525,890 of OY720129.1, read as the reverse complement.
AGTTTATTTCTTTTCAACCTGTCCTGTTCATAGACATATAAAGTACCCGAATACTTTGAATTAAAAAATGAATCTAGACAAGGATACACTAGCAGAAGGCAGAAATCTTAGCTTTTTTCTACTTGTAAGTGTAACGATGTAAAATAAACGCTATGCATATGGTCTTAGAGTGTATTCTGGATAATATTGATTTGTCAGAGTTACTCTGATCGCATTAGAGTTGGGTATTTTAACTCTTGTTTAAGATGCCACCGTTCCTCAATCATAAACAAAATGTGAAAATATACACGAGGAATTTTATCTATGCCTCTCTATGATAAAGGTTATTGACCGCTGGTGTTTACAATGTTTGCCGGGTAGCTTCGTTCGATAAAGGGATCAACATGCGGTTGGCAGGTATCAAATTAACTTAGCCTATAGTTCTAGACCAAGTAGAATAGGGGCTAGAATATAGAGAACAGTATGGGAATAAATCCTGCCTTACTCGAATCGGTTCGCCCATCGGCTATAGCCAAATGTCAAAGTCGAAAAGCACTCTAAAACCTATATACCTATATCTTATATATAAAATTCTCGTGTCACAATGTTCGTTCCCGTACTCCTCCGAAACGGCTTGACCGATTTTGATGAATTTTTTGGTGCTTATCCGGTATCTATGAGAATCGGCCAACATTTATTTTTCATCCCGAAATTCCCGCGGGAACGGGTACCGTGGTTGAACTCCTCTGAAACGGCTCAACCGATTCTCATGAAATTTTGTGTACATATCGGGTAGGCTGAGAATCGGACAACATCTATTTTTCATCCCGAAATTCCCGCGGGAACGGGTACAACGCGGGTGAAACCGCGGGGCGCAGCTAGTAATTTATACTATTATAATATTATAAAGAGGTAGAATTTATAAGTTTGTTTGTTTGTTTGTACGTTCGAGCTAATCTCGGGAACCAGTCCGATTTGAATAATTCTTTTTGTAATAGATAGTCACATTCAACGGAAAGGTTATAGGCTATTTTTTCTCCCGAAATGTCTAAGGAACGGGCACAACGCAGGTAAAACCGTGGGGCGCTGCTAGTGTTCTATATAAATACCGGCGCCCAAAGAAATAAATACCTTACCTTAACATTTGTAAGTCCAAAACCGAATAAATACATTAAGAACAAGGTTGATCACTAACGTGTGTATGATTTATTAACTTCTTCTTCTTATCGAGTGGATGGTCAACCTGACCAATCCTGGTGTCAGAGTTATTGAACCGCCAAAGGCCTCTGACATGGCTCGTGTAACGACTACTATCCGTAGAAAGTAACCGGAACCGACGGCTTAACGTGCCCTCCGAAGCACGGAATCATCTTACTTTTCGGGCAATCAGGTGATTCAGCCTGCAATGCCCTAACCAAACTGAGGACAGTCTCACAAAGAGATTTTTGTGAGATATCCCCACCGGGAATCGAACCCGGAACCTCCGGATCGTGAGCCGAGCGCTCAAACCACTAGACCACGGAGGCTGTTGAATTTTAACGAGTCAGTACCAGTATTCGTGGCGTAGCTTATCTAAGCGATGCTATTTGCTCATTTTTATTATTGCAACGTAGAGTTCGGCCGCTACTTAGATGAGTGGCTAATAGTGGCATTTCCATCTGAGCAATACTGTGCTTTGGCACGTTAAATTGTCGGTCCCGGTTGTTTCAATCGTTAGACCATGACGGAGGCCTTGAGGCGGTCCAAAAAAACTCCGACTTACTAACTTAGTATCGTGTGTGACCCATTCTCATAAACAGTTAATACAAAATTAACTAAGTTTATTAATAAGCCAAGAAATGTATCTCTGCCTTAAAAAATAACTTAAGATGAGACTTGCATTCTGTTAGTAGTGTAACTTGACAATGAGGAATGCTCAAAGTACGTGCTTTGCTGAAAGTTGTTCTAGTTATAACTACCTGACCTAGCTGATGGGAAAAACGTGATTTTAATACGAAAAACTGAGGAAAACTTTCATAACTTATTATTAGTTTAACTTCTTTGTAATATTTCAAATTGGTGATGAGATTAATTTTGTTTAGTTATGAATATGTTAACTGAGTGTATGTATATGTAATATGTAGTATCAGTTGATTAGATTTCATAATATAAGCTTACAACTTCGTTTGAGTCTAATTTACCGTATGTGAATTTAACCGGTTATATTATTATTAATTATATATATGTACCTACTATTATTAGGAGATGCATCTATTCCGTAATATTAATGGCTGAATCTTGTTAGATAATACTTGAATCAAGGTATATTTTATAAGCATACGGTGCTATACGGGGTGCCACGGTCCGCGATGAACATAAATACAAGGTAGGTAATATTCACAAAATCAGTTGTCAACGCCGTGACAGCCCTTTATTGAAAAAATATACAATTGGGCTTTTGAAAAAAAAAAATGATTTTTTTTATGTATTTTAAAACTTTATTATTAATAATATTGATATTTAATGCAAAAAACTTAAAAAAAATATTTTTTCAATTAATTATAAACAATTAAAAATTGAATAAAAATCACGTGACTATAAACGCGCCATAATTGGTCACCGTGGTTGTGACGTGATAATGTATAGCTATTTAACCATAAGTACGTACAGCGTTTACGGCTATTACACGTGTAACCGAATGGGGCTATACATTATGACGTCACACGCGGTCGGGTTTGTTCGGGAGTTGTCTGAGTGTTTTCGGTACTGGATTCAAAAATTAATTTTTATTTTGAAATAACTTTTGAATTATTGCGAATAAAATAAAATAAAAATAGTTTTGTTATAAAACTAATATATAATCTTTCCATTTATCACAAAAAAATTTTTTTTTCAAAAGCCCAATTGTTTACCTCTCAATATTGCATTCCTACAAACTCAACTGCAACAAAAATTTACCTAGTTTATGCACACTGCCTACAAGCGAAAAGCGTATTTTAAATCTGCACTCACACCATACTTACAACTCGGGAACGTTTCTAGAACATTCTCAAGACTGGCAAGTAAATAAACATGTTAATTAAAATTAGGAATACAAACTCGAGATGTCGGAAACATCCACTGGTATATATATCTAAACTTCGGATATACCGAAGTGTTTCCTTTTGAGTGTCGCGACGGTAATTATAAAATTTTAAAGACAAATGATGCGAGTTTTCTCAAGCTTAGATTATGATAGATACTGTTAAAGCAAGGAAATGATAGCTGAGCGATTTGTGTACATATGTTATAGTAGCAGTTAGTCAGATTCCGCTAACAGCACCTCGTGGTTCCCGTGAGAATTTTGGGAATTTTCATACATATAAACCTTCCTCTTGAATCATTCTATCTATTTAAAAAACCACATCAACATTGTTGTGTAGTTTTAAAGATAGAAGCATACATAGGGACAGACAGACAGACAGCTGAAAGTGACTTTGTTTTACACTATGTAGTGAAGCCTTAAGTGCCCAATTGTTGGACAAAGGCCACCCCTCATTTCTTTAATCTATATATATAAAAATGAAACCCGTTTTACTTGGTCGCGGCATCTCGCGTGAATGGCTGGACCGATTTCCACGGTTTTGCATTCGTTGGAAAGGTCTCGGGCTCCGTGAGGTTTATAGGGAATAAAAATCAAAATTCCCACGGGAACGGGGGCGCTGCGGGTGAAACCGCGGGGCACAGCTAGTTTTTTTATAAAAATGTCTTTCTTCAATTCTTTATAATTTTTTCTAAAAATATGATTGTGTATTTTGTGAGTACAAGTCTATGAGCATGTAGGAGTTACACAGCCTTCCGAACAGCGGCAAGGCGGTCAGCCAACGTGTGGTTTGTGAAGCCACACAAACAAAGCCACGGGTCGAAAGTTAGTATCAATTTGTGAGCCATTTGCCGCCGCCCATAACTACAACGTAAACACAGTTCCACCACTTTATAATTATTTTACAACAAACATCATAACTCCTGATCTCATTACTGTAGTTAAGGAGTGTAATTAATTACAGTGTTCACACACATATATTAAGGGAACAATTTGACGCGTGTTTGGTTTCGCCTAAACTAATATTAGCTATTGAGATATTAGGTCTTGGGTACTTAGTAAAGAGAAAAGGAATTCAGTTGCATTTCAAATCTTTAATACTTTTTAGTACTTATCGCGAGATCGCCTGATGGTCGAAATTCAAATATGATTTAGTTGATTTAATGGCAAGACATATATAGTATATAGTGCGGGTGCGGGCCGTGTGCGAGCCGGCTGCGGGCCGGGTGTGAGCTGGGTGCGGGCCGGTTGCGGATCGGTTGCAGGTCGCATGATCAAGCCCGCTGCGAGCCAGTGTGACACCTTTCGACGAATACAAGGAACTCTACGTCACGCGACTCGCAACCGGCCCGCACTCGCACTATGTGTGTCTTACGGTTTAGACATAATTTTTAGAACAGTAATTCAATATTCAATATACCCTCCTTGCTTCTCTTTTCATTTTCAACAGAGAATTCAATACCCGATCTGCCTTAATCGACTAACTGCTAAACCGCATACGACGTCCAATGTTTGAGGAGAATTTAAATCAGTTCGGAGCAACATGTTGGGTTATTTCATTTCGACTCCATTCGATTTAAGTTGGCCAATTGTAGGAGATCAACAAAACAGTATTTGATCAATTTTTTATTAAACTAACTGAAATCGTATTTTGTGAACCCATTGGAAAAAACACGATTCCTTACGCAGTAAGTCCTTTGCTCTGCCGTGGATAAAAAGCAAAAGGTTTAAAGGGATTAAAGCATGGTTTATACCAGTCCCTACACATTTACGAGTATGTTACTGCCCTTTATACTTCCCTGGTACAAACAAGTACTCTGTACTGCAAAACCCGCCTTATTCCGAAGCCACACCAATCTAATTTGCAACATTTTTATGACGAATCAAAAGGAAATACTTATTTACGATTTTATTTATTTTCCATTCGGTTTATTATGATCTGACAGCCATTTAGTGGGTTCCGATGGGTCTGGACGGCAGTAAAACCATTTTATGTCTGCGCGTCGAAAGTGAATATACTGGCAAGTTTATTTACTGCGTGCCAGAAGTTCCTTGGATGGTTTTGTTGTGATATTTTACACCTTATTCGCTGGTCGTGAAGGTAGTAAGTTTTTGGGTGTGATAAAACTGTGGCAAATGTTTGTACATTCTCCTTTGTTGCAGACTCATCAAACCGTTGCTGTCTATTGCCGATTTCTTTTTATTGTGCACCTTGACGTATTGCTGGATAGTATTCTGGGGTCCCTTAGATTGAATGTTTTAGGTGTTTACGATTTACCTGCTGTGGGATGAGCAATTATTTTTTATCGGTTTTCAAAATCGAGATTCGAGACTGCTGAATCAGGTCTCACAATATTTTCTTTATATTTTTCTTTTGTGTGGATTGAGATTTCTTATTTATGTTTTGTCGAATATTTTTTCTTTGATCAAAAGATAATATATCGATAAAGTTACCTTACTTTTTTATGGATGGGGATTGCATTTGCGCATCTTCGGTAGTTGGGGAAACAACCAGGGTATGTGGGGCTCAACCTTATTACGGGGATCATGTCGTGCCGTGATACGCCACTAAACCCCATTCGTATGCTTAGTCAGCGGCTTAGGCTGAAGTCGAGGGGCTACCTTTCGGCATAACAAGATCCACTTCTTCGAAGTCCACTTCTTCAGGCACGCCGAAAGCTTGGCGAGCACTGCACTAGCTAGCGTAGTTTGACTTAAGCGATAGCTTATTACGATTGTTAAGCAACGCCCAGTTCGGCCTAGACTTGGATGGGTGGCCGATAGTGGCACTTCTATCTGAGCGCTACCGTGCTTCGGAAGACACGTGAATTGTCGGTCCAGATTGTTGTAATTGTCAGGCCATGTCTGAGGTCTTTAGGCGGTCTAAAACTCCGACACGAGAGCTGGCCACCAACCTACACAAATTTACTCACTTTTAGTAGTAGCTTTAATATAAAAATCAACAAACACGATCAATATATCACTTTAAACGCGTGATTAGTACAAAGTGCCGCCGTAGCTGCAAGCACTAACTTATGACGTCATAAATCTGCCTCTTGTCAGCATCCCCGCGCGTGACGTCAGCAAAATCCTGCGCTGCCTTTCAACGCGAATTATTTAAAAGTACTTATGAGCTTTTTAACTTTATAACAGTGTTGGAGCATACCCGCTGTAGTCAGAACTTGATTTGTTAAAATAAAAGCGTTTTTTATAGAACAAAACAGTTGTCAAAATAAATTCTAAACAGAAATAACTAAAAAATACTAGTTTCTTAAGTTTAAGCGACCACGAATAATTTTGAATAAAAACTCCGTTTACAGATACAGTCCGCTAAAGGAGCCGAAACGTCAAATAAAAATGAAAAGTAAAAGCAAAGTGTATCCGTAAACGTACCTCTAGCTCCATTTCAAAAAGACTAAAAATATGTTGCAGATATTTTATCTCACGAGCACCCTTGAGCCATACTATAATAGTGTTGGTAATTGTACATGCACATTCTCCTCGTGTGCATCATCCTCCGCGTCAATCCAAAATCTCATTGATAGTTATAGGCAGCGAGCGAGGTATGTCAATTGAATATAAACAATGATCTTGCCGACGATACTGATAGTTACGCACACAAAGACACGTATCTACAGGGTGATTTCGGGGTCGTGATCCCAACCATTTTTTTCTGACTCAGTAAATAAATGATTGCGATGCTACCTGTATTTATTTTAATTTAAACAAAGATGATTCGTTATTTACGTATTTTTATTTAAAAATTATTATTGACTCAAAATGCGTGGTCACCCTGTAGGTGACCTCCACTTAAACATACATTATAATTATATTTTATTTACACACAATAATATATTAAAAACCACTTACATACATCACACATTCATATCCCAGTAACATAACATTCATAACACAAATAAATAATTTCTAACCAAATGTAAACAAACAATAATTCGGCAAGCAAACCCGCGCGATATGCGTTGTTCCGAATTTGTGCAAATCTTGCATTTAAGTTAATTGTGGAATGTGAAGCCACGCGGAGGCGCATCGCGCGCGCGCAGTCGATCACAGCGTATGCTACGAGAGACACATACAACTCGTTCTCACGCGCACTCGCGTTTTGCCCACGCGTGAACTGTTCACTTACTACTTTGATTAATTACATGATATGTATTATGTGCTACATTGATCCTGTCTTGCTATCCTTCTAAAAACTAAAATAGTGTGTGTTGTGTGTGGCTAATAAACTTTGGCAATTCATCTTTGTGGTTTAATTCAACCAATATTACCACGCACACCCCCTAAAACTGGTGACCCCGGAACAAACTGAGGAACACGGAAGACAAGGAGCAATTCGCAGCCTGGATGTCGGCGTCGAGTGGTTCAGATACCACCGGTAACGTGGACACGCGTCCACGACGCCACTCCAAAATCAAGATGGCGTCTCCCGTCGTGCCCGCTTTAACAGTTGCAAGTAATTCAGTGAGCATAAGAATACCACCTTTTTGGCCTGAAAAACCAGCAATTTGGTTCGCACAAGTAGAAGGACAGTTTGCAATCATGCGCGTGACAGACGAAGCAGCCAAATTCTACCACATTTTGGTTTCGCTCGACCGTCAGTATGCTGCTGAAATAGAGGACATCCTCACTGGTCCTCCCAATTACCAACGCCTCAAAGAGGAGTTAATCAAAAGGTTGTCTGCGTCGAGAGAAAATAAAGTCAAACAACTTTTGACCTACGAGCAGCTAGGTGATCGCAAGCCGTCACAATTCCTTCGGCATCTTCAACATCTCGCCGGTCCAGATATCCCTCAAGAATTTCTCCAAACAATCTGGACGAGCCGACTACCCGTTTCACTTCAGCCTATCGTTGCGTCACAGCCTACCCTGGGTCTTGACGCACTCGCTGAACTCGCTGACCGCGTCCATGACATCGCAGTGCCATCTCATCAAGTTGCTGCAACCTCAACGGTACCGTCATCATCAATAGCTGTTGAGGAGCTCACACGCCAGGTAGCTCAGCTGACGCGCCAGGTGAGCGCTTTAACTATCCAATCGCGACATCGACCTCGACCCACCGAGCGCCGCAGAGATGCGCAACGCAGCCGATCGACGTCACGACGTTCAGCGTCGAACTACCGCAAGTACCCAGTTTGTTGGTACCACTCACGGCATGGTTCCAAAGCTCGTCGGTGTATCCAGCCGTGCGACTACAACCAGGGAAACGAGAGAGGCAGTCAGTGATGGCGACTGATGATTGCCACAACCCCAGCTCAGGTCGCCTCTTCATCACGGATCGTGGTTCACAGATACAGTTTCTAATAGACACTGGAAGTGACATTTGTGTGTACCCGGTTTCAGCCCTTAAAAGGCAACTTTGTAAATCAACATATCAGCTCAGTGCTGCCAATGGTTCGACTATCGACACTTACGGCTACATGCAATTAAATTTGAATTTGGGTCTGCGGCGTGATTTTCCGTGGCGTTTTGTTGTTGCTGACGTCACAAAAGCAATCATAGGCGTAGATTTCCTTTCTCACTATCGTTTGGTTGTTGATGTTGGCCAACAGAAGCTTATCGATAGTCTAACCAATGTTAGCACTGTAGCTTGTTTAGATTTAAGCGACAATGCTGTTTTAAGTGTTAAGGTAGCTAGTTTTAATGGTGATACTGTGTATCATAAAATTTTGTCTAATTTCCCGGAAATTACACGTCCTTTTGGAACTCCTCAAATCGCAAAACACAATACACAACACCACATTCGCACCACACCAGGTCCACCTGTATCATGTTCTCCTCGCCGTCTCGCGCCTGATAAATTGAAGGTAGCTCGTCAAGAATTTGACGCTATGATTGCAAGCGGTATCGCACGTCCTTCTGACAGCCCTTGGGCATCACCTCTTCATCTCGTGACTAAAAAAGATAGTGGGTGGCGTCCATGCGGCGATTACCGCCAATTAAACGCTCGTACTATACCAGATCAGTATCCGATTCGTCATATACAGGATTTTTCGCAAAACCTGTCGGGTTGTACTGTATACTCGAGTATCGATTTAGTGAAAGCATATAATCAGATTAGTGTTAATAGGGCAGATATTCCGAAAACTGCAATAACAACACCCTTCGGATTGTTTGAATTTTTAGTCATGACATTTGGACTTCGTAACGCAAGTAAAACCTTTCAGAGATTTGTTGATGAGCTTACTCGTGGCTTAGACTTTTGCTGGCCTTACCAGGACGATTTTCTTGTGTTCAGCCGCACGCCACGTGAGCACGAAGAACACTTGCGTCAACTTTTTACGCGAATGAGAGAATTCGGTATATTAATCAATCCGGCCAAGTGTGTCTTCGGTGTGTCTAATATTCAATTTCTCGGCTACGAAATCTCTGAAAGCGGCACCAAACCTCTGGACAGCAAGGTAAAGGCAATGTCTGATTTCCCTCTACCAAAAACCGTCCGAGAACTCAGACGATTTTTGGGCATGGTAAATTTTTACAGGCGATTTTTACCCAACGCCGCTCAGATTCAAGCACCCCTGAATGCCTTACTGTCCGGATCGGTTAAGGCATCCGATCCGATTGTTATGACTAAAGAATCATCGCAAGCGTTCGAAAACTGCAAGAAGAGTCTGTGCAATGCAGCACTTTTAGCTCATCCTGATTCGCAAGCTAAATTAGGATTGGCCACTGACGCCTCAGACACGGCGATAGGTGGTGTCCTGCAACAGCTCAAGGATGGAGACTGGCAGCCATTAGCATTTTTCTCTCGCAAGTTAAGCCCGTCACAAACGAAATACTCTCCGTATGACCGTGAGCTCCTTGCCATTTACGAGAGTATAAAATACTTCCGCCATATGCTGGAAGCTACTCACTTCACTATCTATACTGACCACAAACCTCTTTGTTACGCATTCAGTGAACGTAAAAGTAACTGCTCACCACGTCAGTATAGACACCTTAATTTCATCTCGCAGTTCACCACCGATATCGTTTTTATTGCTGGTAAGGACAACGTGGTTGCCGACACACTATCACGCGTCGATGAACTGCAGGTACCAGTTGACCTTGAAGTGATGGCTGAGCTCCAAGGTTCAGATCCAGACCTTGCGGAACACCTCAAAGGTGACACTTCACTTCGCCTTACACAGACGAATATACCTGGGAGTCGTACCGTTCTGTACTGCGACGTCAGTACACCGACACCCAGACCTTTCGTCCCTAAACAACTTCGAATGCAAGTTTACAACAGTCTCCACTCCCTCAGCCACCCCGGTGCAAATGCTACCGCCAAACTCGTTGCACAACGTTTTGTTTGGCCACTGATGCGAAGGGACTGCCGAGAATGGGCTAAGTCATGTTTGGCATGCCAGCGCTCGAAGGTAACGAGACACGTTGCCTCACCTTTAGGTACGCACGATTTACCTTCAGCACGGTTCAAACATGTACATCTAGACCTAATCGGCCCACTACCATCATCCAATAATTATCGGTACTGCCTCACAGCCGTCGATCGCTTTACGCGATGGCCGGAAGCTGTGCCTATTACCGATATTTCCGCGGAAACAGTGGCCAAAACGTTTATTTCCTGTTGGGTGGCACGATATGGTTGTCCTACCGAGATCGTAACCGATCGAGGCGGACAATTCCAATCGGCACTGTTTCAACAGCTTTCTCAGTCCATCGGTTACGATCACCGTAGGACAACGAGTTATCATCCGCAATGCAACGGATTGGTGGAGCGTTTTCACAGGCAACTAAAAGCTGCAATTACCTGTCATGCAGACACCAAGTGGACCGAATCACTTCCACTTGTGTTGCTAGGCATTAGGAGTGCCTTTAAGGAAGACCTCCAGACTTCATCAGCTGAGTTGGTGTACGGTGAACCACTTCGTCTCCCTGGCGAATTCTTCGGTCACGATATTGCGTACTACACCACCGACATCACCGATTTCGCGGCTCGGTTGAAGTCCTTTGCGGAAAATATTCGTCCGGTTCCCTCCCAACACCACTCAAATCGCAGAGCTTTCGTATTCCAAGATCTAGCTACATGCAGTCACGTATTCCTTAGGGAAGAAGTGATGCGTGGCTCATTCCAGCCTGCTTACACTGGTCCATATGAAGTGCTCAAAAGAAGGAGTAAAACATTTATTATTCGCGTTAGGAACAAAGATCTCACAGTAACTATAGACCGCCTTAAGCCAGCCTATATACTAGACGTTCGTGTACCCGTTCCTCGATCCTACACTGCAACTCCAGAACGTGTCCCTGTTCATCCACCGCAGGAAAAGACCGCGCTAACAACTACGCGTTCAGGTCGTACAGTACGGTTCCCTGACTTTTATCGCCCTTAGTCGGTCTCTGGAGGGGGATGATGTAGGTGACCTCCACTTAAACATACATTATAATTATATTTTATTTACACACAATAATATATTAAAAACCACTTACATACATCACACATTCATATCCCAGTAACATAACATTCATAACACAAATAAATAATTTCTAACCAAATGTAAACAAACAATAATTCGGCAAGCAAACCCGCGCGATATGCGTTGTTCCGAATTTGTGCAAATCTTGCATTTAAGTTAATTGTGGAATGTGAAGCCACGCGGAGGCGCATCGCGCGCGCGCAGTCGATCACAGCGTATGCTACGAGAGACACATACAACTCGTTCTCACGCGCACTCGCGTTTTGCCCACGCGTGAACTGTTCACTTACTACTTTGATTAATTACATGATATGTATTATGTGCTACATTGATCCTGTCTTGCTATCCTTCTAAAAACTAAAATAGTGTGTGTTGTGTGTGGCTAATAAACTTTGGCAATTCATCTTTGTGGTTTAATTCAACCAATATTACCACGCACACCCCCTAAAACCCTACTTTTAATATTACTTGACATAAGTTTTCTTGGGAAATAGTAGGGTGACCATGATCTCGAATTATTGCAGTTTTTTTTGCTGACTAAAATAAGTCGCTGGTGTACTGTTAGTCCTAACCTATCGTGATGCTTAGGAGAAAGTAAGTTAAATGCTTCTTTCTTGCTCCACGACCCCGTAATCACCCTGTATACTCATTACAAGTACAAGTAAGGTTCGCTCGTGAAACAAAACCATTGATTCTTGAAATAAAATAAAACTATAGACTCTTGAAGAAGTCTTAGCTCCGTCATGTATCCATAGACAAGAAGACTTTCTAAGTATACTTAGTTGTGTCTATAGAGTGTTCAACTCTATGGATCTTTGCTTTAATAACATAACACATTTATTCAAGTTTATTCATGAACAAGGTTGTAGTTTCTAAACAGGTAAACAAAAACTTTATACAATAGGACACTAGTTTTACTCGTGTTTGATGTTCAACTTCAGTTTATATTTTTTGTTTGAAACACTAGTTTCCTACTTACACACCTGTTTTGTTATGTTTTAACTTTGTTTCTCTTCGGGCATGATGATAAAAAGGTATACTACATTTACTGTGTAATCATGAAAATGGCTGTCTTAAAAAAATGTGGTGAAATTTAAGTCCGCGATTAAGTCAAAATAGTCGAATTAGTATCAAAGTTACTATTGTTATTTTAATGACGATACAAAACTTTTAATTTTTAAATAGATTACAAAAGTGTGACAAAGATTTACCGCTTTATTCATAAACGATATTTAACTTAAACAGTGTTTTAAAGTGTTTTGTCTCTTTCGCTCTTTGGCAAATAGCGTATGTCGGTAAAGGACAAACCATTTGATAGCTAAAGTGCTACTTATAAGCGTTTATGAATGAGACCCTAAGCCTGAAAGACCTACTAACATAGTACGTCAGTTAGTCAAAATAATTGTGAACATTCTATATGTAACCTCACCGTCCCACTGCTGGGAAAAAATCTGCCCCCAATTCCTACCATGATTCCCTTTCTCCTCTGTAAAGAGCCGAATGATTTCAAAACTAGAAACAATTGACACAAACATTTATGGAATAGAATTTAATCAAAACTGTAGCATTCAACTGGTCGACTTTATGTTAAATTCCTTGTGTTCCGAATAGGTACAAGTATGTGTGTTCGTAAAAATGCGAACGGACGCTCTGTTGTAATGCCGATGTATTTGATACCTAACGTCTTGCCTCCGATGCCGTGGATGTGGGAATTATGGACACGATAATAGGTGGTATACACAACTTATTATTACTGCAATCTCAGATATCCAGTATATACCTATATATACTGGATATTTGAGATTGCAGTTAGAGGAGTTAGACATAGGTTATTGCGACGACCGTGAAATTAGCCTCTTTACGAGTGGCAATGTTTTCGTGTCACCTAAGCACGGGGCTATGACAAATTCTCATACAATTCTGGTCAGGCATAGAGAGAGACTTGGCCTCAGCAAGCCCAGTGTCTCTTCGTTACATACCTGCATAGATATCTATAGCTATAGCAACTAGTCTTAATCACCAAATAAATGTAAAAATTATATTAAACTAGCAGCACCCCACGGTTTTACCCTCGTTGTTCCTGTTCCCGTGAAAATTTCGGGATAAAGAAATAGCATATACCTTTTCCTTGAATAGTGGCTATCTGATATAAAATAAATAATTCATATCGGACCGGCAGTTCCTGAGATTAGCTCATTCAAACTAACAAAAAATCCACGTCTTCATTTTTAATAAAGATCATACTTATACATAAAATAAATATATACATCGTTGCAACTGGTTGATACCAACTATGTTGAATCAATTAAAATAAAAAAAACAGCAACAATTTAAACAAATTTATTGTTAATTAACAGAAACTACTTTCGTGTTGTGACATGACCTCGTTTCGTCGCCGTGTTGAGTACACGGGTCCAAATTACCCCTTTGCCATGATGAGTTGGTGTTTCAGCGAAACAATGAATGTTAATAAAACTTTTAGGGGTTAATGTTTATTTTGTGTGATAATTGTGTGCGTATTTAAAGTAAATACTTTACGGGTGACGTTATACTCCGGTCTTTTTAGACAATTGAAATAAAGAAAATTCCGACAGAGCCAAATCTTCGTAGAGACCTTAGGTTTACCACAAGAAAAAGGTAAACCTAAGGTCTCTACGAAGATTTGGCTCTGTCGGAATTTTCTTTATTTGATCACTATTTTTATGTTTAAAATGACCGGATTATTACAATTTTGACTAAATAATTTTTTGTGAAACAAAAGTTTGTGAACTAAAAGATTGGTTTATGAGAAATCTTTCGCTCGTACTCAGAGACGTCGAATGCTTGTATAATACAGATTTGATGACTTATTTTGACATGACTGTAATGTATGAAAAATTACGTTAAATAATTAAATATCGATTTAATGAATGTCGTCTTTGAGTGCGGCTGTTTAGGCATGTTTTATTTCGATAGTGTTTTCGTAGAAATGTTTCAGATACAAAATAACCACCTAAATTCAATAACAAAAACAATTGACACAAATCTTAAAACCAACCTTACGCCTAATTTCTACATTCCTTTTACTTTTCACACTATGCTTCCTTTCCCTAATAAATAAATTGATATCATTAATGATACCTAAAACACCGCATCTATCAATTGAATACTCCATGTTCCACGTGTCCATACGCGCTGATTGCCTACAACGTTAGAGAATTCCTTACACTAACGTAATACTTGTACACTACAGAGTATTTGCTCCATCGAATCTGAGTTATTCGCGAACCAACTACGGAGTGTATGCTGAAATACACTTAGAATTACTGGGGTTTAAAGTATCTATCTGTAAGCCTCTAGGCGGCCTATAACTCTGATACCAGGGTTGGGCACTTACCTACTTGAACTTAGGTATTTACTTTATAGTAGAGGACTCGTTAAATTAACGGTTCTCTAAAAACTAATAACTAGTTGGCAACTAATGTATTGTAACTTAATTACTTAAAGTAGTGGCATGTCTTGTTAATACATTTCTATTCTTCCATACTATACTAAGAAGTAGTGTGTGTCTGTGTATGTACTTGAAGATACTGGGGAAAACATTTGAAATAAATTAAAAACGAATGATCTATTTTAAAAAGTCAGGGATACGTTATAATTATATTACATGCAAAGACAGAAAGGAAGTATATTATTGTTTTATAAATCTTAAAAGCTGTGCCCCTTTATAAGACTGATAAACTTAACCCCACTGTTTTGCATTCGGTGAGAATTCGATTTTTAAACCTAGGCGGAGAAAAATCTAGATAAAAACTAGCCTAAGACTATACGTTAAAAAGTAGTCTAAACTAAAACTAGTCTGAAACGTTTCTAAAACAACTCAACCTGTTGGAAACAAGGAAATGCGATGCGATCTATAACTTTTTTAAATTCGCAAAGTCCATTATTGAGTTTTAAAGTATTATCTCTCGTTTATATTCATTCGGTGCATGCTGTGATTTAACCTCGCCTCGATGAACGTAATGTAATTTTCCAAATGACTTGCTAAAGCTCTCTCAAGCTATACATAGATATTACAGATAAATATTGGTGATTGGAAATTTTACAAGAAACGATTTTAGGAGTTTCTTCAATCGGAATTTTTCATCGTATCATTTCACGAATAATACGATGAATAATAAGTACTTAAGTAATTTAGAGTACCCATAGTAGAGCCCCAAAATGGCGTCTCTATTTTGTACTAGAGCGATGTTTATACTAAAAAAGTTTTCAAG
The DNA here is from genome assembly GCA_963082685.1 of Cyclophora albipunctata. NCBI lineage: Eukaryota > Metazoa > Arthropoda > Insecta > Lepidoptera > Geometridae > Cyclophora > Cyclophora albipunctata. The sequence goes on along the minus strand of OY720129.1, from coordinate 6,510,162 downwards.
CTGTATCAAGGCGAATCTTTAAACCACTAAGCCAGTTTACAAGATATAAGTCGTACTGGTTTCTTAAGTTTAAGCAAACACAACCCATTTTGAATTGAAACAACGTTTACGGATTACAGGAACCAGCAGGCCTACTATCAACGCTTAATACGATTCAATTTAGGACCTAAACTGAATCGCTTTGCTATTTCGTACCATCAACTTCGTTTTACGAATCAAAATTTGAGGGTACGAATGTGAGCGATTTTGTTTAGGAACCTAAATTAAACTGCTCTGAATTTGAATCGTTTTCTAAAAGTTGATAGTAGGCCTGCAGATTTCTATAACCATGATTCATGTTTTTCAAGAGATCAATGAATTTTTTATGCAAAGTGACATTTCGAATAAACAAGCTATAAAAAAGCATATTCCTACAGCAAAGTGAAAAAGTAAGCTCGTTTTCTATCGAACTGGCCGCGTCGTAGCTAATACCCTCCTTTAATTTGACAAGCCCGTTGGCACAGTGGCAGTGAGAGCGCTTACTGTGTCGGGGGTTGCGGGTTCGATTCCCACCCGGACTCAACAATATGTGCAGACATAGTTGTTGGCGACGACGTCTGGGTGTCAATTATTTATTCTTATAAAGTATTTGTGTATGTATGTATATGTAGTAGTATCAGTTAATTAGATTCCATAACACAAGCTTAGAGCTTACTTTGGGTCTAATTAACCGTGTGTGAATTAGTCCAGGTATATTTATTTATTTAATATCACCGACTATGAATATACGAATACAATCTATTTACAAACAGCTCACACATACTCGTATCTACATATTCAGTACGTATCTATGGAGTCCATTTATAAGTCACAGATCGTTAGCCTCTGGAGCAGAGTATCAATCAGTGATTAGCTGAGGGAGGCTTTTGTTTATGGTTATAACTGGGACAACTGACGTGGGGCCTAGGGTGTGGCTAATTAGCCGGCTTTTAAGCTGGATTATTGTTAATTGGTTTTGGGGGTCAGTTGTAATATGTGAGGGGTCTCAATTAGCCTGTTTGCTGGTTGCCAATTGTTTAAAAAATATATTTTGGTATATGAAGACTTTCAAAGGGAAGGTTTAAACCGAAAGGGTAATATGTATTTAGAAGCGAAACGTGATAGGGGGTGCCTTTTCACTCGAAGCGAGACGAGGACGTATTTAGAGTCAGCTTTATGTAAACATCTTAAAAAAAGATGGAAGACAAAAATCAATAAATAGAGAAGAGTGCAACGTTGTTGTTGTAGTAGTCGACGTTGCTGTACCGTGGCATACTCGTATTTCCACATTTGTGACACAATCACATCTGAGCTCATCTGTACTCAATATTTCACAAAAGTTCTTCAAACGTCACATTTGGCAATAGAAAACAGTCGGAATTGTTTTGAAGCGGTACCATATGTGACCACAGTGGTTGAAGCCGCATACGATATTCTGCGCCGACTAAAATACAACCAGCATATTGTTTGGTAGTCAATTCAGTATTTCTACCAAGTTGCCGCTATCGGTAGCGGTCGATTTATTGTTGTTCCGTGCGCGGGACATCTTTATGTGGCCGTTTATCGGCCAACCGTTTTTATCATATTTCAGAGTAAGTAGATAAGTTATACGTACGCTTAAAGTGATTCGAGTTAGTGGTTAGTTTTCTTTCAGACGTGAACAAACATACATTTATTTCTTATAGGTAGGCTGTTTTTGTGGTTTCCCCTGCTTACTCCATAGATGGCGGTGAGGTGCAAGTTAGAACATTATCGTTAAGGTGTAGTGAGGTCGCGCCCATACATGTCATTTGACAGGAGGAAAACGCAGTAATAATATTTGTACCTATACATTTATCTTACATCTACGAATGAATGAACTCATTTTGATTTTATGACTTTCGTTTAAGAGTTTTCGTGTCACTTTGTACGGAGATATTTGGAGTGAAGACCTAGGATTATAAGCAAAGTATTAATTTTAGCTAAATCTAACGCCTATACTCAGAAACGTCAGATGCTTCCTTAGTAGAGATTTAATGACTGATTTTGACATGTAATGTATGAAAAGTTACGTCAAATAATTAAGTGGCGTTAGAATGAACGTTTCTGAGTGTGACAGTATAAGTATTCGTTTTGAAATTCATATCATTGATAGGGTAGTATCAGTTGCCTACTCTCGGCGTTCGAAAGTTTACTTTCGATAAAAGATGCATGATCAATAGTTTCCGAAACATGTTAATACATAAATGAAACTATGTTCAAACACAAAGTAGTATCCCGAAAATATGACGGGATCGCTCACCGCGGCCGATCCCTTTAGCCGGCCAGTCCAGACAATTGGCCCAACCACGGAACTCAAATAAATTGCTGAACTAGAACAGACATCCGTTTCCTTGAATAAATTTCTCATTTATTCATACCACGTTCCGAGTGACCGTATATAAAACGAGAAGCACAACTCTAACCTTACCATTGAGTAATTAATTTTTCTAAGAGAATACTCGATTACTTTATTTAATTAATTTCGCATTCAGGTAGTATTGAAATTGGACGGTCTGAAAGGAGTCTAGTATTTAAAGAAATTGCAGTAGAAAACAAAACACTGAATACCACAGAATGACAGAATACATTATATTTGGTTTTGCATTTTATGTTCTGGTTTCTTTAAGGTGGTCAAAAAAGTCAGGTCAGTACTCAGAAACGTCAAATAGTTTCTCAGCAGAGATTTAATGAGTTATTTTGACATGTAATGTATCACAAATTACGTCAGTTAGTAGTGTGCAATGTAATAGTCATTTCTGAGTGCGGCAATCATTCTAGAGTCGGTACTCAAAATTACTATTACCAGAACATAACAAATGGTTGTTAGATCCCATTAAAGCTAAAAGCACTAATAGAATCGAACATCTGATTGTATTTCATGTACTTTATATGAATACATATTCAGATCTCACAATCATCCACTATATCCGCACTGTATATTGTTGACTTAGGGCGGAAATCAATGCTGCGTTTCAGACGCCGTATGCACTTTCACAAAACTCACAACACTGTATAATGACTACTAAATGGAAAAAAAATACTAATAACAATAATTATTGACATACTTTTATATTGTACATACATTATTCCGCCTTATTTATTAATAAAAAAATACCTAAATTATCTTCCCCAGTATTCTCAAAATCATGAACAAGTTTCTTTGCTAAGTAAACACAGATCAAATAATAATTAAATTACATTTTTAAAGCAAACATTGTACTACGTACGAAGAAACAACATATTAATTTTATAGTAAACATCTCATAACGATGCAATCCGATTATGAGCCGTATTAATATTCATATAGGAGTGGTATTAGTGTACACTACGGCAGAACACGCATACAACCCAACCTGTTGTAAGCAACGTGTATGTTTATGTTAATCCGTCCCATCTACGGGCATTTTGCATAATTACCAGCTAATCACCGGAGGATATTCCGGTAAAATCGCGTATTAACCGGCACCGGACTATCGTAAACCGTAAATTCGATTCGTTTAATAACTTCGATAAATAAAATTTGCATGTATATTAAACTAGCAGCGCCCCGCGGTTTTACCCGCGTTGTGCCCGTTCCCGTGGGAATTTCGGGAATTTTTATACATATAAACCTTCCTTTTGAATCACTCTATCTTTTTAAAGAAACCGCGTCAAAATCTGTGCAGTAGTATTTGAGTTTATCGCGAACAGACAGACATCCGCGGCCGGGGACTTAGTTTTATAATATGCAGTGATGAAGGACTTCACTTACAAACTGATAAGAATGTGACTCAAATCTCTAATTAGATCATGTGTTTAAGACATTAAGAACCTGTATATTTTTGTTTTATTACGGAGGATCGACTTTGTCGACTCAGTAGCGATTATTTAAGTAGGTGCTTCATAATATTCTCTTATATGTTTATTTAATTAATATTCCTTATTGTTTCAGGTAATTTATTGAATCGTTATTAAGTTAATGTAAGTACCATTACTGTAAGTAAGTATATCTTAATTAAATACATTATTGTAATAACATTACGTCATACTTTATCACTAACATAATTGGAACAAATCAACATAACAAACATTCTTCATTGAAAATTGTGAACGAAAACAATAATTTACAATAATATCTGACGTGAAGATCTGCGACTCCGAGCTCTCAATTGAGTAGACGGGAAATATATAAGGATTTGTACATATCACCAAGACGCAGGAACTCCGCGCTGACAATATATCATTAGTTAACTTGGCATTAAGCTGAATGCCCGCATACAATGCGAGAATTTATCATACAAATACATTAACATACTTCACGGCACATTATTTAACGGGTCCCATCTCTATTTACATAATTCATACACATTTTCGCGGGCATCCGTCTTTTTCGCGCGCGTTTTGACAGCTGCCTTGACAGTGATGCAGTTTTTATTGAATTTTGTTTTGGTTTCTAAATCGTTTTGTGTGACAGTTATTGCGGTTTTAGTATCTTTGAAGGGATCTTCTTTTTGTTTATCGTTTTCATTTGTTTTTCAATTTAGACGTGAATAACAGTATTATTACGGAAACGGAGACATTTCATTTATTTTTTATAGCTGTCGTATTAAATGAAAAAAGTCACGTGGATATCAATTTTAATTTAACAAGGCCGTAACTTTATAATGTTTTTGTAGATGATGTAAACAAAAGATTAAAATTAGGTATATTTTCTTTGAAATAATAGGAAAACAAAGTCAAAGTCAAAGTCAAAGTCAAATATTTTTATTCAGTTTTGGCCCCATAGAGGCTCTTTTGAACGTACCACAACAATTATGTTAGGTAGCTTCCATAATTGTTTATTAACTCGAATGAGGAAAAAGAGTCATTAGTTCAAAAAATAAAAGCAATCATAAACAAGAGATTTGCCAGTAACATTTAGGTGTAAAAGTATTATCTAAACCATAAATATCAGAATAACGAACCGTTGAATCAACATTCGATTCGTAACCAGATTATTCTTCAATAATATCAAATTATAATATTCCGAAACACAAACAACACACGAACATTATTAATGACGACAACAAAATACAAAGAGGTGTAGAAAATTAACCCTTATGTTTGGGGGATTGGGGTATATTTTGCGTTGAGTGAGTGTTGTCTTCAGCGAGAGGTTGGAGGTCTATTGTCTCTGGTAAGAGCTCGTTATTCCCGTTAATTAACGTTTGGTCCACACCACATGGTGCTAAAAGTATGCCAATTTTATTACCAATTAATATTATGTAATTGTTAACGAGATTATTTTATTATTATAATGTTCTGTTCACATTAACATGCTAATGACTCTAATGGCATGTTAATTTAATTAGAAATTAGATAAAGTTGTTGAATTATTTAAAACTACTTTCATGAAGTTGTGCACTTGACATAATTAATTACATATAATGAAATTAACGTACTTTGTATTTTATCTGTTTTGTTTGTAATTTTCAACAATAAATAATTCATTTTTGTAAAAAGATGTAAATAAAATGACGCAAAGGTTACTCAATGATATATTCTAAAAAAATCTGTGATAATGCATTGCATCTTCAAAAACCGCTTAAGCACTAATTCAACCAATTCTAGATATTCACGTCAAACCAATTCAGTTCTTATTACATAGAATATAAGAATTAATATTGCTTGGAGCTAGCTCTTGAACTAAGCTAACTCGACCGAGGAATTGTGTTATCAAATCTAGGCAACACGGGTGCCCTGAAAGGTTACCCTAATGAAAATGTGCTTTGTTTTGAAGGAACATGTTGTATATAAAAATGCTTAACTTTTTGCGGTTTGTACCAGTTTTAATTTCAGCTGTATTATTCTTATAGCGGTAATACAATAAAGCTTAAGACAGACATAGTGCTCGTGCGGGCCGGGTACGAGTCTCGTGACGTTGTATTCCTTGAATTTGTATAAAAGGTGACAGACATACCCGTTGCGAGGTATGTGTGCTGAAGAATATTTATAAATTAATAGCAGTTTCCCCGCCCCGCGGTTTCATCCGCAGCGCCTCCGTTCCCGTGGGTGTTTCGGGATTTTTATTACTCATTATAATAATCCTGACAAAGATAAATCAAATAAAAAAAAGAATCATTAAAATCGGTCCAGTCGTACTCAAGTTATAAATGGTGTAACTAATATAACACGACTTTCTTTTATATTGAATTCAGTTTGCACACACACTTTAACAATTACAACAATGCCATCAAATCATTAATTATTTTAACCACCTCAATTGATCGATACCTTCCCCCATCACTACTAATCGTAACCAGATGACGTGTAATGAGGCATCACTCCGATGGTTATTAGTATTTGACGCATGATCGACTCATTGCCGGTGTTTCAACGTCACTCATAGTTGAGTTGTGGCATTTTTCAACCACTAATGCATTGATTACTTCAGCATAGTGAGGGGAATGATCACACCATGTGGTGGTTATAAATGTCTTACTTGGAAAATGTCATTTAATAATGCATTGATAACTTCAGCATAGTGCAGGGTTATCATGTGGTTATTGGACTTGTAAACATGTGGATTGTAGTTATTATACATGAGGAATATTATTTTTGTGTTATACTGTGCTTAAGTAGGAAGAGAAGACTCTTTTATTCTTCTTCTAGACTAACTGTCGCAACGAAGCTTTAAGATAGATAAGTAAAAAAAATAATTTATTGCTACAAGTACAAGAATACGAAAAGACAAAGTACACTTTTTTTTTTTTTTTAAATGTACCAATAGGAGGCGTCTCAGCGCTGTATCGAGGCCGAAGTCTCGGTACAGCGCTGGTTTTCAGACATGAGTGATTTCATGTATGAAAAATCACTATCATTAAGACACAAAATTACAATAATAATATTATTAGTTTAAAAAAAACGTGTCAAAGTTCAAATTCCAGCTTCAATACATTGAATACTTTTGGTTGAAATTGTATCGTATCGAATGTTGATGCGTGACATTTGATTGAATGGCATCGATAGCACTCAAATCGTTACGTCACTAAATTTCAAAAGTAACATTTATGGATGACATTTCGTAGTGCTGGGAATAACCTAGTAAATTTGTATATGTCAATTTAGCAATAGAAATTAAAAAAAGTGTTTCGACTCGTCGTGTTTTGAGTTGTCGACTCAAGAAAAGAGGTTCTTTGTTTCTAAGCCCAATAGTAAAGAATGTTCCAATGAAAAAATGATTCCATTTTTAACGTATACTTAACTTACAGTTAATACTTATTTTAAAAAATGACGAACAAAAAAAAAACAATTGCCTATACCCTATTAATTTGCAAAATAAAAAAATTATCGATAAAATAACATCGATAAACCACATCAACACCCGTACGTCACTAACCACTTGATAGCGGTAGGCTTTTAATCACACAGAGACGGATTGGAATGTCGCGTTCACGTTTTGAGTGAAAAACTACCACTTGCGTGTGACGGTGCGTTATGCGAGATTGGAAACCGACTAGTGGGCATACGGCCTTACACAACGTAGTGATTATATTGTGGTGGTACTAATGCCCGCTAACAAGGACGAAAAATAGTGTTCTTTTTTAAAACATTTGTGATTATGGCCTCAATAAAGGTTAACAGAATATTCTATTTTTAAATAATCATGATTATATTTCCGAAAAAGGTTATATGGCAGTTCTATTTCTAAACTTTCGCAATTGTGGCTGTAAAAAGGTTAAAACGGCTATTTTATTTTTAAACATTTGTGATAATGGGTCCAAGTTTAAAAAGATTATTCTCTTTTTAAATATTCGTGACTATGATCCCTACCAACATTAAAAACTATTCTATTTCTAAACATTCGCGACTATTACGTAATACTGATTAATAGAAATAAACATAGCTATACAAAATTATTCGCGAACAAAAGGTTTTTGTTTGAAACCACTTTTATTTCCCGATGTTTGACATTGATATTTTGGATAAGAATATCTTATGCTTTGTAGAATAAATAAACGTTTATGAAACATTCTTATTCATATCGTATTCTAATATTATAAATACAAAGAAATAAACTCATCAAAAGCGAGAGCTATACGAGTATAAACTTAATAAAAACATATTTTGTATGTAAGTATTGTGGAAATAATTGTAATAATCTGGTTAATATTTGGAACAATAATAATTAAAATGGGAATTACGAAACTAACTAAGCATGTGAAACATAAAAATAGTGTTATATATGTAGTTTGATACATACTCGTATATTGTATCTCTGTAGTAAACTACGACGTAGCTGCGTAGCAAAATGCTACGAACGTTGCACAGCGAGCGTAGTTTTCTCAGCGCGCTACGACTGTATTTAGCTTTCATAGCGCGCTACGAACGCGTAGTCCAAACTTTTTCCATGTTCTATAGCAATACTGAATTTTTAGTTTGAATTTCGCCAACCAAGTAATACCAATACTCAATTATTCACAAGGAATCATGAAAATGATACATTTTAATATTATGCCCAATAATGATTTATGAATAATAATTTAACAAAATATTCTTTTTTAAACTCGTTAATGAAGTTATAACTTAGGTAATATATTTCCAGTAGCGATTTCCCGAAATTTTTATCCGAAACGTGAAAAAAATATGACATTATAATAAGGGTTCGTAATAAACTTTGCGTTTCGTTAAATCCTCTAATTAGTTTTGAAAGGGGAATCAAATAAACATCTTTATTATTTATCCCTTTTTAAAAATCCCTTTGTTACAAAGAAGTTAATTAGTCGCATTGGCCCTTTTATGAAACCCAACACTGAAGGTTCGGGCACCTTTTTACTCTGACAATATACTCACTACACTTACACTCGCTAAGGACATGCGTTACAGAGTAGTTAAGGACATGCGTAGTTACATTACGTACCAATTTGCAATTAAAATCAACAACTGTATCAATTAATCTATATCTATCTAATCTATACTAATAAAACCGTTTTGAATAATTATTTTTGTAATAGATCTTCCGTTCAAGTTCCATTCAAGATATAGGTTATTTTTTTATTTTGAAACGCGGGGCGCTGCTAGTTTTAACTATAAAATGTTAGAAAAACTATAGTATTAACCTGTAATGTTCCAGAGCCCGGCAAAAGCCTCTCATCTCACCGAAGATATCAGTATAGTGAGGAGAACAAAGCATAATCACTACGCTGCCTACTGCGGGTCAGTGATTTCCAACTCGAGCTACGTTTTGAAACATGCTTTGTTTGCCCCGGGAATCGAAGCCGAGACCTCAGTATTGGCAAGCGAATGCTCATACCATTAGACTATTGAAACATTTGAAACTTAAGCTCCCCGAAATATATAAAAGTTTTATCCCCTTATGCGTCCGCGAGACGATCAAGTGCACTTGACAAGTCTACGGGCTTGAAGTGAATATTGATCGTTTACAGCGTTGACTTGACAATTCCCGTCAAGTATCTACGTGCTGGACATGACTTGACAATAATTTTGATGATAACTTGACAACAAATTTGAACCAACTTGAGCTTGATGCGACTTGACGCGACTTGACAAGTTTTATTCATTTGCGACTTGTCAAGTGCACTTGATCGTCTCGCGGACGCATTAGGGTCAATACTGCGTTAAGCGTGCGTCCGTCGCGTGCGCCCGCCCCGCGTCGGTTCACTTTTGTATGACACCGCACGCGACGGGCACCCGCGACGGTTCACTTTTGTATGACACCGCACGCGACGGGCACCCGCGACGGTTCACTTTTGTATGACACCGCACGCGGCGGGCGCCCGCGACGGTTCACTTTTGTATGGAACCGCGGCGTGCGCACGCTTAACGCAGTGTCGGCCCTTACACATCGAAAGTTATCCAGGGTATAAATAATCCTGGGAAAATTTTCGTCATTATTCCCCAAACTGAATGAACACATAATAAGCTTTGTCGTTTAGATAACGTTATGTTGAAGTTAGCCTTTTGTGGATTAAGGCGAAAAAGTTACCCTTACATAAAATTATCAATTAAAATAAAATAAAATAATTATATTAAAGAAATATTGAAACGGAAATGGGGGGAGGCCTTTGCCCAACAATGGGATGATACAGGCTAACAGTAACAGTAAAATAAACTCAAATGTAATACAATATATACCCGTTCATCTTATCATTTACCCCGTTTGTGCCCGTTTCATTAAGAACAAATTACCCCGCCCAACTCGCATTATCACAATGTTATCAGTTTCAAACTTTTAGTTTCCATTACAAAGTTAACTGCGAACTAGATCAATGTGTACCTAACTGTTATATCGGTTACTCTTAACAAGCCAGCGGTTCTCAAACATATCATAAGAGATCTTTTACATAGATTGGGTATGCCAGTGCAGTAAAACACAAATTATATTATATTTATATTATTATTATTATTAAGGTCCTCATTTGTCAAGTATCAAATAAAAATTATGCATATCAAAAATTATATTCAATCTGCTAACTTTTCCTCGCAAAGTATATTTTTTTAATTTCAGAACAGTAATTACCATTAAAAATTATAATGATAACAAATAGTATCAGTATACTATTTGATTGGCTGATCAGTATCAGCCAATCAAATACATGCTTTCTACACGTTGGATTCCTGTATTTACTATTCATTATACAAGTATCTACACAAATTTTACAATCCTATCATCTTACTGATGGAAGAAGGTCCTATAAGTAACTTAAATAAATTCTAAGTAACTTTAAGCAATCAAAGGATTTCCACAGAAATAAAATCTAAAAAATGAAATGGACACAATATCCTAATCATTTTCTCATTACACACCAATCTAAATAAAAACAATTCCTTAACTCCCAATATTCCTTAATCTGACAGCATCAAGTCCTTACAAATATACAAAAACCCAATCCACTTCAAAGGAAAACAAAGACTGTATTAAATACTCATTAGGCAAGAATGCCAATGTGTTGAGAACCGCTGGAATTAGTCACGGTTAGGCGAGATCGGTTTAATCAAAGTTAAGGTACACAGTATCGATGAATACGTGTCACTATATCCTCGGTGAAAGTTATTTCATTACATTCTAGCCAAAGGTTGACAACCACTGGCGTTCTTAACAATCTAAAAGTCTATTAATTTCGGTTGTCATATTTATAAGGTCCAATAGTAATTGTAATGTTCCTGGATAGATATCCTTGACTTGGACTTCGATCCTTTACTTATTTTAGCTGTATTTGGTTAGATCCAAACTGAACTGTAAGCTAGATTAGGGTTAATTAATCCTTTACATATTTTTTGTGTAAGTTACTTCGAGTAACTAAACACTACACCCTATTTTACACTACAATATTGCATTAGAACTCGCCAACATATTATTGAGTTTGATGTAATTGCATTATACAATTTAATCATCTCACTCTATTACCTCACAGTATTGCCTCTACTACTTCGGCTGTAAATAGATTTACTTCATCATTGATAAAGCGGTGTTCAAATTGGGAGAGTTCGCGTGCTGCTTGTTGGCATGAAGTATTCAGAACCTCTGCTTCGGAGGGCACATTGAACTGTCGCTCCCGGTTGATTTAATCTTAAGACCGTGATGGAAGACTTGGTGATCTACGGCGTCAACAGGATGTCTCCGACAATAAGAATGGCCACTATATGAACTTACTTTCTTTCCCTTCCGACAAGTTCAATACAACATAAGCAACAAAAATCAAATAAGTTGCTCACTCACTTTCTCTATTAAACTCGCTAACTCGCTCACTAACAGCTCCCGGTGAACCTGCGGTAAGTTATTCGCTCTTCCGTGAAACTAACAACGTAGCCATAATAATTAGAGCACATCATGTCCATCGAACTCTCGCATAATCCTCGATTTGCACACCAACACAATGTAACCGCCACACAATAGGTTTAATTATCCAGAACATCGCATTCATTTGTAACTATCCATCGTGTCTGAGTAATCTGATTACTGGATTATTGTATGGATATCTAATACATGTAATAAACTAATCATATTGTAAATAGACTGACAGGTTGGACAGCCAATGTATCTGGTAACAGGCACTGGTTTATCCATGAGCCTGAGCACATTGTAGGTAAGATTCTCACGCCTGTACTCAGAGTAGTCGAGTGTTTGTTAAAACTATCACGCCCCCACTCAGAGATGTAAAATGCTTAGTTAATGATTTATTTTGACATGCAATGTATTAAAAATTACGTAAATTGGTTAATTGCCGCTTTATTCAGTCGCTGCCGTTCTCAGAGCCGTAAACTAATTGACGTAATTTTTCATATATTACATGTCAGAATCATTCATTGAATCACTACTAAGGAAGCGTTTTCCGACTCTGAGTACGCGTGTTATACACTTAAGTTCTCACTACTAGGTCTAAGTTTCCAAAAATAACATTTTCAATCTCCGTACTCTATCATAAGTAAATCGTTGCGAGATAGAAGTGCTAAGACGTAGAAAATCCGCGAGTGCCCGACGAATCCCCCCAATTCCTATACATCCGTTTGTTGCATCCGAAGTCTTAGCGTTTTCAAAAAGTGGATATTCTCGAGGCCATCAGATTTTCGGACATTCTTTAAGAAGGCTTTACTTGAATAAGATATTGTACGATTGTACAAAGTAGATTTGAAGCTTTGTGAATCTCTCTTGAAGGAAATAGCTTTTGTTGAAATGTATTTGAATAAAAATTCAGTATTTAATATTGGACTTTTTTGACATTTTTTAAATGCTTTGTTCCCGTATCGCGAGATTTAATTAAATTAAAAGTTTTGTGACAGTTTTCACAAAAATTAAATTGAAGAAAGAAACTCCTTTTTTGGTCTGTTAGTAAAAAGGAACTTTAACATTTAAGTAATTAATTAAAACGCCATTTCAAATGTAAAACCTAGATCAAAAATGTACTAGTGAGAATCTAGCATAAATTAGGTTACAAAATATGGCCTGTTAAACGGTAATCCCTCCTTGGGGAGTGGTTAACAAACGAATCCTGGTATTAACATAAACCTTGTCTAATGACCAAGAATAACCTCTGTTCTCACCCTGGTAAAATTACGAACATAGACTATATATACTCATATTTACACAAAAAAGGTTAATTGCATACATGATAAACTTGTTCCCAAATAAATCATTGTAACGTCATAAGAGAGGAAAACCCCAGAAGAGGATAAATAAATGTGGAAAAAAAATCTTTGGGAAAGAGTAGCTGTTCCACGCGGTGGTTCCACCCGATATCTAATAGATGGCGCTAGTGTGATTTGTTAAACTGTCTCTTAAACGTGGAGTCCATTCTAAAAATAATTTAAAAAGAAGAAGAAAATAAAATATACAAAAAAACGAATTCGTCAGCTTTATTTATTTGTAGAGTTGTAGATATTGCCTTCTTACTAATATCGTCTACACCAATTATTATCTAAAACCAATTATTATCTGTGACCAATTATCATCTACAACCAATACCGAATCCAGAAACCAAAATTCACATTCATTCATTCACCCAACGAAATCGCCAAGTCATCAAACTCAAGCGTCAATTTCTTTACCATCTACCGACATTGTTTAAACTTACAATGTAACTTTGAAGGAGAATCGATCAATGGGTTACTTCGAGAACTAACCGGTCACTTAAGATTTACGATCGTTTTACATACCGTCACAAATCGGCTATGGTTGAAAGTTGTAATGTACTAAGTTTTTATGTCTTCGGTTATGTTCGCTGCAAGTTCTAGTAATGCACTATTGTTGTGATCGTGTATTGGCTATTGTGTGAGGAGACTGGTATTTTGAGTTATGTTCTGACCATTGATCCGTGTTATTTACGAAGCTCTAAGTTTTATGATAGAAAGGTACAGTCAGCTGCACCAATCACACTACACTTTTTAACTTCATGTATAAGTTTAACTAGCAGCGCCCCGCGGTTTTCCCCGCGTTATGCCTGTTCCCGTTGGAATTTCGGGGTGTAAAATAGCATATAACCTTACAATTGAATGTTGCTATCCATTACAAATATAATTATTCAAAACGGATTGGTAGTTTCTGATATTAGCACTTACAAACAAACAAAGTCAGAAACTTTAACTCTTTTTAATATTAGTATATATTCTTCAAAATTATCATTACTTTTACACATAGTTCGATGTCCGAACAAGAAAATAACGGTTATATTCACAAACGAATGAAATAGTGAACTGAAATGAACTGAAATAGTTAGTAGAATTAAATCAATTATTGAAAGTGTATCATATTATTGTAGCTGATTCTATTATATTTTGAATATAATTTCAAACGAAATCATATCTTTCAAACAGTTTGTTATTTTGAAACTCTCTTTTATTTCATAATAAAAATACAGTTTGTTATTAAGTAATACTTTATCATGCTCAGATTGTTTAATTCAACTGATTTCTAAACATTGTAAGAGTAAAGTATTAGCCTATAATGTCCCACTGCTGTGCAAAGGCCTCTCGTCTCATTGAAGATATCAGTACAGTCAGGAGGACATTGTAACATCTTTATATGTATAACGGGGCTGGGACGCCCAAATGGTTTTTAGAAACCGCGACGTCAGCTGAGCTGACGTCACTGATTTCATTTCCATTGGGATATTCCATTTTGGATGTTTTGAAATGAAAAGCTTCTTCGATTTGGAGGTTATTCTTATAATTCTCAGGAGCTCTTGACTGTTCGACGATCCGCGCCAGAATGACTTGCGGAGCATCGAGCAGTCTTATTTATAGACACTCAATAACAACCATTTTCGTACAGAATTATTTTACATTAGTTTTTGATGTTACAATAGTTAAACCAATTAACATAAATTGATACTCAAATAATTATAAAACATTAAAATCAAATGGAAATCAATTGAACAACTGTTCAAATATTAAATAATAATAGTAGTTTATGCAACGTCATATAAAGAAGGGTATTAAAACACGAGTGTGAGTTTATGAAACGAGCGCAGCGAGTTTCATAATAGTAACGAGTGTTTTAATACCCGTGTTTTAAGCAGTTGCATACACTACTTTATCTTCACTATTTAATGCAATTAATCAAACAAAATTTTAAAAACAAAACACATTGCGAAACATTAAATTCACGCGTAGGTACGTGTATTGTCACAGTGAACTTGCCGCCATTAAAATCTAACCAATGAGAGCGCAGCTGCGCGTAGGGCCAATCAGGAGCGAGCGAGATCTTACCAAAGAGTTTTGTGTATGTAGTTTCGACGAAGTTTTCACGTATAACCCAACTGTTTTCAAAAGCCAGCCTAATATCAAAATTTTATGCAACTAGTATGAGGATTTTGACATAAGGCTCGCCAGGTTAATTGGTCGCGTTATAATGATGTTATAATGTTAAATTATAATGATATTATAACATCATGTGCAATTGCTTAAATTGAGTGTTTTAGTTGTCTGTGCTATAACAGTAGTAATTATAAGTCAAGTATTGGAATCATAAGTAGAATGTTACAACATTAGTGTAGATAAAATGAATTATAGTTAAACAATAAAATCACCATTAATGTTAAATAAAATGATTATTATAATCTTATTTCTGACGCTTGTTGCCACAGTCACGCCGATATATATAATTCTACTGTACGTGTGTATGGCCCTGAACTCCTCCTAAACGGCTGGACCGATTTGAATTCATTTTTTTGTATGCGTTTGGGTGGCAACCTGAATAGTTTAGATTCACACTAGCGACATCTATTGGGCCGCGGGTGGAAGCACCCCGCCGGACAGCTAGTTAACAATAAACAGATTGACGTCGTATAAAATCAGTTTTACATTAAACTTACTGTTAAATAATCATTTGCGAAATAATCTCATTCCCTATCGAAACACAAGTGCCAATTCAAAATCACCAGAAGCCAAACAACCGAATTGTTATCTCGCCATCTTGATTACACACAACACATTAAACCTAATAGATATCGCTTTATCTAAACTACAACCCTTAATTGGCAACTGTACAACTCAACCAATTTAAATTGGTCCCTGTTATCAAAGTCAATAAACGATTTCATAGTTCATTTACTTATGGATTTGTCAAATCAAAATCGATATAAAAGTATTAAAACTGAAGCGTATTGATTCGTTTCGTTTGTATAAATTGATTTATGGAAATGAATGCAACAAGTTTTTGTTTGGAGGAAAAATTGTTCTTTTTTAGTAAAAATGGTATTGTTGTATTTTATTAGTTTTTAATACACTTCTATTTTATTTGCTTCATGCTTCTAGTATACAAAATATTAGATCTTATCTATTAACACAATATAAATAGAGGGTTTTAAACATTTTACCAGGTTGAATTCCTGGTCGTAGCAGACGTATTTTCAAAATTTCATTAGTGCAGTTTTTACTGTCACCAAAATCGGTGACATGGGTCCTAAGATAAGATCTTAATATCTGTTATAGTTTATATAAACAATACTGACCGTGACAATTATATGTTATTTGATGAATATATCACCGTCGCGATTTCTTCACTGTGACAACCCCCTTTACAACAATCGCAGTACCATAATATATAGTATCAATACTCACTGCTCCCTCTCTACGGTTATCAATGAAATCTGAGTAAGCACAAGACAAGCATTTCCCAACTTAGTATTTAAACGAACCCATTCATCAATACTTGAACAATACCTCTGAACTGTTCTGATGTCGGCTAACAGACTATGACGCAAGTACCTCAGTGACAAAGTAGAACCAACTCTATCTAGTTGAATTAAGATCTATAATTAATGCTTAGTCAGTTATTGGCTGTCGATTCGCGATGTTATCTCCTTGAATGAACGTTTGGTTAAGATCGTAGTGATGCGGGAAACGGACTATCTGAAGTTGAATTTATTCGAGAGTAATGTGTTGGGAAACTTTATTTATTACGTTACTTTTACTTATTCGGAGGGCCATGAATACCCCTAAAATTGCACAACACTACAGCAAATTACCAACGCTAGAAGTCAGGAATTACTGCTATTATTTTGACTATAATTACTTCAGTTGGACGACAATTGTATGGGAATTAAACATGATACAACTAAACTTACCTGACATGGTCTCACGGCTGAAATAACCGAAGCTCAGTAGCGCTCAGATACGAATCCCACTATTGGTCACCAAGTTCTGGCCGAGCTGCACTTCATTCAACACTTGCAATGAGCTAACATCACTCAAGCATAAGCGCTACAATATTGAAAATCCTGTGACAGAGTCCCTTCAATACGCAACAGCAAATATTCATAGAACAATCTAGACTTCTCAATAAATCATCAAGGCTGTTAACCATACAAATCTGCCTCCACCCTAGAGCATTCCACTTGGACAGAGTTACGGTAACGAAATTCACCGAGAGCGGTCTCTGGGCCAACTTCTGAGAGGACGTTTGTTCTAGATAACTGGCTTAATAATTGCGTTGTACGCTCCAAGAAATGTGGCTTCTTGGTGCGGTGTTAATAGGTGAAAGAGGGAGCATGGTTTATGGGACGTGGTATATTGTGTTTTTGTAAGAAATAGACGGCGATGTTTCGATAAAGTTGATATATTTGTGGCCGAGAACTTATTTTACAAACACTGTTATAGGTAAAAATAGAAAATAGTGTCATATCTTCGTTATTAAAAAAATGTATTCTATAATAAATTCAATACAATTCTGTTTCATATACCGAAACATCGTGGATTTTTATAAAAAGTACTTTAGAACTAGTTGTATATTTTTAAAGTACTTTAATGTATAATGTAGTAGTCGTCTCATAAAAAATACCAAGTCGGTTTTTCACAAAAAAGAGTAGAGTAACCATCCACCATGTCCGTTCATAAAACAAGAAATTCCACAATTTTTTCCGTACTTTAATAACTATTTCACGTACATTAGCTTAATTAAGTTAATTACTACTTAACATCCACCTCTCCGTAGCGCTCTATAATAAAAACGCTAGTACATTATGAAATACCAAATTAAAATTTATCCAATAGTGAGAAAATTTGGTACCATTGAGATTGTGCGTTGCTAAGCAAAATGTACCTTCTTAGTACCGTCGTTGTCATAAACAGGGTAGGTTTTATTAAATCGTATGGGCAAGAAACTACAATAGAAACGAAGTACTTTCTTAGGAACCATATCACCGTCTATAGTTTCAGACTTGCCTACACTGACCGGTTTCTTTAAAAACCACCCTTTATATTAATTACCTGTTACATATTACCCTTTTACAAAGGCATATGGAAAAACAAGTTAATATGACAATCTATACCGGTTCATTTTAGTCCCTTACTAAGTAGTCATATATTTCTAGACATAGTTTATCAATTGTAACAGGCGAGTAAAATAATTGAGAGTCCTCCAAAGCTTAGTGATGTACTCGTATAAACAAATGGTACTATCTACGTCAACCGTCTTACTGCAAATGCATAATTTGAAAGCGTTTTACTTCACGAGAGTACATAGTTTTTAAACAACTTTTTCAGACACGTTTGGTTGCCATAATTACATGGCTTAGGATTAAATCCGAACCCTTTTTAACCAAAGGTGGAATGGGACACCAACCCTACAAAGTTGTCAAAAAAGCTAAGTCACACCCGAGAAAAACCCGTCAAAACGAAGTGGGTACCAAATTATATCATTCATTTGCATAAGTATGGAGTGGGAGGCATTGCCCTGTTATCTTACCACGATATTTATGCCATCTCTTTTTTATTTACGAGAAAACGTGCGTGTCAGAAAAGGATAGAATTGAAAAATTTTACCAATTGCGATGAGTTGCACATGGCGTTGTAGGCAATCTCGAGCGTAATGGCGTTTTATGTTAATTTACATTTGTTATTCAAATAAATTATATTTCGGATTAAGTCAATGTTTGGCCAGCGATACTGAAGATAATGGATTAAGTAACGTTTATATTAACGTAGTAGTAATAGTCTACTAAACGTAGAAATTAGATAAAATTAGCCGGACCCCGCGATGATACCCGCGTTGTACCCGTTCCCGTGGGAATTTGAAGATAAAATGTTTCCCAAGTGTTATTCAGATGTATAACCTATATTACTGTAAAGTTTCGTCCAAATCCGTGTAGCAGTTTTTTCGTGAAAGAGTAACAAACATATCTTCATATCCTCACAAACTTTCGCATTTGTTTTACGCCTGAACTAACTCTCTCTCTCTCTGTCTAGGACTTTCGTTTCAATTGAGTTAGTTTACAAGATGCGACTTGACAACTAGACTTGTATGTTCCACGGTGACAGACGAAATCTAAAGATTTGTTTGACTCTTACGTTTCATTGAACTTGCATTCTCAATAGTAACGGTACCTATTTGACTACACACATTAATAGGTTGCCCGTTTTATTCGTACATATTTTTGAATATTTTTTAACACAGAAGAAACTCATTTTACTCGGTATTTAATATTCTATTTGCAAACGAGATATCTCATCAAAGAACTTACAACTGTATAAATGAAATAATTTCTCGTTATGAAAATATGAATTTAAATTCACTTCCTAGAAACTTAGCAAACACAACTTAATGATATAATGAGTTCTTGAGATTTCTAGCGTTCTGACTTTCGTATTGTTTTAACCTTTCATGAATGAATCGCTTCTCAATTAAATGTCAATAAAAGTTAACTTCGTTTATCATTCGTTCAGTAATAAAGTTTAAACTAATTTTTAATGAACATTCTTAATTTAAAGTAAACAGATGTTTAAAAAACCTTTAAACGTCAAAATCAACGAACAAAATGTTGCCAACATAAAAAATTGAATTTGAATAAGCAGGTTCACCTACTTGTGAAATGTGGGTTAAGTTCTATACGGGGACTGCGTTACTTTTTCATACCCTCTTTTATTACCGTACCCTCTCCCCTTAAAACTCCCTTCTGCATCCTTTGGGGATATAGACGTTGAATTTTAAACGGAAAACTTAAATACGGGATATGGAAGTTTTAAACAATAAGTAATGGATAGATATTCTACTCGGATCCCGTATCCAACGTTTGCTTTTACATTTGTTTTCTAAGAACGCAGTAGATTTATTTTGTAGAAAAATGTGAATTTATATAATGGATAATAAAAGAATATCGCAGTAACATTTGTTTATTTTCTTATTCTGTTCAAATTGTCAACAATTGTTGAAGATAAAAATATGTTTCTTGCTATGCTACCAAGAGATTCTATAAATACCTACTCCATATAGGTCTGATGCTATGATTCCTTTTAATATTATCCATACGAAACGTTTTGAGGAACGCTCAACAGTAACCTCCATCGTACGTAAGTTCCCGTTTTAACAAATAATAATATTATCCATACTGTCACGAAAGCTGTCACGTGACCACCATGTTATGTGAAATTATTCTTTATATGATAAATACTGTGTGTATTGGACGATTATTCTTAATTCGAATTCTCCACCAATCAACGGCCAGGATTATATCATAATGACGTCTTGTCACATTTGATCGCCGCCATTGTGCTAAATCAGCTGCTTATTACCAACTAGCAGCGCCCCGCGGTTTTACCCGCGTTGTGCCCGTTCCCGTAGGAAATCCGGGATAAAATGTAGCCTATAGCCTTCCTCGATAAATAGACTATCTAACAGTGAAAGAATTATTCAAATCGGTTCAGTAGTTTCTGAGATTAGCGCGTTTAAACAAACAAACAAACAAACAAACAAACAAACAAACAAACAAACAAAACAAACTCTTCAGCTTTATAATATTAGTATAGATCATTCTCGATCGAAGAACAAGACAACCATAGACGTCTACCTATAAACAAAACATCCTCTACACATTCGCGAACGCTTCGCCCATTTCGCTCATAAATCTCAACGCCCAGGAGAGAATAAGCAATCAATCAGAACAAAATCGTCTCATACATACAAATCATATACAAAATATACATTTTGTCATGTGATAAATGTGGGAAATTGCCACGGAATTGCCTTCGGTGTTAAATGAGGTATTAGGTACATATAATGACATTTTTATAGAGAATTTGTATTCTGAAGTAGGTCTTTATCAAAACAATACAGTAAGCTAGATAAAATAGATTATTGGTTTGCAAATGGGACATCATTTTATTATCTTATGGTTCCAGTCGCGATCCAATAAATAGGGCTAATGTGAAAATTTTGTGGAACGCGCTTACGTTATTTTCTCAGTTTAAGGGTGCGTTCGCCCTTAGTGGAGCGCTCATATATTGTGTTAGTCAGGAAAATTATTTTCCCCTTTATGTAATTAGTAAATAGCTATAGATCATTAGTATAGTTGGCTGGATATAGTAATTATTTTAATAACCTAAACTTTTTCATTTCAGGGTTAAAAGTGTTATAAATGATTATCTTAGCATGATATCTATTGTTAACATTTCAACATTGTAATACAAACAGGTACATAAAAATAAAACGATTCATATAAATCCACTGAAACTGAGATCAAAGCATTACTAACCGTACATTAAATTTAATATTCCTTCTATTATCTCGCATTTCCGAAGGATTCGAATATTCTGGAAGCGGGTTCAATGAACTGACAAATAACGTCGGGACTCCGAATTCATTTTATTTTAAAATCGCGCCATGCAGGCTTGTTCTAAGAAGGTTGGTGCAGTAGGTTAAAGAAAACGTTAACTTTTTGAAAAGTATTTATAAATATGTACTTATACATACTTAAGATTTTTAGGGGACAAATTCGGTAATAGCTACCCAATTACAGGCCGTTTAAAAGACAGTTTACTCATCCATACACCACGAAATTAAGGAAGCCATCAAGTTCTTCGCTCTTCCATGCCATACACGAAGGTACGAGTAGGTATATATAGTAATTCATAATAATTTTGAAACACTACAATACTTTTCCTACTTTTCAAACTTGACTCGGGCTTAAGATTGCCAACCAGTATTTGGCAAGCGTGGTGGTTTTGCCTAACCCTGCTCACTGTACTGATATTTAAAGAGACATGAGAGGCTTTTGCCCAGGGAGACATTACGGGTTACTACGTTTTTACTGTTTTTCATAAATCTTTCTTTAAAAATGCTCAAAAGTACCTTTTTCATATCACAGCATAACGTTCCCAACTACCCCAGAATATACATTCTAAAAATGGCAACATTTTAAGCATGTGACAACATTCAGGAACATTTGAAAATAGTACTCGATTGTGCACGAATACGATCGCGTTGCACCTGCGTCGCGCCGAACTTATATAAAATACACACGATTTATTGCCACCTGGATACATTGTGACTAAGTTTTACTCTGCCAATAATAGAGCTTGTTTTCCTATAGCATATTTTTGAGGTTAGGTTAGGTAAGAAAAATTATGGTAGCGTCTCATCAAAGAAAGACGACCAAAATAGTGGGTGATAGCGTTTCTATCTGAACGGTACCGTGCTACGGAACGCACGTTATATTGCCGGTTCATATTATTTCAATCTTTAGACCATGTTAAAGGCCTAGGTACAGGCAGTAATAATACCGTCGCAGGGTTACTCTTAATCTCTCACTCAGGTCCTCTCGGGGCACGGCTGCTTCGGGAGGTACTTGTACCGAGTGGCCGGGAGAGAGCCCACCCCTGAGTGCCACCACTGTGACTGCACCGAAGATACGGCGCAGCACCTACTTCAGGTGTGCCCAGGGGCAGCTGGACCGCGAACCGAGCTGGTTGCGGTTATTGGAGCGGACCTCTCCTTGCCGGTCGTCTTGAACAAGATGGTCGGTGAAGAGAGGTCATGGGAAGCAGTCTTCTCGTTTGCTGAAGAAGCAATGCTGGCAAGAGAGACTGCGGAGCGGGCCAGGGAGACGGATCCCCTCTCTCACCCGCTCCGCCAAGGGCGGAGGAGGCAGCAACGTCGAGTTTGACTCGGCTGCAACCACCGCCTGGACTTCGGGAGCTGGATGTGGAAATTCCAGCTCCTCTCTCTCTCTAAATGACGTTCATCACGTCACTTTTTGGGAGTGGAGTCCCACGGAGGCGAGCGGCGCGCTAGGTGTTCTGAGCGTGCCGCTCGGCAGACGCGATGAGGGGTGATGAGGCGCTTTGCCTCTCCCTTCCCCTCCGAGGCGTGCTCGCCCACGCGAGCTGTTGGCGTGGCTGAAGAAGCGGACATCTAGGTATGCCGAAAGGTAGCCCCGCGACTTCAGCCTAGGCCATAAGTACGGAACACGGATGGGGTTTAGTGGGTATTACCCGACACGATTGTGCCGGGGTTGAGTCCCACATACCCCGGTTGTTTCCCCAAACAACCGGGGATGCGTAAAGGCATTCCCCACCCATAAAAAAAAAAAAAAAAGGGTTACTCTTAATCTACTCAAATTGACGGTGACTCTAACGGTCGTATTCTGACGGAAAAAGCTTGATGTGTGTCTGTCTGTGTGTGTTTGTCACATCAGTGCATCTTTATATAAGCAGTATTGTAGCGCCTAATGTTTTTTTCAAAATTATGTCCTCTTTTATAAGAAGGTGTAATTAATCAAAAAAATATAATCACGATTCTCACCATTTAAAAACTCTCGGATTCTTGGATTAGGTTTATTATAGAATGCTTATTTTAGAACTTTTCTTGTGAAATAGTTTATCAAGTTCTAATGCGTTATAAATAGAATCATTATGGCCGGAGTTTATTCAAGTTATTAACATTGAATGGAGGTCTTCGAAGTTAAGTCCTTTACCAGTTTAATTCGATTTCATCAGACTGAAGTTGTTTACAAAGAACAAATGAAATTCCAATTTAATAGACGTTATTTTAACGCAATCATACCTAGAGACTTAATAATGGCGAAACCATTACTTAAAATCGTCTAAAATTAAAATTTAACGCTCACTCTCCCAAAACTCAAATGATAAACCAAATTAGATTAAATGAAAACAAACAAAACATAATTTCTGGGTAGCTTTCACCGCGGGGCAACCGTTGCAACTTCATAATTCTGTCCCCTTGTTAACCTATAAATTGTTTTTAGGAAAGCATAAATTACTTTGGTAAGAGTTCGCGGGTTTTCAAGAAAATTCCTTTAAAGTGGGCAGGTCTGCTTTTGTTTATTTTTGAATAACGAACAATGAAACGCGACAGGTAAAAAGTGCAGACGAAAAAGTAGTTAATTGAATCCAACTACATCTGCAACTTATAGGGAACTTTGCACAAGCATTCTTAATGTTATTTAGCGTCTGATGATGACGTTCGTTGCTAGTAGTGTTCTATTTGTTGCAACATGAAATACAATTTCGAACGGACAACTTTTATTTCTTAATCATATTTAGGTACTAAATAGATTTAAGACCTCTTGTGCAAACTGCCCTTATTTTACATTTTTAGACGTTTTCCTTACAGTGACCGTGATCCTAGCTCATCCTAGCTTAGCTGAAACCTAACAAAACATTAGCAGCCACTATTTTATTTTGCATAACCAAATTATAATAACACGAACCTTTATGCAATCAACCTTTTTGGGGACTTTTTTCAAAGAGTCTCTAGATTGCGCCAAAAGGGACACAAAAAAGTATTTTACTTTGAAGGTGGCAAACCCAGCCTTAGTTTATGAACCTTGAAATTGACGCCGGCCCTCTAAATCAACCCAATCAATTCTGGCACAGTGCTTATCGTCAGGATTGTAACCTTTACAAGCCAGAAAAGATAGAAAATTATTTTTGCCCAACGACAGGCTAGGGTCCATTTGATTAAGAGATTAGGTAGTTTATAGAAAGCAAGCTTGAAGAATATCTAAGGGTGGATTGCACAAGGATTCTTACCGGCTACATTTTGAAAAATCAAATGATGATCGTTATAATTCGTGTTCGATCTGGTGCATAATAAAATACAATTTTGACTGAACACTTTTGTTTCTTTAACATATTTAGGTACTAAGTAGATTTAAATGATCTCGTGAAGGTCTTAGAATCAAATAATTGGGTAGTAAGTACAGCGTATAAAAATTCAATCTAGCAAAGAATATGAATCTTCGTTGAAAAATAACACCATTTTCCATCACCTTAGGTCAATATTATTTCAGTGGGTAGCTAAGTCTAACTTTCTTACAAAAATTTAGACCTTATCATCTTTTACCAGATATTGCGAAGTATTTTTGTCAAATTGAAAATTTAGACAGACTTGGTGACGATTAAACGTGTTTCAAGTTTAAATAAAGGCTTTTTCAGACGAAGGTCTCTCCAGTCTTTCAAGGCTATCGAAATAGACCCTTTAAAAATTGATGGAATAACACACATGACCAAAAGACAATAGTATCATGCGAGAGACGCAACATCTTCTTCTAATATATAAAATTCTCGTGTCACAGTTTTCGTTGCCAAGTTTCCTCCGAAACAGCTTGACCGATTTTGATGAAATTTTGTGTACATATCGGGTAGGTCTGAGAATCGGCCAACATCTATTTTTCATCCCGAAATTCCCGCGGGAACGGGTACCGTGGTTGAACTCCTCTGAAACGGCTCGACCGATTCTCATGAAATGTTGTGTACATATCGGGTAGGCTGAGAATCGGACAACATCTATTTTTCATCCCGAAATTCCCGCGGGAACGGGTACAACGCGGGTGAAACCGCGGGGCGCAGCTAGTTTTTTATAAATCTTTTAAATAAAAGAGTTTATGTTCTTTTTTCAAATTTGCTATTCGCCGTTGTCGTATCACTATATGGAAGCGAGAGAGATAATTATAACCTACATGTCACTGCTATGAAAATGTCAGTATTGGGTACCACCAAAAAAATTAATGTAATTTTTTATTTTTCCTTTTAAACTTCACTCGTCTGCAAAGCCTTATAAATGCTTTTATAATATGTTAGAGCAATAAAGACTACCGACTAAACTTTTCGAAATAACTTTGCAACTGTCTGAAGTTCTGAAACAAGTGAAACTTATAAAAGGCACCGCAAATATGTGAAACGTAAACTTATGATACGGTACAAGTATCAGTATTTGTATAGTTACCCTTTTACCGAAGTACTTTAAACTGAAGCTCACTTTACTGAACACGATCCACCGAAGTACCTATCAAATGACTGATGGCTTCTTTCTTCTTCTTAAACTTAAGAGCTCTTATCGATGGAGTTCTTTAAAAAAAATCTATCTACTGGCATCCTGTTCAGCTGTTCTTACGCCTTCTTTACCATGTTTTATTTCCCTGATGATCAATTGAATTAATGATTAATTGAAATGAAATATCCATTGATCTCATGTAGTTCTGATTGCATTCTTAGGATCTTTTTACTGTTGCAATCATGTCACAAACATTAAATTATTTTAATTATGTATTATAATTTACGCAATTATTAAAAATATTGGTCAGGTAAAAAATTACGAAATCTCCGAGACCAGCGCTGACCAATGAATGAATGAATGACTGAACCCGCCAAGACCACAGAAGCGTAAAAAGAACCAAATATTTATCTACTCATGTGTTCAGTGTATTCTCATTAACATGCTCGAGATAGACCACTTTTTACAACGTTTTGTCGCTTGCGGTTAAATTGCAGTACAATGGGTGGGCAGTCGCAAAAACTAATATAAATTACAAAGCGTTTCACAACTACTGTGGCCACTTTTTAGTTTTAAACTTTTGTTAACGCTCTTTATAATGCAGTAGTTGTTTTGTTTTTTATGACATTCAGAAGAACAATGCCACTGAAGAGGTAGCTTGTAGCAATGAAATATGAATTGTTTAAGTTGTTGGCTGTGGGATCTTTTTGATAACTGACCTACCAAAATAGTTGCCGGTTTGACAACTGTAATAATTGTAATATATGATATTGCACATTGTAAACCAAGTGGACATACTAACGCGAATAAACGAAATAAACAACGAAATGATAATTCAGACTTCTTCTTCTTATCGAGTGGATGGTCAACCTGACCAATCCTGGTGTCAGAGTTATTGAGCCGCCAAAGGCCTCTGACGTGGCTCATGTAACGACTACTATCCGTAGAAATTAACCGGGCCCGACGGCTTAACGTGCCCTCCGAAGCACGGAATCATCTTACTTTTCGGGCAATCAGGTGATTCAGCCTGCAATGCCCTAACCAAACTGAGGACAGTCTCTCAAAGTGATTTTTGTGAGATATCCCCACCGGGAATCGAACCCGGAACCTCCGGATCGTGAGCCGAGCGCTCAAACCACTAGACCACGGAGCTGTTAGACAATCAATAAAATGCTTTATTACTATCGTCCGTACTCAGACACGTCAAATGCTTTCTTAGTAGAGATTTAATGAGTGATTTTGACTGGGTCTTGAACGGCAAGATCCAAAATAATTGTCTTCTGGGGTTGATCTTCCTACGTCATCAGATAATTTTGGGGACAAGGGCGGTGTCGGAGTTTTTAGACCGCCTCAATAAATCCGACATGGTCTAACGTTTACATCAACCATGGAGACTAATAGTCTAGTAGTCAAATATTTAGTGGTATATACTAACACAGTGTGAATCATACAGTCATCACAAATATCACACCAAGCCACAGGCAACCGCCAGTTTATAAATTAATGAAGTCTTGACGTAAACCTATTTAGTACGCATCCAGCGTAGTTCCGTTTAATATTTCAGCAAGTATATCCCCTTAATTATTAACAGTTAGACCGCGTTCGGCCTTTTGAGGCATCGCTGGATAATTACGCTGCAATATACATAGATAATAATGTATACGTTTCCAGACACGTGCCTACACGTAGGAATATTGTTGTGTCAAACCATTTGGTCTATACTTTGTGGGTAAATCATAACCAATGCAACGCAATGACTTAAAAAAAGGTACCATCCGATTTGAGAACCTTTTCTTCGTCGTTTCGTTTGAAGTCGGTTAAAAAAGAACGCATCTATGAAAGAAAATTTTATATTCTTTCTTTGGAGTCGATGAAAACTTATGTCACCGTTCGCCCCCTCTTGTACCAAAACACCCTAGTTTTTTTTGGATTCTGCTTTCATGTCTTGTGTGGGCACAATTAATGATATAGTAATAATGCTTTCCGAGCCCCTATAGCTTTTTCTCTGCCTCTTATTATTTCCTTAGGATAGAACCGAACGTAAAAAATCTAATATCAAACTTTGCTGACAAATCGTCTGTCAGTAGTTAAGAGGACAGACAGAAGGAATATTCAGTATGTTGATAAAACTGTCAGTAAATAGTGGTATTACTGGGTGCTTGGGATGCCTTTGACGGTGGCACGCCGCGGGCGTCACGGCAAATGAAAAGCTGCCGACCTGGGCGTGTGTTCCAGCTAAATAATTATAATGGACCTTGCGACTGTAAGCAGAAGTTAAAACATGATAGTTGGTAGTCAAAAGCTTACACTAGTTGATGCAACCAGAACGAACTTTCTACGAGTATGCTAGCCAATTCTATTGTTTACTTAATATTCAATTACTAAAGTTTGGGAGAGTGTCGCTTTTAATTTAACTCGTAGCTTGTAATGTAGAACGCGTTAGATTGGATTTTTAATGGAGGAGTCTAAATAGAACTGTTATGGATTGAAATGCAATAAAAAGAAGTAAGTTCATGTAGGTTAGTGGCCAACTCTGGTGTCAAAGTTTTTAGACCGCATAAACGCCTCCGAAATGGTCTGATGATTGGAGCAACCGGGACCGACTGCTTACCATGCCTTCTAAAGCACGATAGAATGACTGACGTAGTTTTGTTTTTGTCGCAACGATGGTTCTAATTTGAATTTGAAGAAATGGTGCTGTCGATTATTAACGTTTAGATTTTGTAAATGAGAAACAGACTATGTATAGATAGTACCCTGGTCTTATTAGATTATACACCACTAGCTGCGTCCCGCGGTTTTACCTGCGTTGTGCCCGTCCCCGTGGGAATTTCGGGAATTTTTATACTCATAAACCTTTCTCTTGAATCAATCTATCTATTTTAAAAACCGCGTCAAAATCCGTTGCGTAGTTTTAAAGATACATAGGGACAGACAGACAGCGGAAAGCGACTTTGTTTTATACTATGTAGTGATACAAGATACACACTTTCCCTTGAGATTAATAATATGTAGGTTAATTATTTCTTCTTGCTATCAATAACAGAACACATAAGTAAGTTCCCGGAACTCCCTCAGTCACCTATAAATAAAGCGTCGGTACTTCTTCCCGTTCCCACACTAGATATCCCGCCTAGAACTCATTTCCTAGCTTCCTTATTGTCTTTCTTTGATTCTCGGTCGAGCGTTATAACTCAATTTCCTCCTTGAGATAGATATAATACTTACATATTAGTAAAAGAATCTTTGTCTTTTTATTTTTTAATTTATGTAGTTATTCGGTTGTATTGATACTTTTTAGATGTACTGGTTTCTTAGGTATACTGGTATACTGGTTTCAATCATTTGGAATTTAAACTACGTTTTTTTTACGTAACCTCGGTGTCCCACTACTGGGCAAAGATCTTCCCCAATTCTTGCCATTTATCTCTTTCCATAGCCAACTTCAAGTTTACACTTCAACAACGTTTACACTTCGCTTTTATTGTACATTTTTATCAGACGTTTAGGTCCCTTTAGCAGGGTATGTCCAATAAAGCAGGGTATGTCAGTCCCATCTGAGGTCCCATCATGCCCTGAACCCAAAAAATTAAAGAATTAAAGTTCAAATTGTAACTGTCATAGCATGTCAGTTGTGGTCATTGACCTAGTCCTAAGCCCAAGATTTAAAATAAGAACATACATCTTTAAACATTTATGCATAAAATATCCGAGATGTATGTACTCGTCACTATGTAAAATTCACTCGCTCGCTTATCCGTGAAGGTGAAGGAGACTTTATCTTGGAGCGGCCGGTGCATGCATGCATTATTCACGTACCCACTTCCATCTGTGTCCCCTAAGTCCTGTTTACAAACTACAAAGCATTCCTTATCCCGCTCTCACACGATTTGAATCTCTATCGAATGTAAATCGGGATTACGCTAAGATTCGATAACATTGTTATAGTTTGAACGGTTCCGAGCGGATGTAAATAATGGAATGTTAAATGCTGGTGATAGATCCATTGTGAGACACCCTGTATGGTCGAAATGTTTTGGTGTATTGTAAACTTATGGCGTTATTTATTCATTCATTTCGAGAAGGTTAGTGACCAACCCTGATGTCGATTGTTGTTTGACCGCCTAAAGGCCTTCGACATGGTTTGACGATGAAACAACCGGGACCGACTGCTTAACGTGCCTTCCGAAGCATTTATGTCGTAAAAAGGATATTTGATAATTGGGGACATTGGTTCCTTAAACAGATACGTAAGCAAGTAACTGCCGTACTCAGAGACATCCATTAAATCGAATTAACTAATTGGTGCCATTTTTCATACATCACAGTCATGTCAAAATCACTCAATTAATCTCTACTAAAGAAGCATTTGACACAAATTAAACGTGCTAAGTCGAGACCTATTTGTAGTTTTCGCTATTTTGAGTTTCTTTCAACTTATACAGATAAAAATTAAGGCCGTTTATCATACATTTTCTCTAGACAAAATCGAATACATCGTCTAGACGTATCCTTTTTAATTTTTATTCTTCTCGTCTCTGGAATGAAGCCAAATGAAGATAGTATAACTCAACGTTAGCGTCACACTATTACGTATCTTTAAAAGAAAACTGCGTAAGAGTTTTTCGGTTAACCGCTATTGTAAAAAGTGATATAATGCCACTCTTTTGGTGATGGCACGGAAGAGCGAAGTACTGCGTAAGGAGTACGGACGCGACGTTACAGCGACATTTTTGGCGCCGGTTTTTTGAATAAAGAACAGAAGACATTTTAGCTCTTCCTAACCTCCTCCATATTATATTGCATGGTTGGGTTCTTTTTTCAAAAAATGCTGCACGTTGCTGAGCATTCGCGATACATTCTCTGCTTTGTCAACATTCGAAATACGCTAGGAGTGCTACATGATGTAGTGAACAAGCTGTGACTCGAAATAACTGATATTTTCGCGGTATTTCTGTCTCTCTATTTACATTCACTATTCCACGAAAAAGCTCAACTAAATCAGAGCTTTTGACACGCGTAGTTTTAAGACTGTACGTATTTATCAAAAGCCGAAGTTCTTTTTTGTGTCTGTATTTTTTCTGGATTATTTTGTGAAAAAGACCTTGCTTAATGTAAGCTGAAAATGAATATTTTTGGGAAGTCCGAGACAACAACTTGTGTAGATTTATATATAGAAATAGTGCTAATAGTTTTTTACGAGTAGTTTGTGGTTTAGGATTATGAAAATGTTTTTTACCTTCCTTGATAAAAAAAAACTTGAAAGGTGTGAAGGGACACCCGGATGGGACGATGTTTATTTATTATCAACAAAAATAATCGTCGCGACACCACACTGTTCAATGCGAAATAGAAAGACGAAACGAAAATATCTGGCTTGCTTTCTATAAGAGAGAGAGAGAGAGAGACAGACAGACAGAGAAACATGCGCACGCCAGAGAGAGACAGACAGAGAAACGTGCGCACGCGTGCGGCGTGACAGACGTGACAGACAGAGAACATGTTTCTCTGTCTATCTCTCTGTAACGCAAAAAGTGTCGTTACATTTTTTCTGTCTAGCCCCCTTTCGCAACGCGCGATTAGGAACTTCGTTCCAAAAATACGAATGCGTAAGACACATATAGTCCGAATGCGGGTCGTTTGACGTTGTATTCCTTGTATTTGTATGAATGGTAACACACTGGCCCGCTGCGGGTCAGTGTGACCTGCAGCTGCGCCGGCTCAAATCCGTATCCGTACTATATGTGTGTTTTTCGCTTAAGGATTTGGATGAAATATTTGGTACTTGTTATCAAAACTCCCTTAGGAATTAGATTGTTTACTTTACTTTGGTTGGTTTCTTTACATCATTAGGTACAATTATTAAGCTCACTCCGTAGTCGACTAAAAGAGGTCTTCGTAAGTTTTGCTTTAATTCATTGAAACTACCCTAACATATCGCAACCCGAACCCGCCCTTTGCACTAAAACAATAAATAATTTTATCTAGTCCAATGCTAGTTGACGGGTTAGCATTCAGAATAATTTATGAATAATGTTCATGGCCCGCGAATGTATTGATGTCATACATAAATCAATGTGTGAATTATTGGTGGTATCATATTTGTGGTACAGTCAACGTCAAAAGTAAGTGATCAAATTCAATATTTCAAAACATGTTCTGGCATGACGCCCCAGATATAACACATTGTGCCATAGTGTCATTTTTATCTGAAAATTTAATTAGTCAAAAGTAAATGATCATATTAACACCGGGACACAGAAAGAAAATGACAAATCAATATGCCAAAGCGAAATAATAATACACGATGTCGTAACTATCTCTGTACTAGAAACTTCAATAAAGAATAATAGAATGTTTAAACTGACGCGGTCTTAGTGCGGCAAAGTACTAAAATGTTTATTTACTTTTATCGGATAAATTAATTAGGCACGAAAGATCCTTGTGTATTTTGCTATTTCCTTTAAAACCCACTGCGTTTTAAGGAAGGGTTTTTAATAATATAAACCAAATTTCGATTTTATCGGACTCCATTTATTACATATTAGCTAACTCGTTGAATATAAATTAATATTGCTTCTACTTAACTAAAACATTACTTAACACAAATTAAAATTAATATTACTTTTACTTAACTGTGATGTAACAAAAATAACATTCACTTAGTAACGTGTATGTCCGCCATTATTGTCTATAATATCTTGGAGCCGGTTTCTCATTGATAATACCATATTTTCGCAATGGTTGCTTCCTCGAAACGACTCCCATGACTCATATACATGCTGTCTAATATTCCGAGCAGACCGAAGTGTTGTTTCATCCCAAGCCTGAACCATCAATCCCCATAAGTTCTCTATGGGGTTGATGTCGGGACTTTTTGGGGGAAACGGCAACAGCGTGACGTTATGGCGATTTGCTTGGAACCAAGCCTTCGTGTAGCGAGCCGTGTGCACAGAGCTGTTGTCCTGCACAAACGGAAAAGGCGTATCTGGATCGAATACCTTCACTGTCGGAACTAGAGTGTCGTTCAGTATATCCACATATTTTCGGCTGTTTAGACGCCCACCGATTTCAACAAGTTCCCCTGGTCCTGCAATGGACATCCAGCCCCAAAAGCCAACATTTATTCTCCCGCTAGATCTGTCCTCAAGAATATTTCTCTGCTCGTATCGTGTGTTATTCATCCTATATAGCGTCAAACGGCCACTTTCACTTGATGAAAAGGTTTTCTCATCAGAAAACACCACCTTTTGAAAATCAAAGTCGAGGTATTGTCTCGCAAACTCTAACCGTTCATCTTTGTGTCGCTGTGTAAGTTTTAGTTTTCGTGCCGGATGACGATAACGCAAGCCTGCATTTTCCAACCGCCGACGAATCGTAGACATAGACACATTTACTGCATTTGCAACATTTCTAACACGTGTGAATCCATTGGCTTGAAATTGACGCACAATTGTTTGATTTTGTGAATCTGTAGTGCACCGAGGACGGCCGGTTCTCCGAGCGGCATTCACATTGCCGTGCGATTCCCATCGTGTTATCCATAACTGTACTGTATTTCGGGAAACACCTGTACGACGCATGATCTCAGCAACTGGTAAACCATCTTCATGTAAGGCGACAATACGATGTCTTTCGTGGTCGGAGATATGATGAGTGTACTCCATTGTGCCGCGTAATATTACAATATACACTTTAGATTTTCTTTATCATTATATTGACAATGATAAACGCCAATAGGCATTAAGCACTCGAAATTATCTTCACTTTATACCCAACTAACATAGGAAGGGAATACACATTTCTAAGTGTCCAATGACGAACAAAAGCTGCAAAAGAAAGTCAAAATTTCAAATTGACGAAACAAAAACTCTGTACAAAAAAAGGTTTAATTTAGAATAAATTTATAGATAATCAGTTTCATTTGAAACACTCTACAATGACTTTAACTGTTTGAATGGCATGTCACTTAATTTCAAAATTCGAAATGAATGTGATCACTTACTTATGACACATTAGGAGTTAATATGCTTCTGATAAACTACAATAGTCAGTAACATCTGACTGAATTTATTGTATATACTATTTTGGGACCCTATTTCATCAGTTTATTTTGCTGTTGACTGTACCTTGCAATTCATGTTTGAAGATAGTATCGGTTCTATGTAAATATATCTGTGTTAAATTAATTTACGCAACGTGTATTAATTTATTTTAACTTTAGTTATCATGGATGTATCAGAAAATAATAATACTTTTGTTTCAGTTTTTTATTTAACACAGCAATGTCGCAGCCTATTATCTTGACTGACTTGTTTGGCGCAGTCAAGTCTATCTTTAGCCAGTCTAACAACTGTCTAAAGACATAAGAGCTTTCACATAATCTCTTTCGCTAGCTCTTTCCGAATTTCTTTAACTGATCTTGACTCGCAACGAATCATTACTAGTAAATGAAACGGAATTGCATCTCGTTAGAATATATAACATATTTATTGAAATACGTACCCGACCTTTCGTGCGGATTACTCCAC
The DNA here is from genome assembly GCA_963082685.1 of Cyclophora albipunctata. NCBI lineage: Eukaryota > Metazoa > Arthropoda > Insecta > Lepidoptera > Geometridae > Cyclophora > Cyclophora albipunctata. Next base: position 6,475,608 of record OY720129.1, on the reverse strand, counting down.
TCGTGGTCACGGGATGACAGGCGTCCCGTGACCACGAGTGGTGTGATTAACTCGAACGCTGTCTGTTTAATTAAGTAAAAAATGAGTGCAAATCGTGTCAGTTTGAAAATTACCTATGTCACTTGTAGTCGACATCAAATGACTCGATAGACTTAAATGAAATCTATAAAATTACTGGGTAGCCATGATACAAGGGATGGTACCATCGACAAAAAATCTTTAAAAAAGAACAGTAAACGTTAACACCACTATGTCGGAGGCCTTTAGGCGTTTTAAAAACTCCGACACCAGGGATGGCCACTTACCTACTCAAAATAAATGAATGAATGAATGAATGAATCACTATACACCGTGTTCCCTTTTCAAAAAAAATCATTATTCCCCATCGCTTGCCCCCCCGTAACACCTACCTGAATCACTAGAATTACCAACTCCACTAATAATACTAATACGCTCATTAGTCGTAATAATACCTTTATGATCAATTTGAAATGGCATCCAAACGTAATGAAGCTGAGGTTGAAATCAATTAGGTCGGCAGCTAAACTGTAGTCCGATATGTTGACATTGTCCAGCCGCCTCTTGTCCCTACGGCATTCAAAATATTCAACCGCTTTGAAGCTGGTTTGTAGAATATTTGGATCAGTTAACAGGCGAATTGACTATAAAAGGAGTATTTTACTATTAATTGAAACGTACGTTGATGTCATAATTATTTGTTAAAACGGGAACTTACGTACGACGGAGGTTACTGTTGAGTGTCCCTCAACACATTTCGGCCATGTACGGTGACCTTCATCAGGAGGTGGGTGAAGCGCTCGCGACAGCGTCTCTCCCCGTACTCAACAGTAACCTCCGTCGTACGTAAGTTCCCGTTTTAACAAATAATTATATAAAAGGAGTAGTTTGGAAAGGCCAGTTGTCGTATTTTGACATAAAAATAAGTATGTAATTGGTAAACTAAAAATCTGATATAGTGCAGGAAACTACGAAGACATGATAATTTCGCTTACTTAACCTATCTTCATATTAATTTTCTCCAAAAGAGAACACCACGTTCATACGAACACTATTTTCAAATTGATTATATAAGTACTAGCAGTGCCCCGCGGTTTTATCTGCGTTGTGCCCGTTTCTAGGAATTTCGGGATGAAAATAGCTTTCTCATTGAATGTGACTATTCATTACAATAAGAACTATTCAAATCAGACTGGTAGTTTCTGCGATTGACGCGTTCAAACAAATAAAAAAACAACTTCTTCAGCTTCATTATATTAAGTAAGTTATTAAGTATAGAATTATTAGATAGAAGAATCCTACTTCCTACTATAATATAATAAATGCGAAAGTTTGTGAGGATGGATGTATGTATGGATGGATGTATGGATGTATGTTTGTTGCTCTTTCACGCAAAAACTACTGAACGGCTTTGGATAAAACTTTACTTTACTTTACTTTTTGCTTTACGGATGTAGGTTATATATTAGAATAACACATGGAATACATTTTATCCCGAAATTCCCGCGGAAACGGGTACAACGCGGGTAACACCGCGGGGCGCGGCTAGTATATATATAATACCTACTTACTCAGGTATACCTTCAGCTTTTATTCCTTCCTTTCTTGCGGGTTGTTTCCCCGATGTTTCATTTAAAAGGACAGACTGAAAACGAGATTTTTATATCACACTTTATAGCTTAATGGTGACGGTACGACATTTTTATTAAAATTATTTCAAAATAACAAAGCGCTATTTATTAAGTAAGATGTTCATTTTATTACGAAACAGGTGGAGAATTACATTTTTAATGTATTTTTTTTATTAGATTTTCTTGATTAAAATACGTTTTACGTATCATGGCCCGTGTCACATTATAATGTGATATACATAACAAGCTTAATCTAGGTATTATGGTGGTAGCTAAATATGTTTCTGTAATACAGTAACGTAAAACCGTTTTATGTTCGAGGAAAAATGATATCATTTAAAACCGTTATAGCCTTTTAGGGTTAAATGATAAAATTAATATCGCTCGGGTTTGAAATAATCAATGGGCTTTAGTAAGAATGGTCATTTGTTATCAGTTGATGATTATTGATAAGATTTTAATAAGTACTTACTTTGCTGAAAATAAGGGCGGGGCTAACCAAATAACAATGAACCTTTTCCCTTTCGCCAATTGGGCTTTTGAAAAAAAAAAATTGTTTTTTTTTATGTATTTTAAAACTTTATTATTAATAATATTGATATTTAATGCAAAAAACTTAAAAAAAAAATTTTTTCAATTAATTATAAACAATTAAAAATTGAATAAAAATCACGTGACTATAAACGCGCCATAATTGGTCACCGTGGTTGTGACGTGATAATGTATAGCTATTTAACCATAAGTACGTACAGCGTTTACGGCTATTACACGTGTAACCGAATGGGGCTATACATTATGACGTCACACGCACTCGGGTTTGTTCGGGAGTTGTCCGAGTGTTTTCGGTACTGGATTCAAAAATTAATTTTTATTTTGAAATAACTTTTGAATTATTGCGAAAATAAAATAAAAATAGTTTTGTTATAAAACTAATATATAATCATTCCATTAATCACAAAAAAATTTTTTTTTCAAATGCCCAATTCCTTCCACCTGGACTTATCTCGTTCACCTCTTTTCTACCTCGAGGTGTCCGAATATTTTGAACTCCCATTCTGTGGATATGCACATGAACTATTAAATATATTGAGTACCTAAATAATCTGTTTCAAATAAAGACCATTCTTTAAGCATACCATTCTATATAGAACCATTTCATAAACCGAATTCGGGGGTTAGTTTCGCTATGCTCGATTCCCGCTATGCACTGATCATAAAATACCTAACAAAAAGTGCCGCTATGCACGGAATCAGATTCTCGGACAGTCGAAAGGAAAATGCTTATGTTTAAATAAATAAAAATTTAAATAAAATACTCTCTTACTAGTTTCACTAACTATAACTAAGCAAACAGTATTCGTGTTAATCAACACATAGCTTAAACCGTCAACACCAAAGCAACGAGTTTTTTGGGTTACCTCTTCCGGGAATTTGTACCTGAGTGTTAACTTTTGCCTTGAATAGAAAGAGACAGTAGGATTGCAATTTTGGTGCATCTTTATTTTACTGATAAGGGTAATTAGGTTAGTTAGTTAGTACGTCTGCAATCATGTCGGACGCAAGTTCTTCCCGTGGTCCGGTTAAAAATTATACAATAATTGATAGTAGACGTGGTGGAAAGACTTTAGGCCCATCTCGTAGCCAGATTTGGTAGCTAGCTACGAAATGAGAAAAGTGTTTTCCCATCTTGTAGGTAGCTACTAAATGGGAACGATCTATTCGGTAGGTTAGGGATATTTTTTTTTTTACTAGTTCTTTTTCCTAAATCTTGGCCACCTTGTAGCTAGCTACTAAATGGGAACGATCTATTCGGTAGGTTAGGGTTATTTTTTTTTTACTAGTTTTTTTTTCCTAAATCTTGGACTTTCGAATTCCTATTTCGTAGCCAGCTTCGAATCGGGATTATTTCTCCCATTTGGAAGCTAGCTACCAAATCTGGCTACGAGATGGGCCTAAAGGGTGGAAAGACCCTGTTATATACCGGACACAATTACCATTTTGTGAGACAAAATAAAAGAACTGTTGTCTGGCAATGTGTAAATAAAAGAAGTAATCTTGATTTTGAGTTGATTAATGTTTCATAGCGTTTTTATATTTTTAATCAAAATATACGTAATTCTTAAATTTAAATTAGATTTTTATTTACCAAAACAATTTTTCTCAAACTATGCAGTCCCAGGCTAGCTTTAAGAGAAATATTACTTATAAATATTAGATTATACTTTAGAAACACTTTTCTATCGAATTGTACCTTCCATTGTTAAAGGTGGCACTGAGAAATTCAGTGCAAAGCGGCACTTTTTGGTAGGTATTTAAAGATCAGTGCATAGCGGGAATCGAGCATAGCGAAACTAACCGGAATTCGGAATATAATAAAATACGAAGATGGTAAACATTTAAACGAACCTGGTTTTATGAACTCGTTTAAAAATATCTTCTATTAGTTCAGTATCATTCCAAAACTTAGTGCCAGTTGAACCATTTCTCATATCATAAGCGAATGAACGTCTCCTTGTAATCGAGTCCCAATAAATTAATGAAGCACTTTACAAATGAATAGAGTTGATATCGGCACTCGGCTCGGGCCATTGAGCTAGTGGTTTATCGGTCCCACTGCACAAACAATTATTACTTTGAGGCAAAAAATTGGCAAAGAGAGAGACCAACTTCAAGCTTGATTTTTATGAGAACTACGGACACACACACAAACATAGCAAAGCGAAGTATGAGGCCCTTATTCATAAACGCGTATTAACATTTTGGCTATCAAATGGTTTGTTCCTTTCAGACATACCTTATATTCCAAAGAGCAAAAGAGACAAAACATTTTATAACAGTGTTTTAGTGAAAGAGCGTTTATGATTAAGGATAGCCAGTAATGTCCCACTACTAGGAAATGGCCTTTCATCTCACTGAAGATATCAGTACAGTTAAGAGGATCAGGCGAAATCACCACGCTTGGAAAAATAAACATAGATACGTCACAATAACACCCTCTTTTGTTAGATATTATTTTTAGGAATTCCAAATCTAAGTTTAAAGTTATAAATATTTTTAACTCAGTCCAAATTCTCGGATTTTATGTTACCACATTTATGTCTCAAATTTAGTCTCAAGTATGCACCATGGAAGTCGGAATCAATTTCCTGTTCAATATTAAATGCCTTCAATTTCCCTTGTATTGCAAACAATAACGTGTATACAACGCATATTAAATCTTGATATAAATAAAGCTCGTAGATAACGTGTAAAAATGTGCTGTTATTATTTATTATATATTTCGGAGACGAAGTTATTCTGGCGTCAAAAGATTCGTACCTTAATAGAACCCTTAAATTTCCAGCGACCACACCAGGTGGTTTCTTGTACTTATAAACTAGATTTACTAACAACCGTATTTAGAGACGTCAAATGTTTTTTTGTTAGATATCTAATGACAGCTTTGACATGTAATGTAAACATTACGTCAAATAATTCAAGAGTCGACTTAATAAATATATCTGAGTGTTTCAGTACGTAACGCCTAATCTAATTCAAAACAAATCATAATGAGATCTTTATATCATAATTATTATACTAAAATCTAAAAAATAACGATATCCCAAATAACCCTATAAAGATAACTGAAAGCAAATCATGCATAATTTGGACTAATCCAAAATATGCAAAAATTACTAAATCCTAATCGAATAGGGGTATATTATACAAATCGCAGTAGGTACAAATCGAGTCAGGTCTACGGTGACTGGGCGTCTCCGATAAGAAGATCCCGATGGTAATTGTTACATTTGGTTAACGACAGCTTACAGAGACTTGATCGGAGCGTGCCATTCAAGTAACACTTGGCAGAAAGTCTCGCCCATTGACAGTGCAGTCGTTACTATATCATTTGAGGCCCGTGCCAAAATCTATTGGATGTTAATTTCAGATGGATTCAGTTTTGGCCCCGAACAGGCCCATTGGGAAGAACATCAGCAGGGAATGTAGGTGACCTCCACTTAAACATACATTATAATTATAATTATATTTTATTTACACACAATAATATATTAAAAACCACTTACATACATCACACATTCATATCCCAGTAACATAACATTCATAACACAAATAAATAATTTCTAACCAAATGTAAACAAACAATAATTCGGCAAGCAAACCCGCGCGATATGCGTTGTTCCGAATTTGTGCAAATCTTGCATTTAAGTTAATTGTGGAATGTGAAGCCACGCGGAGGCGCATCGCGCGCGCGCAGTCGATCACAGCGTATGCTACGAGAGACACATACAACTCGTTCTCACGCGCACTCGCGTTTTGCCCACGCGTGAACTGTTCACTTACTACTTTGATTAATTACATGATATGTATTATGTGCTACATTGATCCTGTCTTGCTATCCTTCTAAAAACTTAAATAGTGTGTGTTGTGTGTGGCTAATAAACTTTGACAATTCATCTTTGTGGTTTAATTCAACCAACATTTACCACGCACACCCCCTAAAACTGGTGACCCCGGAACAAACTGAGGAACACGGAAGACAAGGAGCAATTCGCAGCCTGGATGTCGGCGTCGAGTGGTTCAGATACCACCGGTAACGTGGACACGCGTCCACGACGCCACTCCAAAATCAAGATGGCGTCTCCCGTCGTGCCCGCTTTAACAGTTGCAAGTAATCCAGTGAGCATAAGAATACCACCTTTTTGGCCTGAAAAACCAGCAATTTGGTTCGCACAAGTAGAAGGACAGTTTGCAATCATGCGCGTGACAGACGAAGCAGCCAAATTCTACCACATTTTGGTTTCGCTCGACCGTCAGTATGCTGCTGAAATAGAGGACATCCTCACTGGTCCTCCCAATTACCAACGCCTCAAAGAGGAGTTAATCAAAAGGTTGTCTGCGTCGAGAGAAAATAAAGTCAAACAACTTTTGACCTACGAGCAGCTAGGTGATCGCAAGCCGTCACAATTCCTTCGGCATCTTCAACATCTCGCCGGTCCAGATATCCCTCAAGAATTTCTCCAAACAATCTGGACGAGCCGACTACCCGTTTCACTTCAGCCTACCGTTGCGTCACAGCCTACCCTGGGTCTTGACGCACTCGCTGAACTCGCTGACCGCGTCCATGACATCGCAGTGCCATCTCATCAAGTTGCTGCAACCTCAACGGTACCGTCATCATCAATAGCTGTTGAGGAGCTCACACGCCAGGTAGCTCAGCTGACGCGCCAGGTGAGCGCTTTAACTATCCAATCGCGACATCGACCTCGACCCACCGAGCGCCGCAGAGATGCGCAACGTAGCCGATCGACGTCACGACGTTCAGCGTCGAACTACCGCAAGTACCCAGTTTGTTGGTACCACTCACGGCATGGTTCCAAAGCTCGTCGGTGTATCCAGCCGTGCGACTACAACCAGGGAAACGAGAGAGGCAGTCAGTGATGGCGACTGATGATTGCCACAACCCCAGCTCAGGTCGCCTCTTCATCACGGATCGTGGTTCACAGATACAGTTTCTAATAGACACTGGAAGTGACATTTGTGTGTACCCGGTTTCAGCCCTTAAAAGGCAACTTTGTAAATCAACATATCAGCTCAGTGCTGCCAATGGTTCGACTATCGACACTTACGGCTACATGCAATTAAATTTGAATTTGGGTCTGCGGCGTGATTTTCCGTGGCGTTTTGTTGTTGCTGACGTCACAAAAGCAATCATAGGCGTAGATTTCCTTTCTCACTATCGTTTGGTTGTTGATGTTGGCCAACAGAAGCTTATCGATAGTCTAACCAATGTTAGCACTGTAGCTTGTTTAGATTTAAGCGACAATGCTGTTTTAAGTGTTAAGGTAGCTTGTTTTAATGGTGATACTGTGTATCATAAAATTTTGTCTAATTTCCCGGAAATTACACGTCCTTTTGGAACTCCTCAAATCGCAAAACACAATACACAACACCACATTCGCACCACACCAGGTCCACCTGTATCATGTTCTCCTCGCCGTCTCGCGCCTGATAAATTGAAGGTAGCTCGTCAAGAATTTGACGCTATGATTGCTAGCGGTATCGCACGTCCTTCTGACAGCCCTTGGGCATCACCTCTTCATCTCGTGACTAAAAAAGATAATGGGTGGCGTCCATGCGGCGATTACCGCCAATTAAACGCTCGTACTATACCAGATCAGTATCCGATTCGTCATATACAGGATTTTTCGCAAAACCTGTCGGGTTGTACTGTATACTCGAGTATCGATTTAGTGAAAGCATATAATCAGATTAGTGTTAATAGGGCAGATATTCCGAAAACTGCAATAACAACACCCTTCGGATTGTTTGAATTTTTAGTCATGACATTTGGACTTCGTAACGCAAGTAAAACCTTTCAGAGATTTGTTGATGAGCTTACTCGTGGCTTAGACTTTTGCTGGCCTTACCAGGACGATTTTCTTGTGTTCAGCCGCACGCCACGTGAGCACGAAGAACACTTGCGTCAACTTTTTACGCGAATGAGAGAATTCGGTATATTAATCAATCCGGCCAAGTGTGTCTTCGGTGTGTCTAATATTCAATTTCTCGGCTACGAAATCTCTGAAAGCGGCACCAAACCTCTGGACAGCAAGGTAAAGGCAATGTCTGATTTCCCTCTACCAAAAACCGTCCGAGAACTCAGACGATTTTTGGGCATGGTAAATTTTTACAGGCGATTTTTACCCAACGCCGCTCAGATTCAAGCACCCCTGAATGCCTTACTGTCCGGATCGGTTAAGGCATCCGATCCGATTGTTATGACTAAAGAATCATCGCAAGCGTTCGAAAACTGCAAGAAGAGTCTGTGCAATGCAGCACTTTTAGCTCATCCTGATTCGCAAGCTAAATTAGGATTGGCCACTGACGCCTCAGACACGGCGATAGGTGGTGTCCTGCAACAGCTCAAGGATGGAGACTGGCAGCCATTAGCATTTTTCTCTCGCAAGTTAAGCCCGTCACAAACGAAATACTCTCCGTATGACCGTGAGCTCCTTGCCATTTACGAGAGTATAAAATACTTCCGCCATATGCTGGAAGCTACTCACTTCACTATCTATACTGACCACAAACCTCTTTGTTACGCATTCAGTGAACGTAAAAGTAACTGCTCACCACGTCAGTATAGACACCTTAATTTCATCTCGCAGTTCACCACCGATATCGTTTTTATTGCTGGTAAGGACAACGTGGTTGCCGACACACTATCACGCGTCGATGAACTGCAGGTACCAGTTGACCTTGAAGTGATGGCTGAGCTCCAAGGTTCAGATCCAGACCTTGCGGAACACCTCAAAGGTGACACTTCACTTCGCCTTACACAGACGAATATACCTGGGAGTCGTACCGTTCTGTACTGCGACGTCAGTACACCGACACCCAGACCTTTCGTCCCTAAACAACTTCGAATGCAAGTTTACAACAGTCTCCACTCCCTCAGCCACCCCGGTGCAAATGCTACCGCCAAACTCGTTGCACAACGTTTTGTTTGGCCACTGATGCGAAGGGACTGCCGAGAATGGGCTAAGTCATGTTTGGCATGCCAGCGCTCGAAGGTAACGAGACACGTTGCCTCACCTTTAGGTACGCACGATTTACCTTCAGCACGGTTCAAACATGTACATCTAGACCTAATCGGCCCACTACCATCATCCAATAATTATCGGTACTGCCTCACAGCCGTCGATCGCTTTACGCGATGGCCGGAAGCTGTGCCTATTACCGATATTTCCGCGGAAACAGTGGCCAAAACGTTTATTTCCTGTTGGGTGGCACGATATGGTTGTCCTACCGAGATCGTAACCGATCGAGGCGGACAATTCCAATCGGCACTGTTTCAACAGCTTTCTCAGTCCATCGGTTACGATCACCGTAGGACAACGAGTTATCATCCGCAATGCAACGGATTGGTGGAGCGTTTTCACAGGCAACTAAAAGCTGCAATTACCTGTCATGCAGACACCAAGTGGACCGAATCACTTCCACTTGTGTTGCTAGGCATTAGGAGTGCCTTTAAGGAAGACCTCCAGACTTCATCAGCTGAGTTGGTGTACGGTGAACCACTTCGTCTCCCTGGCGAATTCTTCGGTCACGATATTGCGTACTACACCACCGACATCACCGATTTCGCGGCTCGGTTGAAGTCCTTTGCGGAAAATATTCGTCCGGTTCCCTCCCAACACCACTCAAATCGCAGAGCTTTCGTATTCCAAGATCTAGCTACATGCAGTCACGTATTCCTTAGGGAAGAAGTGATGCGTGGCTCATTCCAGCCTGCTTACACTGGTCCATACGAAGTGCTCAAAAGAAGGAGTAAAACATTTATTATTCGCGTTAGGAACAAAGATCTCACAGTAACTATAGACCGCCTTAAGCCAGCCTATATACTAGACGTTCGTGTACCCGTTCCTCGATCCTACACTGCAACTCCAGAACGTGTCCCTGTTCATCCACCGCAGGAAAAGACCGCGCTAACAACTACGCGTTCAGGTCGTACAGTACGGTTCCCTGACTTTTATCGCCCTTAGTCGGTCTCTGGAGGGGGATGATGTAGGTGACCTCCACTTAAACATACATTATAATTATAATTATATTTTATTTACACACAATAATATATTAAAAACCACTTACATACATCACACATTCATATCCCAGTAACATAACATTCATAACACAAATAAATAATTTCTAACCAAATGTAAACAAACAATAATTCGGCAAGCAAACCCGCGCGATATGCGTTGTTCCGAATTTGTGCAAATCTTGCATTTAAGTTAATTGTGGAATGTGAAGCCACGCGGAGGCGCATCGCGCGCGCGCAGTCGATCACAGCGTATGCTACGAGAGACACATACAACTCGTTCTCACGCGCACTCGCGTTTTGCCCACGCGTGAACTGTTCACTTACTACTTTGATTAATTACATGATATGTATTATGTGCTACATTGATCCTGTCTTGCTATCCTTCTAAAAACTTAAATAGTGTGTGTTGTGTGTGGCTAATAAACTTTGACAATTCATCTTTGTGGTTTAATTCAACCAACATTTACCACGCACACCCCCTAAAGGGAAGACAGGAAACTTTGCTGGTTATTTTAAGACTTATAATAAACTACTAACGTTTATAATAAAATACTAAATTTAGCCAATCATCGTTTTAAGGTCGATGGGTAAGACTGTCTACCAGTTATTGTAATATAATTCTCTTCTATCGACCTTCCCGAATAACGTTCGACATTTTTTCATCAAAACATTGTTAAAAGTTGAGGCGGTTAAACAGAAAAGAGAAGTTGCTGTTTTTGTATGTGTTGTGTTCGTTCTATGTTGTTTTTATTGAATTTAATTTGGTGCTTAAAACTCGGATTTATAAAGGGCATGGACATGAAGAAATAACGAACTTTCGTCCGATAAAGCATAAAAAGCACAGGCATAATAATAATAATATAGTTAATGTCATGTTTTACTCATGTGGTCGTAAGTAGCTGCAAGTAGCTGTAATCCATCACATAAAACTTCTCCTAAGGGCCCTCCCTCCCCCTACGAGATAGATCTGTACACCCCTCTCTAAAAAACCGGGCTTGTCTTGTGACTCCAAGGGGAAACGCTTATAAAGAAAATGATAATGTTATGAAAATTACCGATTAGTAATTTAAAACTACATACTAACTAAACTATAAATAAACTAAGACCACATATGTATAAGTACATATAAGTGCATATAAAAGTAAGTGCTCACCACTCCAACAGAAAAAACTTCCTCAAAACAAAACTTAAAACCTCTTTAAAAAGTAAAAAGAAGTCTACAGAACTACAAGCAAGCGGTTAACATAACCTAAATTAATAAAACAGTAGCACTACACACTAGAGAAGACAATGGTCGTGCATAATGGAACTTGAGACAGGCTCTAATGACCTTAGATGGTACTACACCAGGATTAGGAGTACTCAGGCACGGCTCTCGGTGAACACTGTGGGAGGCGGAAGCGACAGCGGGAGCGGTTTATGCAAATCTCGTGTAGCGATCGTACGTAGTGCAACACGGTAGAAGGATGTTAGGGAGTGGTACGTTAATTTAAGATGAATGCATTTGCATTTACTGCAGTAAAGAGATTTAGTGTAAACTATAAATGTCGTGACGGGCTTACAATAGTGAAATTAACGTAGATAGACTTGGTACTTGTTTAAAATCATGGATGTCAATTATATATTCTTATAAAGTATTTGTGTATACATATGTAGTAGTATCAGTTAGTTAGATTCCATATTACAAGCTTAGAGCTTAGTTTGGGTCTAATTAACCTTGAGTGAATTTGTCCGGGTATTTAAAATATATTTTTGATGTTTTTTCATTGATACTTACTGGTAGTTATTATTATAGTATTGTATTCATTAGTATAAAAGTGAGAAACGTATATTTTCACCCATATTTTTATAACTAACTAGCAGCGCCCCGCGGTTTTACCCGCGTTGTGCCCGTTCCCGTGGGAATTTCGGGAATTTTTTTACATAAAAACCTTCCTCTTGAATCACTCTACCTATTACAAAAAACCGCATCAAAATCCGTTGCGTAATTTTAAAGATTTAAGCATACAGACAGGCAAACAAACAGTGTGACAGACACGAAAAAGAGACGACTTTATTTTATACTATGTAGTCCTGAGTGAATCGCTCCGCCTATGAACCCAGTTTATCCCCAATTTACTGTACATTATCTGGTACTAACTGCTTTCGAAATTGCTTTCCATTCATTCTCAAAGCGATGTCTTCCCATTATTGATTCATCTTATTATATCCTTCGTTTAATTCCCTTTGCATATGATAATAACACTGCATCGAGCAAAGAACTTTGTCATATTAAAACTTATATGATACCTGGTAACATGGCAATAAGAATTAAAAAAAAATTGGAATGAGACAAAGTACTAAAGTAATTAAAGATTTTGTGGGCTTGTTATACTTATGAAAAACTATATACATGTAAGCAAGTCAAAGCGAAGGCGGGTCACCAGTGTTCTATAAGAATTGATTTCACTCTAAACTATACAGTCAGACTCCATGTAATTACCAAGAGTACAAGAATAGAGTAAACTTTGGCTCTAACCACAAAAGTAAGTCCAGAATCAGTCCCATATCCCAATATTTATGTTCTTTTATACCTACTATGATCATATTTTTAAGCATTAAACCTTATATCTTGGCTCAGGTATAACATTGAAAAGATTGACAGCATGCGACGGAATTCGTGGATTTTATTCCTGCTCTTACTCAATTTTATAAGTCACTAGCTGTGCCCCGCGGTTTCACCCGCAGCGCCCCCGTTCCCGTGGGAATTTTGAGATTTTTATTCCCTATAAACCTCACGGAGCCCGAGACCTTTCCAACGAATGCAAAACCGTGGAAATCGGTTCGTGCGTTCTGGAGTTATAGCGTCAGGAAGGAAACCCGACTTATTTTTATATAGTAGATATTTATACTTCATTAAAGAGCCTTAAAATATGTTATAACATTACTTAAAGCTATCTCGTGCAGACCTTCTTAAAACCAAGATTAAAATAAACATTCATGTTTATACAAAACATAATTTTAACATCACTACAGTTAAAACTGTCAAGAAAATAAAATGGCGTTATTCTGTTTTAAATTCAGAATTTCGTAGAGTTTTCATGGACGCAAGTCCCAAATGAGAACTGGCTGCAAAATTCAACTACAGCTATGTTTCACGACAATATAAACAGAGCACCAAATCCCCGGGCGAACAAACAACTTCACAAAAACTTATAATAATATTAGCTCCTGACTTTGGCTGTTCACTGCACAATGTGAAGTTAAGCTATGTTCGAAAACCCAATTACCGTTGTAACATAAATTACTGCAGCCATTGTTGTGTTAATTTACGGACAAACTTAATTACTTATTTTATATTTTAATCTCAAAATAATAACTGAGGTCACATATCAAAATAATACCACTTATAAAAATAGCTATCAATATCTTTTGTTTGGTAAATCCTGCCCTAAGGTTTTCTCGACTTTCTAAAGACATATTTCTTTACTTTTCATATTAATATAAATTTCTTTAATCTATATAAATTCTATTGTAAAATCTAGTTGGTTGTTATCTCCCCAGAATACCCAACTGTCCCAAAGCGTTCTCAATGTCTGTTCTGCAATCCATACAATAATGATCTCGAAATACAAACTTTTCTACCGAGTCAAACAATAAAATATTCAGTCTGAACTCAAATACATTACAATGCCGAAACCGAATAGAATACAATCAAATTTAATTTAATTTCGCGAAGAATAGAGTCCTTTCAGAATAACCCTTTCACCGCAGCTATTTTGGATTATTGAAGACAATTAATTTTCCTACTGTTAACGCGTAAAGGTTAAAGGAAAGGTGTTCAAAGTGGTTTAATTATATTAACTTAGATTGAATCTTGTACTGAACTTTCACTTTGAACTTCATTTTATCTATTTACTAGCAGCGCCCCGCGGTTTTACCCGCGTTGTGCCCGTTCCCGTGGGAATTTCGGGATTTTTTTTACATAAAACCATCCTCTTGAATCACTCTACCTATTACAAAAAACCGCATCAAAATCCGTTGTGTAATTTTAAAGATTTAAGCATACAGACAAACAGACACGAAACAGAGACGACTTTATTTTATACTTGCAGCGCCCCGCGGTTTTACCCGCGTTGTGCCCGTTCCCATGGGAATTTCGGGATTTTTTTTACATAAAAACCTTCCTCTTGAATCACTCTACCTATTACAAAAAACCGCATCAAAATCCGTTGCGCAATTATAAAGATTTAAGCATACAGACAGACAATGGACGCGACTTTATTTTATACTATGTAATCATAAATAAGTAATATAGCTTATTTATAATACGATCTCTTTACGGCTTGAAATGACTGGCAATTTACGTTTTATTATTATAAAGAGTCAAGTTTGGGTTTAATGCTGAATTGGTTATTATAAATAGTAGTGGTAGAGACCTATCTTACCTAGATAGTGCTTTGCCATTGAAACAGCGGAGCTGTGCAGAGGTCAACTGATCAATCGAAATTACGAAATGACCATTACGAAAAGATTTTGACAATGTGACAATGAGGGTTTTCTGAAATGACACCCACTAGGCGGCAGCACTGAGACGTGAGGTCCAGAAATCTGTCAAAAGTGTAATTTTCGTGAAAACCCTCATTGCGCTGTGATTGCTAAATCAGACTAGGCACGGCTCCGCGCCACTTATATGGAGACTCACCCTATTAGCAAGCGAACGTCATACACATTTAAAACTTTCTAATACGCCAGCTCATAGGGCCTTATTAATAAAAGCGGTGTAACTAAACACTGTTATACTATGTTTTGTCTCTTTTGCTCTTCGGAAAATTGCGTATGCCAGAAAGTGACAAACCATTTGATAGATAAACTGTTCTTTATTCATAAATCCCATAGCGTATAAACTCGCTCAATTGCATCAAAGCAGCAGAAAAGAAAACAAATCTTGCTTAAGTCTTATTTACAACCGCAGTTAAAACTGCGTGAAAAAATGAGTCTCGTAATAAAAGAATGAATGTGCACTTGAAACTCTCAAGAGACTCAATGTACGCTTGTAATAGCACTAAAGGGGTTAAAATAAAATACAACTGCAGTTACTGACCATAAAATCAAGTAAACGAAGTGGACGTACTCAGTCAAGGGGCAATATCCATTTAAGAAGATGAGTTGAAGTAATGTACTACTAAAACATAAGTATAATTATCCGACCTTTTAAATTTCGAATAGAAAATGCTTTACACAACTTTACTGTCCAATTACTTGACGTTTTAATATTAACCTGACCCATCTTAAGTTAAAGTAAGAACTTTTCTTGAACCCAACTTTACACTTACGAGAGCGTACTTATAAAAGTGCATCATAAAAGCTTTCTTTTATTTTCTACAAGTAACGCCACACTACTTTACCCGTGCCCAGTGGTAATAATCAGGGTAAAAATAGTACTTTATTTTAAATGTAGCTATTATTTACAAAAAATAATCTGATCACTTCAAGAGATAAACATGCTCAAACAATAAAACAAACAAATCTCATCAGCTTGACTATAGATAATTTATAAATATATTCTAATACATTCTGAAGTTAGTTAATTAATCACAAACTTTAACGAATGTTTAAACAATTGCTATTCATGACATCGCCACCCTCACCCCTGCCCCCTCCCTTCTGCCCGCCCTGTGTCCGTCCGTTATACCGACAATAAGTATTATTGTAAACTTAACTCAAATCACTTGGAATAAACTTGTTTCTCTTATTGAAGATCTTTTTGTTTGTAAGAAAGACAAAGACAGGCTGTAAAGCAGACAAAGACACAAAGCATGGCGGTAGGAGTATTAGAAGGAGTATGTAATGTCCTACTGCAGCGCGAAGACGTCTGACCTCACTGAATGTATCAGTACAGTGAACCAAAAAGATATTACAGATTCTGACTTTCATAACTACATGGAAAGATTTCTGAAATCAGTTCATTAACGGCAGAGATATAAATACGAATGACAACAAATACTGCTTCTTTCAATTAGCAATTGATTAAAAAGTGAAATAAGTAAGAGTGAGATAGCGAAAGTAAGATAAAGTCACTTCAGAAGCAAAAGTAAAAAATAACGTTTAATGTTACTCGTATAGGTGGCCTACCTAAGTAAACTTTATTCTTTAAATTTTACACCTGAAATTGAAGACGCCCTGAATCATAAGAATTTCTCGCGATCGCGAATGCTTTGCCAATTGCCAGCGGTTCCCGCGGGAACTCCCAAACGAAAAGCAATTTCAACCTGCATTCATTCGAATATTAATCTTCAACATAAAGGGAGTTTTTTCATTAAAAGACACGTAGATACAATAAAATGCCAAAGTACGTATAAGATTTTTCTTTTAAATATGTGTAAGCATAAGTTTAAAAATAATCCGTGTTTTTTTTATTTCGAATGAAATTGCACTTTATTTATTTTGGGGTACATTTAATTTTAATTATATACGTTTCTTGAAGCGTAGGTATATGTGATATATATGTGAAGTTAGTCCTTAAATTGATTATAATTAATAACTTCATTCCATTTCAAGGAAAACTCACCATAAGACTGTAACTGCGACCCTGGACATAAATCTCCACGAAAATTTTAAATTTTCTCTAGTACATGCCTCTGATGTGGAGTTTGGTTTAGTTATAAATAAGCATCAACTTCACACTGGTAGTGGGACAAAGTCAACGCTTTATAAAACCAAATGAATCAGTCTATCTTCCACCTGACGTCGAAGATCACGAATAATCACGATATATACCGTTTAGATTCAGAGAGTAGCCTCTCTGAATCTAAACGGTATATATCGTGATTCATATTGTCTTCATATCCATCCCAATTTTCATCATAATCAACTATCACTATAAATACAGATCAGTAGATGACCTATAGTTCGTCAGCCTCATATAAATCTGATCAATAAAATACAATTAAGTCAATCCCTCACATAGGACTTGTTGCAGGCAAAGGAAATCACACACTGCGAGTATTTCCTTAGTAAATCTGTGCCGAATAGACCTTGTACTATAAGTATTAAGGTTGAGAGTCCAGTGTTGCAATAAAGCCTGTACTTTATGCCCGGGCACCGCAATTTTGCCAGCCCTAGTTCTAGCTTACCGACATTCGATTCCAATTTAAACCCTACTTTTGACCAACAAATTGACGTTTGGAATCTTGTAGCTATTTATTTGGAACGGCCGGATTGTTTGTGGAACAGAGACATTCGTCGATCCAAATGGTGAATGGAAATCGGGTTAGTGACGTGTTTTGTTCCAAAAGAGGTTTGATTACTAACTGAGTTTTAACTTAGTGTTCTTAGCAGTTCTTAACACATTGATTTTTTGTTCTTTCACTTTACATTCTGTAAAAGGGTGAAGTAAGTTTTTGGAACTGTTGTATTGATCACGTGGTGAAAATGGAGATGTATTGGTCGTCCATTAGACTTAACAAGCTAGTGACAAGTGCAAAAGCACAAAATAGAGGCGTTCGCTCTTCCGTGTGCCAAAGTGTAAAATATGATGCATATCTTTACTAGTACTCGTATAATAACGGTGAAGAGTTTTTTTTTAATAACACAAATATCTGGAGTTGTCAATCTGATTTGGAATAATATTTTAGTTTGCAGCCTCATTTCAATACAATAATTATTATCAACTTTTTCATCCCGGGCCACGAAAATAGGTACGTCAGTAAACCCTCGAAGTGTTGTTAGTTAAGATTTTAAGAAAAAAAAACATCTAACGACGCCTTTGTAGTCAAGATCTCATTACATCTATGTACGTACAGTTGTAAATAGCCTAAAGGCAGTGATCCGAAAGCCGCAGTCATAATGAGCGTACATCACCGCACTTAGCCTAATACATTAAAGACAGTGTTTGCTCCAAGCAAACGGCTTCACTGAATATTAGATGCGCCCTGTGCCCACCGAATTATTCCCAAATTACTCGCCCAAGGGTCAATGTGTACCTAAACTATACAGCTTTGTAAAGAGGTAATTTCTTGCCAGCACCGCCACCGAAAATTCCACCAACAAGGTTAGTTTGTTTTAAATATTTACTTGGGTAACTCTACAACCTCTTATACGCTCGGTAATAAGGGTCTCAAAAGAAAAATCTGTATCGGATAAAGTATTTTTATTTTCTTTGTAGAGGTTGCGATCTCCTTTGTGATTTTATGTATTATCGGCCAATTAGACGTGATTGGGTGATTTAAATATGGAACAGTATTGTTTTTTTCGATGTTTATGGATTGCTGTTCGATAATTTAAACGCTACACTGTGCAGAAAAAAACGTTTTTTCTCTATGGCATAGATAATTCACAATGTTATATTATAAACAAAGTTTAATAATCCCTAGACAGTCAAAGCCAGTTTAAAATTGTATGGGATAAGATAACCTCTATTTTTCTTGCAACCAGTTGGGAGTTAAGATCTCAAGAACATTAATCTTAAACTCAAACTTGAACTAAATAAATCGGAAAGTTACACCATGAACTAGTGTGAAAAGATTTAGTTTTCAGCTAAGTTCACTTTCTTAGTTGCGAAATTTTATAATTAACTTCGCTGAGGGATTCATTGCTTCTTTTCTATATAAAAAAAAATCGTTTGTCAAATATCTATAGCTATACCATGGAAAAAATCAAAACTAAAATACATATTATTTACCTTTTTGTTCCAGTGTTTCTGTTCAGACCTTAGAGCTATAAAATACTTATCTATTTAACAAATGAATACCTACCTGATAATATAACGTGTAGGTACAATTTAATATGTCCGGTAACCAATACATATGTACGTACAACAGTTTAATTAGAAGCAAAAACATCAACTTTCAAACTATACTCACTTTATCTAGGTCCTAGTCGCGTTCTTAAAATTAGTTTAAAAAGAAAAAAGTTTGTCTGCATTTTTGTTAACATATTTTATTATTCCCTAAAAATGTTTAACAGAGTACAACGTACTTCGATACTTATTCATGGTAGTCTCCATCTTAACTGTAACTGAATGTCTCATACGAAACTAAACGAAAAACTTTTTCCACACAAAAGACCACTCAAAGTAATCCCCTCCAAGACAAAGCTAAGAAGAAAACGTAAAATTGTTTGGATAGTTTTCAACTAATCTCCTTGAATAGTGCATTCTTGAAATTACTTTGCTCTTATTGTGATTTCTTGAGCACAAAAAGGATTTCAAATAAATACTTTATCATGTAAACGAAAGAAAGAGACATTTTTTTAAGTACTGGCAACACCCCTTGGTTTTCCCGCTTTTTAATTTTGAGATAAAAGTTTCCTTTACAACCTTCACGAATGTGGATATCATATACCAACAAAAAATCGAATTTGTTGGAAAGGTTGAGAGAACAGCGCGTTCTTTTTATAAAGTTACTTGTATGTATTGTAATATTACTAAAGTAATTATGCTCATATTACTCAAATGATTTATTGAAGTATTTACAGACAAATGGTACATTGCGTGTAAAATGAAATAAAACGATTCATTCCATTTGTTCCTTTTCTTGTTATTCTCAAGAATGCGATGAAATTGATCATTTTATTCAATTGTTCGACCGTCTTCATTATACAAATTCCATTTGCGTTCAACCTGAGGAAAACCCGCCCAGTAGCGCTTAAATGAATGAATAAGAAAATAATAACTCTTTAAAAACTAACGACATTTTAAAATTTTAATAAGGTTTTATTTGTGGACTCGTTCATTCAATTCTAGTAGGTTGTGGACAATCCTAGTGTCAAAGTTTATTATTTAGTATTAGTTTGTCAAAGGTTTTAAACCATTAAAGACCTCCGATATGTTCTTATGATTGAAACGACCGAGACCGAATGCTTATCGTGCCTTCCGAAGCACGGTAGCGCTCAGTTACAAATGCCACTAACGGCCACCCATCCAATTAAAGGCCGAGCTGCACGTTGCTTAACAATCGCAATAATCTAACATCCATCACGTTGTCAAACTACGTCACGAACGCTACGATGTGTGGATATTGTTTTTGTGTGTGGACCTAGGGATTATATTATTCTCTGTGGTGTGAACCTTCATAGTTTTATGAATGGCCATCAATTCCCCGAATCAATTCATTCGTTCCGTTTTAAAATGGCAACCGAATTTTTCAACAACTCATTCATTCCGTCTGTCATTCGATTAAATAATTTTAGCCCAATTTATTGGATTTCGTGAGGAGATGGTAACAATACAAAAACCTTTTCGAGTTCAATCCACCGTAATATAATCTCTTCGTTTTTTGCGGCAAATCATTCTTTTGGAAATTATGCCGTTCAGTATTTTCATGTTTTTACTGGACTTTGAATCGGTTTTACGAATCCTTCGGACCGGGGACCTTAATTTTCTTTCCATTCCCATTTGACCCTCACTATTGTTTTATAGTTTCACTCGTAAAACAAAATAGAAATGGAAAACTATTTGAAATAACAATGTCCGACTATTGTGCAAAAAGTTTTTTTAGAAAAAGGTAGCTTAGTTTAGACTATGAAAGATTGACGTCACGATATTGCCCCTAGCTGTCAATGCTAACGGCATCTAACCAGCCAGAGTTAGTAAAAGCAAAAAGAGACCGTCGTTCTCAATTAAGACTGAAGGAAAATCTGTGATTTTGTTGGAAAATGTTGTTAATTCAGATCTATTATTACTGCTTGTATTATTCCAGCATTAACCTTGCTGGAAATAAAAGACAAAATGTAGAATTTAATGCTTATTTATATAGGTTTTTACTGAGAATTGAATAGAGCTGTACATTTAGGGCCGAATCTGCGTTAAGCGGGCGCACGCGACGGTTCACTTTTGTATGAAACCGCGCGGGCACCCGCTTAACGCAGTTTCGGCCCTTAGATAATCCTTGCACCAAAAATAATATTTAAATCCCAACAACTAGCGAAGTTGTAACTTTAAAAACCTAATTTTTACTCGGCTCTTTGGCTCATCACGGTAAAGTTATCATAAAAATTAACGTTATCTATATTCGTGTGGTCATAACTGTGTACGGCTTCAGCCAGGTACGCTCATCCAATAAAAGTAACGAAGATTAGGAAGCAACTGGCTCTTCGCCAAACTGTAGTTTTATACAATCAGCGTTTCAGCGCTGCTCACAGCTCGTGACCAAACTGAAAAATTTCCTCAATCACTGTCGTATTCAGAAAACGAGAACCGCTTTCGAGCTATTTATTTTTTGACTTGCCACTAGTACTCTATCTATGATATTTGAATATGTCGTTCTAATTTCAAAATAAGCAAAAAACGAAGAAGGGTTGGATGATAATTTTTAATTCGAAATTCAAAATGGGAATTATGTTCTTAATCAACGGAATAAAAAAATCTTATTTGAAAAAAAACTGTAATGTTCACTGGTGTGAATAGACCAGAAGTATATAATCTGTTCTATAGTTTTAAAAAAGTCGTCTAAAAGCTAATAAAACATAAAAAAATAAAAAGCTTGGCATAAAAAGTAAAAATGTCGTTGAAATGACTAAAGTCAAAGTTGATTCAGGCGGGAAATAAAGTTTAAGAAGAAATCGTTTTAAAGGTTTCATAAACTCAAGGTAGTCGGAAAGTAAACAGTAAAAGATGTCCATTATACGAATGATTATACGGAATACGAAATATCCAAAATCAAGTGAAGTGCCACGTTAATGGCGGGAAGCGGTCTGACGCGAAATTGCGCCGACTCTTTGCATTTATATCACCGAAAATGAAAGATCTTGGATGAAAAATAGAATGTACAATGGTACGTAGTGATCATTTATTTTATATAGGTACGTCTAGATATGTTGAAGATTAACTATTTCTGTATTTGTGTGGTCTTCTTCTTATCGAGTGGATGGTCAACCTGACCAATCCTGGTGTCAGAGTTATTGAGCCGCCAAAGGCCTCTGACATGGCTCATGTAACGACTACTATCCGTAGAAAGTAACCGGGACCGACGGCTTAACGTGCCCTCCGAAGCACGGAATCATCTTACTTTTCGGGCAATCAGGTGATTCAGCCTGCAATGCCCTAACCAAACTGAGGACAGTCTCACAAAGTGATTTTTGTGAGATATCCCCACCGGGAATCGAACCCGGAACCTCCGGATCGTGAGCCGAGCGCTCAAACCACAGTAAACCACTAGGCCACGGAGGCTGTGTGGTTATATATATAGTTTAGCTTCAGAGGGTACGTTAAGCAGTTGGTTCCGGTTGTTGCAATTGTTAACCATGTCGGAGGCCTTTAGGCGGTCTAAAAACTCCGACACTAGGGTTGGCCAATGACCTATACGAAATGAATAAATGAATGAGTGTACCGAATAGGTATACATGGGGGAGGCGATTGGTCCCACCTCATATCAGTAGATCATTGAATGGAGGTTTAAGCTATTATACATACAAGACTTACGATATTTACCTCTTGTCTAGTGTAAGTAATCCTACTTCCAACTAATATTATAAATGCGAAAGTTTATAAGGATGGATGTATTTATGGATGTATGCACTCATTCACGCAAAAAACTACTGAACGGATTTGGATGAAACTTTACGGTAATATAGGTTATACATCAGAATAATACATGGGATACTATTATTTACTATACTATACTATTTTATCCCGAAATTCCCGCGGGAATGGGTACAACGCGGATAACACCGCGAGGCGCGGCTAGTAAAAAATATTAAGAAGTAGCCCAAATCTGAAATTCAGGTCTTGTCTTGTACTCTAGCCTACCAATAAGTATTTAAAAAAGACGTGTGGCACTCGGGGACTGCCGCGGTAAAGCTATTGCATAGTTATTTTTTGTATCACTAGATGGCGTTAGTGGGGAGCGTTAGGTTTTTTGCGTGAGGTTTTTTCGTTACGGAATTTCTGGATTCGGTCCCCGCGCTCAAGGCCCGCGATAGAAGCTATGCAATAGCTTAAAAACGAAATAACAGTTATTACCAACAGATAAGTTTCATTTCCGGTGTCAATTCCGTTCAGTCAGATAAAAGCATGAAACAAAGTGTATATTTTACGAAGAACACAATGTAATATGCATTGATGCTTATTTTGTGACCGCTAACGACCACTTTGAGCGGCACTGCGCAATGTAACGTTTACAATATGACAACATTGCTACATTTGGTTTAAAATTCTAATTTCTTTATTATGCCCTTTATAGTACGTATGAGAAGGCATAAAACCCGTCCGGGGTGAATCGAGTTTTAAGATTTGAGTATATGTACAGTCAACTACAAAAGTTGATGAACACACTCCATATTAGAAAACACTTCTTTGAAAATTGTCATATTTATGCCTTTTATTTATCTTTCAGTTTTCAGGTGTATTCTAATATCAAATGCGTTCATCAACTTTTATAGCCGGATGTACTTTTTAAAATGTCATGCTTTCTCACGACTCATCTTTACTTCACATACGAGTATAAAGAAACATATACTATCTACGTATTACTCGATAAAATCTATAGAAAATCATTAGAAATTCAAAGTAAAGTACATTATTACCTTGTAATGTCCCTCTGCTGGACAACGCTTCTCGTCTCGCCGAAGATATCAGTACAGTGAGCAGGAATACAAACGTTAAACAAAACATACAAGTAAGTATATCTCTTTTAGGTTGTTGTTAATGCGTCCGCGAGACGATCAAGTGCACTTGACAAGTCGCAAATGAATAAAACTTGTCAAGTCGCGTCAAGTCGCATCAAGCTCAAGTTGGTTCAAATTTGTTGTCAAGTTATCATCAAAATTATTGTCAAGTCATGTCCAGCACGTAGATACTTGACGGGAATTGTCAAGTCAACGCTGTAAACGATCAATATTCACTTCAAGCCCGTAGACTTGTCAAGTGCACTTGATCGTCTCGCGGACGCATTACTCTCTACAGATATCTGTGAAGGCGTTCGGAAGTTTGAAACGGAGCGATCGCAATCTGCATTGACGGCAGTTTTCACATCGCTGACTTATCAATAGGACGGCTTTAATACCTACAAGTGTTTATATTCAATTTCTTATTGATGTTTCGATTGATACGCCTTTTTCTCATTAAGCGACAAACCCCGAAGGGAAGGTTGTTTATATCTGAACGCTACCGTGCTTTGGCTCGTTAAATTGTTTGTCCCGGTTGTTTTAATGGTAAGTATATGTCGGAGGCCTTTAGGCGGTCTAAAAACTCCTACATCATCATCATCATTACATAGTATAAAACAAAGTCGCGTCTGTTTGTCGTCTGTTTGTCTGTTTGTCTGTATGCTTAAATCTTTAAAATTACGCAACGGATTTTGATGTGGTTTTTTGTAATAGGTAGAGTGATTCAAGAGGAAGGTTTTTATGTAAAAAATTCCCGAAATTCCCACGGGAACGGGCACAACGCGGGTAAAACCGCGGGGCGCTGCTAGTTTTTATATATATACCACCTTATTTATAAACGCTCTAACTAAAACACTGATATAAAGTGTTTTGTCTCTTGTGCTCTTTGGAAAATAGCGTATGTTGGATAGGGATAAAATGCTGTTAATTTATGAATAAGGCGCTTAGACAATATTCAGGCTCCATTTAATCAAAACCTAACACAGTTTGCAGGATAGCATGTTTGCTGTACACTTACACAACATGAGCAGTTCAAAACTAACCCGAAATATACATTCCAGAATTTTCGAATTTCAAACACATTTCGAACACCGCATTCTGAATAAAATTCGGCCAGTCTTGACGGACATTGTTCGAAATTCATAAATAAAGCTGTGAATGAGGTTGCACAATGGTTTCGAATTGGTTTTGCTCAGAATATGGAACGCTCACCACTTATTTCTAAACGTTAATTCATATTGCGGACCGAGCATCGTTGAAATAAAATCTGCACCCATATTTATTTTAACGGTGGATTCGAAATTGCGACGGAAATTACTGAGTCGCAATAAATTGCAGCAAGTACACAATACTACTCGCACCATTGATGGTTGTGCAATGGAATTATGTAGTTTTATACTCTAGTAGAGTAAACAGTAAAATACTCTAGTTTTATACTCTTTCATTGTGACTTATTAAGTATGGAAAAACATTACGATTATATTGATAAAAAAATACCAGTAACCAACCTTTTCATCTCATAAAATACCGTATATCTCTCTTCGTTACAGTGTAAGGAAAATGCTAGTTAGGTGACTTCATTCGGCAGACAATGTAGACACAGTCATTGATTGAAATAGATTCAACAAGATCGCTACATAACGAAGGCGAAAGATGTTTAAATACACCCCACCCGGACAAATTTACACACGGTTAATGAGATCCAAACTAAGTTCTAAGCCTGTATTATAGAATCTAACAATCTGATACATATACCTACACATTTTTTTATAAATATGTCGGAGATGGACGTATAATCAAGCTATAGAAGTTTAAGAGTAGTTTGTAAATTCAGCTGACTGATGGAATCTGTAGTGTTGTTATTCCGTGACGTGAGTTCTACCTTCGTGGTGTAGTCTGTGGTATGAGAATAGACTATGTTAAGTCTGTGGTGTTACGCACTATGACAGTTGTTCGATAGAGGGATGTGGTTTGTTTGGTGGTCTGTGGCAGTGAGTGAGTGAGTAAGTCTATGATATGAAAAGATGGCGTACATTAGAGTTTATGAGAGAAATGAAGATGGTTGGATGGTGATTAGAGTAGAAACGAAGATTGGAGGAATGATGGGTGGACGACATCACGATCGTATTGCGAATCGAGTATAGGATTAGGAAAAGATATTCTATGGCGTGGACAGGACGACTATGGGGTGAAGGGAGGTCGTTTAGGTTCCATCAATTTAATTGAATCTAGACGTATCCTAACTGTAATCTGTAATCCATGAAGATCGTGTGTAAAATACAAGCAATGTCATTGTAATGAAGTCCTGTGAGGTATTATTTCAAGACCAAGACCTAGGAATCCTAAGATATCTGATGTTGTATTGACAGTATAATGCTCGTGCTTATCCTGATGTGACATGTCCCCGATAAATATATAATTTACACATCGTCGTCGCTGACTAATATATCCGCACTTATTGTTGACTCCGGGCGGGAATAGAACTCGCAACCCCCGACACATTTAACGCTCTCACTGCCACTGTGCCAACAGGCTTATCATTATATAAATGAATTTAATTACGTCATAACCAACCACCTATGTGTATACGGTTACTATGGCTTATTCTTAAAAGCTTTTTAACTAGAACACTGTTATAAAGTGTTCTGTCACTTTTGCTCTTTGAAAAAACAACGTACGAGTATATCGGAAAGGGACAAACCATTAGATAACGAAAATATTGTTAATAAGAGTTTATGAATAAGCCTCTTGAGCTTTATGTAACTACATATACCACTTATAATTATCATTAAGTACCAACCTTGTTAATCACTACATAGTATAAAACAAAGTCGCTACTTTTGTCTGTTTGTTTGTCTGTATGCTTAAATCTTTAAAATTACGCAACGGATTTTGATGCGGTTTTTTGTAATAGGTAGAGTGATTCAAGAGGAAGGTTTATATGTATAAAAATTCCCGAAATTCCCATGGGAACGGGTACAACGCGGGTAAAACGACGGGGCGCTGCTAGTTGACAATAAAATTAACACATAATTAAACTTGAACACAACAAATTGACAAACTGAACATATTGTCAAATTAAAACCTACAACAGTAAGGCTACATTATAATGAAAGACCAAAGTATTTCTGTAAGTCACTCCGCATAATTTATCGGGGTGAAAACAACTTTTGCAATTATGAACACTTTTACCGAGTTGGCAAAGTTGAGAGTATTGTAATATGTAGTATAATGTGCCGCAGTATCGCTCTGTATGTTCGGAACTCATCTCGAAATAAGGGCGTGGGCAGATATGTTACATTTGCCGGAAAGTTTGAAATTAAAATGTCTTGGAAATATGTTCTATACAAGAAAGATTACTTAAGTTGTTTTGGTTAGTATCTCATTACTTAATAAATAACTAACTTCTTCTACTTAATAGTTGATAAACATGTTATTTAAAATGTTGTTAAGTTTAGGCGAGTTTTGGCGAGTATATAACTTCTCACTATGAATCACCTGATCCTGATCAGACATAATCACCACGCTTGCCAGAACTTTGTTCAGTTCTTGAACGGGAAGTGAACTCGGGACCTCAGTCTTGGCAGGCGAGTGCACATACACACACCACTAGACCACCGAGACATAACTATGTAACGTTGACAAATTGAAACGCTCCGCCCCATAACTAAGTACATAACTTAAATCTATTCCACACTAAAATAGTCAACGTATTCTCTTCCCTACCCCTGACGGAAACGTCTAAATCTAGGAACATTACCCTTAAACTGTTAATCAAACCTAAATTACCTCCAAGAAGTGCTCAAGTTGGCACTCAGCAGTGAGTTAGTAACGCAGGCTTTTGTTTACGATGTAATTCATCCGTGTTTATCAACGAGAGTGTGCGTTTAATTTGACTCAATTAGCAGTCTAAGGGTAAACCTTACTTTTGTTAAAGCTCCGAGATAGGACTCACACGCTAATGTTATTAACAGTTAAAACTTTACGTTACAGTTCTGTGCTTGTTTTTTGTGTGTCTTGTTATGCAGAGAAAAATGCTTTATAAACAAATAAAAGAAGCTTGGTTTAAATTTGGAATTTAAAAGAAGAATAAGAAAATGTCAACGGTGAATATATATTTATGTATCAAGATATGTATTATATAGATATAAATATTCAAGTATTTCATTTAAAAAAAATGATTAATACCAAGCTTTGATTTTTAGATCGTTTTTGCCATTAACACGCATATTGAATGCCAAATTTCAACTTAATCGGTAACCGGGAAGTGTATCAAAAACTTGCAAGATTTGATTACTTACAGAAAAGTATCGGGTCAGGTGAAACTATAAATAAAAGCTTGTACTCGTAAAAATCAATACTGTCACATTTTGTAAAAGTAGAAATGTCTAAATTAGACTCTGAATACCAAACATATTTCGGTGATGCATTACGTTTTTTAATTTCATATTCTGTTCAAATATATTCCTTCATTCCAACCTATTTACCTATTATCTATTATATTATTTCGTTATCTGCAGAGCACAGATCTCGTTCAACCATATCGTAACTGGTTTAATCCATAGGCAATAGAATTAAGTTACTCTCTTATCTCTGAGTCGCATTCCGTATTGAAATTAGAACATATTGCTCTGAATATGAGGAGGTGAGTTCTAATAGGGTTTACCATAAACAATATAATGCGGGGTCTTTACTAACTTAATTATTTTACAGGTTATGTCAGTTTTAAGTGTAATGATAACTTATTATCATCCTCAATGGAATGATCTTCAGTCTTCTTCTTCTTCTTATTATTATCGAGTGGATGGTCAAACTGACCAATCCTGGTGTCAGAGTTATTGAGCCGCCAAAGGCCTCTGACATGGCTTTTGTAACGACTACTATCCGTAGAAAGTAACCGGGACCGACGGCTTAACGTGCCCTCCGAAGCACGGAATCATCTTACTTTTTCGGGCAATCAGGTGATTCAGCCTGCAATGCCCTAACCAAACTGAGGACAGTCTCACAAAGTGATTTTTGTGAGATATCCCCACCGGGAATCGAACCCGGAACCTCCGGATCGTGAGCGGAGCGCTCAAACCACTAGACCACGGAGGCTGTTATGATCTCCAGTGAAATGAGAAGCCTTTGTTCTGCATCGGGACATGGCATTTTTTTAATGTATGGCGTTTAAAGGCATAATTTCATTAGGTGGTTTGCCTTATTCGGTGGCCGATCGGTCACCGAACTTCCTCTCTTCATCAACTGTAAACATTTAATAATGTGACAGCTATTGCTCGCCGGATGCGACCGATCCACTACTGTAAGAATGGGACCGAAGCGAGTGATACCACCAAGTTGTGTCTTAAGAATGATTATTTATTTATGAACAATATGATTATATACCTGTTTAATCTAACGGAGATGAACATACACTACACTAACATATGCTACCATTACATTACAGATTACACTGTGGGTCTCATGAGAATGTATCATTCCATTGTTGGACAATGGCCCAACAACATGATATATGAGTACAATCATATCGTAAAACTAACAGCGCCCCGCGGTTTTACCCGTGATGTACCCGTCCCCGTGGGAATTTCAGGATGAAAAGTAGCCTATAACCTTCCCGTTGAATGTTGCTATCCATTACAAAAAAAAATTTAAATGGGCCCAGTAGTTCCTGAGATTAGCGCGTTCAAACAAACAAACTCTGCAGCTTTATAATATTAGTATACATTATCAACCTAATTTTTACATACATATATCAAAACCTACGATTGCACGATATTGCTCTTAGATATTGCGCGTAAATATTTGCACTACAAAAACTATTTTATGTCTCATCAAAATTGTTTTTTTCCTCGTTAATAAATAAAAGTGTGAGAGTTTCAGTAAACAAAAATACGGTCATTGAAAAGTATTCCAACTAAATGCGTACAGCTAACTGCAGAGACGAAAGGAATATATAAAACTATTGCCGAATAAGTTTCTTAACGCGTTATTTCGACAAAGTTACATACATTTCTTTTTCCGAAAAGGGGAATGAATTTGGAAAATTGCCAAATATCCCTTTTTAGTCGGACCTTCTGAAACATCGGGCTTGATGAATGTGTTCATAAATAATTCGCCGAAGTTTCTTTGAGCTCGTCAGACGTGTGTCCCTTATTGACGTGTTTTAAGTTCAAGTTTTGAATATATTACGGAATGGCTTTACTAGCTAAATTGTTTGGACGGGGTCTTAGAATATGTGTCACGGAAAAGTTTACGAGATAACATTTCCTACTAGGAATTTGATTCGTTTGGACCTTTTTTCAAGGTCCACATAACAAGGAAAAAAATATTTGTTTTGCTTAAAGGAGGAATCAATAAGTATCTATGCGTTATATATATATAAGCTTTTGCCAGCGGATTGATCCATAGCAACTTAGCGTGAGCCACTGAAAGTGTGCTGTGCATCTATCCGTAGCACGGTGACATTACCAACAAGTGACCGTTTTAGCATAATGCAAACGTTAATATTACCTTCTACAAAAGCATTCAAACATATTATTACTATCATTTCGGTATAAATACAAATACAACATGTTTAACTTTAATTTGATTAAAATTGTATTATTACATCTATCATAACGGGCGTCTGAGCAGTTTTCCTGGTATTCTGTCATCTAACCACACTTCATTTGTCCTCCAGGTGCAAAGTCCAATCCTGGTCGTGGAGCTGACCCTCAACCGGCTCGAAGGGACACAGCTGAGAGCCCTAGGGCTCCTCTCCGTGTTCGGGTTCAACGTGACGTATGCCGTGAGAGCGCCCACCGACCCCCCCGCTCCTACAACATGCAGCGCTATTGAATGCAGGCTATTAGGACATTGCTACGCTAGGCAGGATTTTCAGTAAGTACTTTTGTTTTTGTACTAAACGTTTCGTTATGTTACGTCATTATGTTACGTTATGCTACGTTATGTTACATTATGTTACGTTACGTTACGTTACGACGTTATGTTACGTTGTCTACTAGCTGCGAGTTCTTAAACTAAGTCTGTACGCGGGTTACCGCCACTAAACCTGTTACATACACGTGAGGTACGTAAGCTATACGCTCTAGTGGGCAGCGTAGCAGGCAGGTAGTTAAGCGTATTGCTTTCCGATCCTGATACGTTCATAGCACTGTCTTGGTATGGTACAGTATAGTGGGCATACACCTGTTAAAAGCGGTATTTTAATGGACAATGAATAGGTAGATTCTATTTTTGTTGTATAATGAGAAAGGATTGTTGTAGAGTCACGACCATTAGTTTGGAATCCATTTGCTAGAAATGTTAAAACAATTACGAGTAGGTACTAGGAGATCTATAAAAAACAATAAGAAATGTTTTTTTCATTTTTAATTGAGGCTCGGAAGGATAACCCACTCACTCAGGGATTGAATACGCCCACTGTGCTGGTTGCTAAAAGAACCATACCAATTTGAAGAACCCACTCAATGTTATCACAACGTAAAAGATTCTCTAAATCAACATTGTACAATATTTTAAGCGATCAAGATTTAATAAAAATAGATTTGACTTAAACTCTCAAAGAAAACTTGTTTAAGCAATATCATAGATATTGAACACTGTAATATCTCAACAATTATTCATAGTAATTTTAAAGTTTTACAAGAGTACAATAGTCTGTAAAATTGAAAACAACATTATTCTTTTCAAGAAACTAGCTTATGGAAACTTGATTGGCATATTAAATAAAAAAAAGCAAAACAATTCAAAGTGAATTTATTATTTTTAAATGTTACATTACATATTTTAATATCTATTCTCGAACTAAAAGTCGTCTCCAAAGTTTTAATAATCATAGAATTTATCTTGAAAATCTTGGGAGGCCATTAGGACAGTCAATGGGGCGCGAAAATACTGTGTGAAGGGTAGAATGCGATCGACTCGATGACAGGGGTTGAGCCATTTGCTGCGATATAACAGTACTTTTGCATAATATGGAGTTGTTACAAGTAAAATATTTTAGGAGATATTACGCCCAGTGCCGCAGTGTTCGGGCGAAATTTAATAAAGACCTTCAGAATTCTTAGAAAGAATAATTTACTTATCGAGCGTAAAGCGAACATACTTCGTCTTTATCAGATGTTTCAGATATTTTCCTGAAAAAAACTCTGTGAAACTTATTGAGTTTTGCCCTCATATGAGTGTTTATTTACACGTATTCAAAGTAATTACAAGCTTGTATCAAAATTGGATTCGTTCCCGTTCTGGTATATTCCCGATCGCATATCAAGTTATTACAAACAAGCTCTCAATATTAATTTGTCTTCCTCTCAAAAGCATTTCAATTTGGTTCGCTAAGATTGTTCCCAGAGATTAATTCAGGGTCCTTAGAAAGTAAGTCTAGCTGAAAATTGAGATAAACATTCGGGATATAAATAAATATATTTTGACAGGGAGTTCCACTGCTCGTGTTTCGAGGGATATTCTGGTGTGGACTGTGGAGTGGGCCCTCTGTGTCCGAGGACTTCTAATATGTGCAAGAATGGAGGCACTTGCAGGTAAGATGACTACATGCTTACATCCCTACTTTTAAGTACCTAAACAAAATTTGGCTTAGGTTTAAGCACAAAATTCGCCATTGACGGACACATCACGGAGGACGATATATATATATATAAGTAACACTTCTGACTGTCTAACGCATTCACACATAAACCTTTTTACTGGTTTTGACATGGTTTGGGATGGATAGATTAGGCCTTGGAGAAGAACATAAGCCAGATTTTACCCTGAAATTCTCACAGGAACAGATACTCTATGAGTGAAATCGCGGTGAAAGAGTAGTTTGTACTTATCTATGGGCTTTGCTGATCATAGATGTTGGCAAACAGTTTATTTCTGTTTTAAATTTTCAAGAAATATGCTGTAATTATTGCAAGTTAATCGCTAAATTTGTGAAACGTTTTAAGTACCTAAGATATAGTGAAGTGATAGATCAGATAACATAAACACACGGTATTTATCTAACACAATCTTCCGTTTGGACGACACAGAAAGCAATTACAAACATTGCCACCTCATTGGCTAGGCGTGCATTCCGTAATTGCGCTTTGATATTACTTACCGAACTATCAAAGGCTAAAATTAAACATTAGTTTCCACAGCTTTCATTTACAAATGGTTGGTTGCCAGTTTCCTTTAATGTTGAGCAATTTCCTTCGCATAACGAATTCGGTGGTCTTCCTCGGAATTCCTTCGATATTTGTTGAGAAACTTAACCCTGTTACGAGTTAAATGCGCATTACTTTAAAATGGTTCCGCCCAGTAACGTTTTGTTGTTTAGGCTGCGCCATCTTTTGTGTAAACCGCCGTCTGTCGCGTGCTCCCCTTAATTATGCTCTTCTGAAAAAGTGTGTTCAGGAAATTAACTGGCGTTTTTGTGTCTTTCTTTGTTTCTAACTACGAGGCCTTACATTTGTACTAGATTTTTTTTCCTGTTTGTTCTAGACTAACATACTTAGTCTAGTACTAGAACAGACTAACGTTGTCTAACGTTGTTAGTCTGGAACAAACATAAAACAAAGACGATTCCGAATCAGACATTAACATCGAGAGGTGTTGTTGTTCGATATCAAATCTTCACAATAAATATTTGCAAAAGATATTTTTGTTCTAGGAACAAAAAACATTGTTTTGTTATATAATATGTTAACCTTAGATGTTAACCAAAAAATTAAAAGCTTTTGGAATAAGCCTCTAACTATATCAAACAAACAAACTCTTCAGCTTTATTATTAGTATATATTCATAATACTGGTACACAAATGGCAACATTATCGACACATCTTTATCCCTATCTCGCAGTCTGTCTGTTTGTATGAATTTATCTAGAATCTTATTTCCATGGAGCGCGCGCCGCGTCGCAACTATTTGAGATTACAAGAGAAAATTAAGTTTGCTTTGGGTAACGAGAGTGATTTATGGGTGTGCACTCACGATGTTTGCTCTGCGGTTCCTTTGGCTCAGGGTAAAATATTACAGGAAACACTTATGTTTTATTACGTTTAGTCAATTTCATCCCCGACTATCTTGCTAATGAAGGCCATTCCTCTTTGTCTGAGAAAAGCTGACGAGGGAACTTTCATTTTATTATTGTAGGTACAGTACCGGGCTGAAGAAATTACCAATCGACCTTAATAATCGGCTATACTCGATTTTGTTAAGCGTTACTAAGGATATGATGGTAAGACGAGCTCGACATCTTCATGAAGGATTGCTTTGATATTCAGCCTAGCGCTTAATAGAGAAAGGTGTAAATAGAGTAGGGAGGTCTTTGCACTGCATTGGGACAATTCAGGCTGAAAACAAACAATGAACTATTACGCTACCTATGTGATGTATGTCTCTAGTTTAGCCGTGATAGTACGATGACCGTCTCATCATCATTGTATGGCAGAGATGTACACCAACCTAAATTGTATAAAGCCGAATGTAGCTTCCCAGAGACCAATAAAGTCAAAGCCAAAGTCAAATATCCAGTCAAATATTCAGTTTTGGCCTAAAGAGGCTTTTTTGAACGTACCACCAATGGGTAATAAATTTGGCTTTGTCCACTCTAGTAAGGGTAAATACCCCAATTACCGCGCAGTACCTAACAAGTCGTCAGACAACGCCTAGATTATTGGTCCCAGCCCTCGTAATCTTTTTACGGTTATGTCCCAATCCACTCGGTGAAGTACCCAAGTCTAAACCTATCTGGACCTAATGGTATGGCAAACGTTTCGCTGTTACATCTCCTTAATGTAAAATCTGCATTATCTTTCTAGTCATTTGCATTTTTGTGAAGAAACTTCTTAATGTCAGCTTTGAATATACATATTTCATGTACTTCTTTGTCTGAAAAACAAATATTTTATGTTTGAACAAAAGGACAAACAACCAAGACAACATGTCCTGTAACTTCCGAATCGGTAAACAATACAATGTATTTCTAACTATTTGGAATAGTCTTTACAAAAAACACCACTTAAGCTGAGCAAATACATAAAGTCAATTTAATCTAACGCCCGGACTCAGAGACATCAAATGCTTTCTTAGTTGAGTATTAATGATTGATTTTGACGTGTAATGTATGAAAACGAACGCGATTTAATGAACGTCTCTGAGAGCGATAGTTAGAATGCTTTTCCACCATAGCTACATTGATTGGTACCAATCGTCTCAATTAAACGTATCATAACATTAAGCTCTGGTGGATTGAGTTTGTTCATAAAGATGCGTATACTGCAAGACGTCGCGGCAGAGGTTGCTAAAGATTTTTACTATGCAAAAGAGTGATTGATGTCCGCGTTTAATATTTCAAATGTTTCGATATTTTCGCTTATTTGAAAGTCAACAACAAAAAGTGAGTTTCGTCCCGACTTGTGAACGCTCGTTTGCTCCGCTGGGCACGCCAAACACAACCCTTTTTTACACCAAATATCCTCAATTACTTTACCCAACATACGCATATGGACAAAAAAGGGTTGGCATGAAATACTACAAGTTTATACAAGCCAATTTATGTTTCTTTCTGTTATTTTAATACTTAAGGGTACGTTGGAAAGTCTGTTTAAGGAAACATTTTCGGTGTTCGTAATTAATTGAATGACCTATATTTAACTATGTAGTATTTTTAATAAAATCCCATCTATATATATATATACAACTCTACTATTACTTAGGTCATACTGAAAGTTTCTGGATTTAGATAAATGAGACCAGATATTATGTTTATGATACATTTATTGTTTTTCGCAGTATATACCCTTGCCATTTACACATTTTTGCATTCTTTCGAACTATTGTGTGAAGCAGTAGGTCCAGTCTCCAGGGGACACCTCTTCAACGGCTTCATTGAACGCACTCACCGCCGCTTCTGGGGTTGTAAATCGTATACCTCGAAGTTTATCTTTAATTTTTGGAAATAAAAAGAAGTCGCAAGGTGCAAGGTCCGGGCTGTATGGTGGATGCGTCATCAGTTCCACATTTGAGGCCTTCAAATACGCATTCGTTATCTTAGCGGAATGGGCGGACGCGTTATCGTGGTGAAGGATGACCTTACTACGAGGACGCTATTCGCAAACTTTTTCTAGCACTTTGGGCAAGCAAGTGTTTACATACCAATCTGCAGTCACTGTCCTTTGGTTTTCAAGAGCCACTGTCATGTAATGGCCCGATTTGCCGAAAAAAGATGCTACCATTTTCTTGCCGGTGCTTCGACTTTTCTTTACTTTTGTCGGTAAATCTTCAAAAGGAAAGACCAATTCTGCAGATTGACTTTTTCTTTCCGGTTCAAAGCAGTACACCCAGGTTTCGTCACCTGTCACGATGTTATAGACAGCTAAAGATTGTCCTCCATTAAACTTTTTTATCATTTTGCGGCACCACTCTACACGCTGTAATTTCTGGTCTTCCGATAAATCATTCAGATGAAAATGCAAAATAGTTTGCACTTGGCTCATTCCAATGCCTAATATAGTACGAATTTGCTGACAAGTAATTTTTTTGTCAGTTTCAATTAGTTGTCGTACGGTATCAATATTAGATTCGGTAACCGCAGTCATCGGCCGACCTTCACGTACATCGTCATGGAGATGAACACGTCCTCGTCTAAATTCTCCGAACCACGAATACACAGAGCTACGACATGGGGCTTCATCACCAAACGCCAATTGAAGTCTCTGGCAACTCTCTTGTTGACTTAAGCCACAGCGAAATTCGTAAAATATCATTGAGCGAAAATTTTCCCGAGTTAAATTCATTGTAGTAGCGGCACGCAATTTCTCCAAGGGCGCCAGAATGAAAAAAACAAATGACAGTCTCGCGTTTTAAAAAGCGATATGCTCCCAGAGAGTTCTTTTTTAAAATTCCATAATAACTTTTTTATTTTTTTTATCGTAAGTGGCCAGTTCCAGAAACTTTCAGTATGCCCCACGTACTTATAAGGCAGACATGACACTTGCAGAGTTTGTTTGTTTGGTTGATCTTTGGAACAACGAGTCCGATTTATCAGTCCGATTTTAATAAAAGTTCGTAAAAGCAACATTCTTGAAGAAGGTTATTATGCCGTGTATTAAGTACTCACAGGTACAACGCACATAAAATCGCGAAACAATGCCAGCTTTAGAACTTATTGTAAATCAAGACAGAATCAAAATGAACAACAAACCTTCAAACTATGATAATTAAAATCACTAGGTAAATACGAGCTTACGCAACTAATCCTACTGAACCCATTTTGAAAATAGTTCGCTCCGTTCGGAGATCACTGCCAAAAGACATAACAAAAGGCATCCTTAGACAGGGATGTAAGGACTTGCGAACAATACGATGCTCAGATGCAAGCCTAGTGCAGGCCCCTGGTATCGGTTGACTAATGGATTAGAAGCTTGCCTTCCAAGAATATAACGGGAACAAACACTGCCAATGTTATGATGGATTTTGCAAGTTTCCAGAATATTCTCATGTTACTTGAGACGGACTGGTGATCCTATAGCCCTGCGTATCTAACAAATAAATGACGTTGATTGGTGTAGCCAGGAGGGGAGGAAGGTTAGAGGCATCAAATTATAGAATTTTATTACAGAAATATTCAATGGGCTAATTTATATCAAAATCAAAATTACAAAACAAACACAAATGATAAAATTATAATTAAAGGATGCTTTTAACATCTTTGGTGAACTCATAGGTTATTATATAGTGATAATATGATATGGATCGCACCCAATTTTAGTATTTTGTTATCTGTGGCGTGTAATCTGTCATTATGTCTATGATCTATGTCACCGTTTTGCCGCCTTTTACTAAGATTTTTTCTAAGCTAATAAGAAAAAATCTTAGTAAAAGGTAAATCTTAGTAAATTGAATTAAAGATTTTTTCTTTGCGTCTGACTTCCGTTAGCTTTATTTGAATAAACCAAGTTGTAAATATTAATTAAACTTATTATTTACCCCAATAAGTTAAGATCCCAACAAATATGTAGGTATTTATGAGTTCAACTTATAACAATACATAGAGATAATTCAACCCAATACTTACAACATCCATAAAGCTTTAACCCGCTCTGAAACTGAAACTTGAAAATAACCACTAAAATAACACAGACATGAAAGAACAACCGCAGTACGTCATACACAATTTAATGCAAAAACATTGTGAAAATGAAGAGATAACAGTGGAGACCGTTTTTATGATACATTCTCTTTATAGACAGATGGGCCCGGCTGCGGTGAGTTGTATATGCGCCCCGGGGTACACCGGCGATCTCTGCGAGGCCCAGATCGCTTCACCAGGTACGGTTTGAATAACTAATTTACAGGCATGTGTAGTATGTAACTAGCTTTAGGCGAGTCAGAGATTGTTGTTTACTTGATGTGGGATGTATGAAGTCAATTTTATGCTGGTTTTTGTAAAAAAACTAAGTTTATTCAATATTTTTTAATCATTTTGTTAGTTTCATTTTAAAGCAAAGGTTGTAGCGTTAGTATTCTCTTATATTTATTTATGCATTTTTTATAATTAAAACGTACAAAATTCTTCATCAAAAGCTGCTCTCTTTCTGTATACCGTCATTATAATGATTCCATTTCGACATTCCAGCGGCATATCTTTATTAAACTCACCAAAGCAAAGGTCGGTACAGCACTACCTTTAATACAGCAATTCTACTTTAATTAAAAGTACCTTTATCTTTCATTATACAACACAGCGGGTAACAAATATTTGTACGAGTCACATGAGCATTTAAACTGCAATTAAGATGTCTGAAGGTATATTTGCGCCAACAGGTGTGCCCGGCTATTTACTAGTTGCAATACATTCCGTTCCGAGTATTCATTAGGGAGACATTGCTTTTAGAACCGATTAAAACTTAGTAATGTGCGTTTCAAATTAATATAACTGGGATAGCTTAAATATGCATGTGATTTTGTTGTTATGTTTATATGTATGTGTGCGTAAATCGTCGCGTTCGTGTGTATTGAGTTCTTTTGTGGTATATATTTCTGTGGTGTCACTATACTCGCTCGCGCATGTTCTATTAAAATCACCGGTTTGTAAAGTAGTTCGTAAACTCGCTAAAACTAAACAAACGCTTAAAATTTCTTGTTTGATGGAATGTATAGAAAAAATACTGTTGTGATTAATCTTCCTAACTATTAATGTTAATAATTAACGTAACAAAGCAAAACTAATAATCGAAATTTAATTAGCATGGCATAGCCTGAAAATGGCGCGAGTCCCCGCGACTGAGCACTTTTGTATGAAACCGGGTGCCCGCTCGTGACGAGGCCCGTCGCGTTCCCACAGAGTCCACGCGCGTAGACACCCGACACGCGCTTAACCTTACGAAAGACTTTTACCCAGAATTTGCAGAAAATATTTAAGCAAGATGTATTACTGATAACGTAGCTATTATTTATGGCCATTCCATTTTGAATTCACCAGTGGTTACCAAAACTGTTGTATAAAATATTTCATCGCTAACATTCGGTATTACCCTAAATCTTTATTAATATCTCGGGCTCTCATATAAAAGCTAAGACTGATGATGATGGATCACAGAAACATTGTTCTTTCGTAGAAGGATTTTATTTAATAGTTTTCATACTTTCATTTGACAGTTGTAGTTTTTGTTTAACTAATTTTAGTTTCAACTAATGATTTATATATTAATATTTTTAGTAACTAAAATTTCATGAAAAACCGACTGAAATCTAAAGATTTTTTTTCTAAAATTTAAAGAACTTCAACTAAAATGTAGTTATCAGAAATAAACGTTGCGAAAACACGTTACTAAGAAGAATATGTTACATGTTATTTTCAGGCAGAATTTTACGTTTTTTCAATTACTCCTTTAAATAGTGCGCTTCAAGACTGCCTGTTTAGTGTATTAATAGAATTTTGGGCACATTTGCCAATTAGTTTGATCTATAATCTGAACTGTATTTTGTTACAGAATGTGGGATTGAAGAATGTTCTGAAGGTTGCAAAGAGGGTTCCAACTGTGATTGCAACCCTAAAGACACGGACGGGGGTGAGTTTATTCAATATTATGTCAACGATTATAAGTACAATAAAGTATGCATCGTCTGGAATCCAGACGATAATAATCTAGACTCTATATTATTATAACTTACTAACCAGCTTCAAAAATGGAAGGTGTAGTAATTCTCAGTAATGTGAGTTTTTTAGGGGTCATTTATGAACCGATTTCGAAAGTAGAGTATACAGTTACAAAATGTTTCCATTTTTTTTTTAAATGGAGGTAGTTCTGTGTATAAATACAGTTCGTAGTCGGTATTTCGCTCTTAAATAGTTACTACTAGCAGCGCCCCGCGGTTTTACCCGCGTTGTGCCCGTTCCCGTGGGAATTTCCTTAATTTTTTTACATAAAAACCTTCCTCTTGAATCACTCTACCTATTACAAAAAACCGCATCAAAATCCGTTGCGTAATTTTAAAGATTTAAGCATACAGACAGACAAACAGTGTGACAGACACGAAAAAGAGACGACTTTATTTTATACTAGGTATGTAGTGATTATTAGTTTATTTCGTAATAAACTAATAATACTAATTGTACTACATTAATTTCCAGCATCAGCCCGTTTTGAAACAAGACTACAGTTTGTAGATCAACCTAATATCAACATATCAGCAGAAGTTACTAAGCAGGTAAGAGACTTTTTTTGTTTTCCGTATTTGGCATCACAAAGCGATTAATTATTATACTCGTAGCACCAAAGGCCAGGAAGTAAAGAATACAATAAAGGTGGCATTCTAAACTGCAAAGTTTGTCATTTTTCAATAAGTAAGTAAATTCAACTAGATTAGTGGTCAACCCTG
This sequence comes from Cyclophora albipunctata, assembly GCA_963082685.1. Classification (NCBI taxonomy): domain Eukaryota; kingdom Metazoa; phylum Arthropoda; class Insecta; order Lepidoptera; family Geometridae; genus Cyclophora; species Cyclophora albipunctata. The sequence continues at coordinate 6,434,901 of OY720129.1, read as the reverse complement.
GTGTCGGAGTTTTTAGATCACCTCAAGGCCTTCGAAACGGTCTAACGATTCAAACAATGAAATGCGCCCTCGAAAGCACGATAGCGCTCAGATAGAAATGTTACTATCCGCCATCAAGTACTAACCGAGCTGCACGTTGCTTAACAATGAGTGAACATCGCTTAGCTAAATTATATCACAACAAGTACCACGTCCAATATACCTTCATGTTTCTTTATTTTGTGATTCCAACGTATTTTGTTACAAAACAGCCAAGCTTGTTATGAAAACAGATAATCAGAATATACGACTCATATATATAAGGCATAAAATATATCTAAATAATGTATTAGTGATGGTTTAATAAAACGTAACAGTTTTCCGTTAAAAATCACGGAATATATCCCCATTCGAAGGCGCCCCAATGGTTTTCGTAACCAAGACGTTACAATACGACGGGGCCTTAAATTTTTATCTGAATCGTTTCCAGATAACGACCTATCTGAGGACATCAAATATCACTTTGGAGGAAGAAATCCAAATTTTAAATATAAGGTGAGTCATAGTAGCTTCATTTACGATAGATCAACTCGATTTATTCGCTATTATTTAATGTTTAATGTAGTACTCGTATGTTTTTGATGACTGTACTCCTAATTTATTCATTAAGCCGTCATATAATATGCTATAGGTGGATTCATTTTGAAATGATTGAGTACTTTAATGAAATGCACCAAATATTTTTTGTATAATCTGGACATTATTAATATCACGTACTAATATAATCTGGACATTATTAATGTCACGGGTGGTACGTTCAAAAGAGCCTCTATGGGGCCAAAACTGAATAAAAATATTTGACTTGACTTGACTTGATCATTTTGGTCCAGCCATGCCAGTGTTCCAAGACAAGTGGCAATGGGTTCATTTTGGCTGGCAGCTATTAAAATATATGAGAATATGGTTGTAACTCTTGTAGGTCAGTGACCACCCATGGTGTCAGAGTTTATACCACCTGAAGGCCTTCAATATAGTCTACTGATTGAAACAACCGGAATAATTTAACGTGCCCTCTGAAGCACGGTAGCGCGCTGATACAACTGCCGCTACCGACCACCACAATTCTATTTATATGTGACCACGTGACATTTTGATATTAGACAAGAACGCAACCTCTAGCCTCTAGTCTACTTGGTATACATAAAAAAATCCGCATCCCAGTTCACTCGAGTCCAACGGCGGTCGTACCGTTTGGCTACGAGTATGGGGCTCCAGACGCGAGGCCGGAGCCCTGCGAGCGGTGCTGGCGCGGCTCGTCGGCAACACCGCGAGGAGACAGGACCGACTGCGGCTGTTGCCCACCACGCTGCACTTTGATATGCAGCCGGCACTTAGCTTACATGTAAGTACGACAATTGAGTCTTTTTAAGATGTGAGTCTTCACCTCACCACCAATAGATGCCGTTTAAAAAAGAAACTACAACCCCCACGTATAGATATATTCCCATAGACATCACATTCTGCCGACCATGCTGCACTTTGCAGCTGCAGCTGGCGCCTAGCTTTCAAGTATGGAGGTTTAGAATGTTTTTTACTGGTTTGAATATGACGACTTTACGTTAAACTTTAGGAAATACCAACTCTGGATTTCATATGCAGCGGGCTAGTTTAGAGTTAAGAAGGTCTATAGAAAAGTCTGAAAGAATTATAAGATATTGATGGATTGATGAAGTAGTTTTGTCTTATTGACGGATACCAGGTGGTGAACAATTGATTGAATTGATGGATGCCATCGATCGACGCAACAATGTTGACGATTGATCGATTGATGATAATTGTGTGAGTAATCCATTCAACTTGAATTATTTGCCCACACTAGAACTCATCTGACCCAAAACCAACGTGTTAACTAAGTTAGTGGCTGAATCTGTTCCAACGAAAACAAAGTTAACTTCGACAAATCAAAATCTAGTCCAAGTTTCCAAGAAACCCAAGTTTCAATGCCCTGAACATGATCACATCTGTTACGGGTTACCTGAACAGTTAGGTACTAAGTTACGTAGCATTAAATAGATCAACCATTTTGTATATCATGTGAAACTATTGGCGTTAACCCGTCAACCCGTCAAAACATATTGCGTAATACGGGTTAAATTCCCCAAATATGCCAGCCTAACATTTATTCACGCGACCTGTTTCACAGAAACTATCTGCAAATTAACAAAACCCAAATTAATAAACATCCACTCAACAAACTAAGCTCATCAAAACCGAGGACCACAGAGCAATTTACATTAAGTTTTGTTCCCAAAAACTTCACAAGTTTCCCCAAGATTACTCGCCTAATTTCGCTATTAACCAGACGAATTCCTCAAAGCGGCAGTTGTTAAAGAATAACCATCTCAATCATGAAACTCTTCAGTTTACACGCCTCGGGATAAGAAATTATTCCCATTTTTCCATTTTCAAACTTGGAAATATGGTCAAAGAAGTTTAATTGTTTTGAAATGTGATTTTTCTGGCGCCGTTTTGAGGAAATTGGATCGGAATCTTTACGACGCTCTAAACTTTTTACTTTGTGAAGTGGGTATTGGGAGAATTGACAAGTCTCGATAATAATGAACGGGGGAATAATTGTAAGCGTGATGCAAGAAAACGTAGCTAAAGTAATTCATAAGCTCGTGTGGGATTTGTGAATAGGTAGATAACCTACACTATGTCGTGTCATACGGACAGCTAGAGAAAAATGGAAAGAACTCCATCGACAAGAACTCAGCTCTTAAGTTTAAGAAGAAGATACATTACACACTTTACATAGTTAATCCTAATAGTCTCCAAATGAAGTAATATATTAGTATCTTGTCCAGTCAACAACAATACTGTCATCTAGAAAAATCCCAAAGTTTTTATTTGTTGTTTGTTTCTGAAACAGACGCCCGATATAATTGAATGAGAAATCTTGGCAGAGGGAGTGTGTTCCATTTATTTTTCGTTATTCTTAACGTCGATAGAAATCAAATTGTTGTTCGGGAAATGAAATATTCAATTTATAGCTTTGAAAAATCGCAGCTCTATAATGCTGTGGTAACTGGTAAGCTCATACACAGATATACGTCTTACGTCTGAATTATTTTTCATGCAAATATCATATACTTCAATTCATTTTGTTTGAATATAGGTACAATATTTTGTAAGGTAAAATATGAAATGGATCGTGCAAAACTCAAAATCTATACTAATATTATAAAGCTGAAGAGTTTGTTTTGTTTGTTTGTTTGTTTGTTTGTTTGTTTGTTTGTTTGTTTAAACGCGCTAATCTCAGAAACTACTGAACCGATTTGAATAATTCTTTCACTGTTAGATAGTCTATTTATCGAGGAAGGCTATAGGCTACATTTTATCCCGAAATTCCCACGGGAACGGGCACAACGCGGGTAAAACCGCGGGGCGCTGCTAGTATTTTATATAAACAGAACTTGGCTATTGTACAGGTAAAAACAAATGTACCTACGTTTTCGGGCGCGATGGAGCGTACCTAATAACTTGATTCGGCCGCTTTGAATTTTTAATCACATTTTTTGTCCAACTTTTCATATTTCTGTCTGATATTCGTGAAGGAACCCTTTGTTTGACGCGAAATGATTTTTATTTTTTCATTCGTTAATAACGCGTACATTCAAACAAATGTTCAATTTGACTCGATTTGTATATGTTTTTGTACAATTTGCCGCAGTAGTATAAATAGGTATATACAGTTGTGAATGTAAGGAGAAGAGAAAGAAAACACAGACCCTAAAGCAATAACGTAGAACTTAAATATTGTACTAAAAGTATCCATTACAAGAATCCAGTGTAATTTGTTCCGGTAATAAATATTCTCAGTTAAAAACGTCTTCTAAGTTCCCTTCTTTCTAATTGGAGGATAAAAACTGTCTTAGTAACGCGCTTGGTGAAACTTTAATTATTTGAAATGTGAATTTTCTAGCACCAGAGTCCTGGCAATCTGCCAGATTACACAGGCGGCTCTATCTCAATCCTTTCTCATTTTATTTCATACACTCGTAGGTAAAAGGAAAAAGGATTCGCTGATATTATCTTTCTTGATCTGTTATTTGAATGAACTAAAAATTTAATCTTTGTATTTGTATCGTGGTCTCGTGTACGTTGGCGATAACGGTGCAACGAACGGTTACTAGCGAGATTTGGAAAAAGATCGCTCGAATAATATAATTTTGAATCAGGGGTAAAATATGTATTTATTTCTTTGTTTTATTTAATGAACGCCTGCGTTTGTGTGAGCGCGTTCGTCTCGTTATAGGACTTGGCTGTCCACATGACTAAACGAGTAAAGGGCTTGATTGCCTGCATTTCATAATATACAATAGATATTTATTGGTTTAAATCATTGATTTAGAATACCATTTTAATGTATTTCTTTCAATTTCTGTCCTTCTGGATATATTTTGATGGTTTTGACTAGCTTACTAGCCAACTATCTCTCCAGTATACGCGAACAAGACATTTTGCTCAACTATAAATGACATAAAAACAGGAAAATACGCAATTTTATTTAGCAGATAAATAACGTACAAATCTATTATTGGTTGATATAATCGTAAGTTTAATGAACCGCCTGGCACCTCGTTTGCGCCTCATTGTACCTGTGTTGCCATCACATCGCTGTTCGCAGCGAATTTTAATTGCTTGCAGCTTGTTACCTGCAGCAATAATTTATTTTTATGTTCCCAAGTATTGCCAGCTCTTATTTATTAACAAAGTACTTTGTTAGCGTTGTGTTTGTACTGGGAGAATTAAAACCTTTTGTTTCCAGTGTTTTTGAGAATTTAGTACTGTTTTTCTGTTTGTTATATCAAAATTTTTGTTTTAAATTAAGTGGTTAGATAAAACTTTATCTATAGGCCACTTTTATGCTATATAATTTGCTATTACCTACAATAAGGTACGTAAGTTGATATCATAGTTCTCCGTTCACCTTATGCTATTAAAAGAGGGTATAACATTGCCATCGCTGAGAAGTTATTTAATGTTTGATAGTAAAGTGCGGCTTACGTGGGCTTAATATGTTGTAAAAAATGTAATTAGCCTTCTGCAACATGTATTTTGAAAGTATACTTTCATGTCTTACTTGTAGTTTTCCTAAAATAATTTAATAAATAGTAAGAAGAAAAATAATTTTCGAATAATAAAAATAACGATAGCATAAGTACATGTAGAGGGCATTCGCACGTATTTTCGTGAACAGACTTTCGTAGGAAAAGTACAGTCAGAGCACAACGTATTAATTGTAATGTTAAATACACAATTAGATATTTTGAACCATGCAATATTCAAACTTCTAAAATCAAACTGCCTTATCAATAACATGACAACGTAAGAAACTGCGTAACATAATATTTGTGAGCTGACTATACCTACATGCTTCTTTTAACCGTTTCAGTCGCTAACATTGAACCAGCGTCCAGAAGTATGGGAGGGGTCTGAGTTCATACTGAGCTGTATGGCGTACGGGTCTCCGGACATCTCCTTCGGCTGGTACAAGGACGGGGTCAAAGTCAACTTCAACGGAACTACCAGGTACAGGTTACTTTAATTTAGTTATTTTTTGAAAACTTACATATATACATACATACATATACTCGTAGTATAGTATACTAGCTGCGCCCCGCGGTGTTACCCGCTTTGTTCCCGTTCCCGCGGGAATTTCGGGATAAAATATATCCCATGTGTTATTCTGATGTATAACCTACATTACTGTAGAGTTTCATCCAAATCCGTTCAGTAGTTTTTGCGTGAAAGAGTAACAAACATCCATACATCCATACATCCATACATCCATACATACAAACTTTCGCATTTATAATATTAGTAGGATATAAAACAAAAAACCCCCCGACGCATTTATCTATCGATCTATGTCTCCGTGGTAAACTCAAAAACTATTGAGCGGATTTGATCAATAGCCAGAATGATTGAATAGGTAGGTTTTTGCAAATTTTATCGGAAGATTACGTTGCCTTTATTAAACGATGCGAAACCAGAGCGAGTCGCTAGTTACAAGTATCGAGCTTACACCATGTTATCTTCAAAAACGTATTATTTATTAAAAGACCTTTTTGTCAACATGTTCTTATAAAATAAAATACAAGAAATATATTAAAGTAATGATTACTCCGACAGTACCTCGTACAATTCTCGTAATTAGCTGCAAACATTGTGTTTACTCCTACGAGTAAAGTTCAAGCGGCCCCATTTTAATTCATTAGTTTTAACATCCTTTCGTAAATGAGTTTCCAGAATTCATTTACTAGGTACTCATCATCCATACCGATGCTGTAGTATTAATAAAAAAAAGACGTGTGGCACTCGGGGACTGCCGCGGTGAAGCTATTGCATAGCATTTTGTATCAACTTATGCAATTATATTTGATACTAGCAGCGCCCCGCGGTTTTACCCGCGTTGTGCCCGTTCCCGTAGGAAATCCGGGATAAAATGTAGCCTATAGCCTTCCTCGATAAATAGACTATCTAACAGTGAAAAAATTATTCAAATCGGTTCAGTAGTTTCTGAGATTAGCGCGTTTAAACAAACAAACAAACAAACAAACAAACAAACAAACAAACAAAACAAACTCTTCAGCTTTATAATATTTATTTGATATATTTGATATCTCTTCTCTCTCACCCCACCCGCCTCCCCTCTCTCACCCCTCCCGCCTCCTCTCTCTCACCCCTCCTGCCTCCTCTCTCTCACCCCCTCTCTCTCAACCCTCTCTCACACCTCTCTCTCACCCCCTCTCTCACACCTCTCTCTCACCCCTCTCTCTCACCCCTCTCTCTCACCCCTCTCTCTCACCCCCCTTCCTCACCCCCTCTCTCACCCCCTCTCTCACCCCCCTCTCTCACCCCCCTCTCTCACCCCCTCTCTCTCACCCCCCCTCTCTCACCCCCCTCTCTCACCCCCCTCTCTCACCCCCCTCTCTCACCCCCCTCTCTCACCCCTCTCTCACCCCCCTCTCTCACCCCTCTCTCACCCCCCTCTCTCACCCCCCTCTCTCACCCCCCTCTCTCACCACCCTCTCTCACCCCCCTCTCTCACCCCCCTCTCTCACCCCCCTCTCTCACCCCCCTCTCTCACCCCCCTCTCTCACCACCCTCTCTCACCCCCCTCTCTCACCCCCCTCTCTCACCCCCCTCTCTCACCCCCCTCTCTCACCACCCTCTCTCACCCCCCTCTCTCACCCCCTCTCTCACCACCCTCTCTCACCACCCTCTCTCACCCCCCTCTCTCACCCCCTCTCTCACCACCCTCTCTCACCCCCTCTCTCACCACCCTCTCTCACCCCCCTCTCTCACCCCCCTCTCTCAACCCCCTCTCTCAACCCCCTCTCTCAACCCCCTCTCTCAACCCCCTCTCTCAACCCCCTCTCTCACCCCCCTCTCTCACCCCCCTCTCTCACCCCCCTCTCTCACCCCCCTCTCTCACCCCCCTCTCTCACCCCCCTCTCTCACCCCCCTCTCTCACCCCCCTCTCTCACCCCCTCTCTCACCCCCCTCTCTCACCCCCCTCTCTCACCCCCTCTCTCACCACCCTCTCTCACCCCCTCTCTCACCACCCTCTCTCACCCCCCTCTCTCACCACCCTCTCTCACCCCCCTCTCTCTCCACCCTCTCTCACCACCCTCTCTCACCCCCCTCTCTCACCCCCTCTCTCACCCCCCTCTCTCACCCCGCTCTCTCAGCTCCTCTCTCACCCCCCCTCTCTCACCCCCCTCTCTCACCCCCCTCTCTCACCCCCCTCTCTCACCCCCCTCTCTCACCCCCCTCTCTCAACCCCCTCTCTCAACCCCCTCTCTCACCCCCCTCTCTCACCCCCCTCTCTCACCCCCCTCTCTCACCCCCCTCTCTCACCCCCCTCTCTCACCCCCCTCTCTCAACCCCCTCTCTCAACCCCCTCTCTCAACCCCCTCTCTCAACCCCCTCTCTCAACCCCCTCTCTCACCCCCCTCTCACCCCCCTCTCTCAACCCCCTCTCTCAACCCCCTCTCTCAACCCCCTCTCTCAACCCCCTCTCTCAACCCCCTCTCTCACCCCCCTCTCTCACCCCCCTCTCTCACCCCCCTCTCTCAGCTCCTCTCTCAGCTCCTCTCAGCTCCTCTCTCACCCCCCTCTCTCACCCCCCTCTCTCACCCCCCTCTCTCACCCCCCTCTCTCACCACCCTCTCTCACCACCCTCTCTCACCCCCCTCTCTCAGCTCCTCTCTCAACCCCCTCTCTCAACCCCCTCTCTCAACCCCCTCTCTCAACCCCCTCTCTCAACCCCCTCTCTCACCCCCCTCTCTCACCCCCCTCTCTCACCCCCCTCTCTCACCCCCCTCTCTCACCCCCCTCTCTCAGCTCCTCTCTCAGCTCCTCTCTCAGCTCCTCTCTCACCCCCCTCTCTCACCCCCCACTCACCCCCCTCTCTCACCCCCCTCTCTCACCACCCTCTCTCACCACCCTCTCTCACCCCCCTCTCTCACCCCCCTCTCTCACCCCCCTCTCTCACCCCCCTCTCTCACCCTCCTCTCTCACCCCTCTCTCACCACCTTCTCTCACCCCCCTCTCTCACCCCCTCTCTCACCACCCTCTCTCACCCCCTCTCTGACCCCCAACGCACAATCGCACACAACGCCGTGTCGAAGACTGCCGAACTGAAACGACGTTAGACGATGCACGGCCTTCAAGCCACACCTCCTTCCCGTCGGATCGGGTAAGCGTGAGGTTTTTTCGTTACGGAAATTTTGGATTTGGTCCCCGCGCTCAAGGCCCGCGATAGAAGCTATGCAATAGCTTAATAAAATTATGAAATGTACTAATCTATACTACCTTAAGCCTTACTTGGGGAAAACAAAATACTTTTATTCTGTGATTTCCACTGTAACATGAACAAGTGAACTAATGAACAAATAGTTAAAAATAAAATGAATTTTCTCTTCAAAACTTCCTTTGTTAAACTACGTTTCAAATGCGATTTCTGCATTCAGGAGATCAAACGCTAATTGTACTATAACGATGTAAACTTTGTAATTAAATTCCGAACTATGTTCAGAAAAGCAAACCTCTTGCTTCAAACTGACCGTCGGCTATCCCAACACTATTGTTGGAGTGCTGCGCAAATAATTTTGGAAGATTTACTCTCCGGATAGAAGTCTGCTGTCGACAGACACTAATGCATACTTGAAACTTTTATCATTTCCGTATAACTTTGAGGATAAATGTGATAAAACCTTGGGCAAATAGACGTGATCTACAATCAAATATATTTAGGTATACTCATATTATGTATACCAATTATTCACAAATGAATGATAGCACAAATGGGTCTTATCCCGATGTTCCTATATGTACTTTTACAAACCCGCCAAATCGTAGTAGAAATGTATGAGTAGAAATGTTATCCCAAATGATCCAGAGATACCACACGGTGTCTGCCTAGATTGTTTCCATTAAAGCCTTTTGGAGATAATGCATAATTTTGGTGGGAAAGTAACTTATCCACCAGAGTTATGCGTCCTATTATACGATTGATATGTTTGGTCAATTCCACCATCAATAATGTGAATTGCCATGAACATCATCATTATATTAGACAAGCCCGTTGGCACAGTGGCAGTGAGAGCGCTTACTGTGTCGGGTTCGATTCCCGCCCGGAGTCAACAATATGTGCAGACATAGTTATTGGTGACGACGTCTGGGTTTCAATTATATATCCTTATAAAGTATTTGTGTATGTACATATATGTAGTAGTATCAGTTAATTAGATTCCATAACACAAGCTTAGAGCTTACTTTGGGTCTAATTAACCGTGTGTGAATTTGTTCTGGTATATTTATTTATTTATTAATTTATATGGCATTGATGGTGATCGTGAAAGCTCCAGTGGAAAGTTTCCCTAAGGTTGCGTTTCTGGAGGCGGAACTGAGCTCAATTTACCAATGGCATTATGATCCAATTTAAATTCATTTTGTAACTATCCCTTTACACTTCGCTTGTATTCTACTTTTTTATCTGTCGTTTCGACTCCTTTACAGAAACCATGGTCACAGATGACTTAGGTGTCCATGCAATAGAAACGTAACCACCTGTCAAAAACCTATCTCACTTTTGAGCCTTATTTTTTCAGAGACATCTGGACTCGCATAGTATCAGAAGACGCGCTAGGTCGTCGCATGTCAGTCCTCGGCATATCGGAAGCCAAGTCCCGTGATGGAGGCAAGTGGTCCTGTGCAGCAGAAGACGCCGGCAGGAGAAGATGCAGGGCGTTGCGGCTGGCTGTACTGAAACCACCTGATATCAGACTGGTGCCTTCCACTTTGACTGTTAATAAGGTAGCTGAGATCGACTTGATTATCCATTTTGATATTGCCTTAGAATTGTCTCATACGACTATATGCAAGGAGAAATATGATGACGGCTAACCTACAGAACAGCAGAATAAGAACTGAAAAGAAGGATCATATTTCAATATCTTTATACACTTCTCAGTTCGTTACTTATCTTAAATCTTAGTGATAAAGTCTTTAATACCTTTTAATATTGTCAAAAATAAATAGGTTTTTTTTTAAATTTAAGCATCAGAAAACAGTCTTGACTCACAATTTGACATTAGCCTTTATCCCATCACTTGGTTTTAACTCTTTTATACAATTTCCAGGGAGACAACGTTAGTATAACCTGTCTAGCTGGAGCGGGCAGAGTCCACGGCGTCTTAGGGTTCAGTTGGGCTCGAGAGAGGACGTTGTTGCCTCTAGCCCCCGGCAGAGAAGTGTGGGAAGACCTGTTCCCAGCCGGCAGTGTGTTGAAGCTTTATAATGTGCAGGTGAGATCCATAAGAATACTATCTTATACAATGTTCCAAATAATATACCTTAATCTTTACAAGCAAAAATAATTCAAAACTCTTAAAAATCATAAGACGGGAAGGCTTGTTAGAAAGTAGTTCAAACCTAATTTAAGGATTCAGTTATCATCCTGACAAAACTTTTCTCTTTGCTCTTCTATTGGACCTCAATTTTAAATCTCTGGTCAAAGTGATTGGAGAGTTCAAAATGAAATAATGAAAGGAGAGGTAAGGTAAATAACCGATTTATATTTTCCACCAATAACTAAACCCATCACAAATTCCAGAAATCGGGCGAGTTCCGCTGTCAAGTATCATCAGTAGCCGGTACCAATGCGAAAGGCGTGACAATGTGGGCTCTGGGGGCTAACGACGAAGCGTGTGAGAGCGAGGCGTCTCACGGGCTGAGGTGGCCGAAGACCGCGCCCGGGGCGCATGCGTCGGCGTCCTGTCCGCCCGGGCATAACGGGGAAACTACTAGGTAAGGGGCGGGAAGATAGTTTTCTTAAGTTAAGATTGATCCGCTCGTGCCGAAAATAGGCAAAATAGCAGGCAAAATAGGCATATATAGTTATGTGGAGGGCAATCGGATTTCTTTAAGATGGGTGGGAGACAATTTTGCACTCGAAAGGCGTTGGACCCAAAAGCATTCCTGTATGAAGTATGAATCCTTAAAATGACGAATGGAGATCCTATCTAAACTATTAAGCTGTGTGTCCTTCCACCTGCAACAGAACTGGACTGGATGAAAAGGAAAATGTATTTTTCTATTTAATTCCTGGCATATTGAAATTATTGATATTTTATTTTTCAGGTTTTGTGAACCTAAATCTGGGCAACACGGAGTCAAATGGATGCTGCCAGATTTTTCAGGATGTGTCTCAGATTCCCTCAAAGAAATATATGACCAAGTAAGATTTGTTCCTCACATTGTACTACTAATACCTGTCTCCATTATTCTTAAGTAAGTCCAGTTACTAATTCTAGTACAAATGAGTACAATCCTACCATTTGATCCCCAGTTCACCAAGATCTCGTTCGGGTACTCGTGGGGCAACGTGTCCCACGTGGCCCGTCAGTACGGGGCAGTCCTCCGCTCGCTGCCCGCGCACCCCGGGGAGGGCTCGCTCCCCCTGCGCCACGCGCGCCACATGCTGGACTACCTGCTGTCCGCCGCGGGCAGTAGGGCGGATAGGCTGGACACCACCGAACATCTGCTCAACATATATGACACGCTGCTGAGGCATCCTGACGCTTTCTTGGATGAGGAGGTTAGAACAAACAAACTCGAATTCCATACAAGTTTTGGATCTCCTAAAAGCTTGGTCATCGGATTGGTTTTGGTCAAAAGATTGGGGTTAGGTCTCAAACTAGGATTGCAAGGTTGAGATGTAGTCTATGAGATGATGAGTGGAATGCTGTTGTAATTCCAACATGATCTGACGATTGAAACTTCAGTAAAAAAGTACAATCACGATTTGAACACGATACAATCTCGTTAACTGAACCTGTTGCTCAATCAAACTCACCACCACATTAACCAACAACATTAATTTCAGAAAATCTACGACCTCCAAAACGCAATAGTCGATACAGCTGGCATGAAAGACAATATAGACCACAGATACCACGAGTTTACCATCAAAACGAAGCCCGCTAGAGAAGAAGGGGCTCACTTCGACCTTCAGTCGGTTCAGACGGGGGCTGAGGAGTGGGTGGTGTCGTCAGTGGGGGTGGAGCTGGCGGCGCGCAGCGGGAACGCGTCCGTGGCGGTGGTGCTGTACCACGACTTGGCGGACCGGCTGCCGTCCTTGAGGAGGGCTATTGAGTTCAAGTAAGGGGCTGACATTTTTCAGGTGTCTTTTGAGAGGAACTTGACTTTTTACATCTTATATATAAAATTCTCGTGTCACAGTGTTCGTTCGCGTACTCCTCCGAAACGGCTCGACCGATTCTCATGAAATTTTGTGAGCATATTGAGTAGGTCTGAGAATCGGCCAACGTCTATTTTTCATCCCGAAATTCCCGCGGGAACGGGTACCGTGGTTGAACTCCTCTGAAACGGCTCGACCGATTCTCATGAAATTTTGTGTGCATATCGGGTAGGTCTGGGAATCGGACAACATCTATTTTTCATCCCGAAATTCCCGCGGGAACGGGTACAACGCGGGTGAAACCGCGGGGCGCAGCTAGTTGTTTATAAAAAAGTAAAGTCTGTTGAGCTGAAGCTTGTTCTAGTTCTTCTTCTTCATCGAGTGGATGGTCAACCTGACCAATCCTGGTATCAGAGTTATTGAGCCGCCAAAGGACTCTGACATGACTCATGTTCATGTAACGACTACTATCCGTAGAAAGTAACCGGGACCGACAGCTTAACGTGCCTGACTTAATGCAATGTCTAAAGTCTGTTTGCGAAGTAAAGTTTGCTCGTAATTGGGTCAAACGGAGGAGTTAAGTAATATCTAGACGAGTTACTTTTATCTTATGGCAATTGGTACAACGCGAGGAAATCCACTGGGTGCTGCCAGTTTAGCAATAAAATTATATTATTCCTTAATTATTGCTTCATGAATACCATAGAACCAGACTTTTTGTAGATAACATGAATTATCTTTACTTGTTTTATTTTGCTTCTTTTTTATTCAATTTACTCCTCATCTCATCATAAATCATTACCACCTTCTTAATTTCCACTATATTTTTACTTTTATTTTCTGTTGCCTCACCTAACAAGTCTCTTTTAGCCAAACGTCTTCCAGGAGCGGTCGCGAGATGGAGTACGTGATCGCGTCTCAACAGGTGCAGCTGTCGGCGTCGGGTGGAGTCGACCGCGCGCTGCAACACACCGTGCAGCTAGTGTTCACGCACGTCAAGAATTATACCGCTATTGGTGAGTTTTTTGTCCGATGTGGATGAGAGAGGAATTTTATAGAAGACAGGCTGTGGAAGTGATGGCGATGATAGAGGGTACAATATTTTATAGAAGAGAGATTGTGGAAGACTTGGGTGTAAAGTATTATTCAACGAAATGGATGGCTGAATAAGATTCTACATTTTATAGAGGAAAAGTTACTAAGAAAGGCAATTATGGTCCTGTAAAAGCAATAGAAACCTACCTGTAAAGCGAAGATAAATCCATCCAAAATTAATTATTAATAGCTAAAACCTAATGCGATGGTTATGGCCTCGGAAATAATAGTCTTCCAAATTATATATATCCGTACAATTAACATCTCTGGGAGTAGACCCCATATAACCCTAAGGGCCGACACTGCGTTAAGCGTGCGCACGCCGCGGTTCCATACAAAAGTGAAACGTCGCGGGCGCCCGCGGTGTGCGCACGCGGCGTGCGCAGGCAACGGGCGCACGCCTAACGCAGTGTTGACCCTAAAGCCTATATATTTTTAAGTTCGAATACGTCAATGGCTTCTGGTGTCGATTTTTTAAACAACCTTAAGGGATAAAACATGAACGAACGATTGAAATAACTATGAACGTACCCTTTAATAACTAGTCTAGTAGAGTATTAAGCAGCCTTTCCAGAACATTCATTTAATGAACCCTCAAGCTATTACTTATTCCCCATTGAGTATCAAACAGATTCACCAATATTAGTTAACCCTCTAAATCCCGTCAGCGTCGAAGCTGTCGTGCGGCGTCCGGCCCGCTCTGGCGGCGGGCGCGTGGCGCGCGGGCCGCTGCGAGCTGCGCGCGCCCGAGCCGGCGCGCCTCGCGTGCCGCTGCCGCGGGCTCGGGACCTTCGCCTTGTTCACTATAGCACGCTCCACTCTTGTGAGTATAGAAGCGAAAACTTCCTTAGCGGCGTTTGTTTTGTATGATGTTTGGTAAAAAAAATTAAACTCGCGTCAGACGACACGTGACCTGATCGAAATTTCGTAACGATTTGACGTTAATATTCAAGTTTTAATATTTTTTAAATAGGTAAATAAATAAATTGTGTAATGCGGGTTGGTTCGTGATCTCAAACCCGAGCCATGTTTAAAAAGTAAGAAACATATTATCGATCGACCCGGGAATTGAACCCGACACCTCAGTCTTGGCAGGCGAGTGCACATGCCACTAGACCACCGAGGCGTTACAAAGAATACATAGTTTACTTAATAACGAGATACAAAGCATAATATTAAGATGCAGATGTACTCATAGCTCATAGATGATGTTAAGCCTCAAGCGCATATTCTAATAAACTATTGAAGTATAAATATTTTAAATCAATTTAAAACATAGCATATTTAATAAGTAGTAATATGCTATCATAAAATTCCAGACGGACACAGAAAAAGATCTCCGCGGTATAGTAAAGATCACGGGCAGCCTTAGCGGTGCCATGTGCCTCGCTGCAGCAGCACTGCAGCTGTTGGCCTTAGTCCCGGGAAGGAAGGCTAGACTGCCTGTACTGTTGAAGGCAGCCACGGCAGGCACGCACTCCGCGGCTATACTGGCCTTGTTGGAGTGTGATACGAGACAGGTTAGTTAGATTGGATGTATTGGAAGATTGAATCTGGAAGCTCATCAGGAAGTAATTTGACATAAGGCTTCGAATAGTCTTCGAATTAGGTCTCACGCGCCATTAACGCTACATTCTTTTACTTACTTGGAATTTGGTATTAGGGGAGCGCGAAACGCGAAAACTATTCTTGTTGTCTTAAGCAAAAATGTTTTTTTTATTTTTATTAATGTAGTTTGTTTATTAGGAAATCGGTAATAAGTGAGCGCATAGCATGAGCGAACATTTTCTTTATTATCTTAGCCAAAAGGCTCATGACGTGATATAGAGGCGACTGGCAGACAAGCTCCTCGATACAACCAAGCACGTGACGACGCGTCTTGCTTACGATTCCTATCATGTATTTAAGAGGAAGCATTAAACCCAGGTGTTAAACCCATTTCACCTGTACGAATGTGCTAGAAGAAGCGTGCAAATAGACCGACCCGTTTGCGTGTGTCTGTTAGTATACGGTGTGTGTGGTGCAGGAGGAGGCGTGCCCGGGCGCGCTGGGCTGGGTGTGCGCCGCGTGCTGGTGCGCGGGCAGCGCGGCGCTGTGCGCGCAGCCGCTGCTGCTCACCGCCGAGCTGGCGGGCCGCGCGCACCACGCGCCCGCCGTGGCGCTGCTCGCAGGTACACACACACACACTATACATTTTGAAAAAAATTTGCCGCTGATTGTGACTATCCATTACAAAAAGAATTATTCAAGTTGGGTTAGTGGTTTCTGAGATTAGCGCGGTCAAATAAAACAAAAAATAAAAATCAAACTCTTTAGCTTTATTATATTAGTATAGATATGCGGCATCATGTAAGAAAGTATGGGTAGCATGAAAAGGGTACCATATAAATCATCTAATGGTTACTATGAAAATATTTTGGTTTGAGTGTAATGTAATGTATACATACATTTAGGGTATCAAAAAATCTCTCGTTATTATGTAAGGAGACACGCCATCATGTAAAAAAATACACTGGCATTTCTGTGTTTAACCCATACTATGACCATAACGATGCCAAACCACAAGCATAAGTTTTGTCTCGTCGAACATTTGAGTGTGGTGCCCCTGCTGACCTCCCCCGCCCCCAGGCGTGTGCACGCTGTCGTGGCTGTCGGCGCGGCTGTGGGGCGGCGCGCCGCTGTGGTGGGGCGGCGGCGCGGCGCGCGCGCTGGCGGCGGGCTGCGCGCTGCTGGCCGCGCTCACGGCCGCGCTGGCGCTGGCGGCCGCGCGCAGCCTCGCGCTGCTGCGCCGCAAGCTGCCCCGCGACCGCCCCGCCTACCTCACGCACAGGTACTACTACACTACACTACTTCATGGACACCTTCAAACACCTCAACACACTTATTTATAATATCATATGGAAGTGCTCTTACAATTTATTTTAACAAAAAACACAATTGACATACTTGTTAACTTCATTACTCTTTACTCGCCTTAAACGCTCGAACTATTCTCATCGTAAATTGACACACGACTCAGTTTACATACCCAGGTTTTATAGATATTGCGTGGTAACATGACTGATCAATACCTACAGTATTCAAGCGATGTCCAGAGCCTAACTTACTTTCAAAAGAAAATGAAAAACAGACAGACGTTACTAAGTGTTATTAGTGTGTCGTTGGGGCGTTGCAGATGGCGCGTCGTGATCCACAGCGCGGTGCTGACGCTGTCGACGTGCGGCGCGGAGGCGGCGGGCGCGCTGTACGCGCAGCCCGGCCCGCGCGACCTGCCCGCCGTCGCCGCGCTCTCCGCCGCCGCGCTCCTCAACGTGAGTACACGCGTACACCGGACACCGTACTGACGAGTGGACCAGTGGACGAGTAGATTGGTGGACTAGTGGACCAGTAGACCAGTTAACCAACAGACTATGGACCAGTAGCCCAGTAGACTAGTGGCCAATAAACCAATATACAATTGGACTCGGTAGCCCAGTAGACCAGTAGCAGTAGACAAGTGGACCAGTCGACTAGTAGACCAGTAGACTAGTAGACCGTCATTTCAGTATCCTTATACATATATCTAAATCTGTAAATACGTATCTACAAAAGTATCTTACGTCACCAAATAAGTTCAACCATTAATTTATCCTTTGCATTCAATAGATCCATTTTTCCCAGGGCCTGTTGATGCTGATCTGCTACGTGATCCGCGACGAGGACTGCCTGCAGTCGGCGCGGCGGCTGCTCGCCATGCCTTCCAACAAGGACTGGCAGGACTCGCCCGCGGGAGACACTTCATTGAGTTGTGAGTCGTTTGGTTTATCAAGAGTACATACATTATGTTGATAGAGAGAAGGATAGAGAGGTATCACGGAAATGTCTTTCCCAAAAGAGGCAAAACCAACATCCAAATAGTCAATACCTAACATGGCAGAGCCAAAATAGCGTGTGCTCAGTCCAGAAGCTTGTGTCCGATTTTGAATATTGAATGCCTGTCTGAATAGTAAGTGCCTAAATGTCAAGTCACAACATTGGTTGTGACTTGAGCATTGACTCAATACTGGATTAATGGTAACGGGATTTTTTTCATTTTATGAGCTGAATCTTTGTCCAAATACTTTAGACAAATGTTTTCTTTTTTACAATCAATCTGTCCTATCCTGGTCCTATCTTCAATGTCATGTCAAAAGACACAACTCAAACCAACCACCACTGTTACCAGTGTACATAAAGCAAGGCGGCGAGGTGGAGAGCCGCGGCGGCGCGGGCGCGCTGGAGTCGTCGTCGTCGCCCGCCTCGCCCGCCTCCTACTGGCGCGCGCCCGGGCTCGGCAGCCCCGCCGACCTGCACAGGTACTACTGCACGAGTACGACCAAACACTATGTAGGTTCTCACTTCAATACTGCTTAAACTGGGTATCATAGTGGGTTTACGAACTTTACCCCCTTATTATGTATCAAAAGACGATTTGATATCGTGTCTTGGCGGTGGAAAAGTAGTTAAAAGCAATATTTTACAAATAAATTAAAATAACAATTTCAATTCAATTTAAAGCCTTTTAGGAAGTAGTAGTACATCAATGTCATCTGCTCCATTCATATTCGTGCATGTAAGATCATTACCTAATCTAATATACTATCTCATTACAGACGAGGGTCAAACCCGGACAGCCGCGCAGACATAGTCCGCTGCGTGGAGTACAAGGACTCGGTGCTGAGCCCGCTGCGCTACGAGCGCCACGCGGCGCCCTGCGACCTCATCCCGCCCGCCGGCGCGCAGCCCGACTACTCGCGCGCCTGCCTCGAGCTGGGGGTGCACACCCCTCCCCGGCAGACGATACGAGACAACACCCTTAGACAAATTGGAACAACCCTCCCAAGAACCCCCCGAGACATCCTCCAAAGACAAATCCCCAGAGATTCCTCCCTCCCCAGAACCCCTAGAGATAGAGATACTCTCCTCACCTGTGTAGACTTCGAGCCTTACACCGATAGGAGGTTCGACACTTCCAAAGAGAACTGCTCGATTTGCGTCCAGTCCAACCCGGACGTCTCGAGGATCCCCTCCCCACCTATCAAAAGTTGTTTAAAAAAAAGTAAGTCCGACTACACGTCTACTTCCCTCCCGTCCATAGAGGTGAAAGAAGAGAAGAAGTCGGACATAGAGCAGGTCAATAGGGAGTGGAACAAGGCGTACGACTCGCCGGAGACGGACCGGATGCTCCACAAAATATCGGACGATCTGGATTTTCTCCTAAACCGCACTCAAGAGAGCAGCAAAATACTTGACCAAATAGAAGAAGCGCCCACTTAGAGTGACCCTCTACCCGATAGATTAAGAACTGGAAACAGGGGTGCGGTACGTTACGTACATTTATATCTTGTAAATAATATTTTATAATTACTGTGCCCAATAAATGCAACTTTGTTAAAAATATTCACAATTTTAGCCACAGTTAAGATGAGACCAAACTGTTGGCTTTGATACCGAGATTTGTGAACTTTTCCATTCTAGTGTATATACTTTGAGAGTAAGAACAAGCAATTAATCTTTTATAACGTAAGTTTTGAGAAACCTATTTTAATACGTGTTAGATAAATTAATATGATAACATGAATAAGTACATTAATGTTTTAAAGATAACAGGATTTTAAATCAAAACTACATTGATATAAATCTCGGTGTCAAAGTCAAGCTTAGTATGTTTTATAAGTATTATTATTTTGTTTTTATAATTGTATGTCACAAATACATTAAATTAAGAAATGATAACGTTGAGTATCAAAACCCACTTGATAATTTGAAAGTATTAAACTGAATGTGATAAAATATGTGTAATGTAGCTCTGTTTCAGGAGGCTATTTGATTTTATTTTACAATTTTACGTTAATCCTTATTATTTTACGATAAAACTTATATTGTAATTTATTTATATTAAGCATTATAATTTATATTGTCCCTTTCACTTCCTTAGTTTGTAACTTTAGATTTAGAACGAAATATTTGTTCATTTTATATAAAAAATCTCAAAAACAAATGTGTTTGTAAATAAATATGTAGGAAAATGTAAATAGTTATTATGTAAGATTAAAAACGAATTATATTTTATGTTAAATTGGGTACAATATATTTTTATTTACAATACAATTTTTTACTATTTTGTTTGTGTTTTATTATTGTTCATCTTAACCGGCCTCTAAAACTTACTTCGAAATACTCCGCTCTCAACATAAAAAAAAATATGAATATCTTCAAACAATTATTTACAATGAAACCCAACTAGGTACTAGGCGAGCAGAACTCACGAAGAGGTTGTTGTTTTTCTTTGGACTTATTCGTTGTTTCGACATTTTATTTTGTCCACAATGTTTATCGACAAGGATCCGGACAAGGACAAGGATTGTTATTCTTTTACAAATTCGTGGTTTCGGCAAATTAAATTTTCTCCATGATGTAATTCAAAGTACCAGGCGAACAAAACTTCAAGAGATGGATCACTCAGCACTGTAAGATTATTTTAATAGGTACATCGCCTGTAGTTTAAAGTGCCATTACTATGGTTCCAAAAAGATCGGTTTTGGCTATGTTATAATAAATGAAACTCAATTAAAACGAGTAATAAAATATTATTTATTAAAGCTCAACTAGCATAAATAAACAAAAAATGGATAATTTACAAAATTATTAGCTTTAAAGTATATAAGCAACTTATACAAAATATTGTTCGACATTCTTAAACAGATATAATTTAACATTTTATACACAACTGTACATATTTAGTTGTTTTATATTATGATATACTTTTTTATCAAACACAGTGTTTATAAACGAATACAACGCATCAGCAAACAGTTCAATAACCTTCATAGCAACTTTATCATGCAAATAATTATTTGCAAACACATATTAATTCATAACACAAATTGATCTGCAATAAAATGATGTTTAAAACAATAGTTTATAATATTGTCACAGAAACTATATAGATAGCACCAGTCAGTATTATAACATATATGTTGTGTAATATGTACGGAAAACAAACATATTACTTATCATACAAAGTAACCTTGCACAATATTAGAAATAATTAAAGAAAAATAACAAATCGGATATGAGGATTTAGTATCGTAAAACTACAGGAGTTTGCGAGGTACAAGATATTGTTCAAACAAGTTTGCAAGGAGTACGTAGCGGCTGTGAAGAACGGACAAACCAAAGAATCGCCAGTCACATAACACTTAGTTGATTCGGGACACAATCACTGGATAGAGTTACACCACCCTGAGGTCATTGTAAATGAGCCGCACTACAAGAAGCTCATTTGGGAAACCATTCAAATAGGAAGTGTTCGGACTTCACTCGTCAATACGTTTTTATATTGCGGCTTGGAATAATAATATAATAAATAAATAAATAATAAATATACCTGGACAAATTCACACACGGTTAATTAGACCCAAAGTAAGCTCTAAGCTTGTGTTATGGAATCTAATTAACTGATACTACTACATATACATACACAAATACTTTATAAGGATATATAATTGACACCCAGACGTCGTCGCCAACAACTATGTCTGCACATATTGTTGACTCCGGGCGGGAATCGAACCCGCAACCCCCGACACAGTAAGCGCTCTCACTGCCACTGTGCCAACGGGCTTGTCTAAGATAAGTTACTACAGATAATATGTAAAGATCCAGTGCCCAAAGGTCCAAGTGCCAGGATACTGTCAGTGTTGTGTCACATCAATGTCAACGAGCTGTCAAATTCTAACATTGAACATGTGGGTAGTTTTGATGCTCCTTGGGATTCCTACCCTCTAATCACAGCGGTAACTTCAATATGTTTAGTCTACCGGCTACCATGCGACTCGAAACGTCGGGAAAAAGTAAAAATACTACTTTCTTAAAAAAAAACATTCTCTTGTACCGCCAAAAATCCCGTAATTAAACTTTAATAATGTGTGTAAACCATGAAAATTCAAAAAGACCAAGATTAGGAATTATATTCATAACATAACTGCCGAACTAGCTTCAAAAACTTAAATAGGACAAATAGCCAATTGCAAAACTCACTCGGTACAGTGCGTAAACCTCACTATGGTTGGCCACACTTGTTAAATTCTACATAGTATATGAACAATTTTACACAACAACATTTATAGGACACACGTGACTTTACATTATGTATAAATAGTGTACGGTGTAAACATCTATCTACGATCAAAATTTTACAAACAAGCTGCCGTCTGCGTTTAGTTTAGCCAACATGAAAGCATTTGACGACTCAGTAGGTGCGAATAAATAAAATATTTAAAACGTCGCATAAATCACATAGATGCTATCAACAATCTCAAAAACAGGACTGGTATACTGTAATATATACTATCTACTGTATTATTAATTTCGACAATATATATTTCTTTCATTATAATTAACGAAAAAATTACATGAAGGTATCCGCGGGCGGCAGCCAATCAAAATACATTTAGATCAATATTCTAACGCAGTAATATACAATCACAAGGCACTGAAATCTTACATATAATCTGACTTCACAATACTTTTGAAGGATCTTTTTGAGAGTAATTTTTCTTTCATTTGGTACAGATCACCTACCCGTAGAACGCAAATGGGATGACCTCGTCGGCTTTATTTCACTTGAATTTTCCCACCTTTGTCCAGCAGTGGGATATTACAAAGTTACACCGTTCAAACTCACGATATAAACACTTTATTGACACGTATAAAGATCGTGGCATTCGGCCCAAAAGTCGAGGCATCTAATGATTTGCGATTAAATAATACAACATATTGTGAAGTCAATATTGTTACACGATATTAAGCAGGACAGTTACTTGGAAGCTTAATATATAGGTGATACATAAATACTATATACTGTGTATTATACATAACGAATTTGTGACTTATCAATTGGTTTTTTTTATTTTGATCTTAGTTATGGCCTAAATTTAATTTAAGACGCTAAAACAAGCTGTCTAGAGTACATTTTATGCCGAAATATGTTAGTGTATGAGATTGTGTTGGTATAAAGACTTTACTAACTTTTTAATATGTATATGTTTAGTTATTAAAAAAATCGTTTCCATATACGTACGTTATTAAAACTATGCCAAATCTTAAGACTATTATAAATATGTATAATGTTTTATGCTTATTACATAAATCAACGGATTATATATCATACGTTAGTGCCTCTGTTAACGTGTAAACATCTATTATAATCGTTACAATATAGGTTCTCACAATAACATTTATTTAATTATATTATATTTATGCAAATATTTCATGATGAGACTGGTCGAACTTTAGAATTTGAGATGTCAAATGTAAAGTGAGACAGACAACGTCAATAAATGTCTATATTAAATAGACAGATGTCAAAACATTACTGTATATTCTGTAGTTTGAAGATACAGCTCGGCTTTCACGACAAACGTCAAAGAAGTACATGACAAGATAAATACTGTGTGCTGATTGGTCGAACATTAACGTAAATCTCGAATTTTATATTTTACACCAATCAACTCGCAGTACTAATAACATATCATGTCTTTTCTTGCCTTCTGTGATATTCGCTGTACTAGCCGGGCTGTTCTGTTTTAAACTGAGTAGTTAATATACCACAGTATTTCCAGAATGTAATGCAATCATAAACAATATCAAAATCGTACATATCTTACAGTTGACATCCAAAACTCTGATATCTTACTGCATCCATATTACTAACGCAATAGTCGACTGCCTATATTTATAAACTTCAATATTATTTCATCTCAACTTCATATTTTAAAAATATTATGCTTTATTAGGTTAAAGAAAAACTTTTAACTTACATAAATCTTACGAACCAGTAGCAATTTGACGTGTCTTTCGAACCAGCAAAGACTGGTCAAATACAAATGTGACGTTTGTAACTGTCATCATCAAAAATGATCGATTTGATTCAAAATTTAATATTTACTTTCTTATTGTTTGATGCCTTTGCTTTGCCCAAACCGAAGGTCGCTGGTATTCCAATAGAGTAACAAACGAAATTACATAAATAAATAGTTAAAACTATAACTTCTAATGTTACTAATAACTATACATATTTCACAATATATTTGGAGACTCGCAAGTCTAATGACCAATAAAGTATATTTTACATTAGATAATCTAAATCGCTATAACACGATCATATAACCAAGCGATCGCTAGATTAGATGATAACAGTACATGATCGCTGGATATATGATCACTTAAATTGATGATCGCTTAAGATATGATCACATAACTTGATGATTGCTAATCATATGATCACATAGCTTGAGGATGTTTAATATAATGATCATTTAGTTGGACAACCGCTAATTATTATGATCATACAGTTATCGTCAGATTGTATGATCAACTAATAGTATGATCTCTGACCTCGTAAATGATCTATGAATGCCGTCGCTCGTGTTACAGGAGTCAGCATAGCGCAGGATGACGCGTTCATTGAAATCGCGCATATCTGAAAAATACAAAAATGGGCATTAGTTGCCAAGTACATACGATGAATAAAATTAGGGAAAATGTAGTTGTTATCCTCAATCACAGATAATAATATCTCTAAATACTCCTACCTACTATATTAAAAGTAGTGATATTTAGTAATTAAATTCAAAATTAACTCTTGTTATTCATCATGCCTAACATTAGGCAACATAGGCATAGATTAGAATTTGGGAACAAGCACATGCTACTTTTAATCTTGATTAAAAGTAACATACACAACACTACATATGTTTCGCATATGTTGTTAGTAATTACGTGAAATTTCTATAAGAACGAGTATGCTATGGGTGCAACCGTGTAATAGCTAGTACTAAATATTTGAAACAATAAAACCAGAATTGTGGTTGTGGTCTAAAAAAAATATTTAATAACGAAAAAGGTATTCGCAAAAAAATTCTTAGCTCTAACTCTTCATGGTTTTACGTTAAACATCAGTAATGTAATAAAAAATATAATGTTAACATCCCATCAATGCATACAAATAACACCGAACAGTCTATAAATATTGATTTGCTAAAAGTTTACACAAGAATATGTTTATGAAGTGTAATAAACATAAAAATGTATATGGACTATGACGTCAGCACTATCTATTGCACCAGAAATATAATGAAAGTGTTACATTTATGTGCTTCGTTAGTTATTGGTAGTTGTGAGTGAAATGTGGAACAATTTTCAATAGGTAGGTTTACAGGCAACGCCTAGTGGCATGTGTATTCGCCTGCCAAGACTTGGACGCCGGCTTCAATTCCTAAAACGAAAAACCAAAAACGAAAACATGTTTCCTACTTTTCGAACATGGCTCGGGTTTGATATCACCAACCCACAGTAGGTCCAATCCTCCTCACTGTACTGATATATTCAGTGAGATGAGAGGCCTTTGCCCAGCAGTGGGACATTACAGGTTAATACTCTACTTTACCTGCGCTGCCTCGGCCGCTACAACTGGAACAGGTCGTCGTGCGTCCTCTCGAGCCTCCTGAGCGAGGTGTCCACGCGGCGGCCCTGCGTCAGCGGCGCGGCCGGCAGCGGCGGCGGGATCACCTCGTTGTACGAGGTCGAAGCGCCCATGGACGCCGACTGCCGCAGCCGCGCCGTCGGCCGGTGTCGCACGTAACCCTCGTCCATGTCTTTGACGAATCTGGAACGGTTGATTGGTGAGTTAGTTGGATATGATGATATATGTATATGTAAGGGAGTAATTGACGGTTGTTTCCGAGACAGGCTAAGCTCTAAGCTTGAAGTTTGTGGGTGTGTTTATCATGTTGTATCTATTTAGGTTCTTATAGTGTATTATGGAATCTTATGAAACTTTATAGGGCCTTTTTTTCTTATAGGTCTTATACTCCCGACATCAGGGCTAATGGTGACGTTGGGTGTTGTCTTAACTAAACGTTAGACCTATGTATATACAATTCGTCTTTAGAGACAAGATCATTACAACCAGGAATCCACACTTATAAGCAATTGGTATTTATACTAATATACTGGAGCTGAAGAGTTCGATTGTTTGTTTGTTTTGACGCGCTAATCTCAAAAACTAACAATCCGACATTCAACGGGAAGGCTAAGTTTCATCCCGAAATTCTCACGGCAACGGGCTCAACGCGGGTAAAACCGTGGACCGGTGCTAGTTTTAATATAGATGCGATAATAGTTCTGTCTGTTGAAGTAATTTCTTTATTATACTTCAATATTTATAAGTCAAATTGTATTGTATCACTTATCAAGGCTAGGTATATTATGGCGATAAGTAAAATGCCGTGAGTTAAAACTCTGTCGGTTCCACTGAATTCATTTTGATAGAGAAAGAGTAAATGGATAGATCAGCTATAATGTTAAAATTTAATTTGAGTGCATTTTAATGAATAGGTTCATCAACTCATTTGATAAAAAAGAGGTTTATCCCAAAATTCCTAATATAATATGTGAGGATGTATGATGCACGAAAATCTACTAAACGGATTTGGATGAAACTTTACAGTAAAATCTATATATATAAAATTCAAAGTCCTGACTGACTGATAATAGTTTATACATCAGAATAACACTTGGGATATATTTTATCCTGAAACTCGTGCGGGAACGGGTAGAACGGTAACACCGCGGGGCGCGCCTATAGCTTAATACAACGTTTGCGTAGTTGTTAAGTCTTTGAGTTCCATGTAACTAATCAAACGGTAGCCAGCTCCGACCATAACCTTGGCAGGCAAAAAGTAAAGAGTCGAAGGTCGCACTGGATGGTGAACCGTGAAATTATCAGTTTTATCATGAAACCAGCACCCCGCGATTGACTCGTGTCGGGACAAAAACTACGCTTTAACTTTCCTCTTAAATCTACCTTAAATCTATCATATATTACCTTCTTTTATACTAATATTAAAAAGGGCTAATCTCAGAAACTGCCTATACGATTTGAATAATTCTTTTTGTAATGGATAGCCTCATTCAACAGAGAGGTTATAGTATATGATATAACATCAAACAAGACTCATATGGTCGTATGTAAATAGTCTTGCAATAATCGCAAACAATTATCGACTTAAGATAATCGTATTAGATCGATCAACACGCCGAGAAACTTCCCATATTCGCTAAGTAACGCGAATACTTACGCGTTATTGTTAATATAGACATGTTACATACAAGTGACTACGCCTCGTGGCTTAGTTTGCCTAAGCGATGTTAGTTCATTGTGATTGTTAAGCAACGTGCAGCTCGACCCCTACTTGGATGGGTGGCCGATAGTGGCATTTCTATCTGAGCACTACCTTGCTTCGGAGGGCACGTTAAATTATCGGTCCCGGTTGTTTTAATCGTTAGACCATGTCGAAGGGCTTTAGGCGGTCTAAAAACTCCGA
The DNA here is from genome assembly GCA_963082685.1 of Cyclophora albipunctata. Classification (NCBI taxonomy): domain Eukaryota; kingdom Metazoa; phylum Arthropoda; class Insecta; order Lepidoptera; family Geometridae; genus Cyclophora; species Cyclophora albipunctata. The sequence continues at coordinate 6,407,643 of OY720129.1, read as the reverse complement.
CATCAGGGTTGGCCACTAACCTACTCGAATGAATGACTACACCTTAAAAACTAGTTTCCCAATATTAAAATAGATACAGATAAAAAATAACATGGACACGACACGCTCCGCTACAATATTATGGTCAACTTATGAATAATTTATAAAACAGTTATACTTTAACACATAACACTGACCTTTATTTGGACAAAATCCTTTAAATATTGAGTCATTATATTGTCATTAGTAAAAGTTCACAAAGTAACGAACTGTGTCGCATTAGTTTTTTTTAATAATTAGTCATACTCATAAGAGATACTACGGAATATTTTATTCTTCTTAAAACTTAAGAGCTGGGTTCTTGTCGATGGACTACTTTCCATTGTTCTCAATCTTCTGCCGTCCTCTTCAGCTGTTCGTGCGACACGACCTATGCTCTTTCTTTCAGTTAGTCTGCATAAATTCTTGGCCTTCCTCTTCCTCTTTGCCTCTATGTGTGTTTCTGTTATAGTTTTTATACATCAGAATATTTAGAGACCCCTAATAGTTTTTAGTGAGGAACCTATTAAATTCCTCCTATAAAGGGACCTTCTATAAATTAGTGACCTTTGCTTAGCCACTGAGAATAAATAATGGGTCGTAAAAGTCATACTTGACTCGAGCACTACACATTACAGTTGCGAATAGCGTTCTATTTCGGTACGCAACCGATATGCAGCCGAACCTACCGCAACTGCGTCATCAAACGATTGTAATCTAATAATTATAGACAGTTAATGGAGGAGGTAACTCTAAGTATTTTTTATCAAGATTATTCCTGCCATATTATGTGAATCATAATGGGAACTACCTACTTTTTATCCAAAATGCAAAAGAGGGGTGTTATGAGCTTGATGTCGATGTCTCTGTGTGTGTCTGTTTGTGGTAGCTCGTAGCTCTCAAACGGACTGATTACGTGTGGTTTTATTCATTTGAAAGTTTCCTTGCGATGGTTATTCGCTATTTTTGGTAAAAATCGGCCCAGCCGATTTTGCGTAGGTGGTTTTAAACATATTATATCACCGACATAAGCAACATATCGAAAAAGACTGTGGGTATATCAAATAATCTATCCAAACGCGAATGTTACTGTCTGTCAGTTCATTTTTCATTCATTAACGGTACATTTAATCTAATGATTTCTGGTATAGAGGTATATAGAATCTTAGGGAAGAAGATAGAAAACATTTTATCACAAAATTCCAACGTTAAGTCTTGTAAACCAAGCGAAAAGAGATGTATACTCCTTTTTTTTGTGGACAATGTCGTCAATTTTTCCAGCCCAAGACGATTGCTCGTGAAGAGGAAAAAAGTTTAGTGATTTTATTTAAGTCTTATAGATCTAGATAGGGATCTCACTTAACCTTTTACCTCTTCAGGAACAATCGTCTTCGGCTGGAAAATTTACCCCATTGGTGCACATTTTGTGACAATAAAAAAAAAGAGTATAGATCTCGCATGCATGTTAATTTAAAAATTAATGTATTTAGTCATTGAGTTAATAATTCTACACATATTTAATGAAAAAATAGGTCACACGAAATGATAGCGATATAGCTTAAACTATTGATCTAGGAAAGCGATGCTTGCGTGAGCCCGGCTCCCAAGAGATGTCGGCTCCCAAGAGAGTCACTGTGGCAGCATATACTCGTAATAAGAATAGTTATATACAATAACTCAAGTACGGAAACTATGCTCATTGTTCAATCAATCATTCTCACTGTACGAGGCTAAAGACCTTTGCAATAAGATCGTAACGGCCGATACTTTTCACTTAAAATATCATACTAATATTATAAATGCGAAAGTTTCTGAGGATGAATGTATGTATGGATGTTTGTTACTCTTACACGCAAAAACTACTGAACGGATTTGGATGAAACTTTGCAATAATATAGTTTATACATCAGAATAACACATGGGATATATTTTATCCCGAAACTCCCGCGGTAACGTGTACAACGCGGGTGAAACCACGGTTCGCGGCTAGTCCTTTCATAAATTAGCTGACAACTCTAAAATTCTCTAACAAGCAATTAGTTTCAACTAATTCGACGTACACGCATCTTAAATTACCATCAACTGTTTAACTGCCTGTTAGTCAGCATCGACTGCCAAAATACATAAAGTACCATCAGCATAACAAAGAAACGAAAAATTATTTTGAAAACATCACACATCACAATACTTTAGCACTCTCGCGTCCAAGCATTATTTGCAAATCGTTTGGTTACACAAATATGATCTTTAAAACCCACATTATAAGGTATTTTTCGCACGTGCGTAGGTTGTAGTTATACGTAGTTAATACGGTTATACCCACATTTATAATCGTGAAGGAAGTTTAGTCAATTGTGTGCTCTTGGGTTTATTCAGTTGGAAGACGGTGCTAAAATAACGTGTTTTATTCGCGAGTGTGGGCGGGACGGCTTCCACCGGCTTTGAGGATTTAGTTCCTGTATGAATAGTGCATTCATAAAACTGAAACGTTTACAATGTAGGCAGATTTCAACGTAAATCATTCATTCTAATTTTAAAATGTGATATCAAATAACTCAGTACGTTTGGGAAGGTTACTAGCCAACTCAAAGAAATGATAAACTAATTAATAACATTTGAAAGACAACCTTTAATAAAAAATGTAATTCATCTCAAAGAATCTAAGTACTCCATCGAGCTGAAGGAAAAATTACACGTATACTGAGAACCGATATCGCAATTATAAATAATCAGTTCATTTCCGTAATTTTGTTGTTGCAATGCATGTTTAATTAAACAACAACATGAACATAAATAACATTCCGTCATCCTTGAAAGATCATTCGATTGTATATAATTATGTAGATCGATTTATGTTTATTTTGATCATTTACGCCATGAAATAGAAATTACTAGCTATGCCCGCGGCTTCACCCGCGGCTTCGCGGAAAAGTAATCTATCTGGGGGCAAGGCAGTGCCCCCGCCAAGTCCAGCAAAACATTTAAATATACTGACAAGATTTTATCTACTAATCACAATTACACAAATCTTTTCAGCATTTTAGGCGTATAACAGACCAGTACTGGTAATTTGGCATACAAAACATGTGTATTCAGATGATATCGGAATCTAGATCCTTCTTCGAACGTATATTCCTATTCTTTGATTGTTCAATCAAGAAAGTCACGCGTCCACTATCCGAACATTGGTTCACAAACGATATTCAAAATTACGTATCAGAAAACAATGTAAACAAAAATGACATCTTTAAAACGTAATAGATACAATTACTTGTATAGCAAAATGTTATTGCTTAGATAACTGATCGCGATCACGTGTTTTAACTTGCATCATTTTAATAATATTGTTGATTTGTAATATTATTTTTCCTAAGTAATTTATGAATGCAAAAGATTAGCTAGTTACGAGTATAAAAACAGGGACAGGCTTTCGCCCAGCAGTGGGACTATACAAGCTAAGAATAAATAAATAATAATGTATTATTATTAATGATTTATGGTTATCTGTGGCACACACTTAGTTCTACTCGGTATTATAACAAATAGGGTAATATTCGTCCCAAATTTACCTTGGAAACGGGATATAAGAGGATCACCAGACGCTAATAGTCAATTTAATAAATAGAACGTAATACTGTGTCCCATCTCGGGGTCAAATCGGAAGCGCTGGAATACTACTGATAACAGACCGGGCCGAGGTCTTTGACCTTCGTGTTATCACTACTGTTAACATACAATTTGAGTATCGGTACTGGACAAGCGAAGGTGAATATATAAGTATGGATGGTTACTAAATTATCAGTGAGAATTATTAGTGCGAATTTAGATATTACAATGTAAAGTATTACTACATACGGAAAGGTAAAATAAAATGCTTTGTTTACGCCTACACTAATGGTATTATTAACCTAACCTTAAATAGTTAATTATCACTTTTATCTATACTAATATTATAAAGAGGTAAAATTTGTAAGTTTGTTTATTTGTTTGTTTGTTTGTATGTTCGAGGTAATCTCAGGAATTATCAGTCCGATTTGAATAATTCTTTTTGTAATAGATAGCCACATTCAACGGGAAGGTTATAGGCTATTTTTCATCCCGAAATTCCCACGGGAACGGGTACAACGCGGGTAAAACCGCGGGGCGCTGCTAGTATTATATATTATCCTTAAATAACAGGTTATAAGGTTATATCTCCCATTTCCAAGATAGTAGGGGTAACCTAACCTTAACTATCTCTTATTACCGAGTGGGTAGGGGTCGACGAAACATCTTTATCGCTCCACCCGATACAATAAACTAGCAAAAATAACACGCAAGTTTGATAGTTCTGTCATATACCAGGAATCGTATACGGTAATGTCTGTGGTAATGTGGCGAAAGAAATGATGAATTCTCTATTACCGAAACATAGTGTTGCATAAAACGGAACGATGACGCGGCATTCCGAAACATGTTTTAATGTTAAGATAATATTCAGTATGCATGTATGATTAAGTTAATATAAACTATGTTACGTAATCTTGCAGTAGATTAGGTTAGTTTAGTATTTGTTCTATGTTCATAGTAGCTGTTACATTTGAACTTTTCATTCCAAAAATCTAGAGACTTGATAACTACGCAGCGATTAGAACCTACTTCTGGAGAAGGTGCTAAACTCAGAGGTTTTTGTAGTATCTTTGCTAAATACCAAAGAAGCTAAATAACAGCCTCCGTGGTCTAGTGGTTTGAGCGCTCGGCTCACGGCCCGGGGTTCCGGGTTCGATTCCCGGTGAGGATATCTCATAAAAATCACTTTGTGAGACTGTCCTCAGTTTGGTTAGGGCATTGCAGGCTGAATCACCTGATTGCCCGAAAAGTAAGATGATTCCGTGCTTCGGAGGGCACGTTAAGCCGTCGGTCCCGGTTACTTTCTACGGATAGTAGTCGTTACATGAGCCATGTCAGAGGCCTTTGGCGGCTCAATAACTCTGACACCAGGATTGGTCAGGTTGACCATCCACTCGATAAGAAGAATACCAAAAAAGGTTTTTTATAGTGGCATTTCTATTTGAGCTTCGGAGGGAACGTACAATTTTTGGTCCCGACTGTTTCAGTCGGAGGCCTTTAGGCGGTCGAAAAACTCCGACACCAGAGTTGGCCACTAACCTGCTCGGACTTACTTCCGTTAGGGCATTTTATGGAGTTTGTGAGTATATTTATAATTATTTATTTTATTAACTTCATCTATACTAATATTATAAAGCTGAAGAGTTTGTTTTGTTTGTTTGTTTGTTTAAACGCGCTAATCTCAGAAACTACTGAACCGATTTGAATAATTCTTTCACTGTTAGATAGTCTATTTATCGAGGAAGGCTATAGGCTACATTTTATCCCGGATTTCCTACGGGAACGGGCACAACGCGGGTAAAACCGCGGGGCGCTGCTAGTCATTTATTAAGCTGCTTGTTTATGATGGAAACATCATATGATAGGATCAATACACAGTTCAACTCTTCTCAAAGCAGAAATCGGTAAATTGTGCCAAATTCAAAAGCTTGTGTTATCCAACTTAAGCAAAGCCAATCCAAAAATATTCCTAGCCAAAGGGAATCGGAACGATAATTTGGCAAACAATCTTATTTTCATTCGTTACAATAGCGAGTATGGGTACTTAAAACATACTAACCACAACTCGCGGCTCTGTTTGCAAAATGATTTTTCTTTTAGACAAGTAATCAAAAAATGAAATAAAACTTACTATAAGTGATCATAAAATGAAATATAACTTAATATATGTGATCATAAAATGAAATATAACTTACTATAAGTGATCATAAAATGAAATATATAACTTACTTTAAGTTATATTAACTTACTATAACTTACTATAAGCATACAGAGCCGCGAGGTGTGGTAAGCTAGTATGTTTTAACTTATTTTCAAAACATTCTGTAAATCTTTAAAAACTTTCTCAATACATGTATGTATTCACAAAAAGAATATAATAGCCAAGTATGTAACATATTAAAGTTGTAGTTGTAATATATTAAGGCAAATAAGTACTTTATCACATTTTATATATGGAAATATAGTTTGGTTCTCAGTTGATATTATAGAAGTGTGTTTATGACAAGGTTCTAACTGTGCTCACCATTTTCTTAAGCCAACTTTACCTATAGAACTTGCTTCCAATTTGGCACAAGAACTCATGCCTCTATTGCGGCAAATACTTTACTTTTACCAGACTTTGTGTGCTGAACACATAATGACCTGATCCTTACGTAATGCCGAAGGGAAAGTAGCCAAGATAAGGGATTAATGCAAGTAATCAACACTAAAATACATATCAAAAATCGATATTAGACGTTATTAATTATCAGTAAATTAATGTATGAGCTTGTAAAGTCCCACTGTTGAGCAAAGGCCTCTCATCTCACTGAAGATATCAGTACAGTGAGCAAGCGAGGCAAGCGTGGTGATTACGCCTTGCCTAATGCATGTTGGTGATCTCAAACCCCAGCTATGTTTGAAAAGTAAGAAACATGTTTTCACTCGACCCGAGAATTGAACCCGAGACCTAAGTCTAGGCAGGCGAGTGCACATACCACTACACCACCGAGACGTTATATTAAATATCAGGACTGATATTAATCGCTAATGACTAATTACATTGTAAAGTAACATGACTCAAGTGAACGAGTAATAAAAATTTTAATGTAATTATTAAACAAACAGTTATTTTACAAGATATAATTAACTAATAATACTCGTATCTTCTTAAGCCTTGACAAAATTAATGACAATGAAAATTGTCCATCTTACGTCATAGAGGGCCATACTAACGAGATCGTAATCTTTAGTTAGTTAGGTGATTCAATCGTAACTATTCAAATACATATTTTATGGATTTGCTTACGTCGTGAATAAATTAATGAAAGTCCTAGTTACTAAGATTTATAAATGCGAAAGTTTAAAAACTGAATGGACGGGCATGTGTCGCTTATTTATAAAGTTTGTAATTAACCTGGAATGTTAAATTATTCAATCAATTTACAACACATAGTACTACTTGACGCACTTTTTCCTCAATTATCAGAAAAACAAGTGGATGAGACGCCTAAAGATATAAGTTTTGCACATACGAGTAAAACTAAATAATAATTAAAATAGTACTAAAAATAATAATACAACAAAATAGCTAAATGAACATAGTACATGTTGAAGATGAACTTTGTTCAGAAGTTGTCCCAATTCATTTGATCAGAAGTTGAAAATAAAACAAAAAATAAACAAACAACATTTAACATTCATTCACTAATCTAAATCTCATGACAAACACTAGATATGGAAGGAAACTAAAAAACATATACTCTACTTTTGTTTTCATTTCGGCGTAGTTGGGTAAAAAGAAAGGCAATGACACACAAAGGCCCCGATCGTCATGTGATCGCGAGTATAGAACGCGCGACCGTCTCTCTGTAACCTTGACTGACTCAAGCTATATCGACTTAAAAAAAGAATAACAAACATAGCAGTATTCTCGAGATTCTGTACCCTTTATAGATTCAAAGTGACAGAAAACTGCAGCTGTAGTTTTGATATTGCTACTTTGAATTCTTATTGTCTAGGTTGAGAATAAGTATATAAGTTCGAATTCTAAAGAATAAGTACGTGATATAAGTTGGAATAGGTGTGTGACCAATACTGGTATTGAGTTTGAATCGCCAAAGGGTCTTCAATGTGGTTTAACGCTAGTCAGTAAAGCAAACGAGTTGTCATAACAATAATTAATACAATTCTTGAGTTTTAAAGTTAACTATTAAATATAATATTAATAAAGATGATTCTGAGTTAGCAACTATATTGTAAAAAAGAACCTCTGTTTAGAGATTGGGTGTTTTCAATAAGTCTGATGAATATTAATAAGACCAGATGCTTATCAGTTGATAAAATAACTTACAATAACTAGTTGTATTTAACATTTAAGTTCTGATATGAGAATTTTATCATTTAATCAGTATGGAATATTTTTAACAGACTTCAATAATGTCAGGGTACCTTTACTTACATTTTTATTCCTTTTTAAGGGATCAGTTGTTATTGGTACATACTAGCTCATAGTCCAACAAATATTTTAGACTCTATTGCAAAAGATATAAAGTTTAGTTAAAATTGTGTGGTGTTTGGTGATTTATTTACCAACAGTCAATTGTATTTACCTCAACAAATAATTCTATGATGTTCATGCAATTACATATATTAAAGTTGTATCATGTTTACTAATATTTTAGTGACATAAGTAGGCTATCTAACATATTATATATTGGAGATTAGATAATAAATTAGTCAGACATGTGTGCCTTTTAATGGTTCAGTAATTAAGGTTATTATATTAATGCCTTAATTTTAGTACACCACAGTTCATTATTACGGTATATGTGTAACAAACTAATTAAGAGCTAATTTTTATTATTATTTAAGCCATTACTGTCCCACTGCTGGGCAAAGACCTCTCCCCTATCCCTCCATGCATCCTTATCCTAGGCCACTTACCTCCAGTTGCTTAATTATTTAATTACTAGCGGCCCGCCCTCGCTTCGCTTCGGGTAATCAAGATTTCATGTAGGAAAATCGGGATAAAACATTGCGTGTCTCCCGCAGGAATATACACAATCAAAATTTCAAGTGGGAAATTGGGGATAAAATATTACATGTCTCGCGCGAGTATATATGTATACACAATCAAGATTTCATGTGAGGAAGAATTCGGGATAATACCTACATAGCACGTCTTCGTCGTTCGTAGTTCGTAGGTAGGTATATCTCCGCGCGCTTTGACCGCACGAAACAGTAAGTGGCCATACCATAAGAGACCCGCCATCGAGCATTATTATTTTGTAAGCAGCGCCCCGTGGTTTTACCCGCGTTGTGCCCGTTCCCGTGGGAATTTCGGGAATTTTTTTACATATAAACCTTCCTCTTGAATCACTCTATCTATTACAAAAAACCGCATCAAAATCCGTTGCGTAATTTTAAAGATTTAAGCATACAGACAAACAGACAGACAGACACGAAACAGAGACGACTTTATTTTATATAGCGACCCGCCCTCGCTTCGCTTCGGGTAATCAAGATTTCATGTAGGAAAATCGGGATAAAACATTGCGTGTCTCCCGCAGGAATATACACAATCAAAATTTCAAGTGGGAAATTGGGGATAAAATATTACATGTCTCGCGCGAGTATATATGTATACACAATCAAGATTTCATGTGAGGAAGAATTCGGGATAATACCTACATAGCACGTCTTCGTCGTTCGTAGTTCGTAGGTAGGTACCTATATCCCCGCGCGCTTTGACCGCACGAAACAGTAAGTAGCCATAAGAGACCCGCCATCGAGCATTACTATTTTGTAAGCAGCGCCCCGCGGTTTTACCCGCGTTGTGGCCGCTCCCGTGGGAATTTCGGGATTTTTTTTACACAAAAACCTTCCTCTTGAATCACTCTACCTATTACAAAAAAACCGCATCAAAATCCGTTGCGTAATTTTAAAGATTTAAGCATACAGACAAACAGACACGAAACAGAGACGACTTTATTTTATACTATGTAGTGATATTTCTCATCATAACTCTGAAACTAACTGTCCGATTTTAATAATTTAAAGAGGTACACAAAGAAACATAATTAACCTTGATTGTAGAGCCATTTATTTTGATGTAGATTCATATCATCATATGAATATCATCAACTTAAAATTACACTCCTTTTTTAACTAATTAATTTTAACTTAAAACGGTTATTGTGTCTTAACTATAATAGTTAGACATATGCCCTCGCGAACTTATTTGTTTGCAATGATATGTACTTTGATTGTGTAGAACATTGTTTTTGTGTATCATCAATAGATTTAGTAGCGCACGCCAAAAAACAATTTTTTTAGGCATGTTTTTCATACCTTGGGTTACATATACCCGCGTTGTGCCCGTTCCCGTGGGAATTTCGGGAATAAATATAGCCTATGGCACTCAGGGATAGTGTAGCTTTCGAATGGTGAAAGAATTTTTTAATTCGGTGCAGTAGTTTCAGAGCCTATTCGAGACAAACAAACAAACAAACAAACAAACAAAAAATCAAACCATTCCTCTTTATAATATTAGTATAGAAGAGCTAAATTTAATCTAAATTTCAAGCCACTCGGAGTAAAAGAGTAACAAACATCCTAAAATTCTAAGTAAATGAAACTTATATTACTTCTAAAGTAAGTTCGTGTAGGTGCCGGTCAACCCTGTACATTGCTGTGGTCTCAGACTTTCAGACTGCCTAACACAACAGCCTCCGTGGTCTTGTGGTTTGAGCGCCTGGCTCACGACCCCGAGGTTCCGGGTTCGATGCCCGGTGGGGATATCTCACATAAATCTCTTTGTGAGACTTCCCTCAGTTTGGTTAGGGCATTGCAGGCTGAATCACCTGATTGCTCGAAAAGTAAGATGATTCCGTGCTTCGGAGGGCACGTTAAGCCGTCGGTCCCGGGTACTTTCTACGGATAGTAGTCGTTACTTGAGCCATGTCAGAGGCCTTTGGCGGCTCAATAACTCTGACACCAGGATTGGTCAGGTTGGCCTTCCACTCGATGAAGAAGAAGAAGATTGCCTAAAACCTTCCGTCACAGTCTATCACTTGATACAACCATGACCGACAAATTCACATACCTCATATCATGTCAGGGCTCAGATAGAACAGCCTCTTTCAAAATTCACTACTAAAAAATATTTCTCTTGTGAATGTATTAATGCCTTGACATAAAACCAAAACAAAGAAGCATTTTAGTTATTATTATCCAAGAATGAAATGTTATGAAACCTAAGAAAGTAGATTCGTTAATTTGTAAACACGTAATAATGATGTATTTTTTATTAAATGTGTAATACTCTTTTAATAAACAAACAGTCTCAACAACACAGCCATTGAACACAAATAAAACAAGGAGGGTTTCAGTTTTACTAAATGTTTTTCCACTCATTAAGTCTTGTCTTTTGTTAGACATATGTTTAGTAAGACTTGTTTCAATAGTGTAATTAGTTATTTTATTATGCTGGTCCAGGCATGGAATCCGGCTGATATGTTCCATGAGCGACAAGATCTTTGACCTACAACCTAGTAGGATCTCACTTAACTTTAATCTCTAACTGCAATATATCTAGTGAAATTCATAATAGAAATATACTCGCTAACAATCTGTTATCAAAACAAAATAAATAACACTTTGTTATCATAGAAGCAATATCAGCTCCTAATATTTACAATGTAGGTATATTACAAACAGATAGTAAGAATATTTTACTATTAATTGAAACATACGTTAATGTCATTATTATTTATTTAAACGGGAACTTACGTACGACGGAGACTACTGTCGAGAGTTCGGTGTTCGTACATACGGTGACCTTCATCAGGAGGTGGGTGAAGCGTTCGCGCTCGGTGGGAGGAACTCTCGACAGTAGTCTCCGTCGTACGTAAGTTCCCGTTTAAATAAATAATAAGATAGTAAGAATGTTGTACAATGAAATTATATAAATTTGTAATTTTTTATATACATTTATACCTTGTAAACACTAATCTAGACACGACATAATCGCAAATGAAGCATTTATACCAATTCTACATCATTATGTTTAATCTTAAAAAAATAGGACAGTAAATCTCCGATATATAGACATTTAATAATATCAATAATGACAAGTGGTTACAACACAAACAGCATTAAATCTGATTTATGGATCAAACTGTACTAGGTACATACCTACTTGTATCTTAAATCAATTTCTCTTCTCAATTGTTGAAATGAAACTAATAAGTAAGTCACAGTTACCACACAATACTTAATAATATTATCACAATGCTAAATAACTGGGCGCCAAGCATTGTAAACAAAAACTGGAAAATTTTCATACTGATAATTGTTTTATCTAAGTCAAATACAACTACATACACTAATAAATGGTTTAATTGGTGGTTAGGCGAGTACATATAGCATACGCTAATTTCTTATTTTTTCGCAACGGTACAATCGCACATTCCTATCTTCCCTCCCCCTACCCCTCCTACATGCCTCCATGCAGCACGAGGCAACATTAGTACAAAAAAAGTCGTCGTACGTAAACCTGCGTTCGCGCCTGTGCTCACGCTAATCTCAATTACCGCTAATAATATACCGCGAAAGGCCTAGATCCTAGTGCCTACTCTAAACGCTATTCCCGTGTGATCGCGCCCCCGCTAGCGCAGTGACAACGAGTGAAAGCCTGGAACAATCGGTGGAGTGAAACTGCAGTGTCATCTTTCTGGACTGACGAAGAGCGATCTGCCAGCCCTGGACGTCGCCCGGAGTTTACTCCTAAAGGTTCGTGCTGCTTCCTTCTTCTCTTCCCGAATTGCCGTTCTATCCCTAATTGTTCACCTCTGTGCGTACCGCTTATACATCTCCAACTTTACATCGAAGAATTCTAAAATAAATTAATCGGCGCCATCATCGGTGGTCCTTCGAGCCGGATTACATACGTAATCTGTATGTGCCGGTACCTAATTATTTCCCGTTCTTATAACTATTCCGCTACGTATTCCGCTACATACCTATTCCGCTATTAATATTATAATTTACAAAGGAATACAAGAATCTATTGTTCTAATTCCTTATAAATTTCACGTAGGTTGACAATTGCGTCACCTACTTTTCCATCGCTAAAAAACCATCAACCGCTACAAATTAAACACAATTGTGTGTTTTGGTACCTAGATATATTCATACCCTAACTATTTTATTATATTTGATATATTTCTATCATCGTTTAAATTGTAAAATCATATTTATTCATTTCGCTAACCAACGTTATAAAGGTCTACCCTCAACAATTTTTATTAATCGCATCAAGCTAACTACGTCGAGTTACTTGATAATTGTATTCAATTTGACCTACTAAATTGTGCCGCGTCATATATTATTGACATATTTACTTTATATTTTTATTCTATCGCTTGTGTACCTATACATATTGCATTCTTTATAATGCCACCTAAAAAGCAAGCAGGTAGTAAAAGCGACAGTGATTATGAAGATGCACGAGATATGAAATTAGATTTGCTCCAAGCAAAACGCGAAGCTATTTTTGAAATAGTTCAAAGTATATACGATCTTTCTTTCGATATTCATACGAACGACGTGAAGAAGGAAAGTTTCCTAGACCAATCATCGCAAATAGACCAATTGCATAATGAATTTAAACAAATCCTAGACCAGTATAATTCTCGTTTGTTAGAAATAAATTCTTCCGCAAAGCCTGATTACAAGAGTTTAGTGGCTTTCGAGTCTTTATTTAGTCGTATTAAGCGACTTCAGGGTCAATACCCACTGAGTCAAAATGAATTACCTACCGCAATAAATAAAGCTCGCCCTAAACTACCGTGTATAGAATTGATTGCATTCACCGGTGACGTCAGATCATGGCCCCTGTTTTATGCAAGTTTTAAATCGACAGTTCACGATAATCCATCGCTCACAGATGCCGAAAAGCTTTATTATCTATTGGGTAAGCTGTCGGGCAAGGCTTTATCAGTGTGCGCGGGTATTATTCCTTGCGCTGAGAATTATCAATTGTTTTTACAAGCATTAATTGACAGATACGAAGATAAGAGATCTCTCGGTCTTGAATATTTAAATCAAATGTTTGAATTCAAGTGTTTACAATCCGCTTCCGCGACTAGCTATGACTCGTTTACTGAGAATTTCACAAGCGCAGTTCGCGGTTTGAAAAATTTGAAAATACCTAACTTAACTGATTTCATAATACTTCATATTGCATTAAAGAAAATCGATTCTGATACTGTACGCGCTTTCGAGCTAAGTCATAGTTCTGAACTACCTACTTTCGAGAATTTAGTCGAATTTATAAAAACCCGCACCAAGGTGTTGGAGCGAACTCAATCCAGTTCCACCACAACAAAATTACCTCGCAAAATTAATAATAATAAACCTCCATCGTCACCACGTTACCAAGCCTATGTGAGTACGATGGATTCCGCGAATAAATGCCTATGCTCAAATAATAATCATCAACATTTATTTAAATGCGCATCATTTAATCAAATGACACCCGAAGAACGATTTAAATGTGTGAAAGATTTAAATGCGTGTGTTAACTGCTTAAGCTTTAATCACCGGACTTCTAATTGTCTGTCAAAAATGACCTGTCATACGTGTCGTAAAGGTCACCACACTTATCTCCATTTCGATCGATCAACAACCGCCTCACGCATCACGCCGCAACCACCAGTGTCAAAGTCACCGGCCGCGGCCGACGTGGTACACACGCCCGTCTCCCCCGCGCCGCCGTCTCCGTCTCTCACTCCCGCGCGTTCGGAATTTGCATTGTGCGCTATAAACCGATCACCGCACTTGGTTTCACCGAACAGCGACCCACCAACGCATAAACAAAATAGCGTTTTATTGTCAACCGCGCAGGTCGTTGCATATTCGACTGACAATCAACGTGTCATTATAAGAGTCCTTTTGGACAGCGCCTCGCAGTGTAATTTTTTGACTCGAGAGTGTTGCAGCCGGTTAGGTATAAAACTTCAAGACACCGAACGTACTATTGTTAAGGGGTTCGGTGGAAAAGAGAACATAATAAATACTGGCTCGGTTAATCTTAAATTTCACTCACGCTTCGACGATAATATTAACTTTAATGTTTCAATGCTGGTCGTTGACAATATCACCGACCTATTACCTACCGCTGTGGTAGATACCTCTGTCGTATCACACCTGTCAGGCATACAGCTTGCGGACGAGAGCTTTGGCGTACCTAATAAGATAGATGCTTTGATTGGCGCCTCTCTCTTCCCGCATTTGCTTCTCCCCGACGCAGTTCATACTCCACGTGACTCGTCGTCGCCCGTTGCATTGCGCACGTTACTAGGATACGTAATTATGGGCTCAATACCCACGATACCTACCCTTCAACCCCACCAGGCCTTGACATGTTGCCTCGCTCAAGAGCCTGTCGCTATTGACTCACTAGTCAGGCGATTCTGGGAGCTCGAAGAGCTTCCCTCCGCTACGCCCATTCAACACCCAGCAGATGTTGAATGTGAAGAATTTTATAATTTAACCACTTACCGCGAACCCGTTTCTGGCAGATACGTTGTCGGCCTGCCATTTAACGAGGATGTACATTCATTAGGAAATTCATTTGATATCGCTCGCAAGCGTTTCATGTGTCTCGAACGAAAGTTAGAATCTTCACCTAGCTTGAGGTCGGCATATGATGACGTCATAAAAGATTATCTCGCTAAAGAGTATGTTTCTCCCGCGCCTCCGTACGACCATCATGACCCAACTCCTACATATGTTATACCGCATCATGGAGTCGTGCGCGAGGACAAGCTCTCGACTCGCCTTCGCATTGTTCTTGACGCCAGTTGTAAGACTAGCAAAGGCACGTGCGCTGGACCATCACTGAACGACCTACTACACTCAGGCCCGAACTTGCAAGGCGACTTGTTTAATATTATTTTAAACTTTCGCTTATACTTTGTCGCGATGACCGCGGACTGTCGGCAGCAGTTTTTGCAAATTATCGTGCGCGAAACCGATCGTCGTTATCAGTGCTTCTTATATCGCTTTCGACCACAAGACCCTCTCGTTATGTACCAGTTCAATCGCGTTTGTTTCGGAGTCACTTCGAGTCCTTGGCATGCATTACGCACCGTGAGACAACTCATCAAGGACGATGGTGCCAAGTATTCTCTCGCGAGTAGCATTGCGTCTACGTCGCTGTTTATGGACGACCTTGCCTTCTCGCTTCCTAGCGAACGTGAAGCGGTCTCTGCGTCTCAACAGCTGATTGACCTATTTAAGGGTGCGCAGTGGGACCTTGTTAAGTGGAATAGCAACAGTCGAACAGTCTTGGAAAACATCCCCGCTACGCACAAACTTCCCACCGAGGTGGAGTTTGATAAATCAATGCATCATAAAATACTAGGGTTGCATTGGTCGATAGATGATGATTCATTCTATTTTAAAATTTCCGCTACCGCTGATGTGCCGTGCACTAAGCGCTCCATCCTATCGACTGTCGCCCGTCTGTGGGACATCATGGGCTTTGTCGCTCCCAC
Organism: Cyclophora albipunctata; assembly: GCA_963082685.1. Lineage (NCBI taxonomy): Eukaryota > Metazoa > Arthropoda > Insecta > Lepidoptera > Geometridae > Cyclophora > Cyclophora albipunctata. The sequence continues at coordinate 6,391,471 of OY720129.1, read as the reverse complement.
AGTCGTCTACGCCAAGTTGTTAATAAAACAACTTTGGCAACTAAATCTAGATTGGGACGATACACCGCCGCTATACATTGCTAAAATGTGGCAGCAGTTCCGCGACGAACTACCGGCTCTCAACAATATACGCATACCTCGACATGTGGGCGTATCACCAGATTGTGACGTCACCCTCATGGGATTTTCTGACGCCAGTATTCACGCGTACGGAGCGGTAATATACCTACACGTGAGTACCGCCGCTGGTAACACTGTCCAGCTGGTGTGTGCGAAGTCAAAGGTCGCTCCTACCAAGCCGCTTTCGATTGCTCGCCTGGAACTCTGTGGAGCAGTTTTACTATCGAAGCTGCTTCGCAATGTACTCGATAATTATTCTCGTCATGTCCCAATCAAGACTTACGCCTTCGTCGACTCTAAAGTCGCGCTATACTGGATTAAAAGTTCGCCACACAGGTGGCAAACATTTGTCGCAAACCGCGTTGTTCAGGTCACGGATAATATTCCAGCTGACAACTTCTATCACGTCTCCGGGATCGAGAACCCCGCGGACATAATTTCACGTGGTATTACACCGTTGAAATTAACATCGCACCCTCTGTGGCTCCATGGGCCCCATTGGGCCTCTCTCAATCCATCTCAGTGGCCCCTCAGAGATCTGGACGGTGAGTCTATTATAGACATACCTGAACAGAAGGTATTAGCGCACACTGTGTGCACGCCTGTAAAGCATTGCGCTTTATATGAGCTCGCCCTCCGCGTCTCTTCGTGGAGTAGACTACTTCGTATAATTGTATATGTATGTAGGTTCGCAAAGTTAGTGCCCCGCCGAAGCACTACTGCAGTGTCTGCCGAAAACATCAATTACGCTGAAATTATAATGCTACGCGCCCTGCAGAGATATCACTTTGCAGAGGAATACTCTAGTATTCTCGCTAATAAACCTTGTTCGCCGGCCTTTAACCGCTTAAGGCCTTTCATCAACAACGGACTGATTCTCGTTGGAGGTCGTCTTGTCAACTCCGCGCTGGAATATGCTCACAAGCATCCAGTTATATTACCGCGCAATGGTCATGTAATTAATCTGATCATTGATAATTATCACGCAAAACACTTACACGCCGGACCAGAATTATTAATGTCGCTTCTTCGCCAAAAATTCTGGATCCTATCCGCTCGTCGCATTGTGCGACAGCGAATCCACATGTGCAATACATGCTTTCGTCTAAAACCGCGACCAACTTACCCGCTAATGGCTGACTTACCAGATTGTCGCACACGCCAAGTAGTCAAGGCATTTACTCACACGGGCTGCGATTACGCCGGTCCCATCGCTTACACTCCTGTACGCCGCCGTGGTGTTCGCAGCGAGAAAGCATACCTTTGTATATTTACATGCCTTACAACGCGTGCTGTGCACATCGAAGTCGCCACTGACCTCAGCACTGCTAGCTTCCTTGCCGCGCTAAAACGTTTCCTTTCTCGACGAGGACCCGTTCAAATTATATATTCGGATAACGCAACAAACTATAAAGGTGCTCAGTCGTATATTCGCGATCTATATAAGTTTTTAAATGACGAATATCGTCCGAAGCTAGAGCAAGAGTGCGCTGAGAGTCGCATAACTTGGAAGTTCATCTGTCCTAACGCTCCTCACCAAGGCGGAGCTTGGGAGAGCATGGTCAAGGTTATTAAAACCATATTTTTCCGCGTTGTAGGACAACAACTGTTGTCTTATGAAGAGCTCATTACTGTCCTCACTCAAGTTGAGTGCTTACTCAATTCGCGCCCGCTAACAGTACTGAGTTCTGACCCATCGGAGCCCTCCGCTTTATCGCCGAGTCACTTCTTGCACACGGCTCCGTTGTTCTCTATACCTGCGCCTCAGGTTCCCAAGTCTGACCCTGTCAGCTTGCTCAATAGGTATTCGCTACTGGACAAACTAGTTCAGTCGTTTTGGGATCGTTGGAGGATGGAATATCTACACGGTTTACAGGTTAGGCAGAAATGGAATACTCCTTCCGCACCTATCACTCCAGGCACTGTCGTGGTAGTGATGAGCGATAATTGTCCGCCCCTAGCCTGGCCACTCGCGATTATAGAGAAGATTCATCCCTCCAAAGACGGTGTCACCCGCGTGGCTACCGTCAGGACGGCCAAGGGAACTTACCTTCGTCCGGTCGTTCGTTTGTGTCCTCTCCCAAGACAATAATTATCGCTTTTGTTATTTGCTTAGTTTATAAGTACTAACATAATTATATATATAGTTAATTCATCGCAACACATCATACAATTTATACTCCCGCAATCCTTATTTTTGTTTATCTTTTTTTTATACTAAACCGCGCGCATTGAGCGCTTCTTCCTAGAGTCATTATCTCGCAATTTCTCACCTATTTGTTAATGGTGACCCATTAAGGGCGGGTGGATGGTTAGGCGAGTACATATAGCATACGCTAATTTCTTATTTTTTCGCAACGGTACAATCGCACATTCCTATCTTCCCTCCCCCTACCCCTCCTACATGCCTCCATGCAGCACGAGGCAACATTAGTACAAAAAAAGTCGTCGTACGTAAACCTGCGTTCGCGCCTGTGCTCACGCTAATCTCAATTACCGCTAATAATATACCGCGAAAGGCCTAGATCCTAGTGCCTACTCTAAACGCTATTCCCGTGTGATCGCGCCCCCGCTAGCGCAGTGACAACGAGTGAAAGCCTGGAACAATCGGTGGAGTGAAACTGCAGTGTCATCTTTCTGGACTGACGAAGAGCGATCTGCCAGCCCTGGACGTCGCCCGGAGTTTACTCCTAAAGGTTCGTGCTGCTTCCTTCTTCTCTTCCCGAATTGCCGTTCTATCCCTAATTGTTCACCTCTGTGCGTACCGCTTATACATCTCCAACTTTACATCGAAGAATTCTAAAATAAATTAATCGGCGCCATCATCGGATATTAATAGCGGAATAGGTATGTAGCGGAATACGTAGCGGAATAGTTATAAGAACGGGAAATAATTAGGTACCGGCACATACAGATTACGTATGTAATCCGGCTCGAAGGACCACCGATGATGGCGCCGATTAATTTATTTTAGAATTCTTCGATGTAAAGTTGGAGATGTATAAGCGGTACGCACAGAGGTGAACAATTAGGGATAGAACGGCAATTCGGGAAGAGAAGAAGGAAGCAGCACGAACCTTTAGGAGTAAACTCCGGGCGACGTCCAGGGCTGGCAGATCGCTCTTCGTCAGTCCAGAAAGATGACACTGCAGTTTCACTCCACCGATTGTTCCAGGCTTTCACTCGTTGTCACTGCGCTAGCGGGGGCGCGATCACACGGGAATAGCGTTTAGAGTAGGCACTAGGATCTAGGCCTTTCGCGGTATATTATTAGCGGTAATTGAGATTAGCGTGAGCACAGGCGCGAACGCAGGTTTACGTACGACGACTTTTTTTGTACTAATGTTGCCTCGTGCTGCATGGAGGCATGTAGGAGGGGTAGGGGGAGGGAAGATAGGAATGTGCGATTGTACCGTTGCGAAAAAATAAGAAATTAGCGTATGCTATATGTACTCGCCTAACCATCCACCCGCCCTTAATGGGTCACCATTAACAAATAGGTGAGAAATTGCGAGATAATGACTCTAGGAAGAAGCGCTCAATGCGCGCGGTTTAGTATAAAAAAAAGATAAACAAAAATAAGGATTGCGGGAGTATAAATTGTATGATGTGTTGCGATGAATTAACTATATATATAATTATGTTAGTACTTATAAACTAAGCAAATAACAAAAGCGATAATTATTGTCTTGGGAGAGGACACAAACGAACGACCGGACGAAGGTAAGTTCCCTTGGCCGTCCTGACGGTAGCCACGCGGGTGACACCGTCTTTGGAGGGATGAATCTTCTCTATAATCGCGAGTGGCCAGGCTAGGGGCGGACAATTATCGCTCATCACTACCACGACAGTGCCTGGAGTGATAGGTGCGGAAGGAGTATTCCATTTCTGCCTAACCTGTAAACCGTGTAGATATTCCATCCTCCAACGATCCCAAAACGACTGAACTAGTTTGTCCAGTAGCGAATACCTATTGAGCAAGCTGACAGGGTCAGACTTGGGAACCTGAGGCGCAGGTATAGAGAACAACGGAGCCGTGTGCAAGAAGTGACTCGGCGATAAAGCGGAGGGCTCCGATGGGTCAGAACTCAGTACTGTTAGCGGGCGCGAATTGAGTAAGCACTCAACTTGAGTGAGGACAGTAATGAGCTCTTCATAAGACAACAGTTGTTGTCCTACAACGCGGAAAAATATGGTTTTAATAACCTTGACCATGCTCTCCCAAGCTCCGCCTTGGTGAGGAGCGTTAGGACAGATGAACTTCCAAGTTATGCGACTCTCAGCGCACTCTTGCTCTAGCTTCGGACGATATTCGTCATTTAAAAACTTATATAGATCGCGAATATACGACTGAGCACCTTTATAGTTTGTTGCGTTATCCGAATATATAATTTGAACGGGTCCTCGTCGAGAAAGGAAACGTTTTAGCGCGGCAAGGAAGCTAGCAGTGCTGAGGTCAGTGGCGACTTCGATGTGCACAGCACGCGTTGTAAGGCATGTAAATATACAAAGGTATGCTTTCTCGCTGCGAACACCACGGCGGCGTACAGGAGTGTAAGCGATGGGACCGGCGTAATCGCAGCCCGTGTGAGTAAATGCCTTGACTACTTGGCGTGTGCGACAATCTGGTAAGTCAGCCATTAGCGGGTAAGTTGGTCGCGGTTTTAGACGAAAGCATGTATTGCACATGTGGATTCGCTGTCGCACAATGCGACGAGCGGATAGGATCCAGAATTTTTGGCGAAGAAGCGACATTAATAATTCTGGTCCGGCGTGTAAGTGTTTTGCGTGATAATTATCAATGATCAGATTAATTACATGACCTTGATGAATTTTCGAGTATGGGTCAATTTAATTGCTTCATAAGTTATTATCAGTCTGTGTAGATAGGGCAAATATGTAATTATAGGCTTGAGGCAGAAGGGAGGAAGTAGGGGGACATGTAGGATAGAATAATTAATAGTTACTGGTGTATTATGTACACAATTGCCATGGAGATATTAAAGAAAGTACTCACTCGCTATTTTCTTTAGTCTTTTCGACGTGTTTCTTGATGTCAGCTAAGGATGAGTCCAGTCTGTTTAGGAACTCATCAAAGGTCTTCTTCTCGTCCGGGCTGCCCGGGGAGAAATCCGTGGGCATCCCTCCGATGGACGCGCGATGACTCGGTGGCGCAGACACCGTCACTCGCTCCCCATTTTCGTAGAAAGGTGAATCTTTGGTGACAGGTATTAATAGATACTCTCTAAGAAACAAACTATCCGTAGCGAACAACCTGTTCGCCCTCCTTATTTTCTCCATCTAGAACACACAACGAAGCAAACATTCACTTTGAAAACTATTGTTTTTACTATTGTTTGAAGATAATGATAACACTTTTATTATTCAGTATTGTATTGACACTTACAGTAACACCATATTTTAGAGCGATCCCTTGTAAAGTATCGCCTTTAGTCATCACATGCTTGATGTATTCTTCATTCCTTTTCATGTGATTGCAGGTGCTCCCATACTTTTTTAGGGGGCGGGCTGATTCCCGAATAGAAACTCGCTCGTCGAAAAGACGTTCCTCCTCCATTTTTGACGTATCTCAAATGAATTGAAAATTGTAAGAGCAAGACAAGATGTCAATCAAACCGACATTTTGACAGATTTTATAACCTGAAGTTAGTTACAATGATGGATCAAAGACACAGACAATATCAATTTAAGTTGCGTACACACTCATTTAAAAATCTTATTTCCATATAAAATAATTAAGAAACAATTTTTAAATTAATGATAGATTACATCAATTAAGTAAAAGTTCTTGCATAGAGTTTTGGTACTCCAATCCAAAAAAAAAATAATTTTTCGCAAAAAAATATAACTCGTTCACTAGTTAATTCTTATTTTCAATAGATGGCTCTGTTTTTAATTTTAGTTTATACCACAGGCAATAAAATGTATTGATTTTCATTCCATTGACGCATTTCAATTTTGTTTCATTCCGTCAATCAATTCTCTTTATTTCATTCATTCATTTCATTCGGTCAATCAGTCGCGTTTGAATTCGAGGCGAGGGTGGTGTGGTGTGTGGTTTCGTGCGTTTTGATAAACATTAAAAATAATTATTTTTGACTTAATTAAACTACAGTGTTTTACGAATAACTCAACATCACAACTGGATTTAATTTTCTTTATAGTTTATGTGATTATTTTTATTTTTTTATTTATGGTTTGTGTACATACACATGTGATCGATACATCGTGCCGTATTTTTTCTATTTTTCTGGTAAGTTTGACTGAAAAGTGTCGAATTTATTGTTTGTAAATTAATAATACGAATTTGGTAACGTGTATAAGATTGAATCAGTATTTGTTATCGTTTTGAAGGAGGTGAACTCCGCCCTAGTTGAATGCGTAGGTTCCCCAAAGTCCGGACGCAGCCCTCGTAAATTCGCAAGAGGGGTAGGTATCGGCTGGTCGATTGCATTGCACCAGTGGTAATTTTATTATCGTGGGGTTTTATTTTAATAGTAATGTGCTGGTACCGTTCATATAACGTATATTAGATACGTATTGCGTTCGTACTTTGACACTAAAGTAATTAAGTAATTGAAAATACTTTAACTATCAATCTTAGCTATTGGGTAGGTACCTATAAGGTAGTACCTAGGTACTTAAGGAGTGACCCATTTATATATTAACCTAAGTACCTTACGTAAGGAATTATCAAAAGCTAACTTAGTTGTCATCTCGTGTAAAAACTTACGTTTTACTTAGGTAAGTACATAGGCAAGAGCATTTTTGCGAATTCTTGCTCTATCTTTTCTTAGCTTTATACCTACTCGTACTTATTTAATATTTCGATGACCATGTCACCCTATGAAATTCTAAATGAATTCATAACTTATATAATACCTAAGTAGGAAGGTACCAACAGATCGGATCGTCAAGTACCTGCCTTAGTAGGTACCTACCTACCTACCTATTCCGCATCTATCGGATCACACTACTAATTTTCAATCATATTCCCGGGTAGGCAACCAATGGGTACCAATAAGGTTGGTACCTAGGTATACCCATTCCATATATTAATGAATTTAGTAGGTTTTGTCTTCAGAGGTCAAAACAAAGATCGTGTTATGGGAGGACTTGTATGATTGGGGATCCTAGGGGAAATTGAGCCCCTTGGCCTCCCACCCTGGATCTCGCTGTGTAGGTATCCTAGTACCTAGTTATTAATCACAATAAGCTAATATTTTTTTGTCTGTCTATCTACCCTTTAAAACTTTACCGACCATCTTCAAAAATCGATCGGTGAGCTGGGTACCTACCTCTCTCTGTCTCTCTCTCTTCCTGGCTATGTGTCCCACATGGTGGTGGGGTCAGCTGGGTACCTACCACTTAATAAAAAATATAAAAAGAGAAAATTAAAAATGCGCATGAGTCAGTGCCGAAGAACGGAACTTGTTTTGAAACGACAGACGTTAGGAGATCAAGATCATTGTCATTCATGACTCATAACATAACCCTGATAGGTATGTGGCCTCCGTGGATTCCCTCTTTATCTTAAACTCAAAGTTTAGCTCTTTTTTTTCTTAGTCTCTGATTAAACCATAGGTTTTAGTTAGGTAGGTACGCAGTATGTTTGTACTTACCCCTCCTGTCCGTAATACTCAGTAATTATTGGTGGTTACAAAGAAAGCACACGATAGCTAACACTCAAATGAATTGTCCTTTGATTAATCGTGTTTATTTTGGAACACCTACTCCAAGTCACTCATTAGTACTAAGTAAAACCACCCTAACCACCAAAAACATTTCGAATCGAAAGCTCCATGAGTAACGATGGTGTCGAAACTACCATCATATTTTGACGTCACGCGTTTCGTAGTATGGTCGAGCGAAACAAAAATGCGTCATTCACTTAGTTGTTCCGTCTACAACTTCCAAGAAATTGTCATGTTATTGTACTACGAATACATTGGAATTCGTCCACAGAAGACGTATTATGTAACTGCGGGTTCACTCATATCATACGAGACTGGTCGTTAAGTAAGAACACCTCCCAAGTTTAAACTTGAAACTCATTTTAATCACAGTGTGTGACAAAAGACGGTAGCGTTTCGATAACACATTAAATTAACTTCAACATTTTATGGTTGGAAAGGGTATTGCGCTCAGATTGAGTAACATTGAGTTAAATGTACTATACATTAGTACATATGACTCTATGTTGAGTAACCACATTTGGCACACGAACCAGAACCAATAGCTACTAAAATAACAGTAAAATATGTCCATAAAATCATGGAAGTTATGAAAGAAACCCTTACGTTTATTAGATCGATACAAAAACTCGAAAACCTTTCGTAAATCTGTGACTTCATTTACCAACAAATAAAAGAAAGCAATAAATTTTATGGGGACAGATTTTAATAATACAAACGTCTATTTATTACAAGTTTATTGTAAAAGTAAATAATGACCAACACAATAGCGACAAAATAATCTTTAGTAACCTATTTAATTATGACAACGTCCTGCTGTGACGAGGCGGATTCAATTTATACATAACATGTAATTTATTGCCTTATTGTCTTTGTAATACAGCTTAATATACATTGCCCTTAAATACTATGGTATAGGTAGGTACCAGTTTTTGTCTCGTCGAGGATAAACAAACATGGACACGGACGATCTAAAAATATCAAGAAAATAATAGCAACAGCTTCTACTTTGCTTTTAGCTACATTTACGAAGTATTGTTAAGGATACCAGTTAATAAGGGCTGATAGGAATCTAGTGTCTTATTTATTTTGTACTCAATATTATTAACACAAAAGCTTCGCACAGCCCCTTAATTGGACTAGTCCAGTAGTTAAACGCTCCTTTATAATATAAAGCCACAAATACCGTTCAAATAATGACCAACACACATTTTTTCTTCCTACAAAAACTGCGATCAATCATAGTCTATTCTGAGATGGTGGTCCAAGCAATCAGTCATTTTAAAACGCCCCAATAGACTTAATATAGACCCCTTTCACCTCTAATAGCCGCGGAGTTGTTCAATAATGAATCACTTTGAAACTTTTAATAACGTAATGGTGTAATTTGTATTTATAATTGCCTTATTCCTATAATTAACGGCCAATTATGCATTCATGTGATGATAATTATGATACCAGAGTATGTTGACTGATAAATATTCATAGATCAACAATGTGTATGTTTTATAACTTGAGATCCTTTGAGATTGTCGTTAGGGTCTTCACTAGAAATTAAGGAATGTGTTTGATAACAAACAAACGCAACTACGAGCTTAATAGATGCCGCAAATTTTTGTTGTACAGAACTTTGGTTAGTATAATCTTTAAACATTTTGCTCCTAATCTGTACGAACAAGAAAGTAAACAACCAATCAGAACCGTATGTTTGGCACTACATATAGGTACATGTCGTAGGATAATTTGATACTTCGAATCTTCGCGAAAATCCTAGGGGTTTTGCGAAAACACGGATAATTAGACATAGGCAACCGGCTAAGCCGCACTTCGGGTATTAGCCGTATGTCATTTTAATGAAAAGAGAGAGTTTAAACATGAAAAAAAAAAAATAACCCTAACCTACCGAATTACTTACTATTCGGTAGGTTAGGGTTATTTTTTTTTTCATGTTTAAAAGTAAGATTTGATAATTTTTCGCCTATGTCTAATTATCCGCGTTTTCGCAACACCCCTAGGATTTTCGCGAAGATTCGAAGTATCAAATTAACCTACGACATACATAAATTCGAAATTCAAACTGTTTTCGCTAAAACTGTTCACCAACTGCCGTAGTAAGTACATACCTTCCTACCAATGAGGTGCCGCGGTACCTACCTAGTTACGGATGATATTTCATATTTTCCGTAAACACCTATGTGTTTATTAGGGTAAAGTTCAAAATATAGTACTCCAAACAATATCCACTAACTATTATTAGCATGACATCATCTGTGGCACGTACTATGAGCACAATCTCTAACGACATGATTAGCTCCTAACAGTATGATACCTGAAGGCTGTTGTTGTTCTTCTGGCAACATTTTGGTCTGAAATCAGCTCTAAAGCCTGATTTCCAATGTGGGCGGAGTGTGGTGCTTACAGACTAGGTATTTCGTGGCAATTGGCATAGCATATTGAAAATGTACATTGGCACTCGTATAAACACTCAGTAACATGATTTTTTTGTCCACTTAATAACTAAAAATATACAACTAACATTATTTTCTACTATTAGCTCCCCCTGCGTTGTGCCCTTTCCAGATGAAACATAGAAAAGTAGCCTATAATCCTGTTAAATGTGGCTATACATTACAAAAAGAATAATTTAATCAGAAACTACCAATCCAGTTTCGTTTGAGATTAGCTCATTCAAACAAACAATAAAACAATTCTTCATCTTTATTATAATAGTATAAAAAGATTTGTATAATTACGGTACTTACGGTTCTGACTGAATATTTCTTATCATTGTGTTATACTCGTAAAACGGTTATGGTATATAACGGGCTAGTGGACACGACTGCGGTGACCCAGGGGCGTGGGGCATGCCCTCTCTATCACGACGCGGCATTGAATGTCACATCAGTGCATTGTCTGTTCATTACCCCGGTCACGACTCACCTATCATTACGAGCTGATATTAAACAATATGGCCTCTCGCACTGACCACTTTCTAAAGCCAAACCATCAAAGCTTTGTTACTCTAAACTTGTCAATGTATATTCGATGAAGTTTCTATCGTAACTGTTTTGTCTGTACATTTTAATGGATCGTAACGCAAAACGCGCTGTATATGTAATTATCACGAGATGGCACGTTACTGCGATGGTTACCAGCTGGCAAGGTCTTTCGAAGCTTCAGGTTATTGCTAAGTAATTTACGTGTTCCTGATCAAAATCTTAAGCCGTGATATACGAGTATTTTATTTGAGTCTCGTTAATATTCCATAGAGGCAGATGTTCCGTCCACAAGCCTCCGTCAACAACAGGTGTGCACGCGTCTATGGTTTTTTTACCTTTTTTGTCGATCCCTACGCACCTTTTTCAAACGCTTTTTTTTTAATTTCGTCATACAAATAAAGTTTAACGATGCTGCGGTAAATGTTGGTAATTTCTTAAATTGCTACCTACTATAAAATATAATGCCTGTTATTGAGTTATTTAATTGTTTTATTACATTTGCTCTAAGGACTCTATTCTCCAAACACACAGATAGCTTTTTATCTTATTTCTGATGGACCAAAGTTGGACAGAAAAAGATTTCGAGGCATTTATAATGCTACAAAAGGAAAAAATATGAAATAATATTATATTTTTAATGGTAATACATATAATGTATATTGTAGACCAGCACGATTTTAAAGTTGCTCGCATTTTGATTAGTTGCCGATCGATGCGGCAGCTGCAGATTTAGTTTTTTGCACAAACGGATGCACCATCGATTTGCAATTTTAAGTTCGTTAGACCTATGATTATATTGATAACATATTCGCTAGACAGGAAAAAAGGTCTATAAATACTGTTTGCCATAGCTTAGAGTGATTCATGGCATATAACTACCTCTTTCCATTAAATAACACCTATTTATAATTGCAATTTCCTTCCTAAACTAAAATAAACCTAATGTTATAATATAGGGAATATTGCCAGATTTAAATCGGTTTAAAGGTTCAAGGATTAAACGGAATGGAATATAGCCATAATCTTCATAATGGTAAATTTAACTGTCGATTATCCATCACCTAATGATCTAATTTAATATAAGCTTATAAGGTTTTAGGGCTAAGCTTCTTAAGCTTCTCTTAATGTTTGAATTCAAATCCGTACGGAATTAATAAGTTAATTGTAATGCACACCTTGCATGTATCTCATTAAAAGTATCGACACATATTGAGCCTATTACATAGATACCACTTGGATTCCACATTCTTATGTTAAGTTATTGTATTGCTTTACATAATTTTATTCGACTTACATTTTTCCTTCTCAGACCTAGATAAACTATGCCAACCCAATGATCCAAATATATTTAATCTCATTTGAATCAAGGTTCAACTGCCGTCATCCGAATAAATGTATGGTGATTACTGATTAGTCCATTACTATGTTACCAAAGTCCTAATTTATCTGTTTTTACTGTTAAAAGCAATATAAAGAAACAGATCATCTATTCATTGATCAATTCGACACTGTCTTCCAAATCCGTTATCTCAGATAATCTAAAAAGCTTTTTCACTTTTATCACTTATTCATAAATTAAGATAAAAATACCTAAAACCATCATAACTGATGTTAGTTTGTTATCTAAAGATGTATTTTTAAAAAATAAGTCTTATTTATCATCTTGTGAGCTTGTAACCAAAGTTGAGTGCGAGGTTGAATAATCATGTGGCAGAGTGTAGGACATCAAAGGCGCGTACGCAGAAATAGCGGTGGATCCTAATTATGTTTGGGCAACGTCGACGCGATAAAGATGCTAATGCCCTTTGTACATGAGTGGAATTATTAGTTAGCCGGCCTTGCATGGGACAGGTGCAGATTGGTATATCGATATCAATATTGATGCTTATGTTTCGGTTATTTCTTTTAAAATATAACAAAAAAAAACATATTTAGTGGAATATAGTATATAATTTAATTAAATACAGTATGTTCTTACTTATTATAAGTTAGATTACAAGGTAGCCAAATCAGCCGATTATCTATCCATCCGTACAACCTTTTGCAGAACGGAATTACGAATTCTAATCACTACATAGTATAAAACAAAGTCGCTTTCCGCTATCTGTCCCTATGTATGCTTAGATCTTTAAAACTACGCAAGGGATTTTGATGCGGTTTGTTTAATAGATAGAGTGTTTCAGAATGAATGTTCATATGTATAAAAATTCCCGAAATTCCTGCGGGAAGGGGCACAACGCGGGTAAAACCACGGGGCGCTGCTAGATTAATAATATACCTAATTCTCTGATCTTTATTATTACTATTCAATTTCCCACAGTACAAGAAATGTAGTTACGGAAACAAAACAACATCTATTTTTCCCTTACAAACATCTTCACGTCAAACTTAGTGACTCGTTTATTTGTGAATCCAAGTTTATCGTCACGTCCGCTTTTATTTCAGTCGAATATAAATAAAATTATATCCCATAGATGTAAAATAAATAACAAACGAATGTGACAGTGGCATCCTATTTCGTGTTATCTTTTTTCAGCTCCAGAAGGGTATTAGTTAATCTCAGCTAACTGCTTGATCCTATAATATTATAAATCCGAAAGTTTGTGAGTATGGATGTATGGATGTATGTTTGTTGCTCTTTCACGCAGAAACTACTGAACGGATTTGGATAAAACTTTACAGTAATGTAGGTCATACATTAGAATAACATATGGGATACATTTTATCCCAGAATTCCTGCGGGAACGGGTACGGGGTATAAAATGTGTCCCATGTGTTATTCTGAATTACAACCTATATTTCTGTATAGTTTCATCCAAATCCGTTAAGTAGTTTTGGCGTGAAAGAGCAACAAACATAAATCCATACATCCATACTCACAAACTTTCGCATTTATAATATTAGTAGGCCCTAGTTCAATCAAATAAATAGTCATAGCTATAGACAAGTTATTTATTTTCTTGAATGTTTACCTAAGAGTATGGGCACACTATAGACGCGACTATAGTTGGACGAATTACTTTTTATGGATCCATCAACTTTTCTGTATATTATATTAATTTCAAAATATTATGAATCAATTAGACAGACTAATAATTAATAATTTGTTACAATATTTATATCTCATTGCAAGCATAATTTAATTTCTTGGTAACATCACTTTCAAACACCAACCGTGAAATTATTAGATTCGACAAGCTATTATCATAAATTTGAACCATAAACGTGGTAAGACAAATAGAAATGAAGTTTACAGTTATCGTGCGCTGCCATTGTTCATGGGAATCGTTAACCTAAACATACACCCATACACCCTCGTCTTCAGGATTTCTCATTAAACTAATATGTATCACCCGACTCGATGAAATGTTGACGTCCAACTGTTTTTATTACCACTAAACCGATAACAACTTAACAGTTCCACTTCACTACATAGTATAAAATAAAGTCGTCTCTTTTTCGTGTCTGTCACACTGTTTGTCTGTCTGTATGCTTAAATCTTTAAAATTACGCAACGGATTTTGATGCGGTTTTTTGTAATAGGTAGAGTGATTCAAGAGGACGGTTTTTATGTAAAAAAAATTCCCGAAATTCCCACGGGAACGGGCACAACGCGGGTAAAACCGCGGGGCGCTGCTAGTTTACATATAAAATAAACAATTCCTGACAGACGAAACTAAGTTGCTCCACTTTGTAAGTTGTTTGGAAGTTACGTAATATATTCCGGACATTAAGTTCGATATTTAAAACACCCCAAAATGGAAAGCAGTGATTGGACAAAAATCACCTTCCCACCCATAAAAAAACGTTTTATGCATCCTGAAGGCGTTGACCCAGAAATCGGTACTAATTTGGTCCCTGGTCCGTCATGGCTAATGAAACGTCCCTATTAGCACGTGGTCGGGGCGTTGACCTCAAATGGCCGAATATTGAAACCTCCTCAGAGTAAACATATGTATCAAAACATGTGTTAGTATTAGGCCCATCGCAGACGACAGACTTTTTGTGCGATCGAGTCTGCGGCGCACAAAAATTCGGTCGCGGATTGTCGCGGATTTTTGCGCGTCGTGTGCGTTACTGCATATAATTACATAGGTACTATTTTCACAGACTAAAAAGTGCGTCACGGATAGTCTGTCGTCTGCGATGGGCCTTAGGCAATTAATAACTACCATCAAAGTAGTTTCAAAGCAAGCCCTATTAATTAGGTCAGTTATTACATTCCTTAACACTTTTGTGAGCAATCAAGGGCATTCTCTATTGAAAAGGACCAAACAATTTTGATTCTTTTATTGTATAATTTTCAAGGGTAGTGAAGCATTGTTGTTTGTACATGTCAAATACTGGCGCTGAATGGTTTGATGACCTATTTCAGTGGGAGCACCACTCCACTGCAATCCTCGGCAAACAGATTTCGAGATCCACTCCACACCACTTCACAGTTGTGCCTTTTGTTCAATGCCTTTTTATCATCAATTTTATGTTACGACTGTTTCGAGTACTTATATATCTGTCATGAAAAGTGAAAAACGACGGTTTACTAGACTCATTAATTATATAGTTTTTCTTAGAAACGTCGAGTTCCGTGGCATAATAATTAACTGCTGTTTTTTATTGTAATAGACCAGTTAAATCTAGACTTATTAATAATACTATTTTAGTACTTATCTCGTAGAAAGTGATGCTCAAACACATTTGCATTTTGTTTTATTTTTCTTTGCATGGTTATCATGTAAATCTTCATTCGATGTATGTAATTAACAGTTTTTACTCGTTCATCGAGGAAGCCAATTATTCTTTAGGTGTGGTCTAGCAATCAACATGATCTGTACAGTTTGATTTTTATATCGCCGACACTAATTTCTTTTACTTTCAATTCTTCCTAGGTAGTTAGGTACTTATTTTAAACTCGAGAACGGCTCGAGAGATTCTAATGATTCTTGGTCAGGAATGGGATAATAAGTCATAAAAATCCCGAAATTCCCACGGGAACGAGTACGCTGAAACCGCGAGGCACAGCTAGTACTTAATAAAATAAAAGAACCCGCAATACAGCAGATATAAAAAATAATGAGTTTTAGCCATAACTAAAACGAAACGACTCTATGTTCCCAGTTTAATATCCACATTACGAAAAGCAAACCATAGATTTTCCTTTTAAACACATATTTTGCAGCGGATACAACAAATAGACAATTATTATTATTGTACTGTTTTGTCTGGCATTGTCTGCCAGTGCAACTTCGAAAAACTAATATTGATGTCTATGGAATTTTAATAGCGTGCCATAATTGACTACGTGCATATTGATACATAGTAGTCTTGAAGTTACGGTAGCTTTCGCGTGTTGGATGAGCCAAGCCAATCAGTACTGGCTACACGCAATGAACTAACTCCGACTTAAGTACCTATCTATATACTTCCAATAACGAAGATAATTGTTACACAAAATACCATATTCTACAATTGCTATGATACCGTTTTGATAGTTTTTTTTCTCTTCACGCTTCGTTCGACCACTATACGAGCCGATCGGAACGGAAAATGAACGTTTTTGTATATTAAATTATGCGTTACTTTTTATTCGACGTTAATTACTGCTTTTTACGCACAGTCAGATTTAAACGTAACAATTAGTGAATGATGGATGATGATATGGTAATCTTGATGAAAGGTTGATTCTTTGTTGGTTTTAGATATTGCGGTAACTGGCCACTAACCTACACGAATTTATTGAAATGAAATGTAATATTTGTTTGCGCGAACATAATATGGAAATATAAAGGTGATGATTACATTGAATAGGATCAATATCTTTTACCTCTAAGGCATGCAATTATTAACATTTTTAATGAATTATTTCAGCTATAACATGACATTCATGGCATTAAAATAAGGTACATAGTGTGAGGTTAAGTCATAAAAGACAAATTATAACCCGGTCATGATTCTTGACACATTTGAATGAGCACAACACACAGAAAAATTACAGCTATAGTTACATGGGTGTGTTTTTTACATACTAAAGGCAGTTGTTCGCGTGATGACACGAAATGCAAATACCTTGCCTTCGCCTGTACCCGCCCTAATCACGATTGCAGACAGACAGCGTGTACCGTACTCTTTTGTATGTGTATGGTTATCACGCCTAAAATGGTGTAATAGTTTTGACGGTTATCGCATTTTGTTATTAAGTAACTTTAGTCATGTATTAATTTCGTAGAACTAAACTGAACCAGAACTGTTCTCTTTGAAAACATATTTAGTTTTAAAAAAGGAAGTTACTTATTAGGTATAGTAATGGTAACAAAGTACTGTTCTATTGGAATATAGTATGGGAATTACCTAGTCAGTACACATTTTTATCGCTTACTTCAAATATTGCCTTAATAAGGTTAAGGTAAACAAAAGTTGGTATACCTTATTAAGACTTGCTAAGCTTTAAGTTAATAACAAATGCAATGTTAGTCTTTAATGTTATGGCAGCCCTAATTGTGAGTTTGCTTGGGTGTGTTGTTTTTCTCACGTATCCACAAAGCGGCAACACTTTGAGAATGTGCTACATTTCGCATGTAATTGTAGGGCCTCCATTATAATTCGTTAGGTATGAAATAGGCATACAAATACCCTTTTTGTGTGTTTATAACTAGCGGCTGTCTGTAACTTTATGCTTCGTAATGAGTAGTATTAAATCGACCTCTCCTTAAAGTGGCCCTTGGGCTAAGTTGCTTCCACTTAACACATTTGGACAACAAAGTTTCGGTGTGCTGTGTCAGGAACTAGCAACAACAAGTGCCTTTCACAAGTTCAGCTACAAACCTGTCTATTTAATCACATGCAAACTACTAGAAGGAAATATTTAAACGCATTTGTCACTTTCAAGTGATCAGGTTTCAAAAGCCTTATCTTACACTTAATCCCACCTGTTCGTGCAAAATTGTTGATATCAAGGCTAATTTAATGCATAAATCATTCTTATTTGCCATTCCAGCACCTGCCCTTACATTTAAGGACCGCGGATGAAGTTTAAAAACATAATGCGCCTCAAAACTTGAAAATATAATTGGCGTACCTTCACATCCAAAGATAGTCAGATACAGAGGGACATTATCCAAACAGCTGCTCCCGCTATTAAATGCAAATAAGTTGGTATTTACCTTATATGCTTCATGCCTTATCTGATGTAAATATACCATTACCGTTCATATAATAATCATGTAATACACTTAAATTTTCTAAGAAAAACACGGTCTTTAAACTGGATTTCTGGATTATCTACACTTTTTAATTCTGTCAAAAATGGGACCATTCACCTTGCATATACCGAAATAACTTTGGGATGGGTTAAAACACGAATTCAGAACCTCCTCTTGGTTTGAAGTTCGTTGAAAAAGCTGGTTAGATATAAATATGTATGTATTGCGTAAGCTATTTACATTAGATTCGTGCATAACAAAAGCACTATTCTAAAAACATGTAAACCAAACTTTCACTGCGCATCTGGCATCTGTTGAAACAGTTTTCCCTGAAAAACAAAGTTTATTGTACCTTGCTACAAGACCAATTTAATCTACCAACGAGTTTTTTATGTAAATTACTTTACTTTGCTTTCATTATCGAGAAAAGTGTGACCAATAAAGCGAGTCTCTAATGTCTATAGAAATCGCAAGTCGATATGTTGCCAGAAGAACAAACACAATTTCGCATTCATTTGTAACGATAGTTTATACAACGTAAGGAATGGCTGTTGGCCTCTGATTGTAGATAGACTTGGAACACATCCAGCTTACCCTTATAAAGAAGACAAAGATTATTCATATGGAGACCATAGAAGTTCATAGCTTGTGCCTTATTCTTGTGAACGTTCACCTTGGTTGGATTTATACGTATGTTCAGGTAATGTTATTATGGCAATTTTAAAGGAAGGAATAAACAAGATGCTGAAAAAGGGAAAGGAAGGAATAAACAAGATGCTGACTCGTAGACAATTGGGTGAAAGAAGGTTTTCTGTTGTTTTCTGACAATTTAAGGATTATGGTCTACAAACCATCTTACTGTATACTACAGCGTCCATGTTTGTCTATAAGTTAGACGTTTTAATTTAGAATTCGATATTGTAAATAGTGCAATAATTATAAACAAGATGGCGTCACAGCAATGATTTCACCGCACCAGGTATCTATGGTATTCCAGTTTGCCATCAGCGTGAAACGACAACGGACGGAAATTGCTCATTGCTACATACTTTTTAACTGCGTCCCTAATGAAAGCTTAATGAGTTCGCATGTGCAATGTTATTGTTTTAGGGTGTTTAAACTTTCGTATATGGACCAAAAGTGGGGCTTGTTTATCTAACGTTCTTTTGTTTTTGTTACCATTTATCTCTAGAGTTTAGACTACACAGTTTAATTCCAGGTAGTGGAAAAATCTGGGTTTAGACTGATAAGGTACAACATAAATCACCTGTATAGAAAAAAGTAAATAGTTTGTAACTATGTACTAACGAAACCGAAGTCTGTAATGTCCTGCTGCACTACAAAGTTTATATCTTTTTCTTCCCAAATAAATCGTCTATCCAGCAGTTTTATACGCATCTTGTGATCATAATTAATAGCTTTACCCTCCCGACTCTTCAAAGGAAAACCTTTAAAAAACCTTCCTACTAATAAAGACGTTATTGAAACGGATAGTTTTCAGAACATAAACACAGTACCTACACGGTAATCGCCATCATCATTCTTCCGTCCCCCACGTTAGAGGCGACACCCGATAAATCCACATTTTCCTCACGCCACTCTCTCGTTTCCTGCCATTGGTAATAATTTGACGGTTATTTGCTTTGTTTTTTGGTACGTAATTAGACGATCATTACAAACTTCAAGAACTGTAAGACCCAGGCACTGCGCGAATATGTCTTGTATCGAATAGATGACACTAACTACTGAAAATAAGGCTCAGTATTGACCACTCTACTGAACGCAGTGGTCTGGTCGCTAGTTGCTACGATCTGAAATATTATTATCATAAAAAAAAATCGGTAGGCCGTGCCGGCAATTAAAAGTATCTAACAGCTTAGCATTTTTGTACTCATGTATCGAATGTAGAGACACATCGCATTTCAAGTCAATACCACCGCGTAAACTTGCAAAATAAAATAAATTGGTATCAATTGCAGTACCAAGAAACACCTGATTTAAAATTTCAATGCGTTATCGCCCAGTAATAAGTTATCGATATTAAATTTCTCAACAACAATTGGTACAGTAACCGTATTACCCATATTACAAAAGTTACGTATTCGTTTATGAAAATTGCAGATTGCATAATTATTATCAGTTCTTCCTTTGGCGTTGGGTAATATTAATTGCAGTCAATAAACGGTTGATAGGCTCGCCAGCTGGTTTGATTCGATTACTTTCCATGATAATGTAATGCAATAATTGCAGCCTGCTGTCGTCAAAGTTTGGTGCATAAATATGACACGCGCTGTTTTTCCAGAAAGTATTTTTTATATGGATTCTTGAAAGTCGACCTAGAGGAAGTATGGTTGATTTCAGTATTCATATCATTGGTTGCAGTTTTAGGAGTCAATTAAAACGTGATTACCTAAACTAAATCTATGCCTTAGTTTAGTGCTCAAGGCTCAAGTAAGCTGCCAAATATAGTTTTCCAATCATTACACTCGTGTTAATAATTTGTAATCAAAACACGAAAGTCAAATCTGAAATACGTGAATTGTACAAAAGCCCCGCTACCTTCCGGCGTGACAGGACATCGTCTACATTATAATAAAACTTAATTGTGTTCCTAAACTTATTATTATTGGTTCCTTACAGCTGCTCATTCTCACTTAATACTTATTTTGATCCTTTTCCTTATTTTGGTTTCCAATATCTCGAAAATTGTAGAAATGGAAAAAGGACATAAATAAATACTTATCAGGATTTCGTTTTATTCCCATCGTGGAAAATCCAGGTAAACTCATAACCGCGTTCGGTAAATTCCTTTCCTCGACGCGTGTGAAATAGGAAATTCAATATTTGTCACGAGTCCCTCTACTGGTGTAATATTTCCTTTTAGATGACCTATATTTTCGAACCGTTTATTGGGATGCCTCAGTTCATCGGCATCCTGGATTAGAGTTTGTTTGAGACGTGTAACATCTTAGCTTAGTTCCTTGCCCCAAACTAAGCTGCTTACTTACAGTATTAGCGTAAGCCTGAGATAAGAAATCCTTAAGTTAAGCTACTAATTTGTAGTTGTTTCATATGACGACATATAAGTTCCATGTAGCCAACATTTTTGAAGGAATTTAAATGGAAAGTGAAACCGATTCTCAAATAAGATTGTAATGCTATCGTTTTTGTTGCAGAATGAAGGATGAGGCGGCCGTGACGAACATCTGATATCTAAAAAGGACATTGCGTAAAGCAGGTGCGTATTATGACCAAAAAATACCTGTTTAACTAAAAGCTTTTAATTTATGCGACACTTTTCGGTTATGGTTTGCTTTTAAAGTTAAATGGATTGAATTATTTTCTCCAAAGTCTTTGGATAAAGTTAATTGGGCGTTTATATGTCTACGAATTTTATTTCAACTATACTGATTAAAAACTTTTTACCCCAAAGTTTTCTGCACCAAAAATTTACGAAAATTCTAGTATTCATCGTCTTCATTTGAATTTGAGAGGAGTGTTCATCATACACTATTGAAACCAGACCGACAATCAGTTATACTATTTTGGAGCTCTGATGGATCCATTACGCCGCAAACGCATTGTTACAAACGATTGCCATCGAGCTTATTATGCAGTGCATTCATTTGGTTAAAGGCGCATTCAGAGTACACCTATGTGCTGCGTACACACCATACTCGACTCACAATAGACAATAGCCTGATTGTAATTCCGGTTGATGTTTTCTACGGAAGTGTAAATGTGTAGTAGCCAACTGATATGAATGAGGAAACTGATTCATTGATATAAATATTATAAACCTTCCTTTTGATAACGCATAGGTATTCCGTGATTGGATACGTATCGAAGTTGTCTTATTTAACTATACGAGAGATATTCAAGGAAAGGAAAATATTATAAAAGAGTATGCTTGAATACAGAGGCTTACATCAGCACACTGTACGTACACGAGTATATTATTGTTCCCCAAAAATGTGTTTCTTTACCCTAACGCCAGCTGTTTTAGTTCAAGATTTGCATACAGAACGGGTGGGCACAATCGATGCGTGCGTGACCCGCTAGTGGGTATTACCCCTAACTCGACAGCTTTCAGGAACGAAACTACAATTTATATTGAACTTTTCCATCGCGTGCTCAGGAAATTGTTTCCTCTTGTCAAATTTTACTTTTAGTTAAATCATTTAATTCATTTTGCTCGGGATTTTAGGGAAGAATTATTTGGGGACAACGTTCTTTTGTAACATCCTTTTCCTTCAACTTTTGTGAATCCTTTTACATTAATTCTAATTTCATGACAAAAGATTAATTTTAAAAATCCTTAAACCTTTTCCAATCTGAATTCATCGCGGGTTTTCCACGAAATATTGTTTCACATCGTTCTGAAAATGCATGTAAACATACGGCGGTTCATAGACGGCGGGTTCATCAACCTCAAAACTGCCTGCCACCAGACACGAGCTCTCCCATCTCCTCCAGAACACTCGACAGCGTTCCAGTTTCTCTATCCATTACAAGATGCCTTTCAATTAGCTATCTGGTCATCAACAACAAGAATAGCGTTTCCCACTGACAGTGAAATCAGATTAGTTTTTCATCGTTTTCCATTTTCTACTAGAAACTTATTGTGATCTTGATTGATAGTGCTTCATTGTATTTTGAGCTGTCTCTATTTCGATTCCTTATAATATATGATAGCTTTGTCTTGATTATTCATTTACAAGTGCACTTTTTCATTGAAATTGCAATTCCCTCTTTAAAATCGCTATATTTACCAACTTTTCCCCAGTTAGTAAATAACAAACGGTGAGTTGTAGAACTAACCACTGGAGTTTAGCTAGCGAGTCAAACTAGGACACGCTTTGATAGTGAAATTGCGAGCTCTCTGCAGGCCATTGCGGGGTGCGTTACTCCCTTTGATATGACGTCATGTGCTTCACTGGCAAATAACATACATACAGCTATACATCCCAGTTTGTAGTAGAACACTTCACTGTGAAGTATAAAGTTACAATGTTCTACAAAATACCTCCGTTGAAACTCCATATTTAGTTGTTTACCAAATAAAGCGTTTCTTAGCAACAAGTGATCGTTATCTAATACTGTTTTGTATTCACGAGGAGGGTTAAATTGATGTTGTTTATCTTTTACCAAATTGTTCTAAAATTGTGCTGCTGCGCCTTAGGCGTAAGAGGCCCGGAGTTCTATCTAGCTAGACTAAATATTGGCACAACGTTCCAACACTGTACAATAATATTGTATTAAAGTACACACAAAAAAGCCTAGTGCTTACATGAATCCTTTATATTAATTTAATAATGGAAACTGAAAGGTACAACACATAATTAATTAAAATTACTCACTGACCTACATATTTTAACAATAAACTGTTGGTGACATAATATTAATTACTCAAAATTCCCTGAAAGTTTGTAAAGTGTAATTAGTAATTAACGTAATTAAATGTTGTTTGTTTTAACATTCATTTTACTCTATCAAAACGAAGAAACTTTCCTATAGCCTTTATTTTTGACTAGCTGTATCCGCGACTTTGATCAAGGGTTAGTTCTACGCTGATTTGGTTGGTTGCCAAAAAGCCAAATCTTTTTTGTCATCGATACTGGAATTAAGTCTCTAAAACCTATAGTCTAGGTCAGTAGTCCTCATGAAGTGTATTTCAGCTATAGCCCAAGTTATCGGGTTTCTGGAGCGCGTTGCAGATTTTAGCTCTGACCCAATTCGAAACTGCACTGAACTAATTAAACAACACTAGTATATTCTTGCAGCCCCTTCCCTCGAGGTTTCCAGAGATTCCTATGTATAGAACATTTTGAACTTTATCTGTATATACCATGAGTGATCATTTGAAGGCTATAAATATTGGTATTGTCATATTATTGTGAAAACTGAAAAACGCGTTATCTATAAGTTTATTAATGAATGTTTTTATTGTTAAACAAAGTACTACAAATCCAACTATTAAATAGAAAATGTACAGTTTAAGGAAGTGTAAATGAGTCGATTCATCCGTAAACGTAACAAAATTTAATTGAAGCGTATCCGTAAAAGTAATTTAGTTTAACATGAGTAACGTTCGCTCAAACCTAAACCATTACAAATCCAACTATCAATTTAATTAAACTTAACTCTTAATAGTTAAACCACTATGTTCAACATGGCCCTTAATAGATTTATTGCCCAATAAAGGATAGTTAAGATTGCCCATACGCATTTGTTTAATGCTTGTTCTGTTCGGATAAATAATGTTTTGACAGCTACCGGGCTTTGGTATTTTTTGATTCGAATACCTGAGAATAGTTTTGCTAACACTAAGTACTGTACTAAATCTTCATTATAGAATACTGCCGTATATCTTTCCTGACGTGTTCGTTGTAGCTTGAATACAATATGTGATGTGTGGTATTTTGTATCAAGTTTTTAGCGCCGCGACGTTCGTTGTTGCTTGCAGATTCGAATAACGATTGGGATATTTATTTTTTACCATCTAACATTCTTTGGGGAGCTTTACTTACAGCTTGTTTTTTGAAAGGTTTTTGGATTTTTAATATCGCTCCGCGTTGGTTAATCATGTCATTGCGTAAATTTCGTCATAAAGAATGCGACCCATCCTCTTCAACTGGTGAAAACGGAATGAAAATCCAATTAGTAGTTTTTGAGTTTTTTTACCTTTTTAATACTATGTAAAGTAATTTAATAATCAATTCGATATTTTCCCTTTTCTATTTGAAATGAAATTCTTAGCTTGTTATCGACAAGGATCGAGTTATTTAATTAACATTCTTCAGTGCCGTAAACTAAATTAGGTCAATTTACTGGGAATTGCGCTTGATTTGTACCTTCGATAAGACTTTCTTTAACATTCATTATTAAAAATGTTTATTTCTCTAAGCATAACGTGTTTGTAAATACAAAAATGTATGTATGTATGTAGGTTCATGAACACCATTTCATTTATATGAATTGCCTTATCATCTGTACATAAAATGTTAGAATATGCATATTTTATTAGTTAACGCTTTAATTGAAAAGCTTTATAGTCAAGTCACGATTTATAACTCATAAGTTTCATAGTTTACAAGCAAATATGTTTTGCCATCTTCCTCATATACCTACGTTCAAACTTACAAGTACCATTTGGAGCGAGGCTTTAGATGCCTTTGTTGTAATGCAAAATCCAGACGACAGAATTCACTCAGTTTACTGAAGAAAAATATTCCTAGTTTGGTCTGACTGAGCTGAATGGAACACAATGGATCCTAGACGCGCACCGTCTACCAACGATTTTATCTTAACCGTAGATTACAGTCCTTTGAATTAAAATTATTTGAGATAAAATGTGAAATCTGATAGATGGTGCAAAGCTTCTTTCGGACGAGGCTAATGTTTCGTAGAATTACCAAAATATTATGTTTTACAGTAAAAGCTCTAATTATAATGTTGTACGTGTCTTTAATTTTATGTTAATTTTAACATTAAGATCAAAAGAAAAAAATGGAAATGTATCCCCACATACCTTTACGGGCTTTACGACACACTTTTCCAACCCCAGTTACATCTTAAACTTTAATATATATGTATAATAAACTACCACCTGTACACGAGTAGATATTTTTCAAACCGCCATATATTCTGAACTGTTCTGTAATAAAAGCCTAACTTCTTCAATATCAAAGTTGTGTCAATCAAAAGTTTTATTTTCATTTTCCTCTATATCGGAACCCTTATCAATGCGGTAACATGTCAAACTACGATCTTCCTACAATGGCGCCTTCGGTATTTCGCGTACATTTCGATATGTGTACTGTTCCGTGGGCTCCATGAAGGCTTTGTATGACAATCATGGCCCCTTCAAGTCGTACCTCCTATTGATAGTGGTTGCTTTGTTGAAACTACATGTTTTTGTAGTAAACCTCAGTCTGGGTGCAAATGAAAAGTCTTGACTTTGAAATAAATGTGCGTTCGGTAGATATTTTTTGCTTCAGGACATCTTCAGGAGGATTTTCTAGATACTTTACGACAGCAAGAGCTAGTTTTTGTTTACTACGTTGATGCAAATTCTAAAGATGAATGGACCCATCTTATTATAGCTGCCTTCTCAAGTATGCAAGTCACGGGTTAAATACTTTATTCAATCTGCGGACGCCAACGCAATTGTTTCTATTTCTTTATTACTTGACGACAGCTCTGCGCATCTAAATTGAGCAATTTTAAACTTTATTCCATGTGGATAAATGTCTCGGATATTCACTGTAATAGTGATAATGCTGGCAGAGCCATCAGGATATGAGATTAAAAGCATGCCATTTGAGTTTTAGACGCGCGATCTAGTATTGGGGTCACATGCTTCACATATTGGGGTTAACAGGGGACTCTTTTGTTTTACAGAAAGAATTCCAAAGGAAAGATAAAATTCTGAAGAAATAAGATGTCCTTCCGTACGAAACTTCTGAAGCAGAACGTTGGCTAATATTTGTACAATTTATTGTGTTAGACGTTATCATCATGATATTAAAAATCCTAATGGTGCATTTTCAGAGAAGCGGAGCGGACCGTTCCAGACCCCAATTCACCATTGGGATTGTCAAACAATGCAATGACATTGTCAAAAGCTTTTCACAATGCATTGTGATTGGTCATTGGAAGTCCGCTCCTCTCTGCTCCTGTGACAACACACCTTAAAACTTTTACTCTAATTACTCTAATACTTAAAATCGCTTCATGTAATAGGCTTTAATGCCTAACAAACACGTGATATCATCAGCAAATCCTTTCGTCCATAAATCACGTGGCACGTGACAAAATATATTCCGGTTTAAAAGTTTAACCAATACTACTGTATGCTGAGACCGCAACCACACGATTAACTTTTAACTGGCGTTTAACATACCCATGATATACTCAGAGTTTTTTTTTAGCTTTTTTTTTTTTAGTTGTAGCGCTCGTGGCGTAGTTTGACTTAGCGATGTTAACACATCATTGTTAAGCAACGTGCACTTCGGCCACTACTTGGATGGGTAGCTGAAGTGGCATTTCTATCTGATCCCTACTATGCTTCGGAGGTACTATACTTGGATGGTGGCTGAAGTAGCATTTCTATCTGCTTCAGGGCACATTAAAATTATTAGTCTCGATTCAGTCAGACCATTTTGAAGGCCTTTATGTGGTCTAAAAACTCCGACACCGGGTTGGCCACTAACCTACTCAAAATGAATGAGTAGAGTAATGTGTATCGTCTATCTTTGTCGGATAGTGTAGAGCGTGCATAAAAGCGTGAACAGATATCCCGTGCCCAGGAGCTATATGAGCATATCCGACGGAGCACGCGCCAGTTTTTACGGCTATTAGATAACAGGAGATGAACTTCACACGGAAACCAAATAAAAATAACATTAACATTTTAAGACTTTTATTTGCTATTTATATGCACGAATATTTATGAATCTGTTTCATGCCATCTGCACTTTAAGATATTAATTATCTCTTTTCCTCTATAGAAGGAAGTGATTTAGAAAAGCAGCGATATTCGATCTTCCTCCTTATTGTACTAATATCTTCGGTGAGATGAGGAATTTAGCCGGTAGATTAGCGTGTAATGTCTCACATTACAGGCTAATCTTATTTTTTTCTTTTTTTATTCGTTTAACCGTAAGAAAAAAATTGTTTTTTATTTACTATCCCCTAACCTTTGCCCTTGCTGATATCTAGCAAAATTGTATGTAATAAACGCACGTA
Source organism: Cyclophora albipunctata (assembly GCA_963082685.1). Lineage (NCBI taxonomy): Eukaryota > Metazoa > Arthropoda > Insecta > Lepidoptera > Geometridae > Cyclophora > Cyclophora albipunctata. The sequence goes on along the minus strand of OY720129.1, from coordinate 6,363,691 downwards.
TTTTTTGAACTTTTTGAAACACGATCCTAGTTCACAGGTCCTGACGAGACATTGGTTTGGGTCGCCATTTTGTATCTGGGACACTGCCGAGCTGGAGGAAATTAAAGCCTTTTCCCATTCTATAGGTATTGGAAATGAGTTCATGTTCACGTCGATTGATTATTTGCTTTATGAAGCTTTTAGACTTTTACAAGTAACGGTTAAGATCTGCGTGTTCTGGTATACACTTGGTAAACTGTATAAGTTGCAGATGAATAATTTTGGAGGTAGGAATTAATATTTTCTAATCATAATTCCTATATTGTCCCACTGCTGGACAAGGTGTCCCCCATACCTGGCCAACTCTTCCTGTCTTTTGCAAACATTCACTAATTTCGTATAAATTGCACAGCAGTGGGATGATACAGAAGTAATAACCAAGATAGTCTTGTTCAATGCAAAGCCTGTCTCAATTATTCCATCCACATCTATGATCGCACAAAAACTATGACCTGTTTAATTATCATCCCTATCATATTAGGGATATTGCCCAAAACGTTTCACTACAATGTGCACTGGGTTGTAAACAATCAGAAAACCAATATCATCTCATAAGCCGTATTAATTCCCCAGTGTTTATTGTACGCCCATCATGTGGAATAGCTGTTAATTATCTAGGTTAATGAGTTTTCAGTTTGTCTCCTTTATTGTTACTGCTCGCTGATGCGTGGTTTCATTGATTGAGATGTACTAGTGGGCATTTCTGAGGAGACTCGAGGACTATGGAAAGGACCTCAAGAGATCTTCTTGATCGTGCTGATGGTAATAAACTTCATGCTAGAATTATTCAGCGCTAGCCATACCGCTGTTGTTGATACTTCAGTACTTACAGCATCTAATATGTTTTAAGGACGGGGGTTTAAGATTTGATTTACAATATAATGCAGCTAGATTACTTTGCGCCCTTCTCTGTTTGTTTATAATAGAATCTTTTTATTTGCAACTTATTAGACAACAAACTTTTCACAATTCAATAATTCGAATCCTCATTTGTTAAAACAAACAGTGACATAAAATTGACAGTGCGGCATCACTAGACACTCCTAAAACGAGTTTCACCTTTTCTTTTTTATGTTTATACATTAATTTTGTAATATCTACGTATTTTCAAACATTACTGATGAAAGATGAAAGAAATGGTTGAGAAACAGTTCGTTCGTTCAATGGAGAAGACAAATTGGCGATGTAAGAGGTTCGTCGTAGGAGAAACCAGGATATGTCCCAGTATCAAGTACAAGCGTGCCTTCTTCGAAGCTGGATACCGTTTTTCAGATATTCCTAATAAGGGTGAGTTTTCCACTTGACACGTTTTTGGCTAAATGACAAGGTGACAAACTAACCTACTGGAATTATGTCAGTTGGTTGTCAAATATCAAAGATATCCAAAAGTGCTGATTCCAGTCCTTTAGAGCCATTCTGGCTGCAACCCATTAGCTTATTAGCCAGCAGATTTATGGGTTCATGTTCATGAGCACTGAGCTGAGATATTAGTTGACTTGCACTATTTAGTCCGGTTGCTGGCACAGGCTTTAATTTTTAATTTCCTCGCTCCGTCTGTCGTTAAACCTAGCGTGGCATAAAATTTTAAGGTTCTAAGGCGTTGAGAGCCGGTGGATTCAGGTCTAACGCTGACCCAATTTTTAAAATGGGATGAAAAAGTTTCCCTCCTCATGTTAAATTCTTATGCTCTAATTACTTCAATTTTTGGAGTTAATAAAGTAAATATTCTACTCCTGGGAAAAGGCAGAAGTTAGTTAAGAATTCAACTAAGTTTGTGGAAACTAGTAACTTAACTGTCGTAAGTTACTCTATTACTTACAAGTTTACAATCATTTATTTTTCATGATTTTCTACTAAAAGCTTTCCTATTGACTCTACTAAATAACATTCACAAAAGCACAAAAACAATGTCTTTCTACCAACAAACGCTAAATCATATTTCTCCCAAACAATAATGACTAGAATGAAATAGCAATAACCTTTTCATGAATAAAATAGTAATCATCCTCTTTGAATGTCCATTACTCTGTCATCGTTGTTCGGGGCTATTTGATTAGTAATGTTGTAATAACCTTTGGGCAAGTCTAACGAGATAGGACCTCTACATAAATGGATTCGATTTAATATGTTTATTGAACAATTTCGATTTGTTTTTCATTTGAACATATAAATAGGGAAACGGACTAAAAAGTGAAATATGCACTATTATTATATTTAAAGTTAAAATTGAATATTGACCGGTTTGTAGTTTGAACGGATTAATGAAAAAGTAATAAACAAGTTGGTGTCAATTTATTAAGCATTAAAAGCTCGTAAGCTTCAAATACACTGTGTGGGATGTTTTTAATTTCCAAATAACGAGTATAATCAAATTCATATAAAAATAGACGTACAGTCAGCAGATAAGCGCTAAGCAATTGAGCAATTTTTCAAATGGTTAATTAAAAAAGAAATCATTTAAAAATTTAAGTACATACGTTTAGTAAAAGCATATACGAAATAACGCGTCTTCGCTTAGCAAGCCGTCCCTCCCAAATCACATTCATAGGTACTTCTCCAAATAACTATCATCATATAATTCGACAAAGTTCGTAAGCTTATCATTTTGATTTGCCGACTGTATGTAGATTTGTTATAGTGATGGCCATCAGTTTGTTGCACTCCGTAAAGTTCCCGGGGCGATTGATATTAACTCCCACTCCCACGGGATCTCTAGCCCTCCGTTTCGCTCTAGCACGCTGATATTTAAATCTGGTGTTTACTGCCTTATCTGATTCTGATCGGGTTTATAGTTTTTTTTTTATTGACAGTTAAAGCCTATACTTATTTTATTACCACACGGTTAATAGATAAGAATGAATAGAATCTTTTTATAGATACATTTTTTCCCCTTTCGTATGCCCTTTCTACGATTGGTTTAGACCATGTCAGAGGCCTTTAGGCGGTCTAAAAACTCCGTCATCAGAGTTGTCCACTAAACTACTCGGGTTTACATAGATTTCGTCTTGGTTTTTTTATAAAAGATCCGTTACGTTACTTTCCTACTACAGGGCAAAACTGCTTCCTTTGTCTAAGTTTATTTTAACTAAATATCTAAATGTAAAGGTAATTAATACCAATTAAAGGTATTTAGAGTTAACAGTTTGTAAATAAACATTGTTGAGTAATGAACACGGTTCTCCCCACCGTGCGTTTAAGGTAAGCCAATATAAACAAACTTAATCCCTCTCTGGAGACTGATATAGCTTTTTTTAGTACTCCCGAGTCCCTACTACTGGTTTTCACGTAAATACGTTATTATTGTAGTGTTTGCTATAATATTCCTTAAATAATTTAGTCAGGTACAACCACTAGTAACGATTCTAATGATTAATAGCGTTTTCAATCGAAATAGTAGTTAATGAAACAAATGATTGGTTCACGTTGAATATTGTCCCAAGTTTTCGAACTTATTTTCTGTGTATTATTCTATATTGAATTAATAGCATTCTCATATATATTATTAAACAATTTCTTATTTAAACAATTTAACGAGTTTTTCAAGCTTATTTTTCTCATTATTATTTCATAGAGTAGCATCCTTGTAAAATCCTTAATATTTCTCGTAAAAGGACATCCGAACTTTTATAAATAGACTTGAAGACAAATAGTAGGTGCTAGTGATGCTCCAACGGTGTTTATTTTTCACTACACCGCGGTTAACAGATTATTCACGCTGACTGAATCTGTCACTATAATACCCTTAATTGGTGTCTGTAAAAAGAGAAGTCGCTACCGTTTATTTTCGATCCATAATATCGTATTAACTCGAACACTTTGGCGGTAACATTCCAAGTGATCAAATTAGACTTCCTGTAAAAACATCGAGATCTTGGAAGCGTTGAACTTTGTGAGCTAACGTTTTGAGGAGTTTAGTCGAGTTTCGGATAAAGATTTAATATTGTTTTCGAACAGACTTTTATGATCCCTAAAATGAAAGTCGGTATACCAGTTCATAATCTTTATTAAACAAACGGTTATCATTGAACAAAGAGTAAACGCATAATCGATATCTATTGCCACAGAGGGCACAACGACACAGATTCCAAACAATGCCACCTGATCAAATAATCTCTTATATTATAACACACATAATGTATACTAAAGCTTCACATAGTTTAAGCCTCATATGAAACAGCTAATTCCCAATTTAGCATTATCACAAGGATCACGAATGTTTTTGTTTCAAGTTCATCAAACGTTTGGTATGCTCTGACAGCGGCTCTGAATAACTTTCACATGGGCCTTAAAACCATTGTGTTCCACGTTAGGTAAGGAATGTGCCCCATCCCCTCCTCCTAACCCCCTATTCCCCGATGGAGGAGCTTCATTTTGCGAGTTCACGTGCGTCTACATAAATTGACGATGTAGCAGTTAAGTGTCGTAGTATATAAAACGTGTTTTAACGTACTATGAATGCACTTTTATGTTTTTTTCCGACGAAATATATTGATCTAGTTTAACCCCCAAAACGTCTGGCTTGAAGCAAACATAATTATCACACCTAATCTTATTCAGTGTGATGTCTTCAGTGAGGAAGTCGGGCTTTGCTGTAGGGTCTTTTACGACGTTTCTTGAAGATTGATCAGACATGTTTATGGATGAGGAGTCGTAAAACAATTGTCCGCAGATAGTGTCTATTCCCCTTATTACCTCTTCAAGTAATGAGGGGCTCAGGATTCTTTCCCAACAAAGAGGTGTTTATAATGATTTCATTCAAAAGACCGTCACGGTCCGAGCGACGCGTGTGAATGCTTTCTTCGTCTCTGGTTCATTGTCTATTTATTATTGTTCATTTAGTGGACTGGAACTAATGATCGAAATGATAAATTACCAGTAAATTACGTAATGTAATGACTCTCCTTTACATATTAAAACAGTTCCATCTTTTTCTGTACTGTTTTTTCTATGCATTTGGATCAATAATAGCCCTCAATCAAGTCGTCAAAATATGATGGAATCTAACATGTCATCGCCAAAATCCGATTAGTCTCGTGATTTCGTCAAATAATAGTCATTTTGATGGTAAATTGATCCTATAATTGGTTCTCACGAAGCGATTTACTTAGTTTAAAGAGATGGTATCCAATGCGTACGCGAACCTTCACCGGGGGGTGTAAAAGCAATATTTCCACTCGATTTGACGCCCACGAGTCATCTTTAGGAGTCAGATAGCATCAAGTTTGTTAATGGGGATGAAATCTTGTCAATGGCTTTGGGAAAATGGAAAATGTGTTGTTTGAAAATTGGATTACCAGGGAATCAGTCAAAGAGGGGTGGCGAAAGATGGAGGATAATAAATAAAAACATTAACCCCCAAATACCCCCCCCACGCTACTCTATTTAACTCTTAATTTTAAAAACTATTGTGAAAATGGTATGGATTCAAATTCTGCTTGAATTAAGTACCGAACGATGATGATAATTTGCTTATTTTGTTTATTCGATTAGTTTTCACTTCACAGTGTGTTTAATACGCTTCATATTTTATTTTTATTGGCACTTAACTAGAGACTAAAAACGCCTAATCTCAATTTAACACGTGTCTTGGCTACGGTGCGTTGAGTCCGGATTAAAATTGTTTATATTATGTGTACAGAAGTGACGTTAACAACCTTTAAGATTAACTGGAGTGTTAATGTGAAATTACGATAGTCTAGATATTGTTAATCTTGTTTCTAGATATTGTTAATTTCATTGCGTATTTGCTGGAGTTAGTTCGAAAGGAAAACGTCTTAGAATATAGGGCTTTATTACGCTTCTTAAGTTATAGTAAGGTGTATCTTAGGCTGAAGGGGGATAGTGTTTGGGAATGAAGACTAGGCAGGTACTTATATTGGTTAGTTTAGCTTATTTTTTCAATAGAACCGTGAACGAGAATATATACGAGTATATATGTAATTTTTTTTACTGTTATCACATGCACAATAAAATAAATCGTTTACCATCACCTAGAATGTAACTTCAATAGTAGACTTGTTACAGAATACTTCAATTTTCCTTCAGAATGATTTCATTACCCGAAGCAAAGTGACGACGGCGAACAAGGCAAAGGCGAGTGCTAGTGTTCTTGCGAAATCTAATTTTAGGTCATTGGTTGTCTATCCTTCAAGTAAAGTCACCCTCCTATGAACTTAGCTGACGAGGTTCAGTTGTTTCATGTACTTCTGAGTCAACTGGAGTAATTTGGTTCTTATCCAAACATACATAGTGATTCGATTTACGTAACTGACTTGAATTAGAACTTTTGAAAGATATTTCTCATCTATTATTTTAGATTTTTTAATTCTTAGGCCACCCTTTTTTTTTCTTGTGAGCAAATATTATGCTACTGTTATTATATCAGAAAATATTCTTAATTTCATCTTAACTATCAACTAAATCTAGCAGTAAAACATAATTCAAAGAAGTTCTTTTAATAAAAGTTTACGTTTTATTTTAATAAACCGTGTTTTGAAATTGTTTGACCCGACAGCAGCGCTATAAATTCCCGTAATCATTTTTCCCACTGCAATCTTGATCTATATTTCATAACAAAATATGGACGGGACAGTTCATTGTGTACCGCGGACGTGATAAATGATGGCTCTTCGGTTCAGCTTGAAGGAAACCTCGACAAATCCCATGTATCATGTCATATCCATAGTTTATTGAGCCAATGTACTGACAGGTTTATGACAACATACACCACACGTAAAGTCCAATAAAAATTGGAAAGCATTGCCTGGGAGGTAGGCGATTTCATAAATGTAACTAATGTAATTTGTTTAGGAATATTAGAATTTAATGTTAAATAAACAAGCCAAGAACCAAGAAATAAATGCTATTATCATCACTCTTAGAAACAAGTTGTCGACACTGCAACAGGATGAAATAGCGCAAATAGCCAATTGCTCCCGGACTATAAGCAAGGTTTTATTTGACTCCCACGCGGCCCCTTCAGTCGTCCTTGAGTCCCTTACTGGTATCACGAGGGTATCTGGTCGCCCGGGCGTCCTCCCACGTTAATCAAACAATAAACCTGGTCAATTAAGCCTACATAAACCTAATTCTTTTGCTTTTCTTATGTTTTTCAAAGATATACCTATACCTAATTATTTGCTAAAAGCAAAGCTCTTGTGAACTCGCAGGTATTAAAAAAGATCTTTTTTTCCTCCTTTCAATTAATGTTCACCATTTCGGTTTGCTCTTGTGTTTGAATGGTCCTATTAAATCAAGTTGTATGAATGGATGTCCCTTTGGCCGTCCTTTGTGTGTGCGAGTGGATCTTCGTATCCAAAGGACGTGGGCGACAGTGACGGGCGCCACTGGCCGAGTACTTGATGCGACAAGCAAAGGCCCTTGACTTGCGGTGTCACCGTGTTTGCACAGACCGGTACGGTCAATTGAATATGGATAAACATTTATCTATGAACAGGCGTAGGTGGTGTATTTATAGTTACGGCATTTTTTAGTTTAAACTTTTTAGATAATTATTTACTGTTAGTTTTTACGTTTCTGTATTTTTTTCTTTATGGTTATGGACTTTACGAGATTTTCTGTTAGTCTTACGTTTCTGGATTTGCTCTTTACAAAATGTTTGCAGACGTCAATTGAATGAAAGTCTCCAAGGACTTGTGAACTCGAAAACTACAAGTACTACACTTATTGAATTGCCGTTGTTCGCAAACGCAAACGGAATCTCAAAGCACCATTTATTTCCATATAAGCTCTTATATAAGCTCTTATATAAGCTGGGAACGAAATAATTCCCTATTCTTTTGTAATACCTTCAGCCGAACGACATCAAAAGGCCTTACAGAAATTAAGTTCAATAAGAAAATTACCTAGAATGAGAATTGTTTCGTAGAAACTGAACTAATAACCCCTAAAATTGTTTTGAACAAATATTTTTCTTGATGCCTTTTCATTTGAGCCCTCTTTTTGTTTAATGTCACAGTTTCGTTCGTTCTCTTACCGAGGGTGCTTGCCCTTCGTGCGTGTCCCCTTTATGCAGTGACATATCAACTAGTGGTGTTATTGTACTTAAAATATTAGAACCATGTGAAGTAACACGTTGACACTGTTGTGACAATAACTTGTTGGTTTGTTTGTTAAAACTACTAAAGTATTGGTAAAGCTATTATCCAAATGGAAAGATGACGCCTTATTCGAAAATATATTTTTGTTTATAATATCCATCGGGTATTGATCTTATTTGGACGTTTCCCTGAGATCCGAGATTTTATTACCGAAGTTTCCATTACCCTGTTACTTTTATTAGGTATCTATTGAAATTTATTCTCTCTGAGATCCATGAGAAATTCAAATGCTGGAATCCTCTGTTTCAATACACTGATTGGGTCCATAAACACTCCGGTTTACTACAGAATAAATGTCTCCTTGTATTTGTCTTTGCAGTTCTTGTTTAGACCGTAAACACGGTTCAATATAAAGTGCATTTAGTTTTAAATCAATAAAGTCGCTCGGACCGCGTATGGGTGTTTGATTATAACGAATTTATTGTCCCGTCGAGATAACATCTGTGTTGTTACTAACGTATCTTTGTACGTGTATGGTGTTTTGAATACAATTAGGTACGATGTTATGTAATTATGATTATACTTGTTCAATAGACTATGCAACAAAGTAAAGATCAAGATCAGTTAATTATACAAACACAATTTTGAAGTAACATAATATTTGTTATCTCTTTTCTTCTCTTCTTATCCTCACTGTACTGATATCTTCGGTAAGATGAGAGGCCTTTAACCATCAGTGGGACATTACAGGCTATTACTCTTTTCTTTTATATTACAACTAGCAGCGCCCCGCGGTTTTACCCGCGTTGTGCCCGTTCCCGTGGGAATTTCGGGAATTTTTTTACATAAAAACCTTCCTCTTGAATCACTCTACCTGTTACAAAAAACCGCATCAAAATCCGTTGCGTAATTTTAAAGATTTAAGCATACAGACAGACAATCAGACAGACAGACACGAAAAAGAGACGACTTTATTTTATACTATGTAGTGATCTCAGAATACAGAATAACCAGAACCCGTGAGCGCGCATAATACTGTAGCTACTCAAACTAGCCTTAAATAGTGTAGTTTGATGCGCAACCGATCAGTCACTTTGTGACCGTCGGAACGCGCTAACGTGTTTTACCCGTGACCAATTTCACGAAACTATGCCGTCTTGTGTCATTCCTACCTGTAAAAATGCAGTGGGTCTGAAAAAGAAACAGGATGGGATCACATTTCACGTGTAAGTATCGCATTTAGGTATCGTCTTATTTAAATATTTAATTATTTTCTCAGATTTCAATTGTCATAGAGAGTGATGCGTCAATCTATGCTAGTGTTGCCAATATAAGAGTTTTGATTTACCCTTCTTTTTATTACCTTTTGAGGGCTTTAATTCGTTGTAGAATATTAATAAGTAATATAATAAAAAATAACCAACTTGAAAAAAGAAGTATAAAGCGTAAGTGCGGCTCCTATGTACCTAACCTAACAATCCTATTAAATAGTAAGTATGTTAGTCTATAGGATTTCTAAACAAATTTTTGGTGTGCGTGTGAGGTAGAAGGGGAGAGGGGGAGCGGGTATAAAATTATGTTTCTATATTAGCCATCTTAGATAGTGAAAAATTGTAATTGGCCCTAAGTTATTATTCTTTTTTTATGTAACTCTTGTACCTAGCTGTAAGTTTTCCGAATACTTTAAAATAAAATAAAAATATATAATTTTTCCATCACCCGATAAAAGTGTGCAAACATCCACCTTAACACCGTGTTTTATTTAATATACCTATCTATTTCTTGAGATAATCAGGTAGGTACATAGTTATAAAGAAAAGGACAATTTTTATTCTATTATCATATTACCTTCGAAACTCCCAAAATTTACCCCAAAAATGGGCAAATAATGCGAGAGCTAACAACACTACGCGAGGGACTTTGTTCTGTTTTTGGACACAGCGTGTAGCTTGTAAATACATTTGAATGCTACATCTAGTAGGTACTTTCTATAATCTAAGGTAGTGATAAATCATTCAATTTTTATATGTTCTTTTTTCAAAACTTTTAAATAAATATGTACACATGTACTTATAATAATCAGTTAGATAGATCACACAATACTATAGAAACGTTAGCAAAATTCAGACTTATACGCCTTTTACGGTCGCGAAAACGGGCCAATAACCAACGCGATTAAAAGCAATAAAGTTGTGTTATGATATCAACCACCATCCGCAAGGTACAGCACATGTATTGCCCCTATCAATATTGAACGTTATAATTAAAACTGTAAATGGGTTAAGACTGGCTTCTACAGCATTGTATTTAATTAAAGCAATGTTTTTGCTCATATGATAGCGCATAATTGCATGTATTCATGTTGGGAATTTAATGGTATCAATTAGACGTGATTAGATAGATGGATGGATATGACAATGTTGCGATTGGATTAGAAATTGTAGTGTTTAACGTCAGGTAGTATAGTTTTATAGGTTTAGGGGAAAAAAGCTATGGGCTTGGCTTATTTGACAAAGTCTCGTAATGTAATAACTCCACTTACTTTTATAAGGTACTAGCAGCGCCCCTCGGTTTTACCCGCGTTGTGCCCGTTCCCGTGGGAATTTCGGGAATTTTTTTACATAAAAACCTTCCTCTTGAATCACTCTACCTATTACAAAAAACCGCATCAAAATCCGTTGCGTAATTTTAAAGATTTAAGCATACAGACAGACAAACAGTGTGACAGACACGAAAAAGAGACGACTTTATTTTATACTATGTAGTGACTAGCAGCGCCCCTCGGTTTTACCGCGTTGTGTCTGTTCCCGTAGGAATTTCGAGATAATATAGCCTTCCTCGATAAGTGGACTATCCAACACTAAAATAATTTTTCAAATCTGATCAGTGGTTCCTGAGATTAGCGCGTTCAAACAAACAAACAAACTCTGTGGCTTTATAATATTACCTAGTATAGATACATTTAAAACGTAGCATTAATTACTAGAATGATGTACTTATATAATGATTCACGATATAAGTACATTATTATTGGAGGTATTGATCATCCAGCGACCTGAACTGAATGTACGTTATGTAGAAAAATCCTTCGTATATAGCTTTACCATAATATTAAGTTAAGGAAAATGAAGGTGAAGCTTCCAGAAATTTCATGATAAATAATAATGTATTATGTTTATTGGAATTAAAATATTTATTTTATTTTGATACCTAAACATTAGTGCACCTATTCCATATATTATCCCATTTGCGTAATTTAATGTGGTTTTGCGGCTAAAATTAGTACAATTCAAATGCGTCGCTAAAGCACTAACACAGACCTATGTGAAATATTGTCATTTTTCCTTATCATATCACATATCATTAGGAATCATTAGGTAAGGCGGACCCATTAACAAGGGATTTTTGCTAAAAATTCCTCCCACCATCATGATAAGACAAATCTACCATCATCCTAATATTATAAATGCGAAAGTAATTCTGTTCCATCTGTCTGTTACGCTTTCGCGCCAGAACTAATGAACCGTATTAAATTAAATTTGGTACATAGTTGGTCCAGAGCCTGAGAAAGGACATAGGCTACTTTTTATAGCGAAACGGGTACAGCGCGGGTGAAACCGCGGGGCGCTGCTAGCAACCCATAAAACAAAGAACAACACACATAGAGTCCCATAACATATTAAGTTACACGCAAGACTACCATTAATTCAATTGTCGGTCAGCTATCCCGTCGGTCAATTTGCGTGCGAATCTCTGCCGTTATTGATAATGTGCCGAGGGCGAGATGTGACGTCACGACGTGGTGTGTAGATATCCGCTAATGGCACTTCCGTCCGATAAATAGTGGACAATATGGACATCCGAGGAGAGATAACTTGGGATAACTTAACTGGGGATAACTTGACTTTTTGTTTGTTTGAACTTGGCATTGTAGAAAATGATGGTCGAACTTGTTGGATTGTTTGTTAGGCTATGGTTTAACTTGTTGGAAGTTGAGTCTATGGTTGTCCGTTAAGTTGAGTTATTAGTAGCTGGACTATTGTTAGTGCTCTATCGTTACCGTCTATGCTGTTTGAACATTATAGAGATAGTCTAAGATCTTAAATCGACCTTCACCGAGCTGATAATAGAACGAAACATATTTTATCATGAATTTAGTATATTAGAAAACATATTAAAAATGGTTTCGCTAAAAAAATCCTGGGCAGACTATTTGTAATTATTTTTCAAAAATGATTTTTAATTAAATGTTGCAACATCAGGATAATAAAAAAAAATTGTCCTGACTGAAAGTATAAAAGAGAGTTATATATAAATGTGTTTTATCTGCAGTTTATTTTGCATAAGTACTGTTTACTTTTCCGGTTTGACTACCTTTGGTAAGTATTGCATGTCATAACCGGCCGTTAGTTTACTGTTTCATAATTTTGTCAACAGATAATAATCACTCTTGGTAGTTCAACCCCTTTGTCACACAATTACTTTTCACAATCTACTTTCGTTTGTCGTTCCGTCATTGGTTGAGGAAGGCAAAATTCCAACTCGTTAAAAATACCCAATAAAACGGTTTAAAATGTAACGATCGCAACTGTAATGGAACCCTGATAGACCTGCCAAATCGTTCCAGTTTTTGCGACGATGTCAACCAATCCGAGTGACATGCGAATGCCGCTAAAGACTTTCAAATTAAGCGTTTGTAAACATCCCGGTTTGCACCGCAGTTACAGGGCCGTAGTGGTGCGCAGTCGTCAGCACGCACTGACATTCTATTGTTTTTCGTAACAAAATACGGGTTAAAAACGTTTAATTTGAAAGAGCCCGAAGGCTTGACTTTGAGACAACATTGTGCCCCTCCAAGGGGACACATCTCGAGTTTTATTGATGTAATGTTATTACGATGTTTACGCTTGTATGAAATCGTCGGTTTACTCACGTTTACGTGAGGGTATCTTGGAGTGGAGTTATTTGATGGCATGTTCGTATATCAGGTTCGTTGGTGTAATTATTTGATGGTTGTATGAAAGGGTTCGATTTTGTTGTTGGTTTTGGTTGTCTGTGGTTGTGACAGTTTTGAACTAGGATATTCCTTTGATACATTTAGTGTATGGTTTATGTTTGTAAAAGTTATCATCACTACATAGTATAAAACAAAGTCGCTTTCCACTGTCTGTCTGTCCGTCTGTCCCTATGTATGCTTAGATCTTTAAAATTACGCAACGGATTTTGACGCGGTTTTTTAAAATAAAAAGTGATTCAAGAGGAAGGATTATGTGTATAAAAAATCCTACGGGAACAGGCACAACGCGGGTAAAACCACGGGGTGCTACTAGTAAACTTTAAGTAAGAAAGGTCTCCGTCCTTTATATTGATATCTCCTAATTTCATTCATACCTACTCTTTATACTGAAACAAATTATTAATATTTTGAATACACAGTTATTCTGTTATGACTAACTTAACAATAACTGCGTTAGCGATAAAGCTCGTGTGAAACTTTTATATCAAACATAACTAGTGCAGTCGTCGACAGAAAGCACTATAAATCTTAGACTGTTGGTACGTTTATTTAGTCTAGACAGGCGAGAAACAAGTGTGAAATCTGCGATATGTAGTCGCGATGGTACTCGCCATAAATAGCCTCGTACTACTGGGAACACTCTATTTGATGTTTGTGGTGGCGAAGTAAAAAGAAACAAAACATTCCTCAATATGAGCTTATTTTATTTGTTGTAGTTTGAAATAGGTTTGATATGATACAGATGTTAAGTGACTTTGAACTTTGTCATATTCAAGCTTGTGTAATACTTGAAATACTGCTAACATTTCAATGAGAATGAGAAGTTCATAATGAGACAAAGTACCATAATGCTTACAAAAAATTGCTCAGTATTTTGACTGGTATGTAAGGTACATGTTATCCTGAAATTAGAAGCAAGAACTTTTTACTGAACTCTTGCTGGCTCTACTTGTGATTTGTGATGCCAAGTTTTTTCAATAATAGATATAAACTGTAGATAAAAACTGTATTACTTTGCAGGTGATACCTACTAATATCGAATCAACTATTTTAACACCGTTTTTTTCTGTTTCCAGCCAAAATGGAGGAGCAGGAGAACGACACGCCGGGCGTGCCCGACATGACCCTAATGCCGCAGATCACAGAGGACGCCATCAACGACAACCTCAAGCGACGATACAGACACGACCTTGTTTACGTATCCTTTTATAACATACTAGCAGAGCCCCGCGTTTTACTCGTTCCCGTGGTAATTTCGGGATGAAAAGTAGCCCGTAATCTTCTCGTTGAATGTGGCTAACCATTACAAAAAGAATTATTCAAATTCGATTGGTAGTTTCTGAGATTAGCACGTTCAAACAAACAAACAAAAAACTCTTCAACGTTATTTTATTAGTAAAGATATTTAAATACAATAGGCTCTAGGATTGGTATCGTCTGAAGCGGAATTGTGTAGAGAAGACTTTAATTTACCAACTATGTACTCACTAGCAGCGCCCCGCGGTTTTACCCGCGTTGTGCCCGTTCCCGTGGGAATTCGGGATAAAATGTAGCCTATAGCCTTCCTCGATAAATAGACTATCTAACAGTGAAAGAATTATTCAAATCGGTTCAGTAGTTTCTGAGATTAGCGCGTTTAAACAAACAAACAAACAAAACAAACTCTTCAGCTTTATAATATTAGTATAGATTATTCATTGAAAAGAGATTTCGAGCATTGCATTGCAGTCCCATTGGTAAATAGGGTCTTAAGTTTCGCTCAGCTCTGCTCCAGTGGAAACTAATCCGAAGGTCTCTCAGACAAGTCAAGTATTACAATATTTCGGTATATATAACTGTTTCATAATTTCAAATCTATGCAATATGATTAAGCAACATATACATTTACCTAACATTTGCAGTTACAGGAAATTTGCAACCGATGTATAGTTTAATCAGAGTATTATTATAAATAGCATGTACCAGGCACCTACTCTCATAATATATGTATTTTCCTTAACATATACAATAACAGACATATACGGGATCCATTCTAGTCGCCGTAAACCCGTACAAAGAATTAGGATGTTACACGCTGGTGAGTATTTTAATGTTATCCTTATGTTTTAGGACAAATCTCTTGTTGTTATTACATAGCGACCGGCCCTATCTTCGCATCAGGCGAAATTATTTTTGATAAAAATGATGATGGAATATTAGGATAAATGACCTACGTATTCGTCCATAAGGTTTACGATTTTTTCGTCTGATTGAGAGTTTCAAAAATTAACTTATTTTATTTTACTTATTATTCAAGCTCATTATGGCATTACTACAAACAAACAGACGGACTTATTATCACTTACGAGTCTCTATCGTTAAGTAAACACCGGCCAGCTACAAACTTAATGTTATGGGCTGCAAAGCTTGTCTGTACGTACATTTAATTTTATACTCTGCGAATAATGTAACGTTCAAATTCCTTCAAAGTTTAGAATGATACACGTTTCTGAAATGTTCGAAGTAACTTAAAGCATACCCAAAGTCCTAGTATCTGGTACCTAAGATAAACATAGATCTTTAAACTTGGAACATTCAGACCTTTTTGAAAATTTCAACATCATTCAGTTGCTAAAAGTTTTTTAACCTTTTCACTTCCCATTCCCGTAATAGTTACAAAATAAATAAAAACAAAACGCTCACGTCAAAGTGTTCCTGCTAATTGATTGCATTAACACGTCTTGCCGATACAATGATCGGTGTCACACGCTGGCTTAACTTTCTAATTGATGTTTCCGACATCTTAACAAACATATTTATTCATCAGTTTTATTTTCACACTGCATGTTGTATGAGCACTTCTTCTGTCGGTACAAAATACAATGACAGAATCATGTTTGCTAAGTTATAGCCTATGCACACGATATTTTACACGCACCGATGAACGCGCGTTTTTGATCAGTGCTGACGTGATATCGTTCTTGCTTTTGTTGAGGGTCCTGATAGCGTTTTACACGTGTAGCGTTAGCGCTTAAAAAATGGCGTTAAATATAACGAGAACGCTTAAAAAACATAGTTTGCAATGGCCTTAGGTAACTTTGAAACTACGGAAAACTCCATTTCTTTAACTAGCACATAACCACAAGTAAAGTCGTAAATGATCATTAGTTTGCAAAAACAAACATTACGTAACAAAACTGAAGCAAGAGTAAGAAAACAAATACGGTTGTTTGTTCCATTCATTGACCTTTCCTGTTTTCCACTTCAACAGTTTCAATTAAGCTTGAAAGTTTCCGACAAAGTAATTTGAAGGTACTGGCATAAACTTGTATCAACATTGCAGAGATAGTATACAGTAGATACTACGTTCAGGTTTAGGTTGTCAGGAAGAAAGTCTTTTGGGCTATAAAAGTAAGCGATTAGAAAAAATCTTGGAGTACCTTTGTCCTTTTACTAAAAACTCGCCAAGGAGAACACCTTTATGGACCTTCCCTAGCAACTCTTAATAAAATAAAATTAATCTTGATTCTAGATAATCGAATTTGTTTGTCTGTTTCCAGGAACACATGCAACATTACAGAGGCAAAGCCTTCGGCAGTCTTCCGCCTCATGTCTTCGCGTTGGCTGAGTCTGCTTACAGTTCTCTACAGGTAAGGAACTTTATAAAATATCCTTCACAAACCCACAACACAACAGTTCCCCTTCACGGCCATAACGCTATTATTGTTATAGATCTTATTACCTTAGGGAGCGGTTAACAATGGCAATAATCGCCAAGAGTAAAGGGGCCTACCGATAGCAACCAAATGATTAAATATGAATAGACATACTATTTACTTGAAATAATAATCATATCCGTTCCATGAATCACACCAGTTAATCATTTCTCGTTAACTGCTAAATATGAATCAGTGTGTGAATCAATAAATTGTTTTCAACTCATTTTTCAAATTCCAGAATGGTGAAAAGAACCAATCTGTGGTTATATCTGGTGAGAGTGGGGCCGGAAAAACTGAGACTACAAAACTGATACTGCAGTATCTTTGTGCTGCCGGCGGACAAGCCTCTTGGGCTGAACAGCAGATTTTGGAGGCCAATACTGTTTTGGAAGCTTTTGGTAAGTTAACCACTATCATGAATGCATTAAAAAAAATATGCCGACGGCTGTTGCCAATGAACTGCAGCCAATTGCTCAGCGGGTCTTGAAGACTCAAGTCGTCGTTATGCTGTTCTAGAAATATTGGGACAACCCTATGATTAATTATTATTCCTGATAGACTAACCGGCTATCCATTTTTCTTTAGGTAACGCCAAAACAGTCCGCAACGACAACTCGTCTAGATTCGGCAAATTTGTGGAAGTTCGGCTCGACCACCGCGGAGGCATCAGAGGCGCTGTGCTGAGGGACTTCCTTCTAGAACGTGCTAGAATCACGGGGCCGGCGCCGCGGGAGACCAACTACCATGTGTTCTATCAACTCGTTGAGGGGGCTAAGGTGAGAGACAATATGACTAAGCTTTTGAAATACAGTGATTTTTTAATCATTGTAATGATTCATATCTTTTTTAATATTGGTATTGAATTTCCATATTTTTATACAGAACTTTATCACAGGACTTGATAATACGGGAATAATATAACGTACTTAAATAAAATAATCTTCGAAAGGTTCTCCAACTCGTACTCTCACGCAGAAAGTGGTTCTATATTGACTGGACTAACACTTGCTTCTTGTGTGTTATTGATTACTTCTGTATACGCCAGAGTACTTGGCCTTGCATTGACATCACTAACCTGTACTACAAACCTTACAAACTATGCCATTTACGACATACAAAACTGTAATTACAAACTTTTCAATTTCCGCTACAATTTTCAATCATTGTCATTTTATTTCCAGCACAATGCTGAACTCCGCAACACATTACGTCTGCGAGACGACGTCCAGTTCAAATACCTGCGCCCCGAAGACGGTGACTCGCATAATAGTCGCGTGGAGACCGGCAAGCTTGAAGCGCTGCAGCTAGCGCTGACCGTGCTGCAAGTGCCGCCGCATATGTGTGAAGGGCTTTTTAAAGTGCTTTCAGCTGTTCTGTGGTTGGGGAATATACAATTTCAGGTAGGTTTTAGCTGAATTAAAAGTTATTAGCCAGAAAAATGTTAAAATATGTTATCCTAAGTAATATTATAAATGCGAAAGTAACTCTGTCTGTCTGTTTATCTGTTACGCTTTCACGCCAAAACTACTGAACCGATTTGAATGAAATTTGGTACACAGTTAGTCCAGAGCCTGAAAAAGGACATAGGCTTCTTTTATCGCGAAATTCCTGCGGGGACGGGTACAACGCGGGTGAAACCGCGGGGCACTGCTAGTTATTATATATTCTTAAGAACACACAACATGCATAAGTAAAAATAGCTGTAGTTAAAGTATGTTTCTATGCTCAAAGAAGTGAAAGAACGTATTTAACGGCTCGTTTGGTGGCAGCGGCGACTCGAGCTTGAGATTGAATAATATGTACAGAACGTACAGAACATATAACTCAATGAGTCGAGCCGATTTATACCGATATATGATATTTACGAACTGCCCATTCACTACCCACAAAATAAAATGTAGTGTAAAAAAACTTGAGAGGTGTCAAGGGACACCCGGATGGAACGAAGTTTATTTATTATCAACAAAAATAATCGTCGCGACACCACACTGTTCAATGCGAAATAGAAAGACGAAACGAAAATATCTAGCTTGCTTTCTTCGCATGTTTCTCTGTCTGTCTCTCTCTGGCTTGCACATGTTTCTCTGTCTGTCTCTCTCGCGCATGTTTCTCTGTCTGTCTCTCTCTGGCGTGCGCAAGTTTCTCTGTCTGTCCCTCTCTGGCCTAAAAAATGTCGTTACCATTTTTTTCGTCTAGCCCCCTTTCGCAACGCGCGATAAGGAACTTCGTTCCAATAAGTTTCAAGTTGAAGTGTCCCATTCCTAAAATATCCAATAGTCTCCTGACATCCCCTTTCCGACACGCACCTTGTATACTCAACACGCCTTATGTAACGAAGTTTTCGCTTCAATAATATCATCTACGTTTTCCCTCCAGGATGTAGACGGCGAACGCTCCACACTAGCGCCCGAAGACACAGAAGCGGTTGATGCCGTCGCCAATTTACTAGGACTTGCGCCGCCGACGGCGCAGCGAGTGTTGTTGGAAAGGCAGATCAATGTGCGAGGAAATGTCACAGATATACCGCTGAGGGTGCCGGAGGTATGTTCACAAGTCTGACTGAATCTGACACATAATGCCAGGCTTAAAAGGCTTGTCTCTGTGATGTCAAAGCGTCTTGCAATCACACAAATGAGTATCCTAAATGTTGACTTCAAGCCGGGCGGGCTATGCATGCACCAAACTTCAAGTTCGGTACTCAGCCTTTCCCAAGTCGTTCAGGTCAATATGAACTTTAATTTGTAACCTTTAAAGTACCATTCTGATTATGGCCGCAGCGCAGAATGCTACCGATTCAACAAGTTTGCAGACCGCCTGCGGTTGCGTTCTGCTACCCAGCTCTAATCGGGCAGTAGAACAAATACTTTTACTCCTTATCAGAAATCCTACCGTATATAAGTATGAAGCATAAAGAAACCAATTCTCTCCCCAGGCTCGTGAAAACCGTCACGCCATGGCCCGAGCCCTCTACTCCCGCACCTTCGCCTGGCTCGTCCGTCACGTGAACAGCTGTTCGGCCCCGGGGAGGGAGGCTCCCCGCTCCATGGGTGTTCTCGACATATTCGGGTTTGAGAACTTCGCTACCAACTCGCTGGAGCAACTGTGCATCAACTACGCCAATGAGAAGCTTCATATGTTCTTCAATAACTACGTATTTGCGCTTGAGCAGGAGATTGTGAGTATTCAAAGTAATTAAAGGGGTGAATGAACCTTTGTGATGTAAGCGAAAAGAGGACTTTGACGTGTGTAAGCGCGGGTTTGTGTGTGTAAACGTATGTGTGACGTATTTTAATTTGATATCAAAAATGATTGTTATTCTTAATTACGAAAGCTTTTCTATTAAAATAATAAAGTATTTTTCAATATGATTAATGACATTTGCACAAATTGCTCATTGCTTGTCTTTGTTCCAGTACCGTCAAGAAGGTATAATCTACAATCAGATCCAGTTCACGGATAACGGCGCTTGTCTAGAACTGCTTGAAAAACCGCCCAGAAGTCTACTCAAATTGTTGAGTGAACAATGTCACATGCCTAAGGTTAGATAAGTACTGTATAGTAAAAAGTACCTTAGTTAAATTAAATTAAATTGTAGGGTACACCCCTACAATTTATCGAGTTGCTTATGTCTAAATAGTCTTTAGAATTCCTAAGGTCTTTATAACTAATCCTATCCTACTGGGATTTCATTAGTCATAGCGTACAAAATAAGCCTTAATAATAAAACCTTTCACCTGGGTCGGTACACTTGCACGCTGTATAAAATCGTATAGAACGATATACGTATACGCCAATATTGTAAAATTACATGAAGTATGGAGTCAAATTCCAAGATTAAACTGAAGAAACTTTTGACCAGTCAAACTTACTAAGTATACTACAATTTCCAGGGCTCAGACAGCGCTTACCTAACGAACATACAGGGCGAGTTCGGCGAGCACCAGAGCTTTGTCAAGGGATCGCGCCGCAAATGGGAAGAGGAATTCGGCGTCAGCCATTACGCGGGGAACGTGTCGTACTCTGTACAAGGATTCGTAGACAAGAACAGAGACACGCAGCAAGACGCGTTTATAGACCATCTGAGTCGGTCGGCGAACCCGTTTGTGAGGGAGTTGGCCGATTATGTGGCCGAGCTCGCGCCGCCTGGACATGTTAGTATTGATTTTTTTCTAAATTTGAATTATATTCCGGTCACAATAACTTCTTCTTCTTCTTCTTTTTTCGTTTTATTCGATTACTAGTATTAACTAGTAATTTATAGTAATTCCTTCGATTGAGATGATCATTTGTCTATATTGCCGAACCAATTGTGACGGCCCAAAAATATGTATCTATCAACACACCTCTGCGTATTTTGGAACCCTTAACTGTACACGACTATACTTCCTAATAAAACTTTTTAATTTAATTATCGTAATAGCAAGCGTAGTGATGCCTTATCCTTCTAACTGTACTGATATCTTCAGTGAGATGAGATGCCTTTGCCCAGCTGTGGGACATTACAGGCTAATACTTTTTTAGTTTTTGTATCGTCACATCAGTGATATTTGCATGTGTTGTTCGGCAGGACATCTCCCTGTCGAGCCCCAGCTCGACGGGCACGACGCAGCGCGGCACGTCGAAGGGCCGGCCGACCGTCGTCGACACGTTCCGCGCGCAGCTGCAGTCGCTCGTCGACATGCTGCAGGCCACTGATGTGTGGTGAGTGTGCTCATATTAGGCCGATATCAGGCTGGTGATGTGTGGTGAGTGTGCTAATGTCAGGCACGGTATGTGGTGAGTTCAGTCAAAGATTAGGCCAGGCCGCATTAGGACAGGAAGGGAGCCTTCAGGCAAAATCAGGCTGTATTCTCCTACTAGTGCATACCTTAGTGTATATTCTACTAGCAGTGCTCCGCGGTTTTACCCACGTTATGCCCGTTCCCGTGGGAATTTATGGATGAAACATCTTTCAAGCTGTTATATTAAAACGAAAACTAATCTTTAAAATATTTTACTCATATTGTTTGTCTCGCAGGTACGTCCGCTGCATAAAGCCGAACGACAACAAGGAGGCTGGCAAATTCAGCGACCACCTAGTGATGGAACAGCTGCGGTACCTCGGCATGAACGAAATAGTTCGCATCCGGCGCGACGGGTATCCGATACATTTACCCGCGCCCCTGTTTCAAGCGAGATATAGGTGTCTGCTGTCACATCCGAGACCTACTAATCCGGAGATAGCGTGAGTGTATATGTACTTATTTAAAAGAAAATTTAAATGAGAATCCTTTATGCCATTTTGTTGAGACCTTTGAGCGTTAAAAGCGATTCTAATATATTACTACGCGCTGTTAAACATACAGAGCCAAATAGTTTAATTGAATGAGCGAGAGCGATCTTGTGCGATCATTTTCTTCTTTATAGCTTAAACCATATTGCTTACTTATACCCGGCTTTACTTCTACTTTTATTTCTTCTGACCTTTCCCGGTCCAGATGTGAACCCTGGCTATCTCTGGCCAACTGATATAGGAAACGTAAAATCTACCTCATCATGTTCCAAGGAAGAATTCAAATGTATATCTGTTTGGTTATAGAACGATAATGAGCATAGTGAACCCGCCTCAAACCGACTGGCAGACTGGCAAGACGAAGATATTCCTACGGTCCTCTGTACACGCCCCGCTTGAAGCGAAAAGAACTGCGCTACTGCAATCTTCAGCGCTACGCATACAGAAAGTAAGTGTAGGATAAGGTGTAAGTTCTTTACAAATATGAACATTCACAAAATTTTAATTCCTTAATACTACAATCATCATGATTATTTTAAGGATAGCCTTATGATACTTTATAAAGCATACACTGTATGACATAGTAAGAACTGTAAGGAGTAATTAAGTATAAACCATAAAATAATTACCTAGCAAAAACATTGTATGTCATCGTCAGATACAATAGTTTGTTGCAGCTGAATATCTGAAAGTACTTATATTTAATCTTCTTCTTCTATAGTTAATCATTGTGATAAATTATTTCCAGTGGTACAAAGGTACAGTAAAACGCCGCCAGTACCTAATATGGCGCAACGCTGTCATCGTGCTACAAGCAGCCTGGCGCGGGTGGAAGGAACGCGCGGCGTTCTTACGCCTCCGACGCGCCGCGTTGACGCTGCAGCGGCATCTTAGAGGCGCGTTCGCTAGGGAAGTCGCGGCCGCGCTGAGGGAAATGAAGAGAGTCAATATGGAGATTAAGCTTAGGGAGGAAAGAAACAGGTAATAAGGATTTCCTAGTTGAGGGTAGGGGATTTTGTTTAGGGAAAGGGTTTTTGGTTTTGCCCCTAGTGAGGGTAGGTTTTATCAAGTAGAACAACATGACAGAATACAAATGATTTTCTACCACTGCTCGCGAAACTCCATTCCCTCATATATCGTACTGGTTCTGCTACTCCCCTGTAACTTGCCGCTCACACCAATAAAACAACTGATGTTATAATTCTTCCTTTCTCTGCAATACTGCCTTTCCGAGACAGCAAATAACATTGCCTTCAAAAACATACAAATTTTAACTCGCTTTTCTCTCCAACAGCCTAGCCGAGCGCGCGTCAATGGAACGGGCTGAACTAGAGAGCATGGCGGACCAGCTGCGCGGGCTGGGGGCGGCGGGGGCGGCGGCGGGCCGCGCGGACTCGGTGAACCTCGACAACCTGTTCGACTTCCTGGCCGACGTGCCGGCGGCCCGCGGCGCGCCCGACGGCGAGCCGGCCGCGCGCCAGCCCACCATCGCCGAGATAGGGGCCTCCATGGAGCGCCTGGCCGACGACCTGCATCACGAGGTAGGACCACGCACCGCGGTATTGTTTTAAGTTCACTTTTTGTCAAGCTCGTTAGTTAACTTAAGCTGTTTGCCAAGTTACTTAGTTAACGTAAGTTTTGCTCATAGGTTAGCTTTTTGTTACTTAGTTACTTCGCTCGTAAGTTAGCTTTCTGAAGCCTACATACGCTATGATTGGTCCGGCTTGGTGTAACTGTATTTGTCGGAAGTTGACTCATGCTATGTTACAGCCATAGTTCGATAGTGACTCTATTAAATGAATGAGATACGTTGACGTCACGCGAGACTACCTTTGGTGACAGGAATATACATGAAATGTACTTATAGGTCATTAAATGAATATTTATGATCCGCATGTAAAGTGCCAAAGTCTTCAGTTTGTATCATAACAATTAACTTCCTTTTCAGTTGGAACACGTGCTAGCCGCCGAAATGAATGATCTATCCAAATCGCCAATCGAAGTCCAAAGGAAACCAGATGGCGCCGACTCGGACTCCATCCCTCCCCCACCGCCGTCTTCTTTACCTTTATCTATGACAACATCTATCAATGGAATGACGTCATCAATCAACGGCATGACGTCGTCGATCAACGGCTTGCCTCCGCCAATGAACGGGATGAATGCGTCAATGACCTCGTCAGCAAACGGCATGACCACTTCAGTGAATGGCATGACCACTTCAGTGAATGGCATGACCACTTCAATGAATGGCATGACCACATCAGTAAATGGAGTGGCTGCGTCAGTGAATTGCATGACTTCGTCGGTGAACGGCACGAGTGCGTCGATGAACGGTATGAGTGCATCGGTGCACGGCATGAGCTCGTCGATGAACGGCTTGCCGCCGCCGCCGCCGCCGTGCCCGGAGGAGTGCGAGGAGCTGGAGCTGCCGCCGCCGCCGCCGCCCGGCTCGCTGCCCGAGCCCGCCGGGCCTCCGCCCCCGCCCCCACAACCTGCCAAAGGTGAAAAAAAAACACTTAAACGTTTATACATACAAATTGTTATCCGATAAATCGAATCAAATTAATAGTGGAAAATACGTGTCAATAAACTGTTTTTGTTTTCATTAACGGATGACTTATTTTTTTCTGATTGCTTTTTTCTTTGGACTCGATAGGTGTGTGAATTTACTTTCCTTGTGTTGTTTTATTTAGGCTGTTTACTAAGTATTATGTTTTGTTTTATCTTGCAGACTCCACGCCGCCGGAGTTGACGAACGGTGTGATTCCTAACGGGAAACTTTCGGTCATTAACGGGAAGGAGCCGATTTATGAGTCTGTGATACCGAGACCGAATGAAGGACCGGTCAGTCCGCCCGTCACTTCGCCGATACCGCCGCCCATATTGGCCACAGATAATAATAATGCTAATGGGTTAGTACTTCATTCAATTTACATTGCTTTACATAAAGTCCATTTCTTGCAAACGAATAGTAAACAGTAAGTTTAACTTGTACAGTATATTCATTTAAACGTGACTGAAATTGCAACAAACAGCACAAATTACTAAAAAAATAAAACACCATTCCGACAAATAATAATAGTCTATTACGAACTGTACACTTAACACAAGATTTTTTAAGGATCAGTCTGAGAAAAAAGATCATATTTGTTCATATTTCGGTTACGTAAAAATGACATTATAACGTACCAGTGAAACTTATTGTAAATTGTGCCATGTATTTGTCTCCTACACCACCGGTATTCCCCAGGTACATAACCAAAGAAGTAGTCCGCGAAGAGTTGCCCCCGCCCCCGCTGTCCCCCGCGGAGAAGCCGCCCCCGCCGGAGAAGGCGGTGCCGCCTCCCCCCATCCCGATGGACACTTGTATCAGCCCGCCGCCCACTATGAATGGAGAAGTAAGTACGAAGGGAATTAGGAATTCTTAAAGTACGTACAGTGCGGAAAGTAAGTCCACCAATCACAACGCAGCATTGCAGCTAGCGCTGTGATTGGGCGACTTGTAGAAGACTTTTATAACATATCGACATCTTAAAATTCTATTACTTTATTCTGGAACTAGTCTAAATGATGTCTACGACAACTAATATTTTTTTTCTAACTGCGTCCAACCACTACCTTACAATTAGTCAATATCTAGTCAAGCAACTTTTCCATTTATCAATGTAATATGACCCTTATCACGAACAGAGTACGGACCGGTCGGCCCGCCGTAAGGAGCGCGTGGAGCGGCGCCTGCACCAGATGGAGAGCGCGTCGCCGCCCAGCTCCGCGCCGCCCGTCACGCCGCCCGCCGACGCCAACAACGAACTGGCCGAGTTCGCCAAGCTGTACTTCAATGACCATCCGAGGTCGCCTGAAGGTTGGTTCTCTTAGCTTTATACATTTACTAGCAGCGCCCCGCGGTTTTATCCGCGTTGAGCGCGTTCCTATGGACATTTCGGGTTAAAAAAAAATAGCCTATAACCTTGCCGTTGAACGAGACTATCCATTACAGAAAGAATCATTCAAATCGGACCGTTAGTTCCTGAGATGAGTCCTTACAAACAAACAAAGTTAGAAACTTTAGCTCTTAATAATATTAGTATAGATACGATTAGCTGTAATACATGCCTCGCTGGTTTACCGGTATTGTACCCGTTCACGGGGAAATTTCAGGATGAAAAGATTCTTACCATAACCTGCCTGATGAATGTAACTATCATATACAAAAGAGGTTGCCTGACGGGACTTAATTAAGGGACTAATTTTGACTGCTTTTTATTTAAAATTATATAAAAAAGTTACTCCAAAATTTCCAAAGGGACGCAACGAATAATAATCAGAGATAAGGTTAATATATATTTCCTAATTTTATCTTCTTATTTATTCCACAGGTACTATAATGGCAACACTAACGCGGAAAAGCAAATCGATGGAGCTACTCACCAAAGAGGAGATGATAAACTATCACAAAGGGAACAATATTCCCACTTCTCATCTGCAGTTGCATGACCCTGAGAGCGTTACGGCGGCCGTTAATATATTTAGGGTGAGTTGTAAACCTTTTTATAAGAAAAAGTATTTAAAGAATTTGTTTCATTTGAGGAATAAGTAGTAGACATGTTTGGAAGGTAATAAGTGGCGATAGCAACTTAAGATTCTATTCCCTAACAATTTCATTTTACTGTAAAACTCAATTCGTTTTATTTTAAATAACTATTTTACATTTAGGAAAAGAGATATATTTTAAGAAAATAATATCAAAAACAGGGTATCCAAACTGACTGCTATATACTCTTCTTAGCGAATAAATGGTTATTTTTCTTAAATGTGGTCTTGCCAAAATTTTACTACATCAATTTTTATGTATGTCTAATATAAGAATATTCTTTTAGGAACTCTGTCGCTACATGCGCGGTGAACTGACAGCGGACAAGGAAACACAAATGATTCAGTCGCTCATCGCCAAAGGGTTGGAGAGAGAGGAGCTCAGAGATGAGATACTGATACAATGTGTCAGACAGGTAAGACACCATTTTGAAATAATAGAATAGATTTATAGATTTTTATATGATATGCCTAACAGCCTTATCACACTTGCGATTTACAAGCGTATTGAAAGCGAAGCGTACGCGCGGCGTGTTCGTCGCGTACCCGTAACCAATTCGCCGCGAGTGCGTCGCGATTTTGCCGCGATTGCGTAACGAATACGCTGCGCAGCCGTCAGTAAATCGCTGAGAGTGATCTGAGTCTTGGACAGTCACTTACATAATGGATTCCGACGAGGAAACACTTCTGTTAGCTTTATTGCTTCGAAGAAATAAGATACGGAAACAAAATCAAAAACGGCGTGTTTGGGAGGATCCATTTTTAAGTAATCGACTGCAAGAGAGCGACTGTTTCGTTATCGTCAGTGAGTATGTATGCATGCTGTTATTCAAGCTACAGGACACATGCCTGTTCCTATTACTGCCATAACTCGCATGAGTACCTCACTATAGATAGGTGTGTAACAATGACATGCGTCTGTTGCAGATAAACTCGTGCCCGGTGGAGGAGTGGGCGGAGCGCGTGTGGCTGGTGCTGTGCCTGTGCGCGGTGGCGTGGCAGCCGGGCCGCGGGCTGGCGCGCGCCTACGCGGCGTGGCTGCGGGCGGCGGCGCGCGCGCAACCCGCCCGCACCGCGCACTGCGCGCAGTGGTGCCTCGACAACTGCCGCGGCGCCGCGCCGCGCCTGCACCCGCCGAGCACCGTCGAGATCGCGGTACGTCGCGAGTTCATTCATTTTTAGTACTATCGAGATAGCTGTACGTTAGTACATACCATGTTAGGTTACCTTTTCTAAGATTAAAGTAATCGTTATTAACGTGAAGTATTATTTAGATTGCTTTTTTAGGCCAGGTATGATAGGCATGCCTTGTTTGTGCAAAAGTCAATATCTGTATTATACGCTAAGAACTCAGCTTCAGCAGCAAAATTATATATTATAGCAGCGCCCCGCGGTTTTACCCGCGTTGTGCCCGTTCCCGTGGGAATTTCGGGATAAAATGTAGCCTATAGCCTTCCTCGATAGCCTTCCTCTATATTCAAATCGGTTCAGTAGTTTCTGAGATTAGCGCGTTTAAACAAACAAACAAACAAACAAAACAAACTCTTCAGCTTTATAATATTAGTATAGATGACTGTTCAACATTTATCAAATATATTTGTACACAGGCAATGCGTCGTCTCGGCACGATAGTATGCCGCTTCTTCTTCCTGGACGGGCGCACTAAGGCCATCGACGTGCACCCGGCCGACACGGCGGCGGCGGCGGCGGCGCGCCTCGCCGACAAGCTGGGGCTGGGCGGCGCCGCGCGCGCCGGCTGGGCCGTGTACCAGCAGCGCGCCGGCCGCGAGGAGCACGTGCGCGCCACGCACTACCTCTACGACGTCATCGCGGCCTGGGAGATGTACGTATGCTCTACTCTACATAAGGGCGGCGACACGTCGGAATCGGCCTATAGAACAAAAGACAATCTAAATATTCCATGACAAGCAACGCGCGGTTTTACCCGCGTCGTGCGGTTTCCGTGGGATTTTTGGTATGCAAAATAGCACATAATAGAATTTTTAAAGTGGCTGGCTATTCATACAAAAATAATTATTCAAATCGGAAAAATAGTTTCTGAGCTTAGTGCATTCAAACAAACAAAAATATTATATTACTATAGAAAACAAAATTCGTCATTAATCTACATTCTTTATAATATGCGTACTTGTCATAATCATTAGGCAACAAGGGCCGGGCGGTGGTTCGGCTGAGAACCGCTTCGTGTTCAAGCGGCGCCTGTTCCGCGGCGGGCGCGAGTTGCCGCACGATCCCGTTGAAGTCGCGCTCTTGTACGCGCAGGCGGTGCATAGTGTGGTTAAGGTACAGTTGTTTATTTCATTCGTTATTGGTTTTAAAGACTTGATGTCAGTTTATTTTCACTATAGCAGAGACAATTTTCAGAATGATGAAGGTCATTTCACATAAATCGCTGTCTTGGCAGAGTTCTGAAATTCACTATTTAAGTTTGAAATTCCTACGTTATGCAAAGCGTATCAAAGTACACGTGGACTTGCTTGTTGTCTCTGTATAACATGAATCTCTTACACTCTCCTTATTCGAAGTGCAGTAGTAACGTATATGTTGCAGATGGACGAGTTCCCGGTGTCGGAGAAGGTGGCGCTGCAGCTGGCGGGGCTGCAGGCGCAGGTGTCGCTGGGCGAGCCGGCGGCGGCGCCGGCGCCGCACACGCGCGCCTACTACGCGCAGCCCGACCAGTTCCTGCCGCAGAGGATCGCGCGCGCGCGCCCCGCGCCGCAGTGGGTCAGTTAATTTTTATTCACTTTTGCCCCAAAGAGGCTCTTTTGAGCGTGGTGGTACGTTATTATTTATATTTGACATTTGGAAGAATATATGACATTTGGAAGAAACTCACAAGAGAAGAATGGGTATAATATTTATACGATTATCTAGCTTCTCCTCCATTTTGAGATGTGTCAATTAAACCCCGTGTGGTCCCGCAGGCCACGATCCTGGCGCAGGCCCACCGGCAGTACGGCGCGGGGCGCGCGGAGCTGACGGCCAAGGCGCTGTACCTGTCGTGCGTCATGCAGTACCCGCTCTACGGGGTCACGCTCTTCCCCGTCACCTACAAGGGCTACTGGGCGCATGGTCAGACCATTTCTACCTACTTTCCTTTGATAATGTTTTGTGATGTGGATGACAGCTGTCATTTTAAATACAAATTGTACATTTGTCCTGTCAGTACAATTTGTACTGCATCACTAGTTTTTAAAGCCTCAATATTCTGGTATGCTTCAGCTCTGGTATTCATTGCTCTGAATTTGATATAAAACTGCTGCAGGGTATTGCCGCTTAATGTTCTTGATACTAGTTTTATCAGTAGGTTATGTTATTCTGCCCATAAAGCTAAGAATTATAGGCTGAGACGCACAACAACGTTCCGTAGTTTCACTCAGATTATTAAAGAAAACCATGCGTATCGATTCAATTGATATTCCTATGCCTACCAAATTAATATACGTATCCCTTATCAAAACTATCCCATCCGCAGGTCCCAACGTATTACTGGGCGTGGGCTCTGAAGGAGTAGTCCTGGTCCGGCCCAATGATAAGATGGTGCTCGCCGAGTACCCGTACAACAACATCGCGGCCTTGTTGATGGACCCGGTGGACAACGGACTGACCATCAGTCTGACGCACCACGGACAACATGATGGGCACAGGTCAGTTAATGTTGTGATGGCATTATATGTGTGTAGTTATGTATCTACTTAAAGAATTGGAGAGGAGGTGGTGACCAAGATAGTTTATGAGCGATTTTAAATCGTTTCCAAAAAGGGGGTTTCTCAATTCGACTGTAGTACCTATGTATGCTTTTTATTCTAGTCCTATTTTACCTTCAGAACGGTGTGACAGATTAAAAATCAGTCTAGCATCTCTGACTTGTCATTAAAATATTCACGTCTATTGCACAATAAACAAATTTCTACTCACTACATCATTGTTATACGTACGTCTGTCTGATTTGCCGTGTTTCCCACAGATGCATAGTCCTGGAAATGGGTGTGGGTGCCAAGAGCGAGGCCGCGTGGCTGATGGCGGCCTACAGCCCCGTGCTGGGCAACGGGCTGGCCGAGGAGCCGGCGCGCCGCGCCGCGCCCGCGTCCGAGCGCGCGCGCCTCGCGGCGGCGTTACGTGCGGCGCGCCGCGCGCTCGTCGACTCGGGCCTGCTGCGCCGGCCTAGCGATGTCACCGCGCCCGCCGGCTTCCTGAGGAATACGCTAAGGAGGTATGCTATGAACACTTGTTACGGAAGAAGTACTACGTGAGAACGGAAGGAGTGAGTGGGTGATTGAGATTCGTATCGTTCATTCTTGTGAATGCCATTTGCGAATCTGTATTTGGCACTAATACAAAAACTTGCTTTTTAACTGATGACCGATGTTAACTATGCAATATGCATCGAAAAGTTGGCGTTATACATATTGTAGTGTTTATTATTAATTGTCTGGTTTAAGGCGCCAAAATTTGTATGTAGATATTAAGATTTTTTTTTCAATCAATAGTTAGTTGCGAGCTGCCGTAATACAAAATTGAAAAAAACTAGTCTTAACAAAATTACATACCTATATCATATAATTATGTAATGTATGTGGTAGACTAAGCAAGCACCGCCTGGAGAAGCTGCGCCAGGACATGGGCGCGGAGGCGCAGGGCGAGGTGTACAAGAACTTCTCCCCCGCCTACTGGAGCTGGGCGCGCGCGCTGCCGCACTCGCTCACCAAGCTCAACGAGGCTGAGGAGGTCGCCGCCATGCAGATATTTAAGGTCTGTACTATACTTGGAACAGTTTAACGTGCCCTCCGGAGTATGGTACCACTTAGACAAAAATGCCACTATGGGCCACCGATCTAAGACGTGGGGAGAATTTTTTTTGAGTAATGGTTTTGTAAGGCGTTTAAACATTTTTGGTGAATAAAACTTATTTCTCTGAACAATTCGGAACACTCACTCGCAATATAACTGAATGACAGCGAAAAAGCAATTTATTCAGAACTACTTGAAATCGCAGCTTGAATAAAATACGCACGTAGCTTAACGATGCCAAAAAAAACTACATAAAATCCACCCTCTTCCCACAGGATATAATGAGCCACGCCGGCCTCAACACTAACGAAGGCAGTACGTCCAACCTGGCCAATAACAACAGCGTCAGCAGTCAAGAGGGTGAGAATGATGACAGAGTTGCGCTCGCGCAGGCGTTGTTGCAGCGATGCTTGCAGAAGGACACGCTGCTGTGTGAATTGTACATGCAGCTTATTAAACAGGTGCGTTAGAATGGAATGATTTGATCATCATTTAGTTTCACTAATAATCATTATCATCGTCATTATTTGAAATTACTATAGGTATTTGTAAAAAATGGCCTAAAATGTATGGTACGCCTTGGAATGTAATTTCATATTCCTATACGTAGTGGTATACTGGTAATCTCTATGTATACTTAACATATTAAAATCTGAGTTTGATTGAAGTAATCTCGGGAACTACCTGGCGAATCTGAAAATGTATTATTTAGGATAACCATATTCAAGAGGAAGGCTATTTTTCATCCTCAACTTCCCACGGGTAAAACAGCGCTGGTAGTTCCCTGTCAACGTATAGCGGTAGTAGACACCAGGGTTTATCACTGACCTTCATAAACTTACTTAATTTAAAGTCAAAAGTCAAGTCAAATACTTGTATTCAGTTTTGGTCCCAAAGAGGCTCTATTGTACATACGACATAGTAAGTTGTCTCCGTATGCAGACGACGGAGCACCCCGAGCCGCTGTCGCGCGTGTCGATGCGGCACTGGGCGCTGCTGTGCTGCTGCGTGGGCGCGGCGCTGCCGCCCGCCAAGCCGCTGCGCCGCCTGCTGCTGGCGCACCTGCGCTACCGCGGCACCGCGCTGCACGCGGGCGAGGAGGGCAAGTTCGCGCGCCGCGCCGAGCAGGTAACACAATACTTCTCACACATTCATTCTTTAGTCTAATCATACCAAAAGTAAATATTAATGATATACTTTGTTGAGTATAGCTGGTACCACCATTAATTCTTTCCCTAGCCGTCTAGTTCAATAATTCACTTGCCTGCCAAGTCCAAGCTTCTGAACACAAAATAAATAAACAGATGCGTGTTTACATGTGTAGCAAATATTCGTTGCCAGGGGAAAACCATACACTCTCCCTACAATTCATAAATTGCCTGTCGAAACTGGTGTATTCATGCCACTTTCCGCCGCGCTACATTGGACCATAACATCTTAACCCTTATTACACAAAGACTTGCCATTGATGTACAAAGTATAACATGATAGTACCTCCGGCAGGTGGCGCTAGCGACAGCGCAGGTGCCGCGGCGCGTGTCGGCGCCGTCGCGCGAGGAGGTGCTGTGCGCGGCGGCGCGGCGGCCGCTGCACGTGCGCGTGCTGCTGCTGGACGGCAAGCAGCACGGGCTCGTGTTCGGGCCCGCCGCCACCGCCGACCACCTCGTCGCCATGCTCAGGGACAAGATCGGCCTCGCCGACTCCGCTACCGGTATGGTTTCCAAGTCTTATTTGAATGTAGAGAGTATGAGAATAATTGAAGCGGTAGCAGATTGTTAACTTGTTTATTTTTACCAGAAGATATGAGATTACGTTTTCCAACAAAATAATTTTATTTTACTTTGATACTTTTTAATGCATTCTCTCTATTATAAAATTATACATACATATAAGTATCAAAAAATGTTTCCGTCTTAGTATATGTTTGTTTTTTATAGTGTTGTGTCGTTGTATACGAGGTGTGGTAACTGGAGTGTAAACATATTGTGTGTTGTGGCCAGGCTACGCGCTGTACGAGGTGTGCGCGAACTCCCGGCCGGGCGGCGCGGGCGAGCGCGCGCTGGCGGGCGCCGAGCGCGTGGGCGACGTGCTGGCGCGCTGGGAGAAGCAGCCCGCCACCGCCGCCGCCTGCCGGTACTGCTACTCTATCTAATGTTCAAATATCAAAACAAACTGCTTTCAATTATCTATACAGTCCTGCTTTGCCTGTTTAGTAATTTCTAGCAGCGTCCCGCAGTTTTACGCGAGTTGGACCCGCTACCATGGGAATTTTGGGGATGAAAAATAGCCTTCGCGTTGAATGACATGATTCAAGTCAGATGGCTGATACCGTGATTTGCTCGAACATACAAACAAACAAATTTACAATTTATATCACTTTACAATATTAGTATAATTACGAGCCACTGAGACTCACGACAATTGATAAAATATCTATTCAAAACCGCACATGGCGGTGACATTGAAGGACAAGCTAAAGGCAAGCCAACTGTGTGTATCCTTCGTTAGTTTCCACTAACTTACTTAATATTTGGACCCTTAGGCTAGTGTTCAAGAAGCGTCTATTCCTGGGCGAGCGGCCCCTGCAGACGTCGTGTCCCGCGGAGATGGAGCTGCTCTACTACCAAGTGTTGCACTCGGTGCGGCACGACCGCCTGCCCATCGAGACGGAGGAGGCGGTGAGTACACACGCGGGCATGTACGGGGAAACGTACGGGGTGGCGTGTCTTGTCTAGTGTATTGTGTGTTGTTTTATCCTATTATTTATTTGGTCTAGTCTTGTGCTATTAATTTCTCTCGTAGTTTTGCCTCAATAACGCTACATGATATTGCATGACATGTCTCCTATTATTAATATAACTATCTGTCTGAATCTGCATGTAAAATGATTCTTATTCCGTGTATTATGCCCGTAGTTGCCAAAGCCAAAGTATTTGTAGTGTACTTAAGATTTGTAGTGTGTGTGTAAATAAAATATTGTAATTGTGATGCTGCTTTTATTTGTCATTGTTGTTGCTGATACTAGTCTTTTTTAAATAAATGCATGTTGTTAACAGTAAACTAGCATTTTTATTTCCATTATACCATTTATGTTTACTAATTAGTTTATATTGCACTTTATTTATTTTTCATATAGCATGTATTCTTTTTAATTTGTTTGTGTAAGTTATTTCTTAAAGTAGTACGTAGATATATCGTCGTCTGTATGGTACATGTTGTGATGGAGTGCGTGGGTGCAGGTGATGCTGGCGGCGCTGCACGCGCAGGCGGTGTCGGGCGAGTGCGCGGGCGGCGCGGAGTGCGCGGCGGCGGCGGGCGCGGTGTTGCCAGCCCGCCTGGCGCTGCCGGCGCTGCCCGCGCCCGCCGTGCGGCTGCACCACCTGGCGCTGCGCGGCACGCCGCCCGCCGCCGCCATGCTGCGCGCGCTGACGCTGGCGTCGTCGTGGCCGCTGACGCGCGCCACCATCTTCGACGTGACGCAGTCGTTCACGTCCAACTGGCCGCGCGCGCTGTGGCTGGCGGTGGACGCGCGCGGCCTCACGCTGCTGCGGCGCGGCTCGCGCGCCGCGCTCGTGTCGCACGACCACGACCAGCTGCTGGCCGTGTCGCCCGCGCCGCGCGCGCTGCTGCTCGTCACGCGCCACGCGCACGACGCCAAGCACGCCAAGCTCGTGCTCTCTACTGACCAGGTACGCGCATCCTTCGAGAGGTCTTTCACGGTGCTTGTTATTTGCTATTGTTGTCTGCTGCAGACACAACCGCTTTTTGCGAAACATATAAAAAACAAATCAACAAGATTTTTCGGCGCTGAAATTTAAATAAACTGTTGTATAATTTCGTGTAATTGGTTGTTGCAGGCATATCAGATCGCGACGCTGATCAAGGACTACATCGAGGCGGTGCGCGGGCCCGTGTCGCCGGCCGCCGCGCCGCCCGAGCGCGCCTCGTGACCCCCGCACGCCTAGTGCCAGTGCTTCCACGTCCGGCAGTAGGCAGGCGGCGGGCGGCGGGCGGCGAGCGCCTCCACACTATTCGTCGCTAGTTATAGTGGCCAATAGAAACATCCGATCAAATTAGCCAGAGCCCCGGTCAATAATTTGTCTGGGGCCTCGATCAAATAGGCTTAGGGCCCGCATTTTAATATTAAATAATTTGCCGCGGGCCTTGATCGGTGCACTTAATTTACGCCACTGATAAACATCCTCGCTGCGTCTCTGTACTGAACTAATATTTTCCCCTTATGACTCGATAACGAGTGCTCAATATCTGAGACTGCAATTTTTGCATCAATATTCAATTCTCCTTTTCTAGTCTTCCATTCGGTTCCTTTTATCAAATAATGTTTAATACAAATGTATAGTAGTCGGAGACTCAGTGACTTGTATAGTCAGTTGGATGTGTTGGAGGTCGCCGGTACGGTCAGAAGGTATCACTATCAGTAGTCGGAAGAAGTAAATGTTGATTAAAAACTCAATTTTACTGCTCCCGCATAAGATTGAATTTGCTCACTCTGAGCGTTAGATGAGGTAACCCTGTGTTATATTTGTATAGTATTTTTATTTTAGATAATTTTATGAGTAATTTTTAACAATAAACGAATCATCATTTACTTCAATACAAATACGGAATAGCAGCAGATCGGTTTTGAGTGTTGGATGGACGATTACAGTTGTTGGGAGACGGGGAAGCAAATGGGTACAATAGTTGTTAATGGCTCACTTCATAGTTCACATTTTAATCCAATATTGTGTAATAGAAATTATATTCCTGTTCTATTTACTGTATACTCTGTCCACACTGAAGGTAGTTTGAGAGAGTTTAATGGTATAATGCTAGTTTGTAAATGATCAATTAAAATCGGGCTCATTCTTATTATCGTCTTAGCTAAATTATGAAATTAATCATGAGATAATATTTTGGTAAACATATTTGTGAAAAAAAAATTATACAATCGTTTCTGCCAGCTTGCATTGATTGTGCCATCTTCGGTGTGGACTTACCATTAATATTATGCCAGTATTATAAACGTTAATGTGTTGCCAGGTTTAGTAATGAATGTTATCAGTGTTAAAAATATTTATTAGGTCTTTATCACCGAAATACGATGGGTTTGATTTGAAGATGTTTACGGAGTATTCTGTGTTGGTGTTTCGATTCTGATTTGGTGGTAAAAGACCTAATTATCGATTAGATAGATATAAAATCTTTCTCCCCTTTGTCTATGAATAAATTATCGACATTTATAAATTAAGACAGTCATAGAAAAGTATTCAAATATAGTATCTTTCTGAAAGTCTCTACGCTTTTAAATACGGGAAAGTTATCAGGAAGTACTTTTCAATGACGTAGGCGTATTAATATGTGATAGTTCCAATGATAGATGTCGATTTTCCAAGTAGTTGTCTAAACCACTCCTTAACCGATACCTTAGATCCCTTAACTAATTGTGTAATATTCACTATAATAAGGAATTATATGAACACTTTCACAGACTGGGTAGTCAACACATATGTACCATGAGTATGGAGCATAACTTTAGAAACTACTTGTGTTGTGACCCAAGTTTAGTACTGGACTGTGAAGGTTTAAGGATTTTAGAGGAGCTAACTTGATAAATAACTTGTCCAGTATGTTTCTCTACAACCCTTTTAACAGTTATTAATATCTGGGTGTTTGAATTCACTATGAACCTTATCTGTAAGAGAATATAGTTCAGAATCTCACTTATAAAAAAAATATTACTTCAAATTGTTCCTTGTTTATTATTCGGCACAAGGCAAGGACTGTTTGGAATAATATCGTTTAGTATCTCTGTAGCAATTCTACATTCTAATAGTGATAGCAAATAAAATATCAAAATATTTAATAGAAAGATGTTTTTATATAAAGCATTATACCCTAAATATTGTTTTGTGCCTTGTAAAGCTCAAATACTGCTGATTTACCGCCATATAAATAAAACAATACTTTAAAACAAAATATGTGTAAAGTTTAAATATTAATTGGCTGGTCAGCGAGTTGTTTGTTGAGCGTTTGTGCAAACTATTTTGACTGCAAATAATTACTGATTGTTTGAACTTATTATATCTTCTATTGCATATGATATACTATGATGCACAATGTTATGTCTCAATATTTTATAGTAAATATATATTTGGATATTGTAGACTTTGAAATTAATTATTGTAATCCTGTTTTACAGATGTATGACGACACTTATTGTAAGCAATAGCCATCATCTGTAGAATTGGAAATAATGTTAAATGTCACTTGAATCTAATTTTTCATTTATTTCCCTTTTAAAATTACTTTGTTGGTGCTTAATCAGAGTTTGCTTAGCTTATGTGTCTGATCTCATAATGAGTATTATTTATTTTAGATGCCATATTTTTGTGTTAGGACGAGCAATATTTGACTAGGAATTTATTTATTGAAACCATAATTTTGACATGTCTGTATATAAAATTGGTCAACCAAAGACTTTGATTCGTCCCTTTGGATGTTTAATTTAATTATGAAATTGAATTCATAGAATTTGTAAATATTATATAGAACAAAATATACTCAATAACAATTCTCATAATATCATATTATTAGAAGCTGAGGTTATGTATTTGGCATTTTATGAAATAACTAGCTTATGATGTATTATTTTGGTGAGTAAAATTAATTTGTGATTTACCTAATTAAGTTCAATAATTTTGACGAAACTCAATATCTGTAGACAATATGATGTACTTTTGATAGAGCTAAGTTATATAAGTTAGGATTATTTATTATTGTTCAATGGTTATTGAGAGAAGACTACAAATCCAGAGGTTTTGTGAACCACTACATACTGCCCAAATAGACTGAGTGTGTCCAAATATTTTTATCATTTTTAGTGGATTGTTTTTGTTACTTGTGTATGGAATTTTACCCCATTATTTGAATGCCAAATAAATGATATACTAAACGAATTTGTTTTATTTAAAAATATGAATTTATTTATAATACTTAACATTATTGTGTTACTAATCCTAAATAGTCGTCCATCAAGGTTCCAATGGCAAACTGAAACAAAAATAACTATTTAATAAATAAATAAATATGATTTGACTGTCCCTAAATTCCCACAGGAAGGGATAACAACTATCCCAAAATTCTCACAGGAATGGGTAACTATTGGTACAAGGATTTTTTCAAAACTCAGTATCTTATTTTGTCCCAAAGCTGGGCAATTATATCATCCCACTAGCAGCGCCC
Source organism: Cyclophora albipunctata (assembly GCA_963082685.1). NCBI lineage: Eukaryota > Metazoa > Arthropoda > Insecta > Lepidoptera > Geometridae > Cyclophora > Cyclophora albipunctata. The sequence continues at coordinate 6,324,955 of OY720129.1, read as the reverse complement.
CGCGGTTTTACCCGCGTTGTGCCCGTTCCCGTGGGAATTTCGGGATAAAATGTAGCCTATAGCCTTCCTCGATAAATAGACTATCTAACAGTGAAAGAATTATTCAAATCGGTTCAGTAGTTTCTGAGATTAGCACGTTTAAACAAACAAACAAACAAAACAAACTCTTCAGCTTTATAATATTAGTATAGATTAGTTAGTACAAGAAAATCTTATGCCCAAGCTGGACAAATATCTAAAGGAAAATCTGGTGAATTCAGATATTTATGCAGCAATCGAACATCTGAACTTACAATGCCAGTAGCGTCAACTCTCGTGCCCACAATCTTCAATCTAATAACATCCTCCTCTTGAATCACATTATCTTCTTGTTTACTCTTATAACACGGAGGATTCACATTTGGACAGAACTCCATATCGGCAGGTATTGACTGTAGACAAATATAATGAGGTTACAAATATACAATGAAGTTATAAATGAATAATAGAACTTGGGATAACTTTGTAACTTACATGGTGAGATATGAAACAGCTGAGAGGGCCGATTTGAGCAAACATTCCCACCTACAAAATAAAATAATCTTAGTTAACAAATGTACAATATGTGACAAATAATGATCATATCTATCTAGTCCACACTTTACCTTGTTCACTTGAGTTACAATAGCATCCAAAACCTCTCCTTTGAAAGGTCTGAAGACAATTGCCTTATATTTTACTGGGTACACCACAAAGCCCTGTCCAGGCTGTATTAATCCGGCTCCTATACTGTCAATAGTTGTTACGGCTATTACGAATCCATACCTGAAAACAATTAACCATTATTAATATGAACATAAACATCGAAGTTTTATGTTGTAATAACCTATAGTATTGGACTTACTTTCCGGTACAAGTCCCTTCCACTTCTGTATATAATTTCTGTTTTACAGTGTCCAATAATTGCGGGCCAAAGTACCGAGGGTGCAGTAGAATCTCATGCTCCAAAGATATCTGCAAGTTTCAGTCATTTATTTATTCACAAACATTGTAAACACACAATACAAAACATTAAAATTTGTATACTTACGTGGTAAAACATTTTATTTAGATAGTACTCAGCATAAGAGTCTAATCATAACAATATTATGTGCAAATTATATGCGAAACAATTATGAAATTATAACTTTAATTCACAAAAACGATAAAGATTCTCTTTCTCGCAATTTCTTTAGTTCCTCCAAATTCTTCTGCCGCGAAGCCAATACATACAACCCTCCCTGCCCTGTGCCCTGAGTGCGAGTTTTTCTAAGTTTACTACTGCGTTAACGTTAAGTAAAAATTGTATGAAAACGGAAAAAGCGCCTCTTGCGGACGAATTGTGAAACTGAAATGCGAGTGTAAGTTTTAAACGCAATCTATATAGTAAGAATTAACGCAACGGGCGCGGAAATACGGCGTTTTTGACATTTGACGCGAGTGTGAGCACCCATTTTGACACTTCGTAATACTTCGTATAGTTAACTAAAGTTGACGCGATAGTAAACTCACTCACCTTCATATTTGGTAGTGAATACTAGTGAATGCCAGCCATTACACTAAAAAAATATTTGAATTGAGAAGTAGTGTTCATTGCAGCTCATTGAAGTTTAAAATAATAATGCCTAGTCGATTTTACCTGGCTTGGAGGATGTTATCGTTAGCTCGGACCCAAGAAGAACGCAATAATTTGCGGTCATTGCGGGTGAAGCAGCGAAATTTATTTAATCCTCTAAATCTTCCGGACCATGAGTTTGAAAAAAATAGGTATCGCCTATCGAAGGATGCATTCACACGTTTATGCCAAGATTTAAGGAGATACACTGACTTAAGGTCCTCTCAACGAATTAACTTGGAAACTAAGGTACTTACTTACTATAATTATTTTCAGTTTAATGTCGAAGGATCAATAAAGCACATGCCTAATTATCACATGTTTGACGCAGGTTCTCGTGGCACTGTATTTTTATGCACATGGGTCATATCAGAGGCCTACAGGAATCGCCAAGAATATATCTCAAAAGATGTGCCGTGTATATATTGATGAAGTGACCAAAGCTCTAATACATCCTCGTATGTTGAATAAATATATTCATTTCCCTGATACTACTTCAGCCAGGCAGGAAATTAGTCACAGGTAGGTGAAGTGTGATGTTAAATAGTTCAGAGAAATGGCAATATAATTATTTTAAACTCTTTAACCCTAGATTTTACACAAAATTTGGATTACCAGGAGTGATTGGATGCATAGACGGTAGTCATTTCCATATAATTTGCCCCCCAAAGGAAGAGGAACATTTATTCTATAGTCGAAAACATTACCATTCCTTGAACGTGCAAATGGTAAGTAATACAAAAATCATTGAAGTTTAAACTCAATATCAATATTTTATTACACTTACATCGATGAATCGCCCCTGCACACTAGGCAGCCTGGTTGCCTAGTGCACGGGGGCCCCACTTACAATAAGATTTTATTCTCAGGTATGTGACAGCATGTGCAGAATACTGAATGTAAATGCCAAATTTGGAGGGGCTAATCATGACTCATTCATATGGGAAAATAGCCAACTCAATAACTATATGCAATCTTTGCACCAAAATAGGGAAATGTATTGGTTGTTAGGTAAATAGTCTTTTAACCCTTTGTCCTATTAGTGCACTCAATATACTATTAAATGCTATATATTTTTCCTCTTATTGTAAACCAATTAAAAACTATTCCATGGAATCTATTTTGAAATAGCTGATTTTGGTTTGATTTGACCATATTTCAACTAAATAATTAATGTTGCTTATTGGTTTCAGAAGATTCTGGTTACCCACAGAGGCCGTGGTTGATGACTCCATTTCTGGATCCTGCTAAAGGCTCACCAGAAGCCAATTATAATATGAAACATTCGGTGGCCAGAGTTAAAATAGAAAACAAATTTGGCCGTTTAAAGAACCAATGGCGCTGTTTAAGTAAAGATTTAGAAGACTGTGATAATCAAATTTACTGCGAGCATGGAGGAAGTGCCACAACAGATTTGATCAGAGGTAGAGCTGTAAGAGATCAATTAGTATGGACAATTATGTAAATAAAACTTTATTTAATCTTTAATTGCGTTTTATTACAAATAAAATCAAAATACAAAATACAAATATAGAAAAACAGAGGTAGAGCTGTAAGAGATCAATTAGTACGGAGAATTATGTAAATAAAACTTTATTAAATCTTCAATTGCGTTTTATTACAAATAAAATCAAAATACATAATACAAATAAAGCGGATCCCTGAGTTTGTCTGGGAGAATACCTATAATTTTGCCGGGGCCAGAAAAGGCGATGTAAAATATTAGGAAAAACATATATAAATACATCTGACTTTTAATTAAATAATTATATTATCAGTCATTAGCGATAACATAATTAATTTGTTGTTTTAATAATTTTAATAGCTATGCTATGCATTATTAAAACAAATCTCAAGTACACTGAGTGAACAATAACTAAACTTTGTCTATAAAAGGCAATTTGCTTGTTTGGTCTAACTTAAAACAAAGTTTAAAACATTATCATTTATTTTGGTTATTTTCTGCTCGATGAAATCAACCATAAATGGTTGTATTTACCGTCTCCTCAATTGTGATTAGGTTTCATCTCTTGCATATTTGGTGTTCATGTTCTGGTATTCTACAAGCATTAGAATGGAGGTGAATAGGCATCACATTGATATTTTTGAGAAGGGGCTTGCTGGGGTGCTTGGTTGATAGATAAAACTGCATGAGGTCCGCATTAGTTGCATTGCATGGTAGGTGCATTGTTATTGGGGTCATTGGTGACTTGGTGACTGAGAACTATCAGTTCTGTGTGGCTGAAAGAAAAGTAATACATATTAGAATATGACAGTAATAAACAAGAAATATTAATTTTAAACTATCAAAGGTAGCATCTATTATTGTAGATTCTACAAGTATTTTCGCCAATTGATTGACATGACAAGTTCACATGTTTGTATTTCTTGGATAGAAGGTAACTCATATTTGTAGCTTCAATTATAGCTTTGTTTATATTAATGTACTCTGTATATAACCTCAAAGTACAAAGTAAACGACATTCAACATGGAATTCACAATACTTATACTGAAATAGGAACTTGTTGTCACGTAATTAACCTCCTAAATTGTAATTGTGATTGTACTTACAATTTGTAAGTACAATCACAATTGAATGAAAATCACAGTCATCGGAAATGCATCAAATGAAGGAAGTATTTGTAAGTTACAAATACTTCCTTCATTTGATGCATTTCCGATGACTATCAAGCGCTTCTTTAATAATATTGTCTTGAAATATCGCATTGTTTGTTTAACATAATTTCATAATCAAACAAAACTTTAATCGTTTTAAGCGCCATCTAGTATCGTCAGACAGCCACAGATCACAGATATTAAGATTGTGACAGGTGACAGGTGACAGTGACAGACATATGAGGCAAACAACCCGTCCGAATTAAAGTGAGATAGTGAACTATGTCGAGCTAAGCAAATGCTACACTTCTCACTCCGGTCGGGTTACCAAACGTCGCTACAAGAACGACAACCTAAGGAAAAAAGTTAACTCAAGTTAACTATCCAGCGAGTGAGTGAACGAGCGCGTCTAAGTAAAGATTCTTGGGACTCGCACTCGCGCATTCACACTGTACGAATAGATTGCCGTCAACTCGAATTTTCGTGTAGTAGAGTTAACTCAATTTTTGAATGAAACTCGCACTCAGGCTACTGGTCTGTGCATACATACAACACAGCCAATACGAGAACAACAACAAGCCACAGACAGCAGACAGACTAGGTACAGATTCTATGAAACACAGCGTAGGCAGGCAGCAGTAGGCAGCAAAAAGCAGTGACTGATTGACATATAGACAGTGACAGCCACATTTTAAAAGCTTAATGTCAAGTTTTATCTCCATTTACGACGGTGACAGTGACAGTATTGAAAACTTAGTTATAGTACAGACTAAAAATGTTTAAAGTGTTTGCTAAGATTGCTTAGAATGTTTTTATTGTTAATGCTAATGTAATTTTGATACATATCCCTCTTTTCTAGCGGTGGGTCGTTGACGTATTTTCCGTCGACGCAACGAGACCGTTTATGGTAAACGATAAACTAGTTTAAAAAACAGTCCAATTTTCGACTAGTTTACTTCTTAGACTGAACGTGAGCAGTTGTACTACGCTACGGCTATTACTACAAAACTATTTAAAATAAAATAAACTGAATTCCCCTTCATACTTTTCCAGGCTAAGGACTGGCAGGTTTATTTGTATGTAAAATTTTATGTTTTTAAAAGTGTTTTAATAAATATAAGGTGCACATAAATCTGGCGTATTTAGAAGTTCATTTCATTATAAATACATTTTCATGGATATTTACACTATTTACACAATCAATTTATTTATATTTACAATTAATTCTCGAACCTTTTTTCATTTAAATTAACATTTGAAAACATTAACTTTTGTACTTTATTAGTTGTTAACCGGGTTTAAAAAGTAAAAACAAACAAAATTTAAATTAATGATGAAGCAAAATGTACCTAAATAGAAAACGTTAAGAGTCTATTTTAAATTATCATAATTACGACCAATCTCGGCGAACTAGACTACTTCGGTAATATTCGGCTACTTTCGTATTTCACTCGACGTCGACGACGACGTTTGCGCGCCGATATTTTCGCTCGACCAAAGCGCAACGCGTTGCTTGTAGTTCATTCATAAACTAGTTTATCAGAGAACGGTAGACTGTTTATCCGTTCACGCCAAAGAAACAGTCTAAAAAAACTGTTCGTTCATTAAACGCTCACCACTACTCTTTTCAATACACGTCAATGTTTTGTTTGGTTTTCAATTAATTAGTAGACTGAAAATTACTTATTTAAATCGTCTCTAAAATGCTGAACTGCTAGTTTAGTTAGCAGTTACTCAGCAAAGAACTCAAATGTCGAAAATGAATCAAACACACCAAACTATTTTGTCGCCCTTGCCTTCGCCACATCACTAGTGATTAGTCAAAAATGCCAAATGAATGGCAGATTTACATGTACCTATCGTAATCAGATTCTTGTAAAAAATGGCAAAAACTTACGATCATTTATTTAAATTACTTCTTATCGGTGATTCTGGAGTGGGAAAAACATCAATATTGTTTAGATTTTCTGAAGATGCTTTTAATATATCATTCATATCAACTATCGGTAAGTCCCAGTCATATCAAATCAAAGGTTATTGTCAGAAGATATTTTTTGTGCTGCTAATGTCATGGAACAGGATTTTTTGTATCTTTGTTCATTGTTAGTTTTTTGGAGGAGGATCTGATTGGAGGTTGTTTGTGAGAGGGCGCGGCCCTGATAACGGAGCCCTTATCGAATTAAAGGAAACTGGGGTTCATGACATCATAGCCACTAATTCTAATTAGTTGAGTGGCGAGTTCACTTAACGTTTGACTGTGGTTGCAGGTATCGACTTCAAAATACGAACTATAGACCTTGATGGAAAGAAAGTCAAGTTACAGATATGGTGAGTATATTGTAAAACAATTTTAACTTGATTCTGGTTAAAAACATACCTTAACCATAAGTGTCTTACAACCAGTGCTTTCAATTAATTATAATGTATAAGCTCATCATTCATTTTATCTTAATAACATACAAATACACTCTCATAACATAAACATCAGAATACATGATTAGAAATTGTAGTGTAAGCTTGAAAAGGCTCTATGAATTAAAATTACAAACATAACATTTCAACCTAAATATGTCACAAAGCATTGAGTCTATTATACTAATATTAAAGTAATAATATCCTTCCTCCTACGTTCAATATACATTGTTTCCCTATAAACATTATTTCCCTAATATGTATACAATTAAAATTAAATACCTTACAGAAATTATGTAAATTCCAATTACATAATTGTTTAAGTGTAATAATATACTAATATAATTGTTTAAGGGTAATCCTAGGTCTATTATTGTTATGTTAAATGTTATTGTTGTCATATTCGGTGCCTAGTTAAAGAGCCTATATACCTACATCATTTACATACTTTATTGTACAATGAGGCGTTATTGTGTAAAATGATCATTTTACTTTATTTTAGAAAAATATCAATCTTCTGTAATATCACAATCAAAAACACAAACAGTGAGTGTTTTGTCTCTTTTGCTCTTTGGAAAATAGCGTATGTCAGAAAGGGACAAACCATTTGATAGCTGAAATGCTGATAGTAAACATTTATAAATAAGGCCATATGTATATTGTATTCTGAACTCCCTATGATTGAGTTTTCATTCATGTATTTTTTAATATTAAGTAGCTTAGTAACCAGGGTCTGGATTAAACCAACTTGAGTTACTCCTTAAGGGCTAACATGGAGCTACAATTCTGTTTTAGCTTAATGCTACTTGTTTATAATACAATCTTATTAGTTCTAAATTTATGGTCATTGACTACCAATATCACAGACTAGTTGATACACTAAATATGAATTTAAAAGTTAAAATCAAGTAGGTACTAGATTACTTTTTAATTGTATCTGAAATATATGGTGCTACTCCAAGATAATATATGGCTATAATACGATTCCCACCAACCGGGCGACCCGCAGGAGCGTGCGAGCAGTGCGTCGTGTTGCGGCGGATGCGCGGGCACGCATTGTTAGCTGGCCGCGTACGCATGGTACCGACCGGCTGCTGTGGCATACACGCGCATTCCACGCAGCGTTAATTCCATGCAAATTTGAACCTTAACATTAGTATAGAAGTTTGAATTTACTTAAGCATAGAGTATAAATGCGCTCGGCCGCGCTCCGCCGCCGCGCCGCCCGGTTGGTGGCAAACGTACATTAGTCCCGTTTATAAAAATCCTTATACATATCTAGTATATTTCTGATTGGAAGAATGATAAACATCTAATGATACAAACTTTTCCATTGATAATAATTGAATATTGATAAGATAATTAACCTTTTCTCAGGGACACGGCCGGTCAGGAAAGGTTCCGTACAATCACCACAGCGTACTACCGTGGCTCCATGGGCATTATGCTCGTGTACGACGTAACAAATGAAAAGAGCTTTGAAAACATTAAGAACTGGATCCGGAACATTGAGGAGAACGCCAGCGCCGATGTGGAGAAGATGATCCTCGGCAACAAGTGTGATTTAGATTCATTAAGACAGGTACGTTATCACATCTAGTCATAGGTTATAAGGATTAACAGTGACAGATTTAAAATTCTGGTTTAGGCAGCTTCACCTTGGTGATTAGGTAGGTTTTACAGAGTATCTCTGAGGCGTGCTCGTCAACGCGAGCCGTCGGCGCGACTAGAGAAGCGGAGGAATGTATTCATATTTTTGACAAGCCCGTTGGCACAATGGCAGTGAGAGTGCTTACTGTGTCGGGGGTTGCGGGTTCGATTCCCGCCCGGAGTCAACAATATGTGCAGACATAGTTGTTGGCGACGACGTCTGGGTGTCAATTATATATTCTTATAAAGTATTTATGTATCTATAAGTAGTAGTATCAGTGAATTAGATTCCATAACACAAGCTTAGAGCTTACTTTGGGTCTAATTAACCATGTGTGAAATTGTCCAGGTATATTTATTTTTTTATTTATATTTAGATGTGTGAAACTGTGTACATGCAACAGAATCAATCATAACATGACCAGAGCTTTGTTTACATCTACTAACAACTAGGTATGTGTGAATAAGTTCGCACATATTTTTGTGATCTCGTACTTATATTGTATTTTATTTGCCTAACAATACAGCACTATTTGAATCAATAGGGGTTCACTTTACCTATTCAGATAAATAAAGAATAGACGATGTAGTTTTTCGAGTCTGAAATGGTGCAGGTTGCTAGTAACCTATCATCATTTTAAACTTCGTATAAATTACTAATTATTATCAAATCAAGCACCTACGCAGTTGGTTAGCGTCATTAGTGACTCACAAAGTTACTAATACGTATAATACAACAGGAAGGTCCGACGCGGACGCATCTATACGTTATCGATACGGTTGCGGCCACTGCTCACTGTTCACTACTTTAGTTACTGGCATATTTATCACAGGTTTTGTATGACACATGCACCACTACCGCCCAGACCTAGTGCCTACTTTTAAAACGAAAAATACCGACTTATACGTAGTTTTTGATAAGGACTTTTTAAAATTAATTAAAACTTGAATAAAGTACTGAAATAAGGTTGGGATGAAACAGACATCAAAAACTATTAGGAGGCTTTCGATTAAAAATTTATAGTGTTTTTCCCTCACATCTCAGTCATGTATGGAACTAATTATTTCGCTATACGAATGGATGCACTACCAGAATTTTCCTATTGCTAACAATTTAAAGGCTAATTAAAAACTATTTCATCGGCAGCGCCTTGCGTTCTTACTGGCGTTGTACCCTTTCCCGCGGGCATTTCGGGATAAAATGTATCCCATATATTATTCTGAAGTATAACCCACATTACTGAAAGTTTCATGTAAATCCGTTCAGTAGTATTTGCTTGAAAGAGGTACATACATCCTCATAAACTTTCGCATTAATATTAGGATACTTTTGTAGTTTAGAAATGGGGCCGCAGCAACCCGCATTTGCTCAATTAATATTCTTCTTCAAAAACTCAACCGCCCTCCGTTATGTAACAAAGCGCATAGTTGTGTTAATTTGAAGTAATCAATTCAATACACATATTAATAGGCCTTTATTTGGTTAAAGTTGTACATAATGAGCGTGTAGACGTTTGCGGAATTTATTATAATTGAATACTTATGTAGAGTACGAATGTTTTAAGTGTTTTAATGTTTATTTAATAAATTGTATTTTTATTTCAGGTATCAAAAGAGCGAGGCGAACAATTAGCGGTAGAATATCAGATTAAATTCGTTGAAACATCAGCAAAAGACGCGTTAAACGTTGAATACGCTTTTTACACTCTGGCAAAGGATATAAAAGCGAAAATGGAAAAGAAACAGGTAATGTGTAACCTTTTAATATACAAACTAAGATTCTTTACATATTTCAACAATTTACCATAAGCTGGGCGGCCATCACCTTCAGGGGAAAACAATAGTTATGCCATCGCAATAACATATCAATCTTAAGCATTCTTTATATAAACAAATTCTCAGTAAATTGGTTGACCGCCAACTTCTTTAGAGAAGTTGTACTTTCACCTTCGTATATGTAACACTTAAAATAATCTGAAGTATTCAAAAACAACACATCAAACTGAGTACATCCACAATTGAGTTGTATTCGTATAACTCCGTGTAATGTATCTATTTATATAACTTTCTCTACATTGGCCATTGACGCGACGTCCGTCTTAATTGCTTCAAGGTCTTATTCATGAACTGTATGTATGTAACACTTTACTAACGGGAATATTGTTTCTATTGAGATTATTTGTTATTATCACAAACAAATTGCACTAAAGCCTTCCAATATTACCCCTTAAGATGTTGATTTATTCAAAACTAGCAGCGCCCCGCGGTTTTACCCGCGTTGTGCCCGTTCCCGTGGAAATTTCGGGATTTTGTATACTTATAAACCTTCCTCTTGAATCACTCTATCTATTTAAAACTGCATCAAAATCCGTTGCGTAGTTTTAAAGATCTAAGCATACATAGGGACAGACAGACAGCGGAAAGCGACATTGTTTTATACTACCTATGTAGTACCGTGATATTTTCTTTTACCAACACCTGATATTTTGCCCGTGTTGTCACCGTTCCCGTGGGAATTTTTGGGATAAACAACTTCTCTTAAACCTGATTAGTTCCTAAGATTAGCCCGTACAAACAAATCTAGACACGCGGCAGCGTGTCAAGCCAAGTTCAAGCAAAGGAACGGCTAGCCAGCGCCGAGTGTAATATTACACGAACCATTTGGTGCCACTTTTGACCCTTCTATAACTCAAAACCTATTTAACGTAAACACATGAAACTTCGTGTGTTTAATTATATCCATTAGGACATCTAGAAACCCAAATTTCATGAAGCTAGCTCAAACGGTTATAAAGATATGAACGTCAGAAAGTCGTAAATTTTAGTATTGACTGACTGACTGACATATAGTACCTAAACCTAACCTACTTCCAGATGACCTAGAAGGATGAAATTTGGAATCTAGCTCGGTAATTGTGTGTAAGCGTAAGAAAAAATCTAAAAATATAAAATAGTTAAAAAATAGGGGGGGTCCCCATACAAAAAACGTATTTTTTAATTGTAGCGTTGGAACCGTTACTAGCAGATATTTGAAACTATCCCAATATATATGTATATTATTATATTTGCTATTTAACTGCAATATAAACGTAAAGTTAAGTAAAAAAAATAAGTGGTGTCCCCATTCAAAAAAAATTAAATTTCGCGCTAAACAACCGGCCAACGGTGTGTCGTCGGCGGCGCGCGGTAGGTACTTATGACGCGGTCGGTCCACCGTCGCCCCAGCCAATCAGCGTCACGCTCTGATGAATAGTACACAATTATAAGCGGTAGCGATTTGGTAACAATTTAGCGAGTCGGTTGGTTTATACCTGCATGGTAGTAAAGCGATGTATTATTGTTACCGATATAATGTATGTATTGACTAATTTAAGAATGCTGGTTGAACTCACTCGCGCCTTGCACTTGTACGCGGGGGCAGCGCGCGGCTCATAAGCGCTATACGATACGATTTAAAATGCGAACGAACCAAAGTACCTATGCAGCGGAAACGCAAGAAAAAACAATAAATATCAATACCTAGTTTTCTTTACAAAAAGTAATGATATCCCACCAAAAACATAAATGTAAAAAAGGAGAGCCAAGTTCAATACAAAAATTATGCATGGCTATGGGCTTCGCTGCAAAAAGAATGGAGATCTAAATGAGGGCCAAGTTCTAGGCAATATCTCAATATGTATTTATAGGAACAAAATAACATTATGAACAAGTATTAAACTCTATTTCTTCTCTTTATTCGATACCTATGACAATTGCTGTTATTTAAAAATGTGAGATCTTATAGTGGGTTAGATTTAACTTGGCCAGTTTGTTATTATATGTTGAATAACTTTATAAAATGACTGCTGTAATGAAAACTGGTCAAGTCAAATCTAACTCACTTTAAGATCTCACATTTTTAAATAACAGCAATTGTCATAGGTATCGAATAAAGAGAAGAAATAGAGTTTAATACTTGTTCATAATGTTATTTTGTTCCTATAAATACATATTGAGATATTGCCTAGAACTTGGCCCTCATTTAGATCTCCATTCTTTTTGCAGCGAAGCCCATAGCCATGCATAATTTTTGTATTGAACTTGGCTCTCCTTTTTTACATTTATGTTTTTGGTGGGTAATATAACACTTCAGCTTTATATAAGTATTCATATATATAACTAGCAGCGCCCCGCGGTTTTACCCGCGTTGTATCCGTTCCCGTGGGAATTTCGGGATGAAAAATAGCCTATAACCTTCCCCTTGGATGTGGCTATCCATTACAAAAAGAATTATTCAAATCGGACTGTTAATTCCTGAGGTTACCCCGAACATACAAACAAACAAACTTACAAATTTTACTTCTTTATAATATTAGTGTAGATACATCGTCGTAATATTATGTAGTTGTTAGCCAATTTTTAGATCTGTCGCGTGGTTTCAGCTATGCGCTGATAGATGATACAGTCACGTCTCGCTTTTATATTGATTTAGATTAGATTATGATGTACTTGAAATGTAAACCCGACTTTGAAGTTAATATTATTTTAACCAACTGTGACGAAAACGTGAAGTTTATGTAAGGAATTGCTATACTATAATGTAGGGGTCCATTATTATATATTCCACGGTCCACCCTAGCTTCATATCTGATAGAGTGATTTTGATGTTAATTACCTTGTAATGTCCACTGCTGGGCAAAGGCCTCTCATCTCACCGAAGTTTTCTGTTTAGTAGGTAGGATAGGAGGAAGTTAAATCATGTGGCACTTGCATTGAAGAAATCAGAATGGGTCATTCCCACTCGCCGACAATGTATGATTTAAAAATAATACTCACTGTCTGTCTTATCAAAACATTGAGATAAAGGGTTGGCCTGTGGGAATTACCATTCAAATCTCGTTTATTCTGTGTGCTATGATTGCACGCTAAAATAACATGGAGTTATTTTTGCTGAGTTGAGCGGTGCTGGTCTCAATTGACCACGCAACGCAAACATATTTCGAGCATTGCAATGCAATACCATTGGTTAATAATTAAGTCCTGCACGCACCTTAAGGGCACAGCGTGAAGGAAATCTCGGAACAATTTTGATATCACTGAAGAACCTGACCACCGTCAATACTAATCTAATCATATTTATCACTGCACATTGTTCTAACCGAGTATTTAAACTATTTTATCTTGTTCCATGGCTGACTTGCCCGACACAGAAGGTACGATGCAATGCGTTTGTTGTGTTACCTCGTTGCATGTCGTTTGTATGTTGCTTGCAATGTAAACTGTACTCGTAGTGATTATTTGAAAGATTTGTTTTGCAATATTATTAATTTTAGCTTCGAGTTGGTATGCATCTTATATTTTTCGAGTTTGCTTTTATAAAGAGTATTTTTCCTATAGACAATATAAAATGTATCTACGTAGTTGAAGCGTAGTTAGTGTTATTTTAGTTGATTGATTACATATTTCGTTAAGCGTGGTGATAGCGATTACGGCATCTTTGTTACAATTATCTACTATCTCTCAGAGATGCGTCAGCCTTTTATCATTTAAAAGTAAAGTTTTATGCATTTTATTGTGTTGTTGATTGTTGTGTGAACAATAGTTTGTATTGTAGTCTTGTGGATCCTTACTTAAGATTATTTACACGATGATTAACATAATGGATACAAGTCATGAACGACGGACTCGTGGTCACACCGTTTTGCTACACCAGTGTGACTACGAGTAATTTATTTTCCTCGAGGTTACACTACTCTGAAAAGGATCGCACTTGACTGAATAGTAGGTATGTAGTGAAGTGCCCGATAGATAAATTAATTACGATAGACAACCGTAGGTTAGGTTAGGTTAAGTTTATATCAGGCCCGAAGGGCCAAAACAAGTCGGAAATAGGAGCTCCGCGCAGCGGAGCTCCGTCGACACTATTATGGCACAAACTGGAACTTCAAAAGTTATATTATATTATTAACATTAAATTATATTATTTATTACAGTTTTTCACGGAGTCTATTTAATACTGAGTCTATTTTTTTGTTTGTGTAAAGCCTGTTTCATTTTAGTTTTTGTGTACTACATACATGCAATTACTATTTTTGTTTCGATAACTACATTAGTAGCGTATTGATCGGTACCTACACTGTCTCTTTCCCGACACTAGTAGTGTAACCACGAGTCTTATGTTTCATTAATTACTGTTGATCACACCGCACAGTGTGACCACGAGGAAAATAAATTACTCGTAGTCACACTGGTGTAGCAAAACGGTGTGACCACGAGTCCGTCATCAAGTCATGAATCATAGCTTTTTGAATAATAACTACTGTAGAAACACATGACTTTGGGGTGGGTACCTTTCCATCAGAGCTATGCTATGTTACATTTAATATGATTGGTGAATGATATCAAACGTAGCATAGCAACATAGCTCAGGTCTGTTAGAAAGGCACTCTTATATCCAATATATTGAAATTTGCACCCGTATATTGATTATGTGATCATCGTGAATGGTAAGTGATCGTATTAGTAAACAATATAATGAAAGTGTATGTGGCGTGTGCAGGAGGCGAGTAACCCGACGGGCGGCGCGCGGAACAGCACGCAGAAGCTGCGGGACGAGCAGCAGCGCAAGCCGCCGTCGTGGCTGTCGCGGTGCGCGCTGCTCTGACGCCCGCCCGCCGCCACGCACCCCGGCGCTCCCTCTAGATGCCATTTAGCGGATAAACAACCCCATACGAACCGACGCCGACGCGCGACCCCATTGCAAATTGTCACCATCAGCTTAAGTTAATGCGACAACCTCTAAAACTCGTTGTAAGGTGTTCCGCCTTTATTGTACATAATTTGTTAACTGTATTATTTTAAATTATTTTTTACACACCATGTGTAATCCAGTGGGGTCTGTTTACGTTTCCCCGTCAGATTTGGAGCTCGGATGTTAACGTTAACGTTAATTTTATCACTTCATTATCCCGTGGGAATGTGCAATTGTAAGTGCAAATGAATGACATTTCTGACGGAGTTATACCCGCTTACACTACAGAGATAGTACCATAGTTGATTACATGTTTTAAAATTTCCTTTGTATATTTTAGCTATTTTCTATGGTAATATTTCTAAGACATATCTTATTCGGCAATTCATATGTGAAAATATGTAAGTTGGATTCTATTTTAAGGTTTTATCATTGGTTGTGTAAGTACATCAAGTGTGCCGGAACAATTAGCTCGCGGTCGGAGTCCACATCTGAATTGTTGATGGAATGTCGCGGAGTCGCCTCACTCACTGTATAGGTACATTATACTCATCAACTATATTTTTCGACCCATGTATTTTATCTGGTGCATCTCCATAATAAGGGGGAATCGCTTTTTGTATTTTTATATCAGCGACTATAACTTAATATAGACATTACGTAGTTGATGGTAAACAGTATTTCTTTGAGATAAAATAAAGAAAATGTACATTGTGTATTTCTTCAAATGTGACTTTAGGGCGAAATTATTGGTTATTAATTATTAAAAAAATGGTTTTATGGATATTATTTGAATAGATTATTTTAGCTGTACTATTTCTTTTGCTACTTTTTAATTAAGATATATATTTTAATGTAATATATTTTATTTAATTTGAATAAACTGCTTTTTTACAATCAATTTTTTACTTAATAAATACTAATTTAATTAAGTTATTAGTTAAAAAATACTAATTTAATTTATGGAACTCAGGGAATTAATTAGAGGGACTTTGGCCACATCTCCAAAAATATTGAAAAGAAATCACCACACAAATATTTTCTTGTAACATTTATTGGCCCAACAGTCAGTATATACAATGACAATTTTAATTCAGCCTGTAAATGGAAGAACTATAACAAAAACATAATTTATCACCAAATAGTTATATTTTGTTAGTAATTTCATTCATAACACTAACCCTGAACTAGTAGTCAATTATTATCAATTAAATGCAATCATGTGGCTTGTATTTGTTTGGGATTGGGGCTGGGGCTGGACTTGAAAGGTCTCCGAGCCAACTTCTTCATTCCAATTAAAGACGATTTCAATAACAACAACAAAAATTCCAGGAATTTCTTTCCACCTACCAATGATAGCTCAAAGATTACTTGTGTTCCTTTGTTCCAGTATACAACATAGAAAGGTATTGGAGGTAGTGTGTCAGACCAAATACCATTCCTGAAAGATTTGGCCTTAGCCTCGGCTGAAAGGAGAGCTGGAGCCAATTTATATTCTATTGTATTCTTCCTAGGTTTTAAAGGAACTGCTGCTTTAGCAAAGCCAAGTTCTACCAACTTCTGTCCAATATCAAAGGATTCTATTATCTTAGTCTGAAAAGTGAATTTTATTAAAATTTTGATTAGTTGCAAAATCAGAATTAAATTCATACATATTTATGCAGGAGTAGGATTAATTTTATTACCTGTGGTTGTGGTAAGTGTAATGTTACTGCAGAGACTAGGTCATCTTTTTCTCTAGTTATTGGCTTTAAAGTGACTTTCTTATCTTTCGCCACACATTCCAACCAGTTGACAGCATTCCCACTCACAAACTCAACACCCCACAGCTGAAAGAACATCAGGAATATGTAAAAAAAATGTCTTGGCACAGTAAAATATAGGTCAATGTAACGAGATGGCATTGTTTGCTAACCTTGACTGGAAGCGGTGGCTTGCTAGAATGCCACAGAGGCAGGTAAATCGGCGCCCTGTGATTCACCAGCAGTCGTGGCGGGGAGTGTTGGACTCCTGCAAACACTCCTTGAAGAGGCTCATGGTTTTTAATGAAGTGATCAGGAATTTTGGTTGCCTTCGAAAACTTGCTAACCTAGTTGGAAAATAACATTTTGAAACTGCTAAACATGTTATGTAATAAATAATGTTTATATTGTAATTTATTATAATTACCGGACGTATTTTATATATTGATATCGCCAATCCTGCAGATGCTAATGCGTAGACCGCTATCTGCAAATGTACTGTAGTTAGAGAAAAGTAATGAGCCGCTGTCTTCCACCCAATTCTTTTCCTTTTTACTTACATTTACCCCCCGGTAATCTTGGTTTAATAGGTTTTGAGCACTGTAAAATAATCCACCTTCATTCTCAGACATAATGATAGATTAATATTTCCTTTATTGAAAATATGTTTATCATTATTTTACTTGAAATCATGTATATTTAAGTTTCAGTCAGATTTATTTTCGTTTTTCAAGATTTTCATAAATTTCTGACTTTGACAGTTTACGTCACGTTTACTTCACGAAGACGAATAATGAATGACAGACAGCCTGTCTGAGACAGGTCGGTGCTTCTCTCCCATTTCTCCCCTTGTTTCCGTTCTTTACCATTTTTTCTCGTTTGCTAACCACAGATAAAACAATTTTCTAAAGGGCAATTTTAATTCCACGTCAACAATTGTCACTAATTTGACATCTCACAGTTGTGTAAAGTGTAATGAAATACGCTCGCGGTTAGTTTTTCTGAATTCGTGGATTTTAAGTTTTCCAAAATGATAAACGTACTAAATACTATCGACACCGGCCATGAGGACATGATACATGATGCCGAGCTGGATTATTATGGCTTACGTCTTGCAACGTGCTCCTCAGATAATTCTGTAAAAATCTACGACATCAAGACTGGTACACAAACACTTACTGCCGATCTAAAAGGCCACTTCGGGCCTGTTTGGCAGATAGCCTGGGCTCATCCTAAGTACGGGAACTTGCTGGCGTCATGCTCATACGACAGGAAAGTGATTATTTGGAAGGAAGCCGGAGAATGGACAAAACTATACGAATATACCGGTCACGAAAGTTCCGTGAACTCGGTTGCGTGGGCACCAGCTGATTACGGCCTCATCCTTGCGTGCTGCAGCTCTGACGGCTCCGTGTCGATAATTACATACTCACAAGACACAGGCAACTGGGATGTAAAGAAAATTCCAGGTGCACATGCTATCGGTGTGAACTCTGTCAGCTGGTGTCCTGCTATTTCAGCAGATTTAAATTTAGACCCTCTCAGCAATAAGGAAGCTCCTAAACGCATTGTTACTGGAGGATGTGATAATTTGATAAAGGTATGAAATACACAACTATGATTAAACTAATTTATTACAATGTTTTATTACTAAGTTGATAATAATGTGATGTCATTTTGTTTTAGATATGGAAGGAACAAGGTGACCAATGGGTGGAAGAAAACAGGCTTGAGATGCACATGGACTGGGTAAGAGACGTCGCCTGGGCACCATCATTTGGGCTGCAGCGCTCCATGATAGCCAGCTGCTCGCAGGATAAGAGGGTTGTCATCTGGACTAGTGACGACAATGTCTCATGGTCTCCAACTATCCTGAACACATTCGACGACGTAGTATGGAGTGTCAGCTGGTCTCTGACTGGAAACATACTAGCAGTGTCGGGAGGAGACAACAAAGTCAGCCTCTGGAGAGAAAGCGCAGAAGGCCAGTGGGTCTGCATCAGCGAAGTAGCCAAAGGATTGGGACCAACCCCCAACGACGAAAGAAGCACACTATAACTTATTTTGTTTTTCCACTAAACTACTTGATTATAATAATTTTGTGAATATGCTAAACTAATTGTAACTATAATAAATACTTTGATGAAATCAAGATATTTTTGTTGGCTTTTGTGTGACTAATTTGACTTGATAAGTGCTGCTGCTCAGAGACCTCCATTAATTCGATACTTAACTAATTGACGTAATTTCTCAAATGTTAAATTACAATAATGTTTGGATCACTCAAAAAACCTCTACTAAGGATGTTTTTGATGTCTACGTGCGTCTTTGTATTCCAATAATATGAAATGGGAGATAATCTTACGCTTAATTATCTTATCCTCTCTAACTCACAAACAATACACGCACACATCAACGAACACGCTCATTTCAACGACACACGAACGCATCAATGACACGGATTGACACGCTCATTAAACACACACAAATCAACGACACACGCACACTCTCATTTCAACGACACACGCACACTGAAATGTGCGCAATGAAAAATCAACTATACAAAATACTGCTAATTTATTAATTACACATAAAAATACCTAATTTATTATTTACTCTTAAAACTAAAACGTAATTTATCACAAGTTATTCAGATTAAATTCAATTTGTTCCAAGAGCAGCGGCATCTGGTAATACTGTGCGATTGTCTTGAAGGTGCTGAGCTGGTTGTGGATGTCTGGTTGGGAGACGAGCAGCGCGTAGTCGCCGGCGCACTCGCACACTACTGACAGGTTGTCTCGCTTTATCTGGAACAAGAAAAATATACTTTTAATGTCTTCGTATTTATAATTTGATTATGATCATTATTAATAAACGCGGTGTAACTAAAACACTGTTATACTGTGTTTTCTCTAAAATTGGTTTTGTCAGAAAGTGACAAACCATTTGATAGCTTAAACGTTCTTAAAGGTCGATTTATATCTACAGACATTGAGCGTGGCAGACACGTGCCGTGACAGACACCCACAGACACCATTTATTTATATGTAACGTATCGAAACGTGCCGTGACAGACACCCCGGCTACCGACAGACACCGTCATCGGCGTCCGCGTGTTCCGATACTCTATTCACACTGCCCGGCAAGGAGCCACAGACACGTACAGACATGTACCGCGCAGACAAAATATTCTTTCCGAGAATACTGGCCGGGCACGACACGTGTCTGTACGCGTCTGTACGGCCGCGTTACGATAGATATAAATACGTTAATAGTTACTGTATGGAAGAATATCATTTTGTCTGCCACGGCACGTGTCTGCCACGCTCAATGTCTGTAGATATAAATCGACCTTAATACGCGTTATTAATATGGCCCATCGTGTGTCAAAAAAGTAAAAAAAAACCACTAAGTGTAGGGCCACATCTGCGGAACGTACGGCGCCGAACCTTCCGCTAAATACGCTCGTAGTGTATTTCAAGTTATCTATGACACATCAGTACGCGGCGTAATTTCGACTGATGTGTCATAGAGCGGAAGGTTCGGCGCCGTACGTTCCGCAGATGTGGCGCTACCCTAACTGCCTTATGCATAAACGCTCTCTAACTAAAACACTGTTAGTGAGTGTTTTGTCTCTTTTGCTCTTTGGAAAATAGCGTATGTCAGAAAGGGACAAACCATTTGATAGCTCAAATACTGCTAGTAAGCGGTTATGAATAAGGCCCTAAGAAGTTATGTCGGAGGCCGTTGGGCGGTCAAAAAATCCCGACAGCAGACTCCGGTATATGTAATATTTTTTTTCAGATTATAGACCAGCGCAGGGAAGGTGAAAGTAAATATAAGCATAACATCATTTTAATATTTTTGTTGAATATATATTTCTTTAAGTAGCAAAATAAATTAAAAACATCCTCTCCCACTAAAATTAAGCCCTAAACAGTTAAACAAAAAAAAAGGCCGTTATTTTTGGATGGATCCAACTAGACATAACGATTTGACTAATTTGCCGTTACCTGATGACATCTGCTGCAGATGAGGTCCTGCAGCGTGTACATCATGGTGCGGCGGTTCATGATCTCGATCAGGCGCCACTCCAGCTCCTGGTTGTCGTACGCTGTGCCGCATATGGGGCACAAACAGACGGGGCTGGAATCCACATTTAAAGAAAATAATTTAATATTTTTAAAATGCCAATAATGGTAAGTTAAAACTGGTTACGTATTAAAGCATTTTCCACATCGGTTTGCAAACTTACGTTTAAAAAACAATATAATATTGAAAAAATACACACAATTTGGGGATTTCTTTGTGAGATGAGAACCTTTGCCCAGCATTAGGACATTACAGTTTTTTTTCTTATCCTATTTTTTTAAACCTCCTGTCTGGTCAGTAATGATGAAGGTTACCGTCCATTGTCTGATCACCAACACACGAGGTTCACCCACCCGTCATCACTGTCGGCGTGGTCGCGGCACAGGTCGAGGTCGCGGCAGTGGTTGCAGACGCGACAGCTGACCTCGGCCAGCGGGCAGCGCGCGCCGCCCGCGCGCCACTCCGCCCGCGGACTGAACTCGCCCACGCCGATCAGCCGGAGCAGGTTGCGGCGCAGGAGAGTCACCTGGGATGTGAGGGGAGTCACGTGGGTTAGAGTGGCGGCATGGGTGCCGCTAGAGGGAAGGCAGTGGAGGAAGAGGCAGCTGTCCCGAAAGTGTCAGCTGAGCGGCAGCGCTGACGGCCGGCGCGGCAAATACAGAGATGGTTGAATAGACACAAACTAAGCTCTAAGCTTGTATAATGGAATCTATGACCACTCAGACGTCGTCGCCAACAACTATGTCTGCATATGTTGCTAGCTCCGGGCGGGAATTGAACCTCCCTACACAGTAAGCGCTCTCTCATGCCACTGTGCCAACGGGCTTGTTAACCATTTACATTCCATTCAGCGTGACAGCACAATCTGCCCTCGTCCTTTTAATAAGGACTTTACTTAGAAATCTTGAAATTCATATTTATCCATTCTCCCCATCAAGCTGTCTTGACCCTGCCTGTATATTGTAAGCCCACCTCTGTCTGCACGAGTGTGTCGAGCGAGAAGACCTTGCACACCGCGGTGACGTAGAGCAGCGCGGGCGTGACGTCATCGTACACATCGCGCTGCAGGCCCGGCTGCAGCGTGATGTGCTCCGGCTTCAGACACGGCATGCGCGAGTTGATCTTCTCAGTCACTCTAAAAGTAATAATATACTTAAATATTTTTGGGCCATGGAAGCTCTTTATACGCGCCAACTACACCGTCAATGTTGGTGCCAAAATAATCTTCTTCTTATATGTATATAAAATTCTCGTGTCACAGTGTTCGTTCCCGTACTCCTCCGAAACGGCTTGACCGATTCTCATGAAATTTTGTGAGCATATTGAGTAGGTCTGAGAATCAGCCAACATCTATTTTTCATCCCGAAATTCCCGCGGGAACGGGTACCGTGGTTGAACTCCTCTGAAACGGCTCGACCGATTCTCATTAAATTTTGTGTGCATATCGGGTAGGTCTGAGAATCGGATAACATCTATTTTTCATCCCGAAATTCCCGCGGGAACGGGTACAACGCGGGTGAAACAGCGGGGCGCAGCTAGTAATAACATAATAATATAGCCTTCTATAAAATCGACAAAAAAAAGTCGGACGGAAAGTAACAAAACAGTTTTCAAATAAATTCTTAAACAACTGAGATATGATGAGATGAGTCACCAAATATTTTACAAAATCAAATATTATGAATTTGAAAAGCGAACTCTCGATTAAAACAGTATAATGCCTACTGGAACAGCTTCTGACTGATCTCCCCCTGCAGCAGCGCAGGCAGTTGGTCGGGCTCCGAGTACGCGGCGCTGATGAAGCCCGCCACCGCGGCTGCAAACTGCTCTCGCACTCCCACCGGCAGGAACTTGGCCAAGTCCCACTGCATCGTGATGGAACCCTCCTGAGAAAGTTGTAAGATATTGGATTGATGAAAAGGTAATAATTGCATCATTTGTTTTAAGGGTACACTCACCTCGCCCCCCTCGCCCCCCTGACTGGGCACCCCCGCGAGCCCCCGCGGCAGGGTGCCCCGCACGCCCCCTCCCCCCTCAGTACACTCACCTCGCCCCCCTGATTGGGCACCCCCGCGCCCGCCTCCACGAGCCCCCGCGGCAGGGTGCCCCGCACGCCCCCTCAGTACACTCACCTCGCCCCCCTCGCCCCCCTGACTGGGCACCCCCGCGAGCCCCCGCGGCAGGGTGACCCGCACGCCCCCTCAGTACACTCACCTCGCCCCCCTGACTGGGCACCCCCGCGAGCCCCCGCGGCAGGGTGCCCCGCACGCCCCCTCGCCCCCTCAGTACACTCACCTCGCCCCCCTCGCCCCCCTGACTGGGCACCCCCGCGCCCGCCTCCGCGAGCCCCCGCGGCAGGGTGCCCCGCACGCCCCCTCACCCCCTCAGTACACTCACCTCGCCCCCCTCGCCCCCCTGACTGGGCACCCCCGCGCCCGCCTCCGCGAGCCCCCGCGGCAGGGTGCCCCGCACGCCCCCTCAGTACACTCACCTCGCCCCCCTGACTGGGCACCCCCGCGAGCCCCCGCGGCAGGGTGCCCCGCACGCCCCCTCGCCCCCTCAGTACACTCACCTCGCCCCCCTCGCCCCCCTGACTGGGCACCCCCGCGCCCGCCTCCGCGAGCCCCCGCGGCAGGGTGCCCCGCACGCCCCCTCACCCCCTCAGTACACTCACCTCGCCCCCCTCGCCCCCCTGACTGGGCACCCCCGCGCCCGCCTCCGCGAGCCCCCGCGGCAGGGTGACCCGCACGCCCCCTCAGTACACTCACCTCGCCCCCCTGACTGGGCACCCCCGCGAGCCCCCGCGGCAGGGTGCCCCGCACGCCCCCTCGCCCCCTCAGTACACTCACCTCGCCCCCCTCGCCCCCCTGACTGGGCACCCCCGCGCCCGCCTCCGCGAGCCCCCGCGGCAGGGTGCCCCGCACGCCCCCTCACCCCCTCAGTACACTCACCTCGCCCCCCTCGCCCCCCTGACTGGGCACCCCCGCGCCCGCCTCCGCGAGCCCCCGCGGCAGGGTGCCCCGCACGCCCCCGTGGTTGGCCTCGTCGAGCCACGCGAGCCACGACCAGCACTGCACGTACCGGATGTCGATGCCGTGGAACAACTCCTTGTTACGAATGCTCTGCACTACGAATTCTACGTAACCTGCAGAGGGAGATGTTGCTGTTATACTCGTACTATAGTTGACACACGTGTAAAAAATGTAAGTTGAATTGAGACTTTATTTTAGCCCCGACGCAAAGAGGCGTTATACTTCAAAATAAGGGATGAGATTAAGATACAATATGACCGACAAAGTGAAATGCTTAGCAAGAAAATGTATTTAGTTTACACTCGAGGTGTCAGATACCAAAATATTTTTTAGCCTGTAATGTCCACTGTACTACGGAAGCCGTGAGAGGCTTGATTCATTGAGGAGACAATATAGTTAAGACTCATAAAATCAAACCAACTTACCAATACCATCCATAACCGAATTCTTCTTAGTACACAGCAGTATTTTATTGAAGTCTGCATACACTATAGTGGATCCAAGTCTTTTAAACTCAGCGACGAGCATCAAGAACAACTTCTTCATTAGGTTGTAGAGCGTGCGGCGAAGCGCGGGGTCGTATAGCAATGATGTCGGTGTTTTTAACCATCTGGAATGGTAGAAGAATGAACTCATTATCACACTTTTAATGTGACAGTGCAGACTAGCTAGAGCAAATGTCTTGGAGTCATGATACTTCTTGGAGTCACTTACAAAATTGTCGGAGCCACAAGCATATTTTAAGGTGTCATACTTCGAAGGGTCACGAGCAAGAGGTTCGTAACCTTGAGCAATATTTCGAAGTCCACCACCAAAAACATTTGGTCTTGAGCACACAAATCATGATCGCCAGCAAATTCTCGAATTCATGAGTATGATACTTAGAGTTTAGAAGCACGAGAAAATGTTCGAGTTATGAGCAAAACTTACCTATAAAAATGAGATATTTGGTAATCCGCAAATACATTTTTGAATTGTGTGACGTCACGAAGCCACGATGCAATCATTGTCCTCAATATTTTAAAAGCAGCGCTGCACTGAGCAGTTTCATCGTAATTCATTGTAGCATTTGATCCTGAGAACATAATTAAAATTCGTAGTTTCAATACTTTCAATAAAAATATGTTATGGTAAAGTGTATACAAGAAAATGGAATTGTTACCAGTATTAGCCATAACGTCTTGTATATTTGTGTGTTGAGCACCGAATGAAGTTGCTGCACTGGTGCCTTCCATCTGTCAATAAAGAAACACGTGAATACAGCTCGTCATCCATATTACGTGCGGCAAACTATGGATCGCTCGCGCTTTGTTATCAAAGGGATTGAAGATTGGTGTATGAGTGAGTTGGCCCGTGTCGCGTGTGTCATGGAGTGCGGTACCTGCAGTATCTGCGGCGCCTGCAGCAGCGCGCACACGGCGAGCGCGTCGCACGAGAGCTGCACGCACACGGAGCGGTACGCGCCCGCCGCGCCGTGCGACACGCCGCACAGCTCCTCCGCCTCGCTCACCAGTCTGGAGATATACACTCATGTAAAGGGGGGGGGGGGGGTCTGAACTGACTACAAATAAGCGAACTTAGAGGTACGCAGGGTATTGGAAGAGACCGACTGCAGCAGTAAGAGGGACAGGTACAATGCGTGGCAGGACTTGTTGCTGAGAAGACCGGTGGAGCTTCAGAGGAATTATGCTGCGACAGACAAGTGCATTAACCGATACAGGTATGACATATGCAAAGAGAGACATATTCTAATCAACGTGTTTAACTTGAGAGACTACTTCTTGACTTCTGTCGGTCCTGTAGGCGGTCTAAAAACTCCGACTAACCTATTCGAAATAAACAAATTTATAATGACTACTTCTAATCCTAAGTGTTTTGCGAAGATTAGTGCAATGAAAGCCCATCTTTGTTATTCTATTTATACAATATTTAGTTACAAAATCCTACCCACCAACGGATCATCAACGTACCGATTGTCGTCCGTTTCCCTGCCGCCCAGGTCAGGCCGCTCGAGCGGCGAGCACCACAGCACGAAGTTGTGCTTCAGCAGGTGACGCGCGAAGAACAGGTCGGCGCCGAACAACGTCGCCTCCGCCGGCAGGTTGCCCAGCGGCACGTGGAAGTACCTGGGGGGCACATCGAACAACACGACATTTTGTATATGCTACACGTCATTGACAATTTGAATGCAAATATAACAATGTGTCATCAGCCTTGTGTTTTGCTGTGCATATGGGTAGTCAACGTGTTATAAAATGTTGTATGCTAACTAAACATATCATAATTTGATAATGATGTAAGGAATTATATGGTTACAATATTATTTCTGAAGCTATTTAGAAACAATAAATGAATGGAAATGTTGTTTCTTTCTAAACGAGTTGGCACAATTTGGATGTTTCTTGATAAATAAGAAAGATTAGTAGTCTTATTAACTACCGAGATAAATACTACGAAAAATAAGTATTAAACATATTTTCCACAATAATTCATTCTAATTCGGTTACAAACCGGCAAATTCGATGCATAAATCGCGAATAATCCATACCTGCACTGCTCCACAGTAAGATCGAGCACTTTCTCCAAATTGAGATAGTGTCGTAGTATCGCTCTCGCACCAATCCGCTGCCATTCTAACGTGCTGTACAGAGAGTCTACGTCGCGGACGTGTAGTGGCACTAGCGGGAACTCGGACAGACCTGGTCAGAAATCATTACGCTATCAAGACTTTTATAAAGATTTATGAGAGTGTCATTCAGATCATTTCTCATCTAGTTCATCACCCTGTTTATAATATTGATGAGATCTTTCTGACATCTTCATGTCATAAAGATATCAAGAAAAAGGTTTTTAATTTTTTTTTCATGCTGTAATCGCCCCTTTTTCATATTGTAGTCAAGATCACGCTACAAGCTATGTTACAAGACAAATCATCGTGATAATATTATCATCTCAATGTTCCTATCATAAAGATAATCATATTATCAAGAACCAATAATTATCACAATCATGCTATCATCAAGATCACCCTAACATCAAGATACTCATAAAGATCACTATATCATCAAGTTCACTCTATCATCAAGATCACCCATCATAAAGATCATTCTATCATCAAGACAGTCATAAAGATAGTATAATGAAGACGGTCTTTCCATCAATCAAATAATGTACCCCCCGTACCGGGCATGAGCGCGAGCAGCGCGTGCGGCGAGAGCGCGGCTTGCACCGCGAGCGCGCTGGGCCCGGCGCGCTCGTCGCGGTAGCGCTGCAGCGCGCGCTGCACGCCCCTGTGGACTGCGCGCGCCTCCGTCTCCACCGCCACTTCCCAACTGAAGTCGGCCAAGGGGAGACTGTCTTCGGCAGTGCCTAGGTTGATCCTGAAATAAAATGTTCTATTGTAGAGGCGATAGGCCATTATTATGGTTACCTCACAATATCGACTGGGAAATTGTACTATGAGAAGAAGTTTTTTTAATAGAATTGAGGTCGTTCAACGTCTTTGATCCAATCAACATTGGTCAAAGATATTCGCTGAACGAAATATCACCATTGCGATGAACAAAATAAAATTCCCTATAAATAACTAGAATATATAATTCAACTTACTTTGCAGTCCTCTCGGCCGCGTACAAAGTATTCATATTAGGCACTTGATTGGTCTTCACTGTATCGAGAACGAATATATGTCCCTTCTTCATAGGTCCTAGTATGAGAGCCCACATGCTGCGCTGCGAGTTCAATGCCGAGTGTTGGTACAGGAAGATGTGTTTCAGAGGGGATACACCGTTCTGTAAACATGAATAATCCTTTAGTAATACCAATTACAATGGTGGATGGACTATTTTTATACAAATGGCGAAACAAGAGCCCGGTGTTATAAGTAAGATGGTGTGTGTGTGTGTGGGGGGGGGGGGTGCGTCTTGTAATGTCACGCTAAAATATAAATGGACCACTTTTAATGGTTTTCGGTTTGATATGTTTAATAGGGGGTTTAAAATAAAATAGATCGAGAGTGAAAACTATCCTCACTGTTCTAATATCTTCAGTGAGATGAGAGGCCTTTGCCCAGCAGTAGAACATTACAGGCTAATTACTTCACTCTTTTCTCTACTTTGAATGAGTTTCTCACCTGTTTTTGTAAATAAGGTTGGTGTGCAACGCTCTTAAACTGAAGCTGGTTCAATGTGAAAGTGTCCATACTATTTGATCCGGCGTGAATTAATCTGTAATATAATAAATTAGTATAAAGTTTAACAGCACAATTAATTTGGTCAATTGGACTTGCACTTAGTAACTACACTTTTATTCAAAGTTTTCAAAAGATAAATATGGAAAGAATGTTTTTCCTTAAAATTAAAAATATACTGTCATAAAAATAAATAAATTTAAGTTACACATTACCTTCTAGCCTCTTGCGGGTCGACCGCACATATACATCCAAGTTGCACCAGCACTCTGAACTCGAGACTCATCTGTGTTTCGTATATGCCTTCTATTTCTGGAGCCGATAGTTCACCCATTAGTTCTCTGCAATTAGAAATGTTCTGTAGCAACTACCCCAAGTTTAACAAGTATAAACTTTGTTGTCGGATGGAGTAACCACGACATATTTACGATTTCAATAAACTATGTATGTAGTGGTCAAGACAGGTTAAAAAAAAAACTAAAAATACACGCTTTTATTGCAAATTGAACTAAAAACTAGAAAATATTTTTTCTCCTCAAATCAAAATTATAATAAAATTTAAGTTGTAACACAATGATTCAATTCAGAGTAAAAAGCGTGGGGTGCATTTTACTGTAGTTCATAACTATCCTCTCATAGATAGTTACCAATGATGATTGTAATATTTAAAAATATTAAGCACCCCACGCTTTTTACTCTGAATTGAATCATTGTGTTACAACTTAAATTTTATTATAATTTTGATTTGAGGAGAAAAATTATTTTCTAGTTTTTAGTTCAATTTGCAATAAAAGCGTGTTTTTTTAGTTTTTTTAAACTATAATTTTATTTTTTATTTTTTAGTAAGCATAAACATTATATGCAACTTTTCATCCCGTAATTCCCACGGGAACGGGCCCATCACGGGAAAACCACGGGACGCTGTTAGTGTCTAGTACCATTTAGTAAAATAAAACACCGTTCCGTCCCACAGCGAGCGCCCGTTGATGTCTTTTATATGAAGCAATAATTTTTTAGTAAATCTGGCAAATCCATTAAGGATAATGGGAAACTGTTATTAAATTATTGCATTGTCATCGGTCCTTGATACGTATGCAAAGTTTCAAATTAATCAGACTTCTGGAAGTTGGTGAAAATGATGTTCAAAGATTCCATTACATACGTACGTACGTACATACAGGCCAAGCTAATAAAAGCGTGTTAAAAAGCGTGTTAAAAATAGTGATAATTTTTAGACAACTCAAACTTAAATCAACACAAATATCATTAAACCAAGATGCCTAAACACCCCTGACGAAAATTATAACGAAAAATATTGCAATATACTCGCCAAGTGGGCATAGACATCTAACTAATATTCGAACTCGCGAGGCGAGTTTGCATGACAAATTAGTTAAATCCTAAACAAAATAATAGGTTTACTAACTCATGATGTTCTCTATACAGTTGCTCCGGCACTGTGTATTGGTACAAATGGTGCGCCGGCCGGGCTCTCGGCAGCACCCTGGAGACTCGTCTCCAGTACAGGCCCGCGTCGGCGGCGCGCGGCGCGCTCTGGTTCACGTAGAACACGCGCGGCGCGCTCACGCGCACGAGGTGCAGCTCGCTGCCCACCAGCGCCCACACGCGGAATAGGCCGGCCTCGCCTGTTTCCATCACCTGGACAATTGACATATATGAACTTAAAAGATAGTTTTAAAGTTATATAGGCATACTTTTACACAGGATTAGCAACTATTATATAGTACAAATAAATGAGAGATGTGCATCAGAGGGTGATCATCTCAAAATTAACACAACCTGGTAGAATTTTTGACAACATAAGTCGTTTGCGGATTCTTTGTCAACTTATAATTTATATAAAACTTAAAGCTCCCTTCAAGATATACACCAATCCCCGTTGCCTCACCTGTATGATCTGCCACGGCGTGTTGAGTAGTGTCCTCTGCGCGCGCTTGATGAACCCGCCCAGCGTGTTCATAGGCCCCGTGCTGCGAGGTAACACTGAATCGGAGTTGTCATGTCTACCTAGGGTTTTCAAGAAAAAAAATATTAAGAGCCATTTCTATGCAAAATATTGAGATCTATACTCATATAAAAAGTTTTTTAAGCTATTGCATAGCTTCTATCGCGGGCCTTGAGCGCGGGGACCGAATCCAGAAATTCCGTAACGAAAAAACCTCACGCTCCCCACTCCGACGGGCAAGGAGGTGTGGCTTGAAGGCCGTGCATCGTCTAACGTCGTTTCAGTTCGGCAGTCTTCGACACGGCGTTGTGTGCGATTAGACGTATTAAATTATAATTGCATAAGTTGATACAAAATGCTAGGCAATAGCTTTACCGCGGCAGTCCCCGAGTGCCACACGTCTTTTTAAGCTATTGCATAGCTTCTATCGCGGGCCTTGAGCGCGGGGACCAAATCCAAAAATTCCGTAACGAAAAATCCTCACGCTTACCCGATCCGACGGGAAGGAGGTGTGGCTTGAAGGCCGTGCATCGTCTAATGCGTCCGCGAGACGATCAAGTGCACTTGACAAGTCGCAAATGAATAAAACTTGTCAAGTCGCGTCAAGTCGCATCAAGCTCAAGTTGGTTCAAATTTGTTGTCAAGTTATCATCAAAATTATTGTCAAGTCATGTCCAGCACGTAGATACTTGACGGGAATTGTCAAGTCAATGCTGTAAACGATCAATATTCACTTCAAGCCCGTAGACTTGTCAAGTGCACTTGATCGTCTCGCGGACGCTTAACGTCGTTTCAGTTCGGCAGTCTTCGACACGGCGTTGTGTGCGATTGTGCGTTGGGGGTGAGAGAGGGGGTGAGAGAGGGTGGTGAGAGAGGGGGGTGAGAGAGGGGGTGAGAGAGGGGGGTGAGAGAAGGTGGTGAGAGAGGGGGTGAGAGAGGGGTGAGAGAGGGGGGTGAGAGAGGGGGGTGAGAGAGGGGGGTGAGAGAGGGGGGTGAGAGAGGGGGGTGAGAGAGGGTGGTGAGAGAGGGGGTGAGAGAGGGGGGTGAGAGAGGGTGGTGAGAGAGGGGTGAGAGAGGGGTTGAGAGAGGGGGTGAGAGAGGGGGTGAGAAGGGGGGTGAGAGAGGGGGGTGAGAGAGGGGGTGAGAGAGGGGGTGAGAGAGGGGGTGGGAGAGGGGGGTGAGAGAGGGGGGTGAGAGAGGGGTTGAGAGAGTGGGTGAGAGAGGGGGTGAGAGAGGGGTGAGAGAGGGGGGTGAGAGGGGGGGGTGAGAGATGGGTGAGAGAGGGGGGTGAGAGAGAGGGGTGAGAGAGGGGTGAGAGAGGGTGGTTAGAGAGGAGGGTGAGAGAGGGGTGAGAGAGGGGTGAGAGAGGGTGGTGAGAGAGGGGGGTGAGAGAGGGGGTGAGAGAGGGGGGTGAGAGAGAGGTGTGAGAGAGAGGGGTGAGAGAGAGGGGTGAGAGAGAGGTGTGAGAGAGGGGGTGAGAGAGGGTGGTGAGAGAGGGGGTGAGAGAGGGGGGTGAGAGAGGGGGGTGAGAGAGGTGGGTGAGAGAGGGGGGTGAGAGAGGGTGGTGAGAGAGGGGGGTGAGAGAGGGCGTGAGAGAGGGGGGTGAGAGAGAGGTGTGAGAGAGAGGGGTGAGAGAGAGGTGTGAGAGAGGGGGTGAGAGAGAGTGGGTGAGAGAGAGGAGGCGGGAGGGGTGAGAGAGAGGAGGCGGGAGGGGTGAGAGAGAGGAGGCGGGTGGGGTGAGAGAGAGGTGTGAGAGAGGGGGTGAGAGAGAGGGGGTGAGAGAGAGGAGGCGGGAGGGGTGAGAGAGAGGAGGCGGGAGGGGTGAGAGAGAGGAGGCGGGTGGGGTGAGAGAGAGGTGTGAGAGAGGGGGTGAGAGAGAGGGGGTGAGAGAGAGGAGGCGGGAGGGGTGAGAGAGAGGAGGCGGGAGGGGTGAGAGAGAGGAGGCGGGTGGGGTGAGAGAGAAGAGATATCAAATATATCAAATATAATTGCATAAGTTGATACAAAATGCTATGCAATAGCTTCACCGCGGCAGTCGCCGAGTGCCACGTCTTTTTTTTTTTTGTTTGAACGCTCTCTGGACCGAATCTCAGGAACTACCAATAATTTGAAAAGGATAATGGCTACTTTATTTGCATCATGAAATTACCACGGAACGCGTACAACGAAGGTGCAGCCGCTGTGTATTACTAGTTTAATATATTTGAAAGGTCATTATTATATTAATCCTACCTCGTTTACTCCTGTCTCGCAACCCTCTCTGCTCCATTTGCCAGAGCCACTTCTTCTTGTGAAACAACACCCATTGCTTTCTTTCTTCCTGAAACATTAATTAATGCTTTAGCGAACGCAATCATTTACAGTATGAGGCCCATGAAAACAGTAAGTAATTGTTTTTTTTTAACGCGTTTTGTATCGCGTATGTATGTATGTATGTTTATTTTCGCGGTACAAAATATTGTTTTAGCAAGTAAAAACACTTATATACCTTGATTTCACGCCGTTTCGAGTGGATTGCAATTTCAAGAGGAGTCGTCCGATAAATCCGTAGTGATTCGTTAATAATTGAATATAATGCTAAACGGATTTTAATATGTAGTTGATTTCGAAGCTGCAAGACGAAGATGCACGCCAAGGTAAATGATTATTTTTTAATTTTTAACTGACTTAAAAAATCGAAGGAGAAGTTTCTCAATTCAGTCAGTATTTCTCTTCCCTAAGGACCTTTTTCTCTTACCAGACTACTTGCATCTGTATATACCTTGGTGTTCCCGAAGGGCGGCGGGCTGCCGAACTTGTCCCGCCAGGCGGCGGGCTCGCGCGCGGGCGGGGGCGACTCCTGCCGCTTCCTCTTCACGGTGTGCACGATGGGCCGCAACTCCCGCTGCGGTTTCTCTTGACCTATATCTTCTATGTCTATTTCTGTTCTCTATTGTAAAATAAGGAAGATTTTTATACAGTTTTGTTGGGAAAACCTTGTCAATCTAAAAATTTAACTCCTTTATCGAAATTAAATTTTCCTTTCTAATTATTTACATACTTAGAAAATGACAAATGTCAAAACTGTACACATAACATGAATGTATGATAGTTTTCATTACAGATTGAACCAATTTTTTTAAATCACATTTTCCTTTAAAAAGTCTGTTTATAATAATTAATCTACGGAGTTAATGAACGGAGTAAATTAACATCCTCACCTCATTCTCGCCCTCACTGCTGTCCTCCTCCTCATTCTGCCTCACCTCCCGCGGCTGCACGCTGAACATATCAGTAATCTTCCTCGTCTTGTACTTGTCAGTTTTGGCGAGCATCTTCTTGTGAAGCCAGTCCGGGTACTGCACCCGAGGTACAGGGTTGTCTAGCTGTGGAGTAGGTTGGGGTTTATGAGTCGGCATTGTGGTTCTATATGTAAACTGAAGTAAAGTCAGGATAATAGTGATTGTTAGTAACATAGTAAATAACGGTGGTAAATTTCCTCCCTAAATGATTATCATAGACTTGAAATCATTTTTGTAAAAGATCAACCATCGCTATATTAAGTTGTGTTGTGTTTGGGGGATAGCTAATGTACTCGTGGATCTGGTGGAAAGGCAACGCATATCTTTTTTCCTGTTTTCTATACTAATATAATAGCTGAAGAGTTTGAATTTTGTTTGTCTGAACGCGCTAATCTCAGAAAATACCAAGCTGATTTGAATAATCAGTTTTGTAATGAATAGCCACATTCAACTGGAAAATTACAGGCTTTTTTTTACCCGAAATTCCCTCGGCAAGTGGTACAACGCGGGTAAAACCGCGGAGTGCTGCTAGTCTCGTATAAAGAGGTATACCAACCCCCTGCATGGCGGCGGGGATGGTGATGATCTTCTGGATGGCGCCGCTGAGCCGCTCGATGTAGTAGGCCCAGTCCAGCACGTCGCGGATGTCGGGCCGGTCGGGCAGGCCGGGCTCGCGCAGCCAGCGCCGCAGGTGGTGGCGCCGCACCGCCGCCGGCGCCTGGAAGATGGCCAGCGGCACCGCGCGCTCCGTCACCGGCGCGCCCGCCGGCTTGCGCGAGATTATGAACCTGGGGGTTGCACATACATACATATGCGGCTAATTGGCAACCTCCTTCGATTTCAGAAGTAAGGAATACTCGAGTAGGTTAGTGACCTTCCCTGGTGTCGGCGTTTTGACGGCCTAAAGGCGTTTGAAACAACCAGGACCGACAATTTTACGTGCTCAGATAAAAATACTATTGGCCACCCGCTGAGCGGCCTAGCACCTGAGAAAGTGGTAGAAACTATTCATTATCGACTTGAAGAAGGAGGCACGCTAGTTTCGAAAATCTAGAGTTTACTGAATAATTTATCTGTTATTATTCCACAGATTACACAGCTTAGTGGCACGCCTAATAGTAACTGTAGTGAAGGTATATGATCAAGGTACAAATATCTCCTTACCTACAAGCCAGCCCGGCATCTTTAACCATCTGATCTCCCAGAAACTCTGCCAGTCTCTTCGCAGTAGATATCGAAGTCGACTTCTGGCCTCCATAATCTTCCAACTTCTTAGACATGGATCTGTTTTCAGAGATCAACTCAAATAGTTCGGAATCCGGCATGTTGGATCCTTTACTATAAAGTACGTCGAGCCAATAGTCGGCTACTTTGGCTACGGCGCCGTAGCAAGATTTGAGGTCATTGCCTTTGAGAAAAGCTTCGAACACAGATGATTGGAAGATCTTTATTAGTTGTAACTCGCCGCGGCGTTTCACTTCGAAACCTGAAATGAAGTAATAGATTAGTCCATGGTAAAATATGAAGTCAAAACCGAATTCACCTAAGAAAAAAGTAGCAAAATCATGATAGATACCGACAACAACGGTATTAATAAGAAATACTTATAAACTTTGGGATAAAGCGGCGAAGTTTTAAAGGATTGAAGATGATGCCGCTGATGTAATAATTAAATAGATTTCCGAGTACAAAAAAATCTGTAATATTATATTGTTGACACTTTCATCTTACTAAATATATTTTTTTTTGACCCAAACTATGTAATCTCTACCTTTCAACTCAGCCAACGATCCATCAAAGTTGAACACAGCATACCGTTTCTTCAACCGTTTGCCCTCTTCCTTAGAAGCTGGTAGCACCATAGCCAAGTAAGGGCCATCGACTTCGAAGAATATAGAGTTTTCGGCGCGCTGCTCGTATTTCTTTGTCTCTGGGTCTGTTAGCTCGAAGTATTGTTCATTGGTAAAGTGGTCCTAGAAGAAAAAGTAGAGTAACAACTTTGACTTAAACACAAGGTAAGTTTGACTAATAAATGAGAATGGAGTATATACTACTTTCCCTTTAAGTAATGTAAAGTAGTAATGTCCCACTGCTGGGCAAAGGTCTCTCATCTCACTGAAGATATCAGTACAGTGAGGAGGGTTAGGCACCAAGCTTGTCAAATGCGGTTGGTGATCTCAAACTCGAGCCATGTGTGAAAAGTAGGAAACATGTTTTCGCTCGACATGGGAATTGAACCCGGGACCTCAGTCTTGGCCGGCGAGTGCACATACCACTAGACCACCGAGGCGTAGGAAATGTAAATAAATATGTTAGGTTTTTCTGACTATTCCTGTGTTTATTACAGACTATTGGTGATATTGCTCTTTAAACCGGTCAAGAAATATAAAAATTAAAAACTTTGGATCTTTGCCGAATAACATAAAACAATAAGAATAGGACAGTATAGTTAATTGGTAACTTACTTTAACCATAGCATTGAGCACAGCGTTAGGGTAGGATACGTTGATCTTCTTCTTCTTCGCGTGCGTCGTGTGGACGGTCACCGTCTCCGGGAACGAGGAGGGCAGGACGCACCAGATGCCTGAGGATACAAACGGGCACAATGCATATCTTAGGCAGAATTAGGTATTGGAATATGTATTCACTCATAATGAATTTTTTTGTTCTTTTTCACCTTCATCTAACCTTCACCTAATATCTGAAAGGACGTTGACCCCGTTATTTTACGTCACCGTCATTTGTCGCTACCGTTACATCTGAGGTCACCGTTATTAGTCGCCACCGTCATCAAATGTCACCGTCATTTGGCGTCACCACACACACACGTTCCTGACCTCAATATCATGTTGCCATCGCCGACATTTGACGTCCCTGGCCACATTCGTGTATTCGTTAAGTAATGCCGGTTACCGTCCGTGTCGAGCTCGAGCGGGCGGCCGATCTGCTCGATGATCTCGCGCGCCTTCATGATGATGTTGGCGCCCGTGTAGCACACGATGCCTGCCATCTCCATGCTATGCCAGCGCGCACTGAAACAAATATATTATTGACAATTTTATAGAAAAAAACTATTTAATTTTCCAATTTTCGCGTTTATTGTAATTTTATATTTATTTTAGTAAGTCTAGGTACTAGGTACCTTATCTCTATAATTATTAATCCGTTGCGATTTCCGACGGCAAATCAGCTCATTAAGCAATCGAGCCATGCCTCCGGGCTGCGGGTAACCATTCGTGTCCGTATCGTAAGACAGAGATCTACAAAACCGCAACTAGCCGATTGTATCTCTCTCTCCAAAGGACGAGACTGATAATGGCTCTTGGCTCTCGTTAAAAAAGGCTACCTTCACTAATCTATACAAATTTTATAACCAGGAACATTTTTTCCTACTCAACAAAATGTACAGGCGCGACCCCGCAAAATTTGAGAAAATATCGTAAGCGCGATCTACAAAATGTTCACACCAGCGCTATCTATTGCTGAACCACCGCCCGGAACAGCTATTCGCACTACCTTTAGCTGCTATTTGGTTAGATACATACCCTCTCCGCATAACATATCCGTAGAAAGAGTTCAAGATACACTTGTGCGCGAGTTGCAGCGAGTCGTACAGCACTTCCCTGCTCTTAGCGGTTTTGATTTCCGCCGCGTCGCCGCTCGCCACCGCCTCCGCGACTTTCGCTTTAGCTTGCTTGTTGAGCGCTTTGTATTCGTAACGACGATCTCTGTGGAAGAACAATGTTGTATGCGGGTTAGTTTATATCGTTTTCTTTTAAGGGATCTTGAATAGACAAGGTATATTAACTAATCAAAAATTAACCTCGCCAAATTTTATGTTTAATGGCTATGATTTAGATTGTTTTAATCTGGCTTTTTTCAGGTGGCTGGACAATATTCTATGATGCGGTGACGCTTGCCTTTCTTCTTTAAGTGAGATAACATTATTTTCTTTCAATTTATTTCAATTTAACACACAATATTGTAGCAATAATGAGACTCTGGTACAGTGACATCAAAGTCCATATTTATTTATTCTTTAAACTTACAGATTATTTTGATCCAGCTGCATGAAAGATTAAAAAGTGGTTAATAAGTCAAATATTATCTTACAACAAGACTGCTATGTACTAAGTCATTCATTAATTTCGAGTAGATTAGTGGCCAACCCTGGTGTCGGAGTTTATAGACAGCCTTTGTACTAAGTAAGTATATGATAAGATACAAATATGTTGCAGTGTTTGTACCTGAAAGCCCGTACAGTATCGACGTAGAAAGAGTTCTCCTTCTGGCATATAGTGGTGGTCCTCACTTCGGCTCTGGTCACTTTGGTCTTCTTGTACGCCACCTTACAGTAGTCTGCTAGACGCTTCTTTTCGTACGCGGCCTGTAATTTATGAAAAACATTAATGAGTAATATTATAAAGCGGTAAAATTTGTAAGGTTTAACTAATATTATAAAGAGGTAAAATTTGTAAGGTTTAACTAATATCATAAAGAGGTAACATTTGTAAGGTTTAACTAATATTATAAAGAGGTAATATTTGTAAGGTTTAACTAATATTATAAAGAGGTAATATTTGTAAGGTTTAACTAATATTATAAAGAGGTAATATTTGTAAGGTTTAACTAATATTATAAAGAGGTAACATTTGTAAGGTTTAACTAATATTATAAAGAGGTAATATTTGTAAGGTTTAACTAATATTATAAAGAGGTAATATTTGTAAGGTTTAACTAATATTATAAAGAGGTAACATTTGTAAGGTTTAACTAATATTATAAAGAGGTAATATTTGTAAGGTTTAACTAATATTATAAAGAGGTAACATTTGTAAGGTTTAACTAATATTATAAAGAGGTAATATTTGTAAGGTTTAACTAATATTATAAAGAGGTAATATTTGTAAGGTTTAACTAATATTATAAAGAGGTAATATTTGTAAGGTTTAACTAATATTATAAAGAGGTAATATTTGTAAGGTTTAACTAATATTATAAAGAGGTAACATTTGTAAGGTTTAACTAATATTATAAAGAGGTAACATTTGTAAGGTTTAACTAATATTATAAAGAGGTAATATTTGTAAGGT
The DNA here is from genome assembly GCA_963082685.1 of Cyclophora albipunctata. Classification (NCBI taxonomy): domain Eukaryota; kingdom Metazoa; phylum Arthropoda; class Insecta; order Lepidoptera; family Geometridae; genus Cyclophora; species Cyclophora albipunctata. Next base: position 6,286,518 of record OY720129.1, on the reverse strand, counting down.
TTAACTAATATTATAAAGAGGTAACATTTGTAACGTTTAACTAATATTATAAAGAGGTAATATTTGTAAGGTTTAACTAATATTATAAAGAGGTAATATTTGTAAGGTTTAACTAATATTATAAAGAGGTAATATTTGTAAGGTTTAACTAATATTATAAAGAGGTAATATTTGTAAGGTTTAACTAATATTATAAAGAGGTAATATTTGTAAGGTTTAACTAATATTATAAAGAGGTAACATTTGTAACGTTTAACTAATATTATAAAGGTATACATAAAGGTAATATTTGTATGTTTGAATGTTCGAGCTAATCTCGAGAATTACCAGTCCGATTTGAATAGTTCTTTTTAGAATGGATAGCCACATCAAACGGGAAGGTTATAGGCTATTTTTCATCCCGAAATTCCCACGGGAACGGATACAACGCGGGTAAAACCGCGGGGCGCTGCTAGTAAATAATAAATTTGGACCCAAAAGTCGGGTATTATGTGGGTAATATGCTGGATGCGCTGGTATTCGCACTTGTCACTAGTGTTAACATGATTCCTGGTATATATATTAGTGTGACGTGGTGTATACCTGGTCTTCCTTGGGCAGCGCGTGGAAGGCGCGCGGCGCGCCGCCGGGGTGCAGCGGCGGGAACTTGTCCGTCTCCAGCTGCTGCTGGATGCGCTGGTACTCGCTGCGGGTCGCCGGCACTGCCCCCATACACGTTCTTTATTAAGGTTACGAACATATTCCAATGGCAACGTCGAAAAAAATTTAGTTTGGAACTTGCTTTCTTCGTTAGAACAATGGTAATGCGAATGTTTGTGAAGATGGATGGATACGCAAAAACAACTGAACGGATTTTTATGAAACTTTACAGTAATATAGCTTATACATACATAAGAATAACACACGGTGTATATTTTAACCCAAAATTTCCGCGGGAATCTGTACAACGCGGGTAATACTGCGAGCCATAGCTTAGTATACTATAATACGATACAGTGTCACGTGGCACGGTCAATGTTTATATAAAGCTAAGTATAGTATGCACGTACGGAAGTCCCCGCGCCACATCCAGTCCATGTGCCGCTGGCAGGCGGCGCCGGGCCGGTTGTAGTCGCACACGGCGCACGTGCTCGTGTTCACCATCGCCGACGGCTGCAGCCTGAGACAAGGGATATACTTACACACGTGCACGCTACTGCCTTTGCACATGCACGCCCGAATGCACGTACGTACGCACGCATGCAAAAACTCGCACTTCTGAACGTATACAGTAGGGTTAAACTGAAAAAACTGAATTAAGCTACTGCTTTGAATCATGTTCGGAACTGTTCAGGAGCACTAGGAGAATCCTCAGTTTAAGATACAGACGAGAGTGATAGGCCTCATGCCTTACTTTTCAATTACACAGTAAATGGTGAAGTTCTGTGTGTGCTTCTATTAATTCATAATGGGTCCAAATATATCAGAGTAGGAATATCTCTGTCCATATTCGAGGTTTATTACGGGTGAATTTAGTTAGTTATACATACCTATTAGTCAATATAATGTTAGGGTACATGGCCCCCACATCCAGATGGTATATCAGCGGGTTTTCATCTCTCCGCGGGTGGTCACGCATATGCGTTAGCTTCTCCTTAATTTCATCGCAAACCTCTTGAAAGTTAGATACCAACTCCAGGGGCACTCCCTCCTCTACCTCTATGGCATGCTTCATAGTCTTCTCTATGGATTCGATGAGATTGTCTACGGCCGATGGAACTATTTTGAACTTGCATTTTATGTCGGCACGGAACACACCTGGAATAGTTTTAAATATTGAACAGGATATTTTAAAAAGTTGATGCATTTATTAAGCATCTTTACACCATGACCTTTCCTAGTTAGGCCATTAGTGACCGACTATCACCCGTTAGGTCATTCATGATAGGTCCTGTCTAGTTACCTGACTCTAAAGCTTCGACGTGTCCCCCGACGTACGTCTCCGTGTCGAGCACGTGACCGTCGCTGGTTAGCTTGTTCAGCTCTTCGACTTGCTTGTTCGGGAATATGATATTCGCGTGGAACGCTTGCACCATGAGTAGCGACTCGCATAGTGTGCCCGAGCCTTTACGAAGCACCTGGAAAATAATAAACAACAGACCGCTCAATATCAAAGACTATAAAAGTTAATTGACTTTGTGTAAACCGCAAAAAATGCAATATATGGATGAAGATGTGTCTAGGATTCCGAGGATTCCGAGGATTATTAGGTTAATAATCCTCGGAATAGTTGTGCTAATTTTAATCTGGTGTAGCTATAGCTTCGCCAATGGAGAGGGAAGATCGTGGAGACTTGAGTTGTGTTTACCAGTGCCAAGAGGGGTCCAGAGTTCCTCTTATATATTTCCATGTATCTCTTACAAAGAAACTAGGTAGAAAGAAAGGCCTACCTCATCTGGCTCCAAGGGGATGATGGTGCAGAGCGCGAATATGAACGGATGCACGTACTTCATGTACAAGTAGTAAGTCGCCACCGCGTCCGACACCGAATAGTTTGACAACACCTGCATATGACAAAAATATCCTTAGCTTTAGTGATACTGAACTGAGATTTGTAGTCAATGAGTGATGCAGTAGGATCGTGCAGGCCCTTTCTTTTAGAATGGACACTATCCGAAGCACGGTAGCGCCACTATTGGCCACCCATCTAAGTAATGATCAATTTGCATGTTGCCTAACAATAACAAGAGGTAGCATAGCTAAGTAAACTACGACATAAAGGCTACAAAAGAAGTATACGACAGTATTGAAGATTTGCCTATCCTTGTGGACGAAACGCCTTAAAACATACAGGATATAAAAGTATAGACAATAGTTGACCTGCGGTTGCTCCGCGGCCATCCGGCACATGTCCTCGGGGTCCAGCTCCACCGGGTCGTAGCGCAGCTTGGCCTTCGCCACCGCCTTCAGGCCCTGCGACCCCACTGGTAGGTACGAGTCTCGCTTCACCCAGCTGGGGACATGGTAACGACAGTTTAATTAGGGAAATTTGAAGTTTATATTTAAGTTTGGAATCAGCACATCTTACAATCGCGGTATTGTTTTTGGAACGAAGTTCCTTATCGCGCGTTGCTCTCTATCTCTTATAGAAAGCAAGCTAGATATTTTCGTTTCGTATTTCTATTTCGCATTGAACACAGTGGTGTCGCGACGATTATTTTTGTTGATAATAAATAAACTTCGTTCCATCCGGGTGTCCCTTGACACCTCTCAAGTTTTTTTTTTTTCAATATGGTACAGAAACAAAACTAAACAACTTTCATCAGGCTATCAGGACCAGCCCGCCTAGAAAAATCCAATCTGCTTCACCAATCTACTCACAGTATTTTTGTTATCATGTCTTGTCGCCATCTGTGCTATTCGTTGTGCTAGCCGGACTACATCAAATAAATGTTGAAGTCCAGATTGGTCTGTCAGTTAGTAAAGAGATATACATACCATAAACAATCCATATGCATGGCCGGTCGACAAGCGTAGGTGCCGTCCCTCGTGGCTATCTTACTGAAGCCGATCTCTTCCTTCATGTCCAGCCCTAGCACGGCAGCGCGAGCCTCAACGAAGGGCCAGTCGAAGAAATCACCTGCAATTAAATAAAGGTTGCATTTATTTAGTGCTCTGTCTATTCCACTCGCAGCGTACCAGTTCCATTGAGAAATACGGGATAAAAAAGTATGTAAGGTGGAATTGAGAAACCTCCTCTTTTTTTGATGTCAGTAAAAAAATGTTGCCTGTGACTATGTCAAAATTCATCAAAGTGTTTTCAGTTTTTTAAACGTAAAAGCGTATCAAAGAAATGGACAGAAAGTTTCGCATTAATAACTTAAATGTAAGGATAAGGAAGGCTTTACTGTTTGTTACCTACCGTTATAAGTAACGAAAATATGCGGTTTGACATCCATGATGTGATCGAAAAACTTCTGGATTAACGCCAACTCGTTTTCTTCATTGAATACGATAAATTGGCTGAAATTTACAATGGATATTATTAGAATCACCTAAGAGCAATTAGCTAATTATTAGCAGCTAACGGTATTCTTCATCCCGTAACATCTTTAAACATTTTTAATCATAATTAACATCGGTTTCGTCAATATATGGTTATAGACAGAAATACTTTCACATGTACAGTCAACTACAAAAGTTGATGATATTGAACGTGTTCATGAACTTTTGTAGTTGACTGTACAATATTGTTTAGGCTAGTATACTCTTACCCTTCGAACTCCGGCTTCGGCGTATACTCAAAATCCTCAACATCAACTGAAATAATCTCCCTATTAGTAATCAAGTACCCTTGCCCATCTATCATATACGAGATCATCATAATCTGATCAGTCTGCGAGTCTGGAAACTTCAATGGTAACTTCGTAGTCTCAATGTCGAAGGCTAGGACTATGGGATCTGGTCTTTCGATTATGTCATCTCTCTTTGTGAATATAGGCGTCTCCGTCCCGCGGCTTTTGATGGTGTACCAGGAACCGCAGAATATTTGGAGGTCTATTGATACTCGCACATGGTATGGGACGTCATGTTCTCTGAAAAAAGTGTTTTACGTACTTTCAAAAGTATTACAAGGACTATTGGCGGCGCAACGAATCCTCCACCTAAAATGCGAAAGGGACAGCGATAGCTTTCAAGAAGACGCCCGCCGTATGAAAAACTCTAAATTATATGTAGCTATAGGTTAAATTATACTGCTCTAGGAAAATCTAACATGAATTATATGGCGATTCAAATGGTGGTAGTTATTTGGTAGTTATTATTTATAAGGCAGTACCGAATATCCAATATATTTTCCATATGATCAGTGGTTTTCTTTGCATGTTCTATAGCCGCAGCGCTGGTCAGCGCGTTCGTTAACATTTCAGCGTAAATTGCGTCCTTTTTCTCTCTTTCCTTATTTTTGTTAACAGCTGTAAGTATCTCTCTTCTAACTTTCATCAATTCGTTTTGGGTCATAAAGGAAAGTTTGATGTAGCGCTGTTTGATGCCTGATAAGTGGTTTAACTGGAACAAAAGTGTTTCTCTTATATTATTAGAACTAGTTGTGCCCCGCTGGCTTATGCGTATTGTACCCATTCCTGTTGAAATTAGTCACAAGTAGTCACAAACCTTCCCCTTAAATTAATCTGTATATTGGTGAAAACTGGATGTCAGTTCATTCAGTAGTTCTTAAGAAAATCAATTACATACAGACAGACAGTTTTTTGGGATTGCATTATAATATATATAGGTAAATCAAGTGTTTATGATTTTAAAAAAAATCCTATTTATCAAATCAGAAGTGTCTAATAATATAAATAAAAAAAACCAACCAAATCCAAGTCCTCCTTCTCAACGATGTCTATCTTATGCAAGGTGCTCATGAACTTCTTGGACAAGTACTGGATGACTTCCTGCTCACACTCCTTACGAGCCAGGATGAAGAAGTACGGCTGGAACGTCAGAGATATCTTGAACCGGGAGCCGTCCATCTCGATGAAGTAGTAGTCCATGGCGGCCACCAGTCGTTTATCTTCATCAAGAATTTCAGCCTGGAAATTGTATGAAAAATATGTAGTAGCAAGTTTCACAGAAGATAAGTTGAAAATTATTTTTGTTAATATGATGGCAATATGAATGAACAGGCAACGCAAATAAACGCCTTATGCATGTCCGAGCTGTGAATAATTAAACAAATAATTCTTTTAAATAAAACTATTCACTGATACTGTTGAGTTATGTACTAACATTAGTAAATATAACTCAATGACTGAGACAGTTTAAATCATTAAGTTACTCAAATAACTTTAAATTAAGTACTTAATCATAAGCCAATGTAAAAGTAAGCCGAATTAATCAAAAGATCCAAGGTTTTGTCTACTCACAGTGTGCATGTTTATCAAGTACCCAGTTCTCTCCTTTGCGTCTCGAACTCTATCAAAACCGTACTTAGAATCGATCCTATCATTGTCCACAGCCACCCTAAGTCTTGATTCCGACGATTCCTCTCTAATAAAGGGGAAAAAAAATTATAACAGCGATTTTGAAACTTAGAAAACTATCGGCTTTGGATAGGATTGTTTTTCATTGATGTTCACTTACCTCGGTTGTCCAGATGAACCTGCATCCTTCTTATTGGAATCATCACGGTCTGATCTATATTTCCCTGTGTTCTGAAGCACCATTTTCTCTTATAAACTTTTAAAAATATCTAAACAAAGTTCCACATTACAGTTTCGCTCACAGGCTTCGCTTTTTCATAACAATCTTACGTAAAATCACAACAGCTGTCCATACAAATTGTCAAAATTCGCGCCTTTCGACCACACAATGAAATAATTGACATTGACATGTATTCGGCAGGAAGCCATTTCCGTCACGCATTTCTAACGGTCACTTTTTGACATAAAACTCGATTCCTTAAAAGTGTCATTGTCAAACAAACAAAAAACAGTGCAATAGAAAGTTTCGTGTGAAAGAAACTGTGAATTATTTGTTTCTTGGTCTGTGATTTGTTGTGCTATTTCCTAAAAAAGCCATTTATTTACGTATCTCTATCAGCAAAATGAATAGCAGTTGTGAAGAGGATAGTATAATTGATGATATATTATTATACAATGATTCGAGCTATTCAAAGAAAGGAGACATAAGTCTTGGTGATCACCTGGCTGACTTCGAAAGGTTAAGAATTTCAGCGCTAACGAAGGCTGCTGAGATGAGTCCTCACATCAAACAGGCAACTATCGGACCCAACAGCCCCATCAAGAAGGAGATCGTCGTAGAGGAGACTCCACAAATTAAACAAGAAGTTAAAGAAGAAGGCAACTTGATCGAAGATAAACTCGGTGCCGATTTGCGGATCACTCTCATCATGAAAAGATACGAGGCTGAACTCCAAGAAGCTTCAGAAAAGATTTTCACCAGCCTGGTGGAAAACTTAATCGAGAAACATTCTAAAATTATGGACGAATGTAAACAAAAACAGAATGAGGAATGCAAACGTAAAATTGCTGAAAGAAGATTGTATCTCATGAAAGAAATGCAGATGAATGACAACTACGCTATATTAGAAAAGGCGAAACTGGATCAGCAGAAAAGTCAAATACTGAACAGGCAGAGAATAGATAACATGAACAAGGCCTTGGAAGAACAAAACAAGGCCACCGCTAGGTTTGCTGCCATCACCGACAGCCATACAAAGATTTGCATTTGTTTCAATGAGATTACTAATATATTCAACACTGACCCGTATGGTAAAACAATATACAACAGCTATGTAGCAAGTTTGAACTCTATTATCATCAATATCAATAGCATCATGGAGCTTTGTAACACAGATTCAACCACCGACAAAGATGTCAAACAAGCTGAAGTTCTAGCTCTTAATATAGTTAACATAAAGAACAAAATAATTAGTCAACTAGAAAGAATTAAACAGGAAGAACTTGATAGACAAGCTAAAGAAGAAGAATTGAAGAATCAAAAGGAATTGGAACAGAAAAAAGCAGAAGAAGACAAAGCAGAGAAAGCTCGGCTAGCAGAAGCACAACAAAAAGTTAAACAAACGGTCACTGAACAGAATAAAAGATCTCCACCACAGTTTCATTCGGCGAAAAACTTTGAATACTATAGTGTTCTAAAAGATTATTTAGACAAATATGAGGCACAGTATAAGGAGTTGCTGGAGAATACTAACTTGAAAAAGTTCAGATTTGACTGCCAAAAAGCAGTCAACACTCCAGTGAATGCATTGTCTTCAGTCAGTGGGATGCATATCAGGGATAAATACGATAAGTTATCAAAGTTACTGAAAGGAGAGAGAGTACAGGTTCTTGATACTTATGTCTGTGCATCGCAACACCCACAAGGACTAGCCTACTGCACTGCACTCCTTGCCAAGAAAATAGTAAGGCAAGGCGATCTCCTTGTTTCCAGCAACCCTGAAGCTGCCTTCCCACTGGCAGCTTTGGCTGTGGCTCTATATTCACAATTCCCAGAGTTTGGGAGACTACTAGAAGCATATTTCCACAAACTGTGCCCCTATACTGTACCCATGTTTTTACCACAGAAAGAAGGTCAGACAGATAAAGAGTTCTATTTATCCAGAGGATATACTTATGATGAGAATGGTGTGGTTGAAAAACAAGACAAGTTTTTAAAGAGAATGTCGGGAATATTCAGGCTACAATGTGCTATTTGGGTTGCAAACACACCTAAGTTTATAAACGTACCAAACCCACATGGGATGCAGTATGGATGGAAATGGCTTGCTTCCTTTGTGAATCTTAAACCAGAACCTGATATCTGTGCAACATTACTAACTGATTTTTTCACTGTCTGTGGCTCAGAATTTTTCAAACATTATAACAAACAGTTTGCAAAGTTAATCAAACTAATCAGTACAGATTACCTGGCCATACTTCAAAATATAGATGAAGGAGGCCCTAAGACAAGATTGGAAGTATTCCTGCAAAATGTATTAAAAACTGGTTTCATCCAACCACCAAGTGGATTATTAAATCCCAACACTTGGTGACATTAGCTTTAAGTTATGTATTTGATTTTATTATCAGAATACCAGTGAATATTTTAAAATAGGATTTTTAATTTAAGTAAACACTGTTGACATGTATATAGTGCACCAATTAATTATTTAATTAATGTATATTCAAAGATAAATTGTGTTTTAAGCATTTTATATTCCGTTATAAGTAAACAAATATAAAAAAAATATGTTAATACTTAAATTGGAAATAAAATGTCTGATTTGAATACCATTTTAGTCTGACTAAACGAACAGCCCTTAAACAAAGAAAAAATAATCACTATATGTTTTCCTCCTATTTACTTGAATACAATTTCATGATTTTAGTTACATTAAAGGTTTAAAGCATTTAAATTAATGATAAAATAATAGCAAATTTTTATAATAGCTTTTTAACGAATAATTGATTATTTTTGTGGATGTCTAAGGACATAAATATTTATGAGCATAAGCGTACAATTAAAAGCATTATTACCAAATAATTTCTACGTAAAAAGCTGTAAACCTACATCTGTGATTTTTTTTTATTTCCCTGGGGTAAAAAGTGGGTAGAATGTGAATAAGTACATGGTTGGCCGCCGGAAGCCCAATACTTAAAAAATAACATAATGATTAATCCATGGATTTAGCTATTGGCAGCACAGTTGGCAGCATTTAATGATTATTTAAATGGCAGCACTAGACATATGTCAATTGTCATTGTCAAATCAATCCAAATTTTACTGTCAAGTGTCAGTCAATTTATTTTTCTCTTCTCGTTGACTTGTCAAAAATATTAAAAAAATTGTAGTGAACTTTGTGAAGCTCAAGATTTGTGCGATAGAATAATTTCATTTCATTTCCAAATATTCAATTAAAAATAACTTGAATTATAATGTAGTAAAAAAACATATAATCAGCTAGATAAGTATGCTATGTACTTAATATCTTAAAATAGTAGAGTGAAGTAAAGTGTTTTTATTTTGAAGAGTCTCTTTCACCAAGATGGAACACAATGACAATTTTATGGCTAATTATTCAGCTTTCCACCCTTATCGTTTGCGTCGCAACGAGATGGGGTACCCTGCTCCCATCGGGTATGAAGATGCGATGGCCAAAAGCTTGTATTGTGGTATGAAACCGATCGCATCTTGGACTTACGACACCACGAAGTCGCCTCCAACTGGAGGTGTTTTCAACCTTGAATTTTCACCGGAAGGGTAAGTGTTTGCAACTTGAACAATGACAAGGCGGCCTTCACATTGCTCCAGTTCAATACCATTCAAAAATTGCGACCAATTAGATAATTCAAGCAATGTTTTAAAGCAACCTTTTGGATGCCACACTTTGTCAATGTTATCGTTTCTCTATGACGTTTATCTTAGTGGTGAGTTATTTTGGGTCTAACAATGATATTGTCATATCACACTGATTTGTATGAAGCAATACTATTGCAGAGTTATAATAAATATATATTGATGTCAATATAGAACAAGTATAAAATAAAAGAGAAAAAAAAAACGTTTAGTGTAAACTTGAGTGTGCTTAAATAGGCAATTACTAAACCACATACTTTGTCTGTCATTAGTTAATTTCTAAGTAACTAACTATTTAGCTATTAAGGTACATTTACTTACTACACTGTTTCAACTAAGTACATATATTTAAATAGTTTCACAGAAATGTGTTAGTAAATCAGTTGGTAATTAATAAACTTGATATTTTTTTTAGGTCAATGTTAGTGGCTGCCTGTGAGAAGAGGACAATACAGATCTTTGATCCACTGACACACGAGCGAGTGCACTCTGTGATAGGAGCTCACTTGGATTGTATCAATTGTGTTAAGTAAGTTAAACTGGTCTTTCGTAGTAGGTCTAGTGGTATGTGCACTTGCCTGCCGAGACTGAGGTCACAGGTTTTATTACCGGGTTGAGCAAACACATGTATCCTTCACACATGGCTTTGGTTTGAGATCACCATCCCGCAGTAGGTAAGCATGGTGATTACTCCTAATCCTACTCACTTTAGTCATAGCTGAAATCTATTACAAAATAAATAGTTTAACTTAAAAGTAAGTAATTATTAGCCTGTAATGTCCCACTGCTGGGCAAATGCCTCTCATCTTACTGAAGATATCAATGCATTGAGGAGGATTAAGCATAATCATTATACATTACCTTAAACAGATAATGTTAGTGCTAGAGGTTGAATTTTGCAATCTCCTCAAAGGAACATATACAATTTTAATAAAAGCTTTGCTAATGTTTGCTTTTATATGTATAGATTAGCAACGCACCCCGGTTTTACCCGTTTTCTGACTGTTCCCATGAGAATATCGCGATAAAAAGCCTTCCTCTTGAATATAGCTATCTGATGCAAAAAGAATTATTCAAATCGGATCTTTCCGAAGATTAGCCCTAACATTCAAATTTATACAAAAATATTTGTATACATAAATATACATAATTATTTAAATGGTTTCCAATAACAATTTACATAAACATTATTTTAAAATAACTGGAGCAATGAAGGTAAACATTCATTGGTGACCTTAAGTATTCAAGTTAATTAGAGAAAGTTAATTATCTCATTTGAGGAAACTTGTTATTGTCTTCAAAGGAAACTATATTGTATTAATATGATATAGGTAGGTCTGTATGAGGCTGATATGAATAACCAGAGTGATTGAAGCTTTATTACATTTTAGATTTTAAAACATTCAAGTAGAATAGTTGCATATAAGGAATGACTATAGATCAACTACCCAATATTATTTTTCCCCAATATTTTTATTCTCATTCGCGTTTTTCCCCATTTTACTTTTTTTCTACACATTATTACAACCACTAGTTAATTTTCTCACACGATAAAATGAGGATATTCCCCCGTAATGTTAACCGATAACTATGGAACTAGTAAAAAAAAACCCTAACCTACCGAATAGTACGAAAATTGTTTTTACGTACCTAATTGGTTACAAATCAGTATTTTCTTACTATTCGTTAGGTTAGGGTTTTTTACTAGTTCCATAGTTATCGGTTAACATTACGGGGGAATATCCTCATTTTTCTTTACTGGAGAAAATTAACTAGTGGTTGTAATAATGTGTAGAAAAAAAGTAAAATGGGGAAAAACGCGAATGAGAATAAAAATATTGGGGAAAAATAATATTGATGAATAACTATCTATACTAATATTGTAAAGAGATAAGTTTCTAACTTTGTACATATGTTTGTTTGTAAGGGCTAGTCTAGTAATGGATAGCCACATTCAACGGGAAGGCTATAGGCTTTTTTTCATCCAGAAATTCCCACGGGAACGGGTCCAACCCGGGTAAAACTGCGGAGCGCTGCTAGTTAATTATATAATTATTGTCATTGTCCTTGTTAAATTAAAAATATATTTACATAATGTTGCATTAAAATATAGCTTCCTAATATAGTTGTGTTGATATGATTCTGAACCTGTTATTGCGAATTGGTTTAAAAATAAACTGATATTTAATAATAACAGGTTTTTTTTAGCTAACAATGGAGTCGGTATCTGTCTGTTAGAAGCATTTTATGTTATTAATATGTGTCTTCTATTTTTTATTAAGATATTTCTTATTGTGCCTACAACTAATAAAGACACGCTTTCGTTATTTTCCCAGATTAGGGTAGGGTTTTGCCATTTTGTTGAGTAGGGAAAAACTTCCCTTTTATAAAAATAGTTTGAATGAGTGGATTTTGACATACCAGAAAATCATTTATACTATAATTGATTATGTCATTAAGATAACACAATGATTATAATGTTTATTTTCTTAATTATTTTACCAATATGGACCTTGGATCGATAATATTTACCTAAATTTTGATATTTTGGTTCCACAAGGGACAACTTCCAAATTTCAAATATAAGTACTGAATTTTCTTCATTTTCCTTGAATGTTATTCTTCACTTAAAGAGTACACACATAATATTGGTAACCCTATTCCAGATTCCTTGACGGGCGCATGTTCGCAACTTGCTCAGACGACACGACAATCGCATTATGGGACGTTCGCAACTTGAAAAAGAAAATCAGATCTCTACACGGTCACTCTAAATGGGTGAAAAACATTGAATTTTCAGTAAAGGACAAACTGTTAGTTACTTCAGGGTTGGACGGCAGTATTTACACGTGGGACATTAATTCGTATACGGAGTATAATTTAGTGTATCAGAGGGTGTTCCATACGGCGAGTCTGATGCGGTGTCGCCTGTCGCCGGACGCGAGGCAGATGGTGATGTGTACGACGGGAGGACTTATTGTTATTATACACGACTTGAACCTGTCTACTTTAGCTCAAGATTTACATGGATTTAAGGTAAGTTACTACTGATTGCGCCTACTAAACTTCAAACTGTACTGATGTTTAATCTATTTTGTCTTAGGAGGAGAGAGAGAGAGAGAGAGAGAGAGAGAGAGAGAGAGAGAGAGAGAGAGAGAGAGAGAGAGAGAGAGAGAGAGAGAGAGAGAGAGAGAGAGAGAGAGAGTGAATATGGACACATAATGTGTTAAATGTTACAGCTGAAGACGATTCCTTCTGAAGAGAAAGAACGTTTAGTGATTTTCCATTCTCACCCCATCACTGATCCCTTTTTGTCAATGGACAAAATTGTCTTTGGTTGAAATATAAGCTGTGTTGTTTTTAATATTAATTCTCATAAGAAAAAATGACGATGATGATGAAAATATCAATCTTCAATAAGATGAAGAGCCTTTGTCAACCATTGGGACATAGAAGTCTGACTATACTTCACGATAACTTAGTTCCGCTGTAGCCCTCTTTGTATAGTCCACGACATTTCCAATTCTGTTGTAGGACCGTACGTTAACGTGCGTAGAATACGTAATGACATTTGACACTTTCCTGCAATAAACCAAAGTTGACCTTGTTACATAATTTACAACCCAAGGGCGTCCCTAGATTGTAAGCTGGGGGTCAAATTGATAGGGAAAATGGAATAGTGCTGTTGCAATACCAGGCCCCTAAAAGAGGCGTGCTCGAATGGCCGAAACTTTGGGGACTAATAAAGTCCCCAGGGCCTTACCGGCAAAAGCCTTGAACAGCTGTACTAATTTGAATGAATGTCGTACTCAGTTACGTTATTATTTAATTGTATTATTATTATGTACTAGCAGCGCCCCGCGGTTTTACCCGTGTTGTGCCCGTGTTCGTGGGAATATCGGGATGAAAAATAGCCTATCCTATGACCTTCCCGTTGAATGTAGCTATATATTACAAAAAGAATTATTTAAATCGGACAGGTAATTCCCGAGAACAAACTAAGAAACTTACAAATTTTACCTCTTTATAATATCAGTCCAGATAGGTAATCACAAAGGTACGCGCGCGAAGATGAGTTCAACTCCATCCAACATAAAGTGTATTTTACTACAATAGAGAAAACAAAGCTATAGTGATACGAAATTCCAACAAATAAAAATTTGAGACTCGAACATTATTTCTCAAGTGCAAAACTCGTTTATTTTACATCTGTTTCAGCCAAACCTATACAGACTGATGCAGATGAGCCAACAACACATCCCGATCGCTTCTATGTACGACCACCTGTTCGACAGCTCACGGAAAGAGAACAGAGTCGAGTTCATCTCCGACTTCCCTGAAGGAAATGATGCTGAGGTCGTTAGCGCTTTACAGGTAAATGTTTAAGGTCTAATTTCATTTGTCTCAATCAAATAGCTTATTCATTTGGACTTGGCTAGGATTTATTATGAATATAGGATTTATTAGGAACCTAATTGTATTGATATGTAAAGAGTTTTATTCTGTTCTAGATACATCCACAAGGCTGGAGTGCGTTAAGTAGAAATATAAGTCATGACGATAAATCAGAGGTTAGTATCAATATGGATCATGATCTTCTATAATGTACCATATCTTATAATAGTTAAACTTGTTATCAGATTAACCAAAATCTACACAAAAAAAATTCTGTCTTAATTTTTTTTTTATTCCGAATAAACCATCGGAACCTGTATGTTTGATCGTCTTTTGTTATTTCGAGATGTGTCACAAAAACGATCGGCCACTGTCAGTGAACCGTCTTCAATATAGTGTGTTTGTGCAGTGGACGTGCATCCACGACATCCAGCCGTGCGAGGAGGCCCCCAGCAAGGCGACGCGCGACTCGACGCCGCGCGCGCCCGACGCCGCGCCGCGCCGCCCGCGCCGCACGCTGCGCCGCGCGCGCCCCCGCCCCTACCGCGCGCCGCCCGCGCCGCCCGCACCCCCCGCTCCCGCGCAGTACGTATTCACTATAACAACTATGTATCTGCAAACGTTATCATATGATACATTAGTTGACTAACTTGACTTTCCCCCAAATATTTAAACATTACGCTAATTAGGACTTACTTTTCATCAGTTTTATAAAGATGTCAGTTTATAAAACCTTGTAAGAAAAGTCTGTTACCATAGTGATACTGATTAAGCTAAACATCATGCATTAGAGAAAAAACACATACAATACAATGCAAAGGCGATATATAAAAAAGGATACCTTGCGGTCTAAACGGAAACTTGTATACGCGTAGTTCTCGCACTATATTGTACTCTGCTGTTTGTCTATAGCTATATTAAGATAGGCAAGCCTAAATGGAATAGTATATTTAATGTAACGTGAACTCACATACGTGTCACTCATCTTACGGCAGAGTAATTTCGTGTGACGTCATAACTACGTACATCTTATATGACACTAAGATCCGGTGTCATGCTACGGTATTATTACGGTAACATTACATGACACAATATAATAAGTACTACACTATGCTTGCTTTATATATAATTGTAGAATACCTTTAAAAAAAATAAAAGGAACAAAAGGACTACCAAACTTCAAACAGGTGTCTTCATTAATTAAATTACTTAGTAAACATCCATACTAATATTACAAGTGCGAGTGTGATTCTGTATCGTTATATACTTGTAGTGGTAATTTAGTGCAGGCGCGGTTCATGGGTTCAATGATTCCTAACCCAAAATCGTAATAATAATTTAAATAATTTGTTCGATAATTATATATCTTCTAATACATACATATTATGTACATTAGGTCCAGTCATAGTGGTGGATTTTGGTTTGGGGATCTTAATATTGGTGATAGGAAGAATCAGGGGTATTTTATACTCTGGATCTGCCACTGCTGACCCCCAGATCTGTATCTGGAACCGCGCCTGTATTACGAGGTAGGTAATGTTAGTAAGTTCAGTGAGGCGTGTTGTTGTAGAGAGCCGCGGCGGGACGAGGCGGGCCCGAGCCGCGCGCCGCCCGCGCCCGACACGCCCTCCGCGCGCCTCGCACGGGTACGTACCGCTCTGACATACCGCACGCCTTTGTACATATACATATTTCAATACAGATCCTGCCCTCAACTAGATATTTGGCAGTGGCACCACCCGTAGTTCTACAATCTACAGTCTACACTTTGAAATATTTGCTTAGATGTGGTTAATATATGGTTTTGACAGATGTCAAATATTGAATGAAATATTAATGCGCCATCTTTGACCCAAAATAGAAAGTTCCTATTGCCATTTTTGCACTAATTAAAATTGCACTTTTTATTTAATGTTTCTCTGAAGTTCCTATTAGTATCTCACCCCGGGGACATTTATTGATTTATATTTTTTTAGGGTATACAGAACGATGTCTGGGAGGCAGCTATCACTCTCAAACAACATAGAGTGTTACAGGAAATATACAACAGGTTGGTTTTGTTTCATTCACTATTTAGATAAATGTTCTATTTTTATTAAGGTTATTAATATGTAAGATATTATAGTAAGTTAAGAAACAGAATTGCTATCTCATTTTGTAATATTAGTATGGATGCTTTTATATTATAAGTTTAATATTAAAGATAAGAAAAACGTCTCGTTTCAAATATAATATTTAATAATTGTAAAACTTTTATCATTAAAAACAAACTTTACCTAATGAGGGTATGAGATTCCAGTATTTGTGAAAATAGTCACATACTTAAAATACTAAGAAATAATTAAAAAAGTAACTTTAAAAATATCTCACTAAGTTTATTATTGCTGGTTCTGCGTTCTCTTCCATGACGCCATTTTTCAATTCCACCAATCAGCATACTGTATTAATAACTGCGATGATTGTTGTGAAATTCGAATTTCAAATATCCCACTAATTTGCACATAGTTTATTATACCATGTCTTGTCGTTTGTGGTCCGTGATAATGACTACACATTTTTTTACCATAAACAATATTTTTAATTGCAGAGGTCAAGTGCGTCGCAACTTCAATATGCAGCGGATAACGGGCATCAATACGGGTATTACGCCGCCGCCGGAGCGGCCCTGTGAATCACCTCGGTCAGTAGATTAAGTAATTATTAATACCTTCGGCTGGTAGAAATAAGGTTTAAGTTCCCACGAGAGCTGTGGAAAGGAAGATGCAATCTAAAACTTAACAGCGAATCCAGCCTCTTCTTTATAACGTCATGTATGTATATGTTTTTGCAATGCAATGCAAATCAAATACATTCAAATAGAAATAAATGAAGAAGAGGAAATCTTCTTTGGGGAGACCTTTGCCTACCAGAGGGACAGCCCAAGTTAAATAATAATACAATATTCAAATTGCCTACCCATTAATTACGATTATGTTTTCTAGAAGACCGTCGACCTCTGGCCATACTGCGCACGACATCGCCGTCAGCGAAGTGAACTCCGAAGCGAAGCCCGCCTCCAAACACAACATCACGCAGAACAGAGATCGGCTGCTGTACTACATAGAGGAGACTAATAAAGGAAAGGGATTCATAAAGGTAATAAGATTTAAATCAATAAACATAATAATGAATGAGTCCTTTAGATACAACTTCTGTGTGAGCGGTCGTCAGTCGGTGTCCGTTGTTTCGATCTTTAAACCATTTAGGAGGCCTTTACACGGTCTTCAAACGTCGACACTAGGGTTGGCCACTGAACTATTCAAAATAAATGAATACCCTGTGGAACTCTCGAGGTAAAAAGTAGCCTATGTTCACCTCCAAGTCTTTATGAATTTCTATACCAAAATATCATGATATGTATTAATATTACTTCTCTTAAACATAATCTCTTGCAATGTAGTTGAAACCAAACCATTGTTTGGTTGCAGGAGCTATGTTACTCAGCGGACGGGCGCATCGTGTGCTCCCCGTTCGGGCGCGGCATGCGGCTGCTGGCGCTGAACGCGCAGTGCAGCGAGCTGTCGCAGCTGGCGCGCGGCGGCGCGGGGGCGGAGGCGCCGCGGCCCATGGTGGAGGTGGGGCAGAGCCTCGGCCTGCACCAGGACCTGGTCGTGAGCTCCAAGTTCAGCCCGCGCTACCACATGCTCGTCACCGGCTGCCTCGAGGGCAAGATCGTCTGGTACCAGCCCTTCAGCGGGGAGACCCTCTACTAGATACTTAATACAATTTAGTCAACCATTTTGTGTTTCATTTGTGTACGAAGTAAGAATGGACTTGTGTATTATAAGAATCAATATTAAAATTGTAAATCTTGGATCTTTTTTCATTTTATCCCTACTAAGTATTATATGTGCAGGCAAGTGGTTTTTTCAGTAACTGTAATTTACATTGTCTGAATTTTCTCTGCCAAAAGGGACATTTACAATAGTTACCTGGACAGCTACAACGAAATACAATCACAAACAGTTGTACATGTATATTTATTTAATCATTTACAAAACATTATTATCTACAGTGTTTGTATAACATTGAACACTTGACTTGATTCACAAAATATTTTCTCTAATCATGATTCTTTCGTATATTAGACATGTCCACCTTCCTTGAGCTTGGCGATGAGCGTGTCCACGTCGGGGATGATGGAGCCGGCTTGACGCACGGGCGGGTCCTCGACCGACACCACCTTGATGCGAGGCGAGATGTCGATGCCGAGGTCTTTAGCTGTCGTCTTCTTGAGAGGCTTCTTTTTGGCTTTCTGCGAAACGCAACAAAGAATATTATATTATAGAGGGTAGGTACACGCGAAACGTAACCCTTCCTTGCAGTGGGATAAGTATAGCTAAGATACTATTCAAAGTTAGCTGTTACTAACGTTTATACTCAGATACTATCTTAAATTTATTTCTGTGATTATATTGATGATATATGAATCCTTAAACAGAATGCATAAAACCTTGAACTCTTAACTATCTCCAAAGAAAAGGAAAGTCAGGCCGATGATAAAACTATAAGATCTCTTTTACTGTATTTACCATAATATTTGGTAGAGTAGCGTATCTAGGTTCGTTGAGTCGCAAGTCCGCGCTGAGCACAGCGGGGAGCTTGGTCTTGATGACTTCGAGTCCGCCGTCGACTTCACGGGTTACGGTGAGACCGGCGTCGCTCTTCTCGACCTGAAATAATACGAAAAAGATGGTATTTACTAGAAACTGTTGAATATAGTAGGGTCTATATAAGTTCGTTATGTAGAAATTTCTAGCTTATTAACTCTTTTGATATTGTATTGTAAACCCAAAATAATTGTGGTGTAGAGTAACCAAGTGTAATTTTATTTGAGTAAAAAGTCAGCAGCAGGTAAAAGTCTATGGATATTATTTAGGTACTTATAGATATTTTAAGAGATAGATTGTTTATAATTAAGTAGTTACCTTTGAAGCAAAGACTCCCTGTGGCCAGTCAAGGAGAGCAGCCGTCATTTGTGCGGTTTGATTGGCATCATCATCAATTGCCTGAGAATAACACACCACAATTAAGTTCATATCATATATAATTAATTATCCTATCATAATGAACACATTTATATTGCTATAATTTGGACAGAATAAGAGACTAGCTAGTATTAGCATTAGCCTGTTATGACTCACTACAGAGCAAAGGTATTTCATGTTACTAAAGAAATCAGAACAGTGACGAAAATTAGGCATAATCACAATGCTTCCCTACTACAGTTTGTTTTTTTTTTACCTATTTACCTGTTTCCCAACAATAACAATATCAGCCTTCTCGTCCTGTGAGAGTTTGGCGAGGATCTTGGCCACATGAAGTGGTTGCAGTGTCTCATACTCAGCACCAGCCACTTCCACATGGATAGCTCGGTCAGCACCCATGGCAAGGGCAGTTCTTAAGGTTTCCTGAAATTGGTCAATTACATAAGATATAGGGAAGGGAATTAATGAATATAACATCACAAATAATAAGTTGGGAGTATTTTTTTGTTTTTTTTTTTAATAAAGATTTAATGAAACAATTCTGTAACGCTATCAGTTTTATATTATTACTATAAGCATCTATGTTTTGATTGAGTATTGGCTGAATGATTTGACAATGGACAGCCTAGACTTCTCATTATATAGATTTAAAATTTGCAGGGTATGTTTATCTTAATGATTTATAAAATTTGTTATTCATATACCTGAGCCTGAGCAGGTCCGCACGACACAGCAATGACTTCACTGGCCAGCTTCTTCTCCTTCATCCTGACTGCTTCCTCCACAGCAATCTCATCGAAGGGATTCATTGAGTGTTTAACTCCATCTGTTACTACGCCGCTCTTGTCGGGCTTTACACGGATCTATATAGATAATTTGGAAAATAAGTGAAAATTAACAAAAGGTTTCATTATTTTAAGAAAGAATAGGGCGGAAAATAATCTATGGTTCAATTATATGTTAAATGTATTAAATTAGCAGGCTTATAGTAACAACAGTGTGATTAGATTTTTTATTGTAATAATTTGCTTCAGTATTCAATAATTAAACTTGAGTTCAAGGTTGTATTGATAAGATAGGTAAAGACTCGGAAAAATTAATCTATTCAACTTCTAATAGCTAAATATCATGTGGTCGAGAAAAATAATATGAATAATGGCATGTAAATGTAGATATAACAATAGATTTCACTCAAAATTTCCTTCTGAATAAAATTTGAATAAAAAGTTAATTTCACTTCGGTAGGTAACCTTTGCACTCAAAAATTACTTACTTTGACTGCATAGTCGATGACTCTCTTAACTCCAACTAATACGCGAGACATTTTAAGCACTTGTTATTTAAGTTTAATTTAACTTAACACTAATTAATAACTTATTAATTTAAAATATTTAAATTCTAATAAAAACAAATGAAAAAGAGGTTCGAAGTCCAATCAGCCAACAATGTCGTTTTATCAACTGTCAAACTCAAATGACAGCCAATTGAATTGTCATGCAAAACATCGTGTCGTGATAAAAAGATACATATACATACAGTTTTTACGGAAATGTCCGGTTTTTTAATAATTACTTGTAGCTTTACGGCTTTACTGGTAGTACATAAGTACATAACACATAATATTATTATTAGTTCCCCGGGGAAATTTTCAAATGAATGTCTTGAAAACGGCAAGCAAATAATGAATTCTTCGCAAATAAAACACGAATTTGTTTTTATTGCATCAATAATAAATGAAACAAAAAGTTACATAATAATATTATTTATTTCCTATATCAAATAAGTCTTAAAACTAGTGACAATCCTCTATTTTCTTTTAAATTATAATAATGATAATTTTAAAACTTGAATTCTTTGTACTTTTTAGCTTGTTTAGAGTCTGTATTTTGTTGACGTTTTCTTTTATTCTGAAAAAAGGAAAAATATCATATTATTAGTTATAATATTATTGTACTGATAATATTTAGGGTTAAAAAGGCAGGGCACAAATTGTCACCATGTGGATTCCAAACAGCGGCAGACCAAACCGGAGATGGCAAAACAACCTTGACGGTTGACTAGTTACTTGTGTGGTTGGTGCCAGGAGGCCCTTGAGAGAGCTGAATGGAACAAGGTCGGGGAGGCCTTTGCCTAACAATCAGACTAATGAGAATAATGCGCTATTAAGCTTTTTGAAACGAAGGCACACACCACTATAAATTAATTTGAACAATATGATAACCATATAAATTGCGCAATTTTGCGGCGCCATAATCACCTTTTGCTTCGCCACATGGTCAGCTAACATGTCTGAAAGGTCCTCTTGGGCTCTAGGGCGATGTTCTCTTATATGACGCTCATAGCGCGCCGCTACCGCCTCCGGTTCTAATTCTAACTCCGAAGGGTCTAATGTCACTTCAACACCACCACTCCTGGCTTCCACACCTTCGCTAGCGGTTCCTGAGGGTGCAACAGGTGCCCTCTTGCCTGTAAGCAAAATATAAAAATATAAAAAATAACAAAAAGTAAATTGCCGAAACCAGGGATTGAACCAGGGACCTTTAGATCTTCAGTCTAACGCTCTCCCAACTGAGCTATTTCGGCCATATTAAAAGAGTTGTAATTATTGACACAATGCTTCTTTCTAACCAAAACACTTATTTTAATAATATAAAACAGAGGTCGTAATATGCATTTTTACCTGGATTAGCAGCGTTGATATCATATACGTGCGTGGAAGCCATCATGCCAGCGGTCAGGCCAACACGACGCTCGGGCAGCACTTGGTATAATGCAGGGGTGTCTCCACTGGAAAACAACAAATAAAAGATAAGTTACAAAAAAGAAACAAGTTGAAAAATATGCATTTATTAGCCTAAGCAATTAAGGTATAACAGTCAGCGTATATTTACGCTAGTTAGCGCTAGTCTACTTGAGGTTAAATAATTTTAGTGAAACACGAGTGAACAAAAATAACACTTTCTAAGATGCCCAACAATGGGACATTCTGTGTTCCGACTGACCACCTTTTTAAATGGAACAATCGAATACTTAGAGTGAAATAAAAATTTAATTCACTTCACATTTACAATATTGCTCGTCATATAAAAAATCTGACTAGTGAGTTTCTACTTACCCCTCAGGATCGCTCTAATCATATAAAAAGCTAATAAATGAGTTATTTACCCCTCAACATCACTCTCGGTCTTCTTCTTGCGTAGCTCGATGGTGTCGGGAGTCTCCATGCCGGGTGGTACGGAGCTGATGCCGAGCGGCGTCACGAGCCCCTCGCCCGGCGTCGCCACGCCCGACGCCACGTCACCCTCGCCCTTCTCGCCTTCTTCCTCAGATTCCTCTGTAAGTGCGAATATGTTAGTAGTCAACCTCCAGTATGATCTAACAATTGAAACAAGCAAGACCGACATTCAAACGTGCGTCCGAAGCATGCTAGCGAGTTACAGTTAGACGCTCAGTTAAAAATTGCTACTTTCGAACTCATCCAAGTGGCTGCAGATTCCTTTGAACAGTGATGATTGTTCTACTTTAAAAAAATATCCATTGATATTACCTTCCTCAGATTCCTCTTCGGATTCCGACTCCAACTCTCCCCACATTGTTTTATCAATGTCTTGATCTTCCGCGTCCTGTAATATAGTAAAAACAAACATTAGTAAATCTTTTCTTTTCATTTAGTTAAAACTGAATATAACTTCAGTAGTATTTCAGGCCTTTACCCAGTGGGTCATAAAAACTTGTTTATTACTTGTTAGCGAATGGAGATTAATCTATCAATATCATTTCCGATAAAAATAACAGTAATGGACAGAATTTGATGCGCTGATCATGACTAACTCCATCAACAAGGACCGAACTCAATTTTCAAATTCAACATTTCCGTTCAACTAAACTCTGTTTTTGTAAATCTATTTTGAAGTTTTGATTTCAGTTCAGTACGAGAACTGGGATGAAGTTCAATTGATCGAGTTGGTGAAATTGGGGCTAAGTAAATATGTGTAATAATACTCACATCTTGCCCACTACTCTGGTGTCCGAACACGTCTCCGTACAGCGGCTTGCCCGTCTCGTCGACGGGCGGCTTGCCCCAGCCGCCGGCGTGGTAGCCGAACGCGCAGCCATCCGGGATGGGCGCGTTGAGGCCGGGGATCTTCAGGTTCGGGTACGACGGCGGCGGCCCGTAGCGCTGCTGCGCGATCAGCCACGGGGGAGGGACCTGGGGACGGAATGGTGTGGACTGTATTATCTGATAACTCCGATGTTCGGAATGACCTACAGCGAAGTCAAACGACAGGGAGGCACGGATAATTATCATATCAGCCGTCTATCCCCTCAAGTATGTTATAAAGGGCAGTTTCCTATGGTTTTACCCATGTTGTAATAGTTATTATGGGCGTTATAGGAGGAGTCCAAAACCTTCCATGTGATTCAGTCTGTCTATTTGTGCAATGGAAATCCGTTGAGTAGTTTTGAGTTCACGGCGAACACAGACTAAACCCTCGGAGCAAAAGAGGGGTGTTATAAGTTTCACGCCGATGTCTACACACACATGTGTGTATGTGGGTGTCTGTGGCACCGTAGCTCTCAAACGGATGAACCGATTTCGACGCGGTATTTTTTATATGAAAGCCAGTTTCCTTGCGGTGCGGTGGTCCGTAACTATGATGAGTAAAAATCAGTCCCGCCGTTTTAGCGTAAGGGTTTTCTAAATTTTAATTGTATAATAAGTAAGGAAGACCGTACATAATAAAAATAACTTAATATCGTTACTATACCTTATGTGACCCAGGCCCGACCGGCATACCGAGCGCAGTGCGCAGCTCTTCAGATAAGTCTCCAGGTTTCTTCTCCCGGAGTCGGGTTTCGAACTCCTTGCCTTCGTAGTAGAGGTCGCCGTGGATCGTCATACGAGGCTTGGTTTGCCATCTGCGGATGGGAATGCACTGGTTAATATTGGTGATTTGATTATGGATCAAACGGTACAGAGTAGCACAAAATTACGCGCAGTGATATGAATGATTTTTATATTTATTTGTATGTATGATTTGTATGTTTAGGTGTAGGAGAAAATCAGGCTTTATTCTATGTTTGAGATTTAAATACGTTACTCAGATGTTAAAATGAATAAATATGTTTTCTAATAATGTGTTTAATAAACAAAAGATTGTAGAATCAGACTTACCTCTTGCAGTACTTGCACACATGATTCTATAAACCTATATCCTAATAAGACGAATATAAATGTAACCAGGTTTCACACTGGTTTTATATTGCGATCACAAATTCAAAGTTTCAATGTCAACTTCATTTTGTAATCCCAATTATGTACACAAACATAGGATATATGTAATTTGTAAAGGGTGGCAATTGTACAACTGATCTCAAAGAAAGGTGCAACCGAACTAAAGAAAGGGTATTATGTACTGATTTAGTTAATCAGCAAATATGAATCGCCACCAAATAATATAGTTCACTTCGAAGATTATGGCATATAAAGCAGTCCAACATTTTCCTCGTAAATGGTATCAGTTAAGCATACCTGTAAATCTGTTCAGTAGTTTTTAGGTTATAGCAGATATACAGACGGCGTGGAACTTTCTTTTATATTATAGACATAACTAGCAGAGCCCTGCGGTTTTACCCACGTTATGCCCGTTCCCGTGGGAATTTCGGGAATTTTTGTACTCATAAACCTTCCTCTTGAATCACTCTATCTATTTAAAAAAACAACGTCAGAATCCGTTGCGTAGTTTTAAAGATCGAAGCATAAGCATAGTGACAGACAGACAGCGGAAAGCGACTTTGTTTTATACTATGTAGTAATATGAAAGATTAAAATAGTATCTAACATACTTGAAGAACGCGTCGTGTAGTTTCTGGTAATCAATATCGATCTTGCCGAGCTTGGGGCGGGTCCTCTCCCTCATTTTAGCCTTCAAAGTCTTTGTTTCCTCCTTGTCTTGCAGCGAGGCTCTCATCTCCATGATACCCGTCTTTTTTATGAAGTCGGGTAAGTCGAATGGAGGCTTCTCTATACCACGCTTGCCTTGTAAATACTGGAAAAGGTGTTAATTATTATAAGCAAGACTAATACAGGTTATAGTGAAAATGCATTAATTACCCGACTGCCTCAAGAAATAGAGGGTAATGTTTTCGTCATGATCTTTTTAAATCAATTCTTTGTAAGTGATAGCTCCTTACCTTTCTCTTATAGCACCAATGTCTGGGCACTTGCACAGTGTTTCTGTGCGCCTTCAGCTGTACCAACAGCTTGGGGTCCTTAGCTGTGACGTCATACATCTCCACCACATCCGGCCGCGAGACGAGCTGCTTGAGCTCCGCTACGGAAAGACGAGACAGCTTCTTGAGTTTCCTTTTCGATAAGCGTTCCTTTTCATCGGCGGCATTTTTCTGAGACACGTTAGTTAAAAGTATGTTAGTTATTTACTGCCTTATTCATAAACACTCTCTAACTAAAACACTGTTAGTGAGTGTTTTGTCTCTTTTGCTCTTTGGAAAATAGCGTGTGTCAGAAAGGGACAAACCATTTGATAGCTCAAATACTGCTAGTAAGCGGTTATGAATAAGGCCTTTAGTATACAGCGCCTTCTACTATAAGGGCTTGAAGATGGCATTGTACTGATCTGTATATGCGAATGTAAAGTGTAGTGCCTTTACCTAGAAAGATCTAGATCTTATACCTATTTTTTATGGAAGGGGAATGAATTCCAATCAATCGCATCCCATGTTTCTGGGGAAACAACTGTGCGTGGGACTCAACGCCGGGGATCATCTCGAGCTGGGTAATAGATATACCACTAAACCCCATCCATGTTCCGTAGTCAACGGCTTAGGCGGAAGTCTCCCTCCGAGCATAACAAGATGTCCGCTTCTCCAGTATAGAAAAATCTAGTATTCTAAAGTATACAAACCTCAACAGCCTCCTCATCCACTGCGAACTGGTCCTGCACCTTCTCCATCGGCTTGGCGGCACTCTTCACCACATCCTTCTCTTCCTTGACTTCCTCCTTCTTCTCTGTGATCTTGAAAGCCTCCAGAATACGATGGAACTGACGGTACATCGGCTCCATCTCGTGGAATTGTATGTTCTCTTGTATGTATCTGATGGAAATTGATTGCTAAAGTTAAGAACCAATGTTTGTCACTATATAGTATAAAACAAAGTCGCTTACCGCTGTCTGTCTGTCCCTATATATGCTTAAAACTACGCAACGGATTTTGACGCGGTTTTTTTAATAATAGATAGAGTGATTCAAGAGGAAGGTTTATATGTATAAAAAATATAAGAAAAGTTTTAGTAAGTATCGTAAACTTTCAAGTAAGTGTTCGAGCTTTTAATGTTAGATTAAATGTTTGATGCATCGGAACCATTTATTCATTAATTTCACTTTTGTATAATTACTTTATAATTATCTCCCTCCTCTCTTAATTCTATTATTTGTATAATACCAATGTTTCTCCCTCACTCATTATTATATTTATTATAATATTATATATCCCTTCTCTTGTCTGTCTCATTGCCTTCAACAATGATTGATGGGAGCTCCTAAAAGTCATTGAGGACTGGCGATGTTTGAAAGAACTGCGCCCAAAAGTGAGACAATATAGATAAGAAAAAATATTACACAATACTAACTCAATCTCTGCTTCCTTCTGGTTCTCCTTATCACTAGTTGATTTCTTTCCATCCTCCTTGGCGGCTGGTTTCTCCTGTACTTTGATTTGGGACTCCTTCCTCTTCTGTTTGGCTACCTTCTTCTTCTTCTTCTTTCTCTTATTCTTGTTAGCTTTGTTTGCTAATGTCTGCAAATTCATTGGTGTTATTAGGATCATCAATAGCATTAGGATACAGTTTTGGAACGATTTTTAGAGTGTAGGGCCTCTAGGAATTGTAAGTAAGGTAATATATAATAAATTATTCTAATGTAATTATTTAAGATTCTCTTCAAGATTGTCTTACTATCAGAGCTATCGAGAATTGATATATAAATTAAAATTTATTTATTTGCCATAATGTACGGTCTAAATACATCACACCCTATGAGATATGTGAATATATGCATTAATTAGTCAGCTGTGTGAATATCTAATGTAGCATAGCCACATAACATATTATAGATTTGTTCTATAAATATGGTGTATAGGTTTCTTACACAATGTTAATAAACAATAAACATGTACAAAGAAAATATGTAGATATAAAATTTTAATAAAGAATTAATAATATTGAATACTTTATATAACAATAGGTATTTATAATAATTAAACATAGTTACCTCTTGTTTAGAAATAATTGGTGGTCTCGGAGCATCTGGGACCCCTTCATCATCTGAGTCTCCATCATCTTCCTCAGCATCATACTCACTGCTGATCACCGGGGCTGGAGGAGCTTCTGGTAAGGCAGACTCTTCTGAAAGTTATTAAATTTTGTTTAATGTACTGCCGCATACCTATATTTATCACATAAACTAGCATAAAGTTTCTATTGAATATGGCATTCTGATAAACAGGATTATCATATTTCACAGATGGAATATTTTCTAAGAAAATATTTTTTTTATGCTATTAATTTGACTTTGTATCTTACCAGTCTCAGGTTCAACAACATCCCCCACAGCAGCTTGTCTCTGCTCTTTGTATGCCAAAGCTTCTTCCAAAGCCTTGGGCAACACCACTCCACCTGCTGGCATGGGCTTGTTCCTGAACTCCTCAGGAGTGTCAATCTTCATAGTTAACAATGAAGGGAGACCAGAAGGAGGATTCATGGAATCAGATTCATCATCCTCTCCTTCATTCTCGTCACCTTCCATCTCTGGCTCGTCCCAGCCTGGTGGCCCATCATGGCCCGGCGGCATGCCCCACCCGGGTGGCCCCTGACCCTCCCAACCTGGAGGTCCCATACTCAAATTCGGAGGAGGACCCATCCCTGGAGGACCCATATCCATATTTGATCCACGCATCATACCCGGTGGAGGAGGCATTCTAGGCGGCCCCATTCCTGGGGGGCCCATTGGTGGTCCCATGTTCATGCCTGGTGGGCCCATTCCAGGCGGTGGTGGTCCCATACCCGGTGGACCCATTCCCATCATTCCTGGTGGACCCATCCCAGGAGGCATATTCGGAGGCCCTCCAGCCATGCTCGTGAGACCTCCCGGCATGTTAGGTGGTCCACCGCTCATGGTAGACGGGGGACCGGGCATGTTAGGCGCTCCAGTTGGCATGTTAGGTGGCACCGGCGGCATATTCGGCGGTCCCCCCATATTAGGATGTCCTCCAGGCGCACTCGCTGGAGGCATGGGCACCGGAGGGCCCATTGGAGGCGGCGGTGGCATACCGCCAGGACCCATTGCACCTGGTGGTGGCGGCATCGGTGGAAAGTTGGGCATTCCTGGAGGAGCCATAGGTCCACTGTTGTTGGCGGGTGGCCCTGTTCCTGGAGGGCAGTCCATAATGCTTCTATATCTGGATAACACTTATTGTAATTGTGAATCAACACTGGTGTTCTTAAAATTACATTAATTACGGGGTAATCATAAAAAAACAAATTCAGTTGAAGTCTAGGTTATTATTTTTGACAAACAAGCCAAGCAAGCCATTGAGTGAAGCCAACCAAAGCCACAGGCCACAGAGGCCAAAGCCAACTGACACTGTTTCAACAGTTGCCAACTGTCAATTTATTTGACAGTGACAATGATAGCCAAAAACCAACAATTAATTTCTAAATTTTCGACCATAGAAAAAGACGGATCAATCAACTGTCAACTAGACTAATCACTCACTACATAGTATAAAATAAAGTCGTCTCTTTTTCGTGTCTGTCACATTGTTTGTCTGTCTGTATGCTTAAATCTTTAAAATTACGCAACGGATTTTGATGCGGTTTTTTGTAATAGGTAGAGTGATTCAAGAGGAAGGTTTTTATGTAAAAAAATTCCCGAAATTCCCACGGGAACGGGCACAACGCGGGTAAAACCGCGGGGCGCTGCTAGTTAATACTAAACTAAAGCTAAAGACAGTCTGACAGTCAGTCCCTTGTTTCCTGGTCTGTGGTTAGTCCAGTCAGCTGTCATATGTTATTTTTATTTTATGTCTAGATTTTTGTGTATTGGACTGGGGAATTTGTTATCAATTTCCTTGTGATTACATCAAAACTTACGTGTTACTTTCCTTATTTTATTGTGAAAATAATAAAACTCTTAATCTACATCGCTATGGCAGATATGACTGAGAAATACAACACGAAATGCCCTGGTGTGAAACGACTAATGAGAGAGGCCTTGGAACTGGCTGAAGCGACAGAAGAATATTGTGCCAGGCCTCTGGAAGACAACCTGTTTGAGTGGCATTTCACGGTGCAAGGGCCTAAAGGGACAGACTTCGAAGGTGGTATTTATCATGGCAGAATTTTATTACCTAAAGAATACCCTATGCACCCACCTCATATCATTCTTTTAACACCGAATGGAAGATTTGAAGTTAACAAGAAGATATGTTTGTCAATATCCGGCCATCACCCAGAGACTTGGCAGCCCTCCTGGTCAATAAGAACAGCTTTATTGGCTTTGATTGCATTCATGCCTACTCCTGCTGAAGGTACTATTGGATCATTAGATTACTCGCCAGAAGAACGAAGAGTTTTGGCCAAAAAGTCGCGAAGTTGGGTTTGCTCCCACTGTGGGGAAATTGCATCATTGCTATCCTCTACTGCAGCTAAACCAATCACTGAAGAGGAGAAATCAGTCTTAAATCAAATTGCTTTCAAGGGTGAAGAGGTAAATACTCCTAAACCCCCCGAAGAACCTCCCCAGGAGGCAGAGCCCCAGGTACTGGAGTCTACAGAGCCTAGCACAGGTTTCCTAGACCAACTGACAGAGATATTAGTGGCGCTCCTCGTTGGAGCTATAGGCATATTCATATACCGACGTTGGAGCTATTATGCTGCATCAGACACAGAACTCAACTAAACATAAGTTGTAAAATATTCTGAGACATATTGGTGTTGTCTGCTGTTAAAATATGTGAAGATTCAAATGAATTTAAACCAAACTTACTGTGGTTGTTAAACATAATTTATAAACCAGATACAAAACCACAGTAATGATTTAGTCAGCAGAGTATATTAAACAACAAAAATGTTATAAATATTATATAAATAGTATTTTACAAACAAAATATTTTGTTTTAATATTGTAAATAGTTATTTGGAACAATATTTATTTATAATGTGCCTTAAAATTAACATTATTACATTAAAGGCATTCAAATCTTCATGGTGATAAAATCTGAAGAAAATAAATAAAATAAGTTTCTATTACTACAATCCATTGCATAACTTATCATATTGCAAAACTTATTATCACCATTTGTAACTTCTTTAATAAAACCACTTAAACTTCTGGCTATCAATCACATTCCTAGAGGCAACCAATATTAGATTACACCTTATGTTATTGTAAAAATAAATATAGTTATAAATTTATTTAGTATTAAATACAATGTTTAGGATGATTTATTTCTATAATTTATTTTATTCAAAAAATATAAGTTACTGTTGATATAACATTTTGTGTTTTATACCTACTTATTATTTTTTATATGGATATTTTAAAAGTGAGATTTACTTGCCTAAATGGAATGTGATTCAATTGAAATATTCCAAAAAAAAATTGGTGACAAATGACCCATATAATATTTTTGTTTCATAAAATTTCAATCAATGATGTAATCTTGTATAAATCCTAGATTTTAGTGGCATTAACTCACTAACATTTAAAATGACATATGATTCAGGTGCCATAATCTATAACCACATAGGCAAACGCCACTCGCTGAAAGCATTACAGACATGTTGCAAAATATGATGTAATAGGCTATTTTCAGCTCATCAATATTTATTCTACTGTTTCAAACAATAGTAAGGAAACAAATTGTGAAGTACTAGAATATTTTATAAAGGTCATTCAATATTACTGGAACCTATACTATAGTTTGGTAGAAACCAGTTTTATCTAAATTATATTTGATGTAAATTAATTACTTTAGGATTCATTTATTCATTCTATGTAATCTATTAATAATTCTCTCATTTACATTCCTTAACTTGATGTATACTTTTAAGTTTTGTTTATAAAGATATATTAGGATAAGGTAAATAACATTATTTAAATCTTTAGTCTTTATGTGTATTGCTTTGTGATTAAATAAAGTGTTTGTAATTTATAAATTAGTACTTCTTTTCAAAACATCATCCTATAGACCCCAAGTTTTTAAAGGAAAGACAATGTTGGAATGAATTTAAATGTGAGAATTTTACCTTTCTTAATCTGGTTCAAACTGTGGCACACAATCCTCATCCTTGTTCATAAATGACAAATATGTATGAGTTTTTATTTTATCAAAATTAATTTAGAACTTCCCTTGGTTCGTTTAATTGGAAAAGCAATTGAAGATTCATCATGGGAGACGACAATGAAATAAAACACTATTTTCAAGTTAGGTTTTTAATAAAGTAGTCATACATCTAGAAAGTACTTGCTAATTATCAAGTAAATACATGAACATAGTTTTGCAAAGAATGGTGTACGATAGCCTACCACCAAAGTGTACCACCAGCTGTTACTGGGTGCATTAATAAACATAAAGAACTTAGATTAAATCAGCGACATTCATGGGCATTTCGTCAATTTGAGTTGAGTAGTACTGTTCAATATCTCTGAGGATCCTGATATCGTCGGACTTGACGAAGTTAATGGCGACACCCTTGCGTCCAAAACGACCGGATCTACCGATCCTGTGGATGTACAACTCACGGTTGTTGGGCAGATCGTAGTTGATGACCAGAGACACTTGCTGCACGTCAATACCTCGCGCCCACACGTCTGTCGTTATTAGAACGCGGCTGTAAACAAAACACGTATTAATTCAAGTATCGTGTGAGGTGATTTACAAATTACATTAAACGGTTTACACGGCCGAACGTGCGCGCGAATATGCAGTGACCTCATTCCTTTTAATCCATACTTTGTAGTTACTCAAATAATAAGAGAAAAAAATGTATACCTTCATTCTTAGTTTAGCAAAGAACAAGTATACAGTTATTTAAGGGAACAGAAAGTGCTTAAATGGATATTAATATTATTTGGTATTACCATGCTTCGGAGGGTTCATAAAATTGTCAGTCCTGCTTATTTCGGCAGTCCATGTCGGAAGCCTTTATACAGTCTGAACACTCCCGACACTAGGGTTAGCCACTAACCTACATGAACTACCTTACCTATTATTTGGTTCATCTATACTAATATTATAAAGCTGCAGTTTGTTTGTTTGTTTGTTTGAACGCGCTAATCTCAGGAACTACTGACCGAGTTGAATTTTTTTTTTGTAATGGATAGCCACATTCAAAGGTAAGGTTATAGGCTACTATTCATCGTGAAATTCCCACGGGAACGGGTACAACGCGGGTAAAACCGCGGGGCGCTGCTATTAATTTATGAACTTGGTTAGTTAGATTACCTTTGACCAGATCTGAACTCCTTCATAATATTGTCTCTCTCCTTCTGGGGCATGTCTCCGTGCATGGAACTGACAGTGAAGTTGGCCTCTTGCATCTTCTGTGTCAACCAATCCACCTTCCTCTTGGTGTTGCAGAAGATGACCGCTTGTGTGATGGTCAGAGTGTCGTAGAGGTCACACAGAGTGTCAAACTTCCACTCTTCACGCTCAACAGCTACGAAGAACTGCTTGATACCTTCAAGTGTCAACTCGTCACTGAAATGAAGATTATATTATTAAAGATAAATAAAATACAAAATATATCATCCTTTGAAATGGTTGGACTTTTACATCCATGGAATTATATTATACTTTATTCATTACACATACATAAATATACAGGAAATCTTGTCTGAAAAATATTATATTAAAAAAATTAAATAGTTTGAATTGATTATGATTTTTATCTTTTTATAGCCAGTCAGTCAAGATATTAACATAATATTGCACACTTGGTAAGGTAACATCTGAATGCAATTATGATATAAATAATAAAATAAATAAATATGCCCGGACAAATTCACTCACGGTTAATTAGACCCAAACTAAGCTCTAAGCTTGTAATATGGAATCTAACTAACTGATACTACTACATATACATACACAAATACTTTATAAGAATATATAATTGACACCCAGACGTCGTCGCCAACAACTATGTCTTCACATATTGTTGACTCCGGGCGAGAATCGAACCCGCAACCCCCAACACAG
Organism: Cyclophora albipunctata; assembly: GCA_963082685.1. Taxonomy (NCBI): domain Eukaryota; kingdom Metazoa; phylum Arthropoda; class Insecta; order Lepidoptera; family Geometridae; genus Cyclophora; species Cyclophora albipunctata. Next base: position 6,252,955 of record OY720129.1, on the reverse strand, counting down.
TAAACACTCTCACTGCCACTGTGCCAACGGGCTTGTCATATGAGTCATCATTACCGTGTGTGAAGTAGTAAATGAACAGGAAAGTCTAATATAGTTCTCACCGTTTGACCAAAATCCTGATAGGATCTGTCATAAACTTGGATGTCATTTCCAGGATCTCATGGGGCAAGGTAGCAGAGATGAGCACCACCTGCGTGGCCGGGGGTAGGTATCGGTACACATCATAAATCTGCTCTTTGAATCCCTTGTTCAACATCTCGTCTGCTTCGTCAAGGACTAGCATCTTTATTGCTCTGGTCCTCAACACACGTCTACGGATCATATCTGTGGAAGAAATGGTGCATTATATTAGGAATCATTCATGGTTACATTGACTTTATGTCTTTAACACCTTCACAGTCTTAGTGCTTTAAATTTGGGTCACAATGAGCTGGCTTCACAACAAGTGCATGTCCTATTTACACACAAACAGTACAGTACATATAGGACTTGTGGGCCTTGTTTGTTGTGGATGTGGTTTGCACCCAAGCGTGTGCTATTAAGGCATTAAAAGATCTATTTGTGTGATTTATTAACAATATTTTCACTTACCAAACACTCTCCCCGGTGTTCCCGATACTACATGTTGTCCATAATCCAATTTCCTGATATCTTCTCCAAGGTTGGTTCCTCCAATACAAGCATGACACTGGACGTTCATGAAGTCTCCCAAAGCCAATATTACCTTCTGAATCTGTGTAGCCAACTCACGAGTGGGTGAAAGAATAAGTACTTGAGTCTCACGCAATGTTGTGTCCAGTGACTGCAGAATCGAGATGGAAAACGTCGCTGTTTTACCCGTACCGGACTGAGCCTGAGCTATAACATCTCTACCTTTTACTATAGGCAATATACTTCGCTGTTGAATGGCAGACGGCTTCTCAAAACCTGTGACGTGAAAGTTTAGGTGAGTAAACATTGAATTTGTATCTGGTTACTGTCATCTGGTTTGTTAACATTTTAATATATTTTCTTACCATATGTATAAATTCCTCGCAATAACTCGTCTCGTAAGCCCATGGAGTCGAAAGTTGGAATAACTTCCACATCCTCGCTTGTGTCGAATTCAACGTTCGACAAGTCTTCCGATATAATTTTTCGATTACTGTAGGACACTTCTGACGACGCCATCTTGACCCAGGTTTATGTAAAGATATCAACAGAACTCCACGCAAGCAAATTAAGTTTATATTGTGCAGTAATTGTAAACTCGACCCCAAAAAAGAAAAAATGAGGTTGCCGTGATACAAATGCGCGTTCTTTCAAGGACCATGGACGCCTGTGAACAAATTGTCTAGGGATGGGTAAAAAATATCGATATATCAAAATATCGATATTTTTTCAGAAAAATATCGATACTAATTAGCGATATTTTTTTCCGCGATATATCAATTTTCGATATTTATTTTCAGATATCAAAATCGATATATTTTTAAAGCTCTGCTGTCTGCTCATGCGTCACATCATGATTTTGACCAATCCGATTTCTTAAATTTAGAAAATATGCAGTATTTTTTTGTTTCTTTTTTTTATGTCAAGCAATTCGATTTTTTTTTTTAATAATAAAACTTATGTTTGAAACAGCCAGATGTGTATTTGCTTTAAAATTTCGATAATTTAGGCAATTTTTATAAATAATTGCAATTTGGGCAAAAAATATCGATATATCGAAATATCGATATTTCTTGGGTGATATATATCGATATATTTGAAAAATATCGATACGATAAATATCGATATTTTTTTTCCATTTGCCCATCCCTAAAATTGTCAAAAACAAAATCAATCAATCAATTAGCAATCCATGACGTCATCACAGTATTGCCATTGAAAATAAAAATTAAGCTGTCCATACGCTGTCAAGCTAAGGCAAAGAAATTAACCGATAATTTCCGATATTATTTCTTATACCCACTAAAAATCTCAACCAATGCTAATACACTAATGCACAGTACATGGATAAGAAAATGATTTAATGAGTAAATAAATGCACTTTTTAATTTTACTGAAAATCACGACTAAGTTCAATTTATCGTTTGAATGTCTTATTTCCGGTCGTGATGTGAACCACGAATATTTTTTTATAACCTCCTTGGGTGGGTATATTGGAATCGGTCTGATTTTAAAGATTTTGTTTTTTTTTGTTATGGTGGTCAAAGAACGATCATTTGATTTTGAACGAATCAAAATGGATGCTGGGTGTGAATGAACTATGTACTGAAAAACGAACAGCTTTTTATTGAGTTGTGTCGTGGGCCCGATTATTATCGGGAATCCGGCGTCTCCGTTTTGTTTTGTAGTTTCGTTAACGAGTGCAGTTTCAAAAGTGTTGACGACAAAATATCGACCGAATCAGTGGCTCAATTCGGTAGTCCCCGTGCGGTAATGTGTTTGATAGCTTCGCAGGAGCTCTCAACCCGCTGGTGGCCTTAGGATGAGGACTGTGACGGATAGGTTGTGTTACGATCAGTATACGCGAGTATTTGATGTGTCGCCGTTCCCGAGCTTATGTGGGACATGGCGAGAGGAATCGAACTGAAGTGTCGTTCGTGTGCTGTCTAAGCCCTTAGAAATGAAATGCATATACAGGAAGGAACAAACACAACTCTGACAACATGTACCAAAATGACAGAGGAAGTAGACAGAAGACATGGTGTGAATGGTAACAGCAGTAGTAAGGCTGCGAGTGAAGATGCTCCTGTGCACAATTCTGCTCTCAATGCAACTGGTGGGAGGCTCAAGTTTTTCAAAGGTAAGGGACCTGGATCTCTTATAGCATTCTCATTGTCAGTGTTCTCTCAGCTGAGGGTATGGATGCTCATCAAACCAGCTAGCATGTTAGAAAAACTAGAAAGTCTTTCATGCTCTGATAAGCATACATAAGTATGTTTGAGTGAGTCGAAGTCAATTGTCTGAGCACAGCCTCTGTACTATTGTTGTCTGTTTCATAAGGAGTTATGGTCACTGTTGCGGAAACAAGTTAATTACTTTTTATGATTATGTGCTTTACTGTGGATAAACATGGCATTTGGCTATTATTTACCCAAGTGTCTTCTATTAATCTTATAATATGAGTATCTTTTGGCATAGAATTTGTAATTAATTAATTAGTAAGGTACCGTTTTTTCATAATCTATTTTATTATTATTTTGTATATTAATTTAGCAAATACACATTTTAAGAAATACAATTATATTTCAACTGAGCTATCATTATATAGGTATGCTTGTCAATTTGATCCATAATAAGGTATACATATTTTTTGTAAATATAGTTTGAATCCTTGCCTGGACCCATATTTACATAATTAGAGAAATTCATAATATCTAAGGAAAAATGTTAACAAAATTCAATCAAACTAAACTTTGATAATTTACCTACTTATGTTCAATATTCCCACTATAATTTGATTACCTAACATACCTACTAATAGTACATCAAAAGCTGGTAATTTCCTTTGAATATAAATTCTGCCACTGCAGAAGTTGTGAAGATATAATTTAGAATGCATAATTTAAAAAGTGATGTATTTTAAGTGCACTCGTAGAGAACTTTGTACCAACATAGAATAATTATTATATTGATTATTTTGCCTTACTAATCAAAATTCATATAAATTGGTTGACCCTTTCATGAATCTTTAATGAATGAACATGTTTTTTGACTTTATTTGTATTGAACACAAGTTGTGTAGTTGTTCATAAGAACTTGGAGTAGGAATATGAAAAGATAAGTAAGCACATTCTGTAACATAAGTAAACAATTTAGCAAGTGGTTGTAATGAGATATCTAATACAAACTCCTGATAGACAATAATGACTTATCATTATTCAACAAGTACCAACAAATTGGTGGTTATTGTATTAAGTTGTTTCTATGTATATTATATAACTACTTGTTAGAAGTAAACATGTGTCAGACTTGACTATGGTTTATTCATTTATGTAACTTTGACCTTTTCAGATGGAAAATTTATTTTGGAGTTGGTTCGAGGATGTGCCCGCGAGGGGGAGCGAAGCGGATGGGTGTCAGTGCCGCGAAAGACTTTCTGGCCGCCGGCCGCCGCGCCCGCGACGCCGCCCGCCGGCGCTCTGCCCCCCTCCGCCTCGCTCTCTGTCTCTGATGACAACAGTTCCGTGCAGTCCTCGCCTTGGCAGCGGGATCACTGCTGGAAGCAAACTGCGCCACGCAAGAATATATCCAAAGAGCTAGCGATGTACTACTGTCGACCGAGTATGCTCACTATCGCCACAATCGATTCTGTGTCTCGCACAAAAAGGAGGCGACCCTATGACACACATAATCATGACGCCCTCACTAACGGCGGCCTAGCCCGGAGGCCGCTCACTAACGGCGTCTGCGACAAGAAGAAAAACGGCGATACGAGCTCCCCCGAGAGCAAGAGCACCGACGCAGTCGACGGCCCCGCGCCGAAACAGAAAGCCAACGATGACGACCCCTGGTCGGACTACGATCGAGAGAAATATTATCATATGAAATTAAAGAAACCGTATCAGTATCGTAAGTTAAGGGTGTACAAAAAGACGAGATCTGCGCTCCGGCGCAAGGAGTTAGCGCAGACAGTAAACAGACTGGTCGAGCGAGTCGCAGCTATGCCGGTGCCGGTGAACGCCAAGCTAGCGAGCTGCCGCCAGGAGCACATGATCGTGTCGCCGAGGAAGCGCATCCTCCGCGAGCTGGAGCGCGTCACGCTCGAGGACCAGGCGACGAAGCGGCGCGCCAAGACCGCGCCGGCGCTCAGCACCGCGTCGTACCCGCCGTCGCCGGGCCCGAGCCACAGCGCGCGCGCGCCGCCCGACCCGCCGCCGCAGTCGCGCTCGCACAATGGCTCTGCGCCGCGCAAGGACCCACCCGTCACTAAGAACGTGAGCAGCTACAGCATCCACTCGCTGCTGAGCATGTCGGACGAGAGCCCGACGCGGCGCTCGCCCGAGGCCAAGCGCTCGCCGCACTCGTACGCGCCCTCCTGCAAGACCGAGTCGCCGTCGAGCGTGACGTCGCCGGACCTGAGCCCGAGCCCCGACAACTACCGGTACCGGTACGCGGCGCTGGGCGGGTCGCCGGGGCAGGGCGTGGCGCGCGACTCGCCCACGCCGCCGCAGTACCGCTCGTACGCGCCGCCGTCGCCGTACGGGCGCGCGGGCGCGGCGTGGGCGGGCCCGTACCGCTCGCCGGGCCGCGAGGAGTGGGCGCGCGAGGTGCCGCTGGTGTACCCGTACCCGTACATGCAGCACATGTACCGCGCGCCGCCCTCGCTGTGGATGCACTACGCCGTGCCGCCCGCGCCCAGCCCCTGGGCGCCGCTCGCCATCCCGCTGCTCACCGACCACATACCCAAGGACGAACCCACTTCAGGTCAGCCACTCATCAAATAACATTTCCATTACACACTTATTAATATGTTCATTAATAAATGTATTTACTTGTTCGATTAGAGATAAACTAATTTTAACAACTTGTACTTTAACGTTACAGATTTGCCGCTGAATCTTTCGAAGCACTGAAATTGAAAAGAACGGCGCTGGCGCATCTCTGACTCACGTGACTGAACACACTATCTATGGTTAGATTTTGGTCAATTTGCATTCTACGGGCTTTTGTCGGTCACTCGGACTGAAGTATTTAAATATGCTAAAGCCTCTGTACAAGTATAAATGTAATTATTGCCTCACTAATCTTAGCTTTTTAAATACTAAGTCAGAATGACCGATATAACATGCGAATCAATATTATAGTCACAGGTATATGAGTGACACATTGAGTGGTACAAAATGAAATCTTGTTTTATGATAGAAACATTATAATTTACAAATAATAAATCGAACAGTGATGATAAGTTGTCAGTAATGCTGCTAACATTCCATAATTATTGGCAAATGATTTTATCCAAAATGTAATCCCACCTAAAATGAAATGTAATGAGTAACCTAAACAAAAATCGCTGCGGTATTTATTTGCTGTTCTCGAAATGATTTGCACTTTCGCAAACATATTTTTCTATAAAAAAAATGTAACTTCTCCACAAAATAGCTGTTGGGGAACTATTTACAAATGGGTGTATATGTATTACATGGAAATATTATATTTTAGGATAGATGTATTGTATGTATGCAGATTCCTGTGTGTATTTTCTTACTAAATATTTGTACTACAAATTATTTTAATATTGGCTATTATTTGAGTAATACTAATAAGGTAAGACGAAATAATAAACAAAACAGTTATCAATTGTTGACAATCAGTGCCTTTTAAGAAAGAAAAATATATGAACATGTTTTATGATGAAAAGTATTATGGAAATCCAATTCTGGCTTCGTCCAAATTAATATAAAATTAATTAATAACATAATTTAGGTACTGTTGTATTTTTATACGTATATTGTGACCAGTTTTGTACCATACATACATAACATTTTGATACCGTTCCTCAATAATTGGCAAAATTCCATATGTTTATGTTCGATCTCATTATTTAATTTAGAAAATATAACGAGGTAAAGACTACAGTTTTGGGATCAAATTTGATGTGTGTTTATGTATCATGTATAAAACTAAGAGACATTGTATATATAATGTGAATGGTGTATTATTACTGAGGGAGGGGAGGACTAGATTATTATCAAAACAACATAACTGAATAAGATTTACGAGTAAAGTTTTATTACCTTCAAAATAATTATAATTGTACAGTATTTTTATAACGAGTATTTTATGATGTTTACGGTAGCGATGTTCGTGTTGTGTGGTGGTATGCGAGGAGTGCGCCGGCCGACTCGCGGGCTTGAGATTAAATCATAGTGGTAGCTGTACTGCAATCATAGAACGCACGGGGACGAACTGTATTATAAGGACAGCAAACGACGGCAGGGACTGACTTCTGATGTAATATTATCATTATATGGAATTGTATAAAAATATTGTTTTGTAATCGGAGGCCTATGTAGCGATCGTTATGTCCGACAACAAAGTTGATTTAGTATAAATGTAGATGTAATACATCCTGCTCAATTTAACATTTGGGTACATTATAATAGTTATGAACAACATATAAATGGGATGCGTTTGAGAGAGATCTGTTCTTTTAGTAATGCACTTATTTGATTACTTGTCGTTACATTCTCGAGTGTACGCTAGTCACCGCTCTACCGTGACTTGCGTGAACTTGATTTGATGCATTATTTTTCAATTAATATGATTTTTGTTATCGAAATTTTTTAAACACCGACTAAGTACATTTTGTGCCATTTTCGACAGTCTTAATTGTTTGCGTTTGTTGTTACTGTGGCCCAAATTGAATATTCGTTATTTTATTGTGTAACATTGTCAGGAAACTAACACTTTTCCTATTGTATTATGATGTGTATGTATTTATTTATTAGAAGTCGCCGATTCTGTTGTCTATCTAACTCTAAGGATATGGGAAAAATGTATGTCATGTATGTATTATAATACATTTACTGGTGAAAGTAAAGGAGCTTGTTAGCAAGCAGACGACACATATGACATACTGTATAAATAAATATTGATCGTGGCTGTAGTGTTTTGTATGAAGTGTATAGTATAGTTGGTGTGAGTTGAATACACAACAGGATCAGTTCGAGTTTACGACAAACTATTATAAGGTAACATAATTAATTGAATGGTGTTAGATTCGTAAGACTGACAGGATTGTCGAGTTATTATTTATGTAAGTTTCCAAAGTCCAGATCGCTCGCAATCGCAACAAAGATGGACGGCTATAGGGGAGATAATATTTTTATATGCGAACAATATACCACAAACTTATGTGATAGCGCTTGTAAGATGCAAGTATGCAGGTGTCTTAAATCCGTTTGAATCATATTTATCATGAGGAGAAATAGTTATATAATATCCATTTATATTAAGATGTAGTTATGTACTCGAATAAATATAACTTTTCCAAAATTATGTTTTTCTATTGACCTAACTTTTACTTGAACATCAACCTCACCTTTACTAATAAAATAAACTATAATAGGTAATCTCAGGAACTACCACTTACCAGTCATTACCACATTCAAGAGGTGGTTAAAACTACTTATTTAATCCGAAACCACGGAACGGGCAAAACACAAGTGAAACCGCGGGGCGCTACTAATCATATATAAATCTTCATGGAATTTGTAATCTCTAGCCATGTTAAAAAAAAAAGGTTTGGAGTGGAGAGGTACTCGTATGTATATGCTTTCGTCTCTCAAGGCGGAGATATTGGGTTCAATTTCCAGTTCATAATCGATTTTCGGCCAAGTAAATAAGTAAGGTGACAACACCTATGATACCTAATTACTTTTCAAACATGGCTTCGCTAAAATCTTTAACCCGCAGTGATAAGCCTGGTGATTACGTTTGCTCTTTACTGTGTATAGTATCTAATCTATATTCAGTAAACGTAGAGGCCTTTCCCATGCACTGTGTCATAATAGGATTTTATTGTATACTAGCAGCGTCCCGCGGTTTTACCCGTTCCCGTGGGACTTTCGGGATGAAAAATAGCCTATAACCTTCCCGTTGAATGTGGCTATTTATTACAAAAAGAATTATTCAAATCGGACTGATAATTCCTGAGATTACCGCGAACATACAAACAAACAAACTTAAAAAATTTACCTCTATAACATTAGTATAGATTGGAAAGTGTTGTTTTCAGTTAAACTTTTACGGCCAAACCATTCAACCGCTTTTAATTAAATTTGATTGTATCATCGTGGGTGGGGACTTACCACTAAATTCCTACAGTGACGGGAATGTAGTGGGAGAATAGCTCGAGTGGATGTAATCTTTGCTGGTCAGGCCAGACAAACAGACAAAAATAGCGACTTTGTTTTATACTATGTAGTGATACGGTGGTCGTGTCGCAACGACCGTGATAATAATAAAAGCGTGTTAAAAAAGATATGGCACATTGGTTGACAGAGAGGGCGCAATCTACCCTCAACAATAAAAATATTATTTGGTCCGTACTCCATCGAAATATTCACTGATGCACACCCACAAAGCTTGTAGATGTCCTAGATTATGACATAAGTCTAGAACAAGCGTTGAAGTGTTCAATGATTATTTTTACGATTAAGTATTTTGAACATGTTTTTGTTTTGTTTGTATGTACTTTGAACAGCAAAGTGTCTTTTTGATTCTATACAGATTTACTTTTACATTGATATTTGATCTCGAGGCTGCCTTGGTCCAAGGCCCTTGTGGTCTCACAAGGATCAACAAGGATCTCAAAAGCCTCATCAGGAATATTTTAATACCCTTCTCTCTCTAGCTTTTAGCTAGCTCACAATAAGTAGTCAAAATAATAATCTACGTCTTACAAATAACACAGATTACAATATACTTATATCAAATATCTCAATAATTTATTACGTAAATAAATAAAACATCCCAATATTTCGATTTGTGCTTTATTTATGAAAAAAATTGTAAATTATCCTACAATGAATCTCCGAATGAAATAGACTTACATATCGCTTTATGTATCAAATACATTATTTTGCTCGACGCCAGATCAAACCACATAAGAACAATATAGTTTAAAATATTATCTACAGAATCCATTCTCGGCGATTCGATTACCAAAAATACAATGTTCGTTCGAGGAACGCGGGTCGGTGTGGGCGCGGGCGGGTATGTACAGGGCGCGTCAGCCGAGCAGCGCCTCCATGGTGTAGGGGCGCGGCGGGCGTCAGTCCAGGATCACCAGGTGCATGGGCGCCGCCGCCGCCGCGGGCTTGGCGCCGCCCGCGCCCGCGCCCGCGCCGCCCGCGCCGCCGCGCATCGCCCGCCACGGCGCGCGCGCGCCGCGCCGCACCTCGCCGCACGTCATCAGGCGCCGCGCGTTCCTGCAACACACGTGTGCGTCATCACCTCGTCACTACAACACCGCGACATGCATGCAGTTTGCATGGACTTTTACTTACAAAATTGGCTACGTGAGCCATGTCACAAGCATAATATGGTATTTACACTGATGACAAAGCTGCACGCGGTTTGAAGTCGAATCCAATGGACATTTTTTTACAACAAGTTTAAAGCTATGTAGACCGATTACGGATTACTCATAGATTGCCTCGTTACTAAAATTTTTCGGTACTCACTTGGCAGCGTCAGTGGCTCTGAAGTAGAGGTCGTCGGGTGCGTCCATCCACGAGATAACGTGCCGGCGGCCGCCGCGACCACTAATATTGGTCGGCTTGCCGTTCACCTGCGGTTACATGGTGCATGTGAATACCAATACTCAAGTAATAGCGGAAGACAAATGAACAAAATAGAAAAGTGTAGAAAATTAAGAATATGAAACTTTTTTATGAAAGCCAGCGTCAAACTCATAACAATATTATATTGTAGCTCGGCATTATGTGCAGATAGGATATTGTATGAGGGTGTTAGTGTGTGTGGTGGTGTCTTACGTGCGTGAAGACGTGCGCGGGCAGCGGCTGGCCGGTGGCCTGCGCGCGCGCGCACATGGCGGCGTACTGCTCGCGCGAGGGCCGCTGCATGGGCGCGGGGTGCTTGTTGGGCCGCTTGGCGGGCGGCCCGGCGCGCGCGCCTGCGCCGCCTGCGGGGACCGAGCCCTCTATTACACGGTGAATATACAACTCTATTAGTCAACGCTTACGGATTACTACATACCTGCATCTGTTATCCAGAACGAGAGCATTAGGGGACATTAGTTATGTTTTAGTATGTGTAATACAATGTGGAATGTAGCAACTTTTTCTTCAAGAAGGTATTTATAATAAGTTGTTGGCATTTTAGAACAACGAGCTACTTCTCGTGAACTAAAATAATTTTACTGGAAACTGACACCGGAAAAATTAAGTTAATTTTAACTTTTTAATATTCTACATATTTAATTGTGAAAGCTATGACACTGACTGTCCAATCCATTGATGTCGTCGTAAGCGCGGCGTTTCAGCGGCGGAGCGGGTGCCGCGGCCTCGGCGCGACGCGCTTCTATTTCCGCGCGCGACAACACTCGCTCATACATCAGGCTGCCGTCTGAGGGACAAAATTATAGATCCTTAATCATAAATGTTGAAATCTCCGATTGAATTACATACTCATATGCATTAACCTGCTCACAAACTAAGAACACTTCCAATGAAATCATACAAAAACTGTTCCCTGGTTTCAAAGTCACGGTACCATGCAACACGCACAATAAAATTATGAACCTCTGGATTACTTTGTGACATACACCTCCACACTTTTAGGTTTGTTAAGGAGTTAAAAACGAGAGTCCCACGAGGATCTGGGGGATGGAATCAAAGCGGCGACGTACCAGGAGCCTTGGGCGGTTTGGGGAAGGCGACGTGGTGCGGCGCCGGCATGCGGTCGCGCGGCGTCAGCTTCAGCCAGTCGTCGGCGCGCAGCAGCATGGGCGAGCCGGCCGCCGCCGCCAGCCGCGCCGACACGCCGGCCACGCGCGCGCCGCCCGCGCCGCTCACGCGCGCCGCCGTGCGCCCGCGCACCTCCATGCTCACGCCCGGCCCGCTCGTCATCGCCACCTGGCCTGCAACATTCAAACACTGTTAGAATCACAAGCTTCTTACATGTCCGTAAGAGTCGAGAGAGTCAAGCTGAGTAAACACAAAACACAAAACTTTGGACACTGAACTGACCAAACTGAAGCACTGTGAACAATATGAGTAAGCATGTGAAATTACGGGATGACATATGGAGTACACATGTTCATAAAACGGCAAGCATAATTGTAGACAGTGCTCTGCTGGAAAAATATTATGTGTAATGGCTCCTCTACACAATCGCCGGATAGATGGTTTCCTCGTTTGTGAACGTTCATGAAAGTGATCGGCGCGATCCGTAACCTGTGTGTTATTCAGGCATGCATCAAAGGAAATTTGAATCATGGGTGATTATGCGGATGCTTCTCCACGTTCACTGTGCAAGCATCCACATGGTCCTAAAGGCGATCACAAACGTCCTGCGTATTCCAAGCATCGGGTGTGTAAGGCAGCCGTATAGCAGTAGTATGGTAATGGTACTGACACTCGTGCTTGACTTGCGCCAGGTTGATGGGCGAGAAGGGCGAGCGCGCGAAGTGTCGCGGGCGGCGCAGCGCGCGCGCGAGGCGGCGCGCCAGGCGCGTGAAGGGCGAGGCGCGCAGGTAGAAGGCGGCGCGCGTCTTCATGACGGGCCGCGCGCCCTCCGCGCCGCCGCCGTGCGCCGTCGCCACGTGCCGCGCCAGGTGCGCGCGCAGCTTGAACTCCTGCACACCACACACACATTTCAATACTCAATACAATACTCACCGATACCACAAAAATCACCATCAAACTTTGAAGTACTTACTAGATACAGTATAGATATAGCTAACAATCGTACAGTGAGTGTGATAAAGTTAATTCACATAATTGAAACTAGAAGACCAAAAGTTGAATAATGGTATCTATCAGGTAATGTCAACATCGCAATATATGTTGAATAGATGTATGTAGTACCTTCGCGCAGTTGGGCACGGTGCAGCGGTGCGGGCGGTGGCTGACGGAGAGCGCCGACTCCTCGCCCTCGCCGCGCGGCCCTTTAGCCACCTCTACTTCGGTCTCGCCGAATACTCCGGCGGTCTAGACAAGGTATTCAAGTTAGTACACAAAATTTATGTTAAAAATCCTTTATCAGTGTCAGTAATGTAGATTATCATGTAACCTAGACGTCTATATAAGTTGAGTACAATAAAACGAAGGAAAAGGGGTCAAATTTAACTTGAAAAGTTGGATTTACGATACTGGGACATGTGAAAGTAATAAAAAAAATTTACACCTTTTTTACCTTAAGACCGCCATATTTTTTCCAGTATTGCCAGCATGAGCCGCACAATCTGTGTAGTAAATGCTGCGGACCCCATGAATACCACTGGTTTGAACTTGTCACTGGAACACAAATGGTTCAATCAGCAAACATAGCACACATTAAAGTCGAACTTTCAAAGTAATGCAGGGCTACATTCACGGAAGATTTTAGTACAGCGAGGAAGAATAGATGTAATCAATCAAATTCAAATTCAATTCAAATTCAAAATGTCTTTATTACATCAGATCATTACAATCATTTATAATCAATCACCACACTTGCCCACTGGTGGTAGGAAAAGCGTATTTTCAAAGGTTATTTGACGCTTACACTCTGTGCTAGCATGGATTGACCCGAGGTAAGACTGTATTAGCAAGCATGCATTCAAATTGAATCGAATTCGCTTTTCAACCTTTACAACTAAGCTTTTATCAATGGAATTAGAATTCGAGTATGTCAGTATAACAATATCACTATGGCTGTCCCTAGTGATGTGAGTTGTTATACTTTTTTATTCAAAGTATAATATAAATTAGTGAACAGTACCTTGACAGGAGGTACAGAGCGTGGCGGCGGACATGGCCGAGGTGCCGTTGGTGCCTCCGTTGAGCACGGCCGGCGCTTTGCCCCCACTGTTATTGTTGCTTGTGATCAATGCAGGATTGGGTTTGTTGCTGTAACAAAAGACACTATGAGTTACGAGTAAACTAGACTTGGTTGGCACATACGAAGCGAAACTATATTTAAGCGTATGTTTGAAGCTACCATTGAAGTCATAAGGCTGGATGATATTATAAACAGATTGACATAAGGTCATCGAATTACTCAGCTAAAAGACGTAGAGTGTAATAGTAAAAGTGGTAAAAGCAGTAAAATACTTGAATTTAGTTAGCTATTGGCTAAAGGAAACCTTAGTCTCGATATACTAGAGATAAAAAGCAAATCCATATAAGTAAGTTATGTGCCGCTGCAGGCAAAGGCTTCACAAGGATTAAGCTTTATCATTATGTCATTCATTCATTCGAGTAGGTCAGTGGCCAAACTTGATGTCAGAGTTTTTAGACCGCCTAAAGGCCTCTGTCATGGTCTGACCGGGATCGACTGCTTAACGTGCCCTCCGAAGCACGGTGTAAAGTAAGTGTTATCATCATGTCAAGTATCACTAGCACAAAATATCAAAAGCAAGTAATATAACTTATTAATAATATGGATGATGCGCTCGGTACAAACACTCACTAGTTGGGAATGTACACTTGTTTCAACTTGGACTCCGCCTCGACTGCTTTGACGCGCTTCTGCTGCACGTAGCGGTCGGTTGTCTTCCACATATAGTAGTACTCAACTAGGTTTTTTAGCGTCTTCCATGGCAACTGGAACAAATTTTATAGCGTTAGGTATATGGGCAGTGAAGAGGTGAAAGGGGACTTTTCTGGACAATGCAATAATTTGTTTATGTTATTAGCGTATTAGCACGGGTGGTGCAATCCACTGGAAACGGTGGGAAATCAAACTAAGTGTTTTTTAACTTACTATAACAACCTTTCGTGCCGCGTAAAATCCGTAGTAATGCGTTAATAATGTGTACAAATCGCGAAAGTTTGAAAAATAACTATTTTATTCCATTTATTAATTTTATGTTTTTGAGATAAAATAATAATAACAGAAGTAAAGTTTCTAACTTTGTTAGTTTGTAAGGGCGAATCTCAGTAACGACTAATCCTATTCCAATAATTATTTTCGTAATGGATAAGTCATATTCAACGGGAAGGTTGCAGGCTACTTTTCATTCAGAAATTTCCACGGGAACGGGCACAACATAGGTAAAACCGTAGGGTGATGCTAGTGAAGTTATGAAGGTTGTTACTCACAAAGTCCTGCCTGATATCAGCGAAGTCCTTGCCGTACTTGTCGAGCGCCTCCTCGAACAGGTTGGCCTCGGAGGCGGACCACTCCTCCATCTCGTCGCGGCACAGCACGGGGCCCGACGCCGGCACCAGCGACGACAGCGCCGACTCTATGCTGTACCCCGACTTGTGGAGCGTGTCCATTGCGTGGAACTATAACAATATCACGAATACATTCACATGTGTTTTACTTATCCTTACTTCCTTGGGGTGATTAGTTAGTCAGAAGACCCGAGTACACGTTCAGATGAGCCATGGATTGACGAGTGTCAGGGATGTTTTAGAAGGCACCTACTAAATTGCATACTAAAAATAGTTTCAGCTTTATCGATGTGAAAATGGGACATACATGCATACATACACTTTCGCATTTAAAATAATAAGGAGATAGACTTACTCAATGTCATTATTAAATACTTGACTATGACATATGCATTTCGCATTTGCCAAGAATTGGGGTTACATTTAATTTACATCTCTTCACATTCCTGTGTGATCACTACACATAAGGGTCAGTTCACACCGAGACGCGACGCGGCGCGACGCTGCGCGCACATTTTTCATAGAGCGATTCAGAATATACTTTATTTACTACACGAAAAGATACACATTACATTGTGAGAATTCAGATTACGTTGCACCACGCAGCACTGCGCCTCGAGGTGCCTCGCGGCGTAGCGCGACGTATCGTGACGCAGCGGTGCATCGCCGGTACGCGCGGCGTGCAAGAGCGGTGCTGCGTCTCACGGTGCCGCGCGACGCCGCGAGGCGCAGCCTGAGGCCGCTGTGGCGACTTCTCTACTATTTCCGTTCAGACTTCGTTTAGAATTGATGCAGTTCGGTTGAGTGCTCGATTGAAAATATAATGATAGACTGGGATCTTGTTATAATCGGACTTCTTGCAGAAGAGGAAGCGGAAGAAGTTTACAAAAATAAAATTAAAAAGAATAGTCCGCGGCTAGTAGATACGTTCCGCTGCGCCTCGCGGCATCTCGCTGCGCAGCGAGGCGTCGTCCTGCTACGATTTTAAGATGCGCCTCGCGACGTTGCGATGCTTCTCGCGAC